>CM072546.1:18076876-19276876 GCA_036898215.1 Platycarya strobilacea | reverse complement strand
GTGTTAAGGACGTGTTTTACACCACTAACACTGATCGCATGATTGACTTACAAGAGTTAAAAAGGACGGTATTGGATATAGAGAACACTCCAATACTTAAGTTAGTAATGAATATAAAGGACAGTGTATATAAAATTGAGGTGATCATACCCTTATCTCGTGAAGGCTATTTATAGGAGATGATAAGGTGGTGATAACCTCTTCTTGTTACCATTTTGAATTCGTATTCTTATGATCCATATATACTGGGGGATCAAATAACTCATATCCTTTAAGAATTATCCCTCTTGAGATAGCTCTTACCCATCAAGAGTTTGTTTGTATTTGAATTGGTGGTTAAGGACGATTGCTTGCGTCCATCTCTCCCCTTATGAATGGTTATCTTTGTTCATTTGTGGCCTTAGGCCTTTGAGCTCTAAGTGCCAGGTATGGATTGGGTTAATTGGGGTATACAAATATCCCTTCTAATTTGTATAACTCTACTCGTAAAGTAATATATTGTTTTATTTAATAAAAAAATGATATTTAGGACAAAAACTTAAAATAATAATAAAATTAAAACGAGAAACAATATTTATAAAAAAAATAAAAATAGTAAACTTCAAAGCTCAAATAGCTCTACAAGTTTGGAAAATGATAGGTACCGTCGTATTGATTAGTTTTTTGTTTTTTAAGATTTGTGTTTGTTTAATTTAAATAATGATGGTCCTTTTTGTCATTCTCTCAAAAGGTAAGGGGGAGTCCTTTCTTTCGTTTAGAAAGGTAAGGCGGTGGTGTTAAGGTTTAACAGAATTTCTTAGTGTTTTAGCAACAAAAAAGATCAACTTTATGGCAGAAGAACTGGAATTACCATGGAAAGGTCTTAAGTTAACAAAGGAAGAACAAGAAGAAGTGAATTTCTCTATAGAACATACAAGAAGGGTAGATCTGCGTGGACAAAATTGCTTGATTATGCTAATTATGATGGACATAAACATTAACAAAGAAGCTTTTAAACCAACCGTGACCAAACTTTGGAACCCAGAAGGCTGGATAAGCTTCAAAGAGATAGGGCTTAATAAATTCTTAGTGAAATTTCGTAAATCTATGGATATAGAGAGGGTGCTTAATGGAAGACCTTGGTCTTTTGATTGAAGACTAATCTGTATTCAAGAATTTGATAGCAACTTTGAAAGTACAACTTTGAACTTTGAAACTTTGAATTTCAAAGTTTATTACCTAATGACATTTATTTCAACTTTGAAACTTTCTGAATAAAAGTACATGGGTTGTCTTTTGCTGCTATGTCTTATGAAGGGGAAAACGAATTGGACATAAATAAGGGAGGTAATAAATGTGGTTGTTATTGAGGAAGGAATTGGTTGGGATAAGCATCTAAGGGGCAGAGGTAAGATAGACATTACAAAACCTCTTCTAAGGGGCAAGATGATTAGAGTGGAAGGAAAGAAAAGATAGATTGAGTTCAAATATGAAAGGCTTCCTTTGTTTTGCTTTATGTGTGGAGCCATTAAACATATTGATAAAACCTATGATTTGGAAAAAAGCAGAAGAAACAATACTAGTATGGGCATAGTGCAATATGGGCAGTGGATGAGGGCCTCTAATACAAATTCAAATGGGATGGTTGAAAAATGATTTGGAGCAAAAGGCACAAAACATCTTAATATAAGATCACAATCTGGAATAGAAGAGGAGAATCCTATAATTGGCATTAATGATGAAGAGACTCAGATCCAAAGTGACAAACTTATTAACACCGGGAATATCAATCTTTTGGAAGCTTCTCAAAAACCTGATAAAGATGAAGCTAACCAAACTCTAGTTCAATACCAAGTTGCACCAATGCTCAACAACAAAGGAGATGAGGAAGGGGAGACTACCAATCAAATTAGGGGAAGTGACACTCCAAACCTTACCTGTTCAGAGATAAAGGACAGTAGCTTAGTCAATACTATGGCACTAACAGGAGTATCAGATGAGGCTGCTGAAAAGAAAACAAGTTGGGAAAAGGGAGCTAGACAATCCTTTATGAAAATTGTAGCAGAATGGAACCCATGATAACTGTATAGAATGAATTTGAAGCCAAGAAAAGAGACATCACATAATTGTCTCAATATGTTCAACAGAGTTCTATCAAGAAACAAAAAGGAACACTCAACCTTGCAAGGAGTATAACCCAGGACCAAAAGGTAGTGGCTGCTGAGTAGCACCGCCAACAAAAATGATTTGCTTCACATGGAACTGTTGAGAGTTTGGGAATTCTTGAACAATCCAGAAGTTTCATCATTTGGTGAAGCAAAAGGACCCAAATGAAGTATTTTTTTTTTTTTATTGAAACAAGATGCAAGAGGAAGAAAATGAAAACAATAAGAAACAAAGTGGGATTTGATAGAAGTTTTATTATAGATAGTAAAAGTTTTAGTGGTGGTCTAACCATGAGTGGAACTGAAATGATCGAATAGAACTAGATTCATATACTAGACATCACATTTCAGTAAATATAATTGAGCAAGAGAGTGGGAAGACATGACTCCTCATAGGCTTTTATGGCAACCCTTGTACATCCCTTAGAAAAGGAAGTTAGCAATTGCCAAGGCGTTTGAAACCTATAGATAACAAACATTGGCTTTGTTAAGGTGATTTTAATGAGATTTTGGGCCTACATGAAAAGTTTGGAAGGGTTTTGAGACCTTACACTCTGATAGAGTCTTTTAACCAAGTTGTTCAATACTATGATCTTATGGACATAGGGTATATTGGTCCTAAATACACATGGTTCAACAACAGGGAAGGTACTGACTATACAAAAGAAAGACTTGATAGGGTGATGGCAAACCACCAATTCAATAACTTGTATCAAGACACCCAAGTTTGCGACTTTGCTGCTTGTACTTCAGATCATAACCCCCTAAATATAACTCTTAATAAGCATTTTGTAAGGGAAAGAAGAAAGTGAAGAGTTTTCAGATATGAGTATAGTTGGGAAAAAACAAAAACTGAATGCCTTAATCTTATCTCCTATGAATGGAATGAAGGCAACAGCAATGAAAGTTCAATAGACTCAATGGCGACAAAACTGAACAAGTGTAGAAACAAACTTATCACTTGGTGCAAATCTCAGCAGCGAAATTCTAATGTAATCATTGAAAAAAAAAAGGTTGTTATAGTTGCAACAAAGTGACAATATCAACAATTTACCTGCAATTAAATAGATGAAACAAAATGTGTCTATGATTCTAGAGCAAGAGAACCTGAAGTGGCAACAAAGAGTAAAAGTAAACTGGCTTCAAGATGATAATAGAAATACAAGTTATTTTCCCAAGTATGCCTCCCAGAGGAAAAAAAAATCAAAGATGAAGATGGATAGTTATATACCTTTCCTCGGGAAATAAACCAAGTGTTTTAGACTTATTATAATATCCTATTTTCTACTTCAAATCCAACAAGTATTGGAGAATGTCTGGAACATATACAAAAGAAAGTTATTGGACAAATTAATTAAAAACTGCTGGAAAAAATTCACTTACACAGAGATTAAAGAGGCAATTTTCAGTATGAACCCTATGATCTCTCCAGGTCCAGATGGGTATTCATCTGGTTTTTATCAACAACATTGGCAAACAGTAGACAATGATATTTGTGAAACTGTAACAGTGGCCTTAAACAATAATAGTTGGGACAGATCAATAAATGATACACATTTGGTTCTCATTACTAAGAAGAAAGACCCAACACAAGTCTTTGAATACATGCCAATAAATCTATGTAATGTTATTTACAAAGTCATGTCCTAAGTGTTAGCCAACAGATTAAAACATGTGCTGCCAAAAATTATCTCCACAAATCAAAGTGGTTTTGAACAGGAGAGACAAATTGTTGATAATGTCATTGTAGCCTTCGAAGTCCTACACTCAATGAATTGCAGATTGAAAGGTTTATAAGGTTATATGGCAATCAAAATAGACATGGGTAAAACTTATGACGGATTAGAATGGGAATTTATAGAGGCTGCTATGGAAAGCTTGGGTTTTGCAAACAAATGGATTCAACAAACTCTCAAGTGTCTTAAGACAGCTTCTTACTCCATTCTATTTAATAAAACACCTCAACTAGTATTCAACTCATTAAGAGGCATGAGACAGGATGATCCCATATTAACCTATCTTTTCATCATGTGTTCAGAAGTGCTCACTCAATTACTTAACAAAGCATAAAGAATGAGGCTAATTTCTAGTTTTTAAAGCTGGGATAGCTCATAATAAACCATTTATTTTTTGCAGATGCTAGTTTATTATTTTGTTAAGCTTCTCCTTTAGAATGCTGCATATTACAATCTATGATAGATCAACATGAAGTTACTTCAAGTCAAAGATTGAACAAGGAAAAATCTATTAACTTCTTCAGCAAAAATACAAGCAATAAATTAAGAGAAACCATTCTAAGCATTGCGGGAATTAGAATAACCAATTCCTATGAAACCTACTTGGGACAACCTACTTTGGTAGGAAAATGTAGAGTTAAATCCTTCAATAGCTTACTTGATAGAGTGAGGAGAAAATTGAACAATTCAAAACAGAAATTTCTCTTGAGAGCAGGAAAATAAATCCTTCTTAAATCAGTGATTCAGGTAATACCAACATATTCAATGGGGATTTCCAAGCTACCCAAATGTTTGTTAAATGGGCTGTATAAGTTGATGAAAGGCTATTGGTGGGGTCAGATTAATTAAGAGAGAAGGTTAAATTGGATCAAATGGAACCAAATGGGAAAACCTAAAACTGAAGGAGGATTGGGAGTTAGAGAATTTGATAACTTCAATCTAGTATTACTAGCAAAGCAAGCTTGAAGGTCAATTCAAAACCCCAACTCATTAGCAACACAGATTTTACATTTCAAATATTTTCCCAAATCGAACTTGTTTAATGCAAAACTTGGCAGCAACCCATCTTAGATATGGAGGAATATTCTAGCAGCTAAACATTTGATCGAAGAAGGATCCATTTGGATGACAGGCAATGGAAAGTTTATTAAAATCTGGTTTGTTAAGTGGCTGCCAAAACCCACATCATTCAAACCTTAAAGTGGCCTAACTCCAATATGTTCACAAAACAAAGTTTGAGGACCTCATTAACCAAGACACAAATGATTGGAATCTCAGCTTGATAAATACAGTTTTCTCTAAGGAAGAGGCTGAATTAATTAGACAAATTCCCCTCAGTCAAAGCAACAAGCCAGACAAATTAAAATGGAGAAACACTGCATCAGGAACTTTCAGTGTTAGAAGTGCTTACTATTTGCTAAGAGAAATTCAAGAATGGACTAAAATCTGGAAGTTACAAATCCCTCCTACTGCTAAAAAGTTCTTATGGAGAGCTTGCTTGGACATTCTACCTACCAAGGTTAATCTTAAAGGAAGATTTTGAATAATAAAAATGTCCCTTATACTTAACTGAACCTGAAACCAATGTTTTGAATAATATACCGGTAGACGTACCAATCAAGACACTGGAACAAAATATTTCAATACCGATTCCATTTTGTGTACCGTTCGGGATAGTCTATATAAAAATAAATTATATATACACACATAAATTATAAAAAAGATAAAATTACTAATTGTTTTATGATTCAAACAAACGAAATATATCTTTTATATATATAAAAAGTAAAAAAAATACAAATTTATATAAAAATCGCAAAAAAAAAAGTAGGCCGAAATCCGATATTTTGATTAGTACTGGCCGAAATCTACAACGAAACAAAACATATTTCTTGTACCGGTCAGTCAACCGGTACAACGTATTTCGACCGTATCAGCCGGTACAAAACGAAATTAAAAACAATACCTCAAACTAGTAAACATATATTATGGAAATGTATCTCAGCAGCAAATGTTTTAGGGCAAAGCTCTAGGCATTTACAAAAGAGTAAGGCATCCTATCAGAATTTCTAGATGCTAATGGCTGAACTGTTCAAAAAGCTTGATATGAATGACATGGAAGAACTGACACCGTTTTGGTGGAATATATGGTAGAGAAGGAATCAATATGTGTTTGAAAATACCCTCTTTGATGCTAAATCAGTTCTACACAGAGTTCATCTAATGCAACAAGGCCTTGCTACACTTGAACCTAGAACTGGCATAAGACTCCAAATAGAATTGTAAGCTGGGAAAATCCTTCACCTACCTTTTGCAAAATAAGTTGGGAGATAGTTGTGGACAAATCGAAATGTATGATTGACTTAGAACACTAGCATTAGATCTATTAAAGTTTTCTTTAAAATTTGATGGAAAATATAATTTGATGGATCCATCAAACATTTAAGTCTACAACTCTACATTAGATTCATCATTAGATTAATTTAAATAATAAAATAATAATATTTTTTTAATAAAAATATTTTTCATATTTTTCATATTTTATAATTACACTAACTATATGTATATTATTAATTTAATGAAATTGCACCACATGATTATTGCAATCTTCCTATATTTTTTTTCAATGAAATTGTTGTTGCAATCTATTGGGTTAATGTTGCATTAACAAATCCTTCTTATCTAAAAGTCGCACCGCATAAATTGATAAACTTAAGTTAATAAAAAAAAATTGTCGCACTGCATTAATAAAACGTCGCACCGCATTAACAATCCCTTCTTTGTTAAAAAAAAAAATTTCCAAGACTGCATTAATAAAACATCTCACCGCATATGAAAAATCAGGAATGGAATAAAATATATAAAAATATATATCTAATATGTGAATAGTGATCATTTAAATATGAAATATGAAAAAGATTTATTATAACTCTAAGTTAGACATTAAAAGAATTAATGAATTTAATGTGAAGATTTTTTTAATAAAAATCATCAAATTTAAATTTGATAGATCATTTGATGGATTCAATGCTAATACTCTTAAAAATAGCAATCAGATATGAGAAAGGAAATTACTTGGCGACCATGAGAAAAAAACAATCACTATATCCTAAGCCTTTAATAGCTGAAGCAATTGGAGCTCTAACAGCAACAAACTTTGGAATCGAGTTGGGCATGAAAAGGGTTATACTAGAAGGTAATTCTGAACAAGTTGTCATGATCATTCAAGAACAAATGCTTAATGACAGTTATTTTGAGATGATTATGTTGAATATTAGATCAAGGATAACATGTTTTGATAGGTGTATTGTTAAGCATATTCACGAGGAAGCCAATGTAATAGCACATAAATTAGGAAAAAATGCAGTGAGTGTACAAGAGTGCATTGTGAAATTGAAGGAAACTCTGCTATGAATTACAAGTCAGTAACTGTTTCAGTTAAATGAAATAATTTTTTTTTAAATAAATAAAAAAAGAACATTTTAAATTTACACTCTCGAATTGGGTACCGGGGGGCCGGGCACCGTTTAAAGAGGGGAGACACGCCCACTAGCAGTGCTCGATAGCACAAAAAATGATGCGGCGTGGAACCAAAACAGCCATAGAATAAATACTACTGCATTTCCTCCACCCTCACTCTTTAATAGCACTGCATTTCCTCCTGGGCTAGTGATAATCCCTTATTGAAAGCAGAAAAGCCTTGGCTTTGTTCTATTCGCTGATGGCACAGATTGCCTTAACTACTTCAGCTGCGCTCTTTCCCTTCAATCGTAATTCTTTCCTTCTCCCTTTTAACTTTTCGCGCAATCAATTATTCTCATTGATGACAGGATAACAACGAGAAGAATGCCAAAACTAAGCATAATAATTGTTGTGTTCTTTATAGTTGTCAAAGGAATGGAAGATTATTGTCCATTGATCCAAAATAGTTGGATTTGCTTGACTGATTTTGGGTTTTTGCTTTCGTGTTCTCGAATAACGGAGGAAAATGCCTAAAGATTTAAACTTCTCCTCCTCTTCTTGTTTCTCCACAATTTCTCACAACCAAGCTGATGGGGGAATATTATTCTCCTGTGTCATTTTCCCGTCAATTTCAATTTTGAGATATGTTTTATGAATCATTCGTTTATATCAGGTGGAGCAAAGCAATGGACTAATCTATTTCCCAGGTTCTCGAAAAGATACGGGACCAACATCTCGTTATTCATGACTTATCGGAACAAAGGAGTTAGATTTGTGGCTTCGGATGTGACAGGGAGGAATGGAGGTGTTCCGGAGATATCTGACGGTGAAACAGCTCCGCGGTCTTATGTATGGCCAGATAAGAAGGTTGCACTCTTGCGTGAATTTTTATATTGTAAAAGGTTTAGACAAAGGTTCCTATCATTACTTGGATCCACATTTATTTTTTTTTTTAGAAAACTACTTGAATCCATATTGATGAAGTGTAATATGTATTTGTTACAACATGAGATGACACTTGTCGCTGTAAGTAATTAATCGTATTAAACTCTGTCTAGACTTCCTTAGGAAATTTTCAGCAAGAATATAGTTTGTTACTTTCGTTTCTTTAAGTTTGGTACTTCTTTTCTTTTTTCCATTTTTCCCTTTTAATGGGAAAGTAAGCATGTCATAAATGGATGTTCAGGGTGCCATTAAAGTTGAGCGTGTTGGTGATTTCACTGTCTTGTTGCAATTGATTTGTTTTGGTTTTGAAAATATGCTGAAATTATGAATGGTAATTTAGTTCATCAAGTTGTCTAGCCACTTGGAGCTAGTTCCGACCATTCTTATTACAACAGCTTGGAAGATCAATTAAAAGCTATTTTATCCCAAAAATTCTTGTGTCTATTCTAAAGTTGGTCAACCTAACTTGCGCATTCTGTGCAGTAGTCGTAACTTGTAATTAGTGCATATGACTACAGTAGTGAGAGCTTCTATATGGTTTTTGCTGAGGTTCAGTGAAAAGTCCGGATGATATTTTGGATGGTTGGAAACGTGAGTATATTGGTCTAGCTCAATTACTTTGTCAAAACAAAAATTTTAGCTGTGAACACGAAGTTCATTCAGAACAGTCAAAAGTTCAAAAAATTTTGCAAGTTTACTGAGACAAGTTATTGATGTGTTACAAGTTATTGGTCTAGCTCAACTCCTAATCCAAACAAGGCCTAAAATAGAAAAAAATGTTATGAAGGTGCAGATTATTTTCATCTTGACAAAAAGACCCAATAAAGTCTCATTGTTCCATAAGATTGGCTTTGGACCTTTCCTATGATACTTAGGTGAAATCACATCCATTTTCCCCCACTTCAAATTTATTTGAAGGGCAAAAAAGGCCTCCTCTGGAGAGTTATCCTGCATGTCCATAAGGATGTGTAACTTTTCTACAAACAATGCTTATTCATTCTCGTCTATAAATATCCAGTTTTGATGCCTATTACCCAATGGATCCACAAGTTACTTTGTCATCATTGTTGGATGGATTTCTTTTGCTCTATTTGAAGTAGACCATGATTTACTCAGCTCTGACCTTTCTTTTTTACCTCAAGCTTTTGGATTATTAAAACATTAGTAACTTTTTTTTTTTTGTTTTTTTTTTTTCTTACAGAAGCCTAGGGTGTGTATACTAGGTGGCGGATTTGGAGGCTTATATACTGCCTTGAGACTAGAATCACTTGTATGGCCTGATGACAAACAACCTCAGGTAAGTTTTGATTAAAAGGCAACAATACATTTAATCACTGGATATGGTTTGCCTTACCTTGGGTGCAGTTGGATCCTAAATGTAAAAGAAACTAGTTCCTTGTGCTCTACTATTCAATCTTACTATTCCTTTTTTTTTTTTTCCTTCTGCTTAAAATTTTATTGTGAGTTTTAATTGTGTCAGATTAAACCTCATACACAAAAATGAATCATTTCTATTGAGGGCATAATGCTGTCCATAATTATGGGGAAAAGAGGGGGGTGCAAATCTTGAAGCTTTTTGAGAATGTTTTATGCATACCCACCCTTATGTTGAAGCAAAATTTAGCTCCTTGTTATTCTGTGAAAAATATAATGGGATACTTTTACCCACCTCGCTGTATTAAGACTAAGTGGATGGAAAAAGAGAAAGATAATATAAGAATTTTTGTAATTTTGCTTTTACCATCACAACATTTGATATTCAATTTGTTTGGTAACACCTTTGAAATTCATTGGTTATGGAACTAGGTGCTTCTTGTTGACCAGTCTGAACGATTTGTTTTTAAGCCAATGTTGTATGAGCTTCTATCTGGAGGTACGTATTTTGTTTGGGCTAATCATATGTAATTTTCTTTTCATTTGAGCTATAATTTTTTTAAACATTCTTATAAATAGTTTTTTAAATAATCATCTCCTTGTGTGCAGAAGTGGATGCATGGGAAATTGCTCCTCGTTTCTTGGATTTGCTAGCAAATACAAGTGTGCAGTTTTTCCAGGACAGGGTAAAGCTGTTACGTCCGTCTGATCATTTTAGAATGAATGGGCCCTCTGGATCTAGTTTTGGAGGAACCGTGCTTCTTGAAAGTGGTGTACTTATTGAATATGACTGGTATACTTCTTATTCTCGGCAAATTTCTCGGGTTTCTACCGAAAACTTTTTAATTTTGTTTATTAACTGTGTTTTCTTAATTCTTCCCCTCAAAAGACATATGAAAGGTGTTGCTTTTTGTCATGACCTGTTTGGTTTGCTAGTTTTTTGGGATCCTTGAGAGACCTTACTGAATAGGCCCCTTAATGCCTCTCTGTGCTATTTGTGGTGTCTGGAAAGTCTGGGTAGGATCCAATGTATTTTGGTCTTAACGGTGCCAAAAACATATGAATGGAGAATCCTGTGTGAATGTAAAGACTGTTTTGAACATATGGATTTCTCTGTTAGCATGAAGTAGATAGACTTTGTTCGTGCTTTTTTAATTAAAGGAGTTTGCCCCTGTTGATTTGACCCCTTTTTTTGTTTATGACCCTGGGCAGCCAGGCTGGTTCTTGCTCTGGGAGCTGAATCTAAACTTGATGTTGTACCAGGAGCATCAGAATTTGCATTACCATTCTCCACCCTGGAGGATGCACGCGTGAGTGTTTGACTGAAAAGAAATATTTTCGTTCTCTGAATTCCCTTCGGAAACTGATGGGGTTTCTTTGTCGGAATAAATTGATGTTTTCTGCCTTTACATGTACAATAACCTTGTGGAGCAGAAGGTTGACAGTAAGTTAAGAAGACTGGAGAGGAGGAACTTTGGTAAGTTCTCTCCAATTCGTGTAGCTGTTGTTGGTTGTGGTTACTCTGGAGTGGAGTTAGCGGCCACAGTAGCGGAGAGGCTGCAGAGTAGAGGAATTGTGCAAGCGATCAATGTGGAAACCACAATATGCCCAACTGCCCCCCCTGGAAATAGGGAAGCTGCTTTGAAAGTAAGTCATAGAGTTTGGTTCACATGGATTTTTGGAGTATATTTGCGTAACATTGAATAAAGGATTCAGAGTAGTCCTTTTAGCTGCAATATCTTCCTGGTCATAGGGACTGATACATATTTGCTTAGTTTCAAACTGAACTCCTGAGAATCCCGTCTTTTTCAGTTAGTGACAAACTTGTCTCTTTTCTGTCTGATTGTCTGATGGTATAGTTAATTATATTTTTCATTTCTGAGTGTGTTCCAATCTTTTTTGCAAGGCTCGCATTATAATGCAGTTAAATTATATTTACAATTCGACATTTTTTTTAATTTTTTTTTTAATTTTTTGGTTCTAGGTTCTCTCTTCAAGGGAAGTTCAACTGTTATTGGGTTATTTTGTCCGCTGTATTCAGAGAGTGGACAATGTGGAAGCTTCAGAAAATACAACTGCAAGTGGAGCAGTTCCTGGCATTGCTGCTGAACATGATCATGAGACATATACGTTGGAACTTCAACCTGCTCAAAGGGGATTACAGGGTCAAATCCTGGAGGCAGATTTAGTATTATGGACTGTTGGATCTAAACCTCCTCTTCCTCAGTTGGAACCCCATGATAAACCCCATGAGCTTCCCCTAAATGGCAGGGGACAGGCAGAAACAGATGAAACTCTTCGTGTCAAGGGCCATCCTCGCATATTTGCCCTTGGTGACTCTTCTTCGTTAAGGGACTCGAATGGAAAGCTTCTTCCAGCCACAGCACAGGTGTACTAAATAAGTCTTTTCTAATATACTAATATAATGGATATAATAAGTCTTTTCTAATCTATTGGATTAATTAACGTTTGAGCTGAAAGGTTTGTAGATGTTATACTCCCTTAATGTTATCATCTGGTGAATTGCTTCCAAACACCTTGCAGGTTGCATTTCAGCAAGCAGACTTTACTGGGTGGAATCTGTGGGCAGCAATCAACAACCGTCCTCTTTTGCCCTTCAGGTTGGCCGCTCTCACACTTTCTAGTATCATACTCGCAAGTTTGCTCTCTCTGTCTCTCTCTCTCTCTCTCTCATATTCTATTGATCTAAACTGGCAAATCAGGGAAATTATAGGGAGTGGGGTTTAATGGGTATTGGGTCTACAGACAAGGGAACTTGTTTTGTGGGGGTAATACTGAATAATTTGATTTGAACAACCCAAGATTTAGAGCAAATATTCAATATTCAGGGTATTTTGGTGATTCACTCATCTAGTGGGAAGTGAAATTTTAGGGCATCTCTCTTTTTCCTTGTCCATAATTTGGAAATGAGAGTCCTGCAGAGACAATTAGAAAATATTATATTCTAGAGAAATCTTAACCAATCTCTGTATTTTTGTGCAATAATAGGGACTTCCTTGGTACTTTTAAGCATGACTCCTAGAAAGTCTTAAGTTTCTGCTTTTGATTCCTTTGATTTGTCATTATTCTTTTTATTTTCAGCATCTTTACTATTCTCCACTTCCACGAGCTTTAACATGCAACCTTCCAATTTTTTAACCATTCACATCCCATACTCCTTTACCCCAAACTTTATAAGTTAATACTCCTAGACCATAACCAGTCTGTGCTTCATTCTGTCGGTAATCCTTAATTCTACCTATCACTCCATGTACTGCACTAGCCTATCAAGATTTTCTTAGCAGTGCTCAATATTAGGCTTTTTCCTACATCAAGCAGTAGCGAGCATGCAAATGTTGGTTGAACTACACAAGTTCTCAGTCCCATGTTTGCCTTGAAAATGGTTGCTTGATTCAGCAATGTTTGTGTAGCCTAAAGTTCCCCCACCCTTAAATAAGGTGACAAATTTTCACTTGAATGAGGATTATAGATGTCTTAGCAGTTGATTAGAACTTCACTACATGCTTATATCAATCTGGTGAGAGTTAATTTTGATAATTGATATTGGAAAGTATCCCATTCTAGAACCACAAGCATTTATTATTGCTCTGTGTGGCATATTCGGTTCTGTATCATGGTAAATGCCCAATCCTCTGGATTTTGACTTTGGGTTATGCCAGTATGCTGGATCTGGTTTCATGGAATATGCCTGATTTCAATGGGATAGGTGGCATTCACTACAAATCCATACACTTCTATCATCTAAAAACATTTCTACAGTTGTATTGCTAGCTAATATAGTAATTTTTTTTTGTACAATGTTAAGCTTCTTGGTTGTATTAGTACTCTTCTCTGTATTACATATGCTAGCACCAATTCATTATTTTTTTTCGAAGAATAATTAATACAAACATCAAATGTATATAACCTGCCGCATTTGCTACCAGGTTTCAGAATTTAGGTGAGATGATGACTCTGGGGAGAAATGATGCTGCCATTTCACCAAGTTTCATAGAGGGGCTTACCTTAGAAGGCCCTATAGGTCATACTGGTAAATTCCGTTTTCCGTCTTCTCTTGCCTCCTTCACCTCTTTGCTCTGTAAATATTTAGAACATTGGATCTCCTCCATCTTTGCAGCAAGGAAAATAGCATACTTGATCAGATTACCGACAGATGAGCATAGGCTTAAAGTGGGAATTAGCTGGCTAACAAAATCTGCTATAGAATCAGTTGCCTCGCTACAAAGCAACTTAACAAAGGTTCTCTCCGGTTCATAGACCAAAATGTTGTCTTAACTCTTTCTCTGGTTGTACAGTAAATTTTTGGTTTGTTATATGACTTGTAAAACTACATATTTTTCGGATAAGATGGGACTCAAATGTTTATGGCTTGGATACTATCTCTGCCTGGCAGCAGTTGAGCATAAACTTGACCAATTTTCTTGTATCAATCGGGGATTCTTAAGTATGTATGACATGAATGAAATATTGATATCGCCTAAATCTTGGAAATTAGCCTTCCACAATGAAACTAGGAACTTCCATATTTTTCTTTTTTTTTCTTTTTTAGCTCTCTTCGAGGTTATGGCTTGATCTTGATGACATGATGTTGTGTGTCAATGAGATGAAAGGCAAGGTTGTAGGTTCAAGACATATCGAATCAATTGGAAGTTACCAACAAAAAAGAGGTAAAAAAGATCAGTGTTCAGGACTCGGAGTCTGGACTCAGGTCCCCTCTCTAGTTCCTGCTCCCCAAACTTATTTTTCTTTCTAGTGCCAAAATAGTCTAATGACATATTACAAGAGAAATGCTAAACAGCATACGGGAATCCCGACGGTAGGTTTTTTATATTTTATTATTATTTTTACTTACTAATTAAGGATATAGTTTTTAATGATGTTGTGATTTTCTTAATTTTTTTTAAATATTTAAAAGTGTTGAAAAATATATGAAAAAAATGTTTTTTTTTTATTTTATTTTTGGCTTTCACTAGGTGGAATCCTAGTCGGGATCCTCTGTGGGTGTTCTAGAAGCATGCACTCACATTACAATGCGCCAAACCTAGTACTCGTAATTAATATATTTTGTCTCTTTTCCTTTTTGAAAAAGAAATATCTATGGCCAATCGTGCTAATGCATCAAACCTATATCTGGAAAGAGGTACTTAGAACTAATGAGGACAGAATATTAAAGGCCTAGTCTCCCTTTAATGAAAGGGAGTGTTAGAATAATGCATGGTAGCTAAGGTATCTTCACCAAGTCCATGATTCAATGTTCACTTATCATTGAGGACCACACTTTCTTCCAAGTTCCCAACTACTTCCTGTTGAGCATGCAGTTCCACGCCTAGGGTTTATCTTTCTTTTCCTTTCCTTTTCTTGAAGCTTTTTCTAAACAAACAGAAGCAGCTTTGATACAAGATTATATTACCAATCCGGCGTAGCCGCGTATTGGTCGGCACTTGTCAGTTTAATTCCAAAAAGTTCAAATTATTCACATACAACACTCCATTAAATTTTAAATCCAACTGTCCTGATACCCATGAAAAATGATAATGGTGGCGCCATCTAAGAATTAAATTCTTTAGTACTTCATAATGCTGGCAAGTCATTGATCAACTTGTGCCGAAAAAAGAAATGGAAAAAATAATTATTGAACTTGTGTGCGCGCGCCACCTCCAAGTCTATGGAAAAAGTTTATGTGAATGTTGGGCAGCTTGACAGCCTTAGGCCAACCAGCTTTCTGTCTCTTCCGGCCAGAAGTAAAGCTGCTACCCTCGTACTGGGGATGACTTTTCAGACATGTATTAAAATAATAAAAAAATTTAAGTAGCAGTCCAAATAATTTTACTATTTACAGAGGCTGATGGCTGCTATAACATCCCCTTTAAGGTAATATTAAGGGAGGGAAACTGCTATTCATTCCGATGATAAGTGTCTCGATTTCATCTTATTTCTTTTTTTTTTTCTTTTTGATATTTTTTATATCTAATTTTTAATTAAATATTTTAAAATAATATTATAATTTTTTATATTTTTAAAAAATATTTTAAAATATTAAAAAAATCATGTAAAAAAATGTTTTGTTTATATTTTTTTATTTGTTTTTTTTAATATATTAAAATATTTTTAAAAAATATAAAAAAATCATAATTTTATTTAAAAATATTTACTTAAAAATCATATATAAAAAAATTCAAATAAAAAACAAAGGATGGGATCGAGACAATACCCACAGGGGTGAATAGCATTTTCCATTAAGGAAGTAGAGGTAAGTGTCACCACCTGAATTTTTCTAGAGAATTCTACCACCTTCTAGAGCCTCCTAGTCCCTTGTAGGATGTTCTAGAATGTAGTAGATTTGTATAGTAAACCCTAGGATGGTTCTTTAAGATTGTGACACTTGTCACAATCCTAGCTATACTTCTAGAAGTAGTCTAGAATGTTCCATACCGTTAAGATTGTGACACTTGTCACAATCCGAGTCATTCTTTGTACCAAGAGTTCCCTATAAATAGAGGGGCTCTCATTTGTGTAAATCACCAAACAATAAGAGGAACAAGTTCTCTAGAGCTTCTCTCTCTACTCTCTCCCTCTCTCTCTAGAGTTGTTCTCTCTTGTCTTGAGTCGCTTAGAAGGCTTACTTGGGAGCTTGTCTGGGACAAACCCTCCTAAGGCCGCACGGGACGTGTGAAGAAATTCTAAGTCCGTGACAGTTGGTATCAGAGCATCGAGCTTGGGATGGCGGAACCAAGTGTGGTCACCATGGAGAACCAGGAACCACGCAAGAGTAAGAGGTTGAAGGAGTCGACCTCGTCCGTGGAGTCTCGCCTCGATAGCATCGAGAAGACCATGGCCAAGATGGAGGAATGGGATCAGTCTCACAGGGAGGTGAGCACCCTTGACAACACCGTGACCAGGGTGGAGGTGGCTGTGGCAGATGTCAAAGACCGTCTTGACATCATGGAGCAAAGCATGGAGGAGCTAGGATTGGAGGGCCAATCCGAATCGCTCAAGGAATCCATTCTAAGCACCATCAACCCCACCCTTGAAGCACAACGTGTTGAGAACGTTGCCTTCCAAGATCGGGTCTTGGGGGAACTAATCAAACTCCAGGAGCAAATGGAGGAACACCGCGTCGGTCTGGAGGAGACCAGGGCGGACTGGGCTATATGCAAGCGGGCAGTGGCCAACGGGGATAACCTTGGAGCTGGAATGGTAGCAACACCAAGGGTGGATACTCCCAAACCGAAGGAGTTCGACGGCAAACGGGATGCCAAAGAACTCGACAACTACCTCTGGCATATGGAACGCTACTTCGAAGCGTTGAACATGCTAGACGAGAATGTCAAGGTACGTACTGCATCCCTCTATCTTACTAATCTTGCTGGTACTTGGTGGCGTCGTAAGCACAGTGAGATAGAGAAGGGTACGTGCACCATCAACTCGTGGGAGGAGTTCAAGCATGAACTCAAGAGGCAATTCTACCCTGAGAACGTGGCCCTCTATGCACGGAAGAAAATGAAGGAGTTGAAGCACACTTCTTCAATCCGCAACTATGTCGAGGAATTTTCCGCACTCATACTTCAAATCACGAACATGAGCGAAGAAGATCTTCTCTTCAACTTCCTCGATGGCCTCAAATCATGGGTGGCTCAAGAGCTCAAGCGACGTGGGGTCAACGACATCTCCACCGCCTTAACCGTAGCCGAAACTTTGGAGGAGTTTGAGTATCACAAGAGTAATAACTCTTCAAAGCCCAAATCCTCCAAGGATAACTACAACAAAGGTGGGGGAGCGAAGGGGTTCAAGCCCCCACAACACAAAGAGCGTGGCGACAAGCCCTCAACATCGAGAGAATGAAGGAAGGAGTATTCCAAAGACAAGAAGCCAAAAGATGCTTGCTTCCTTTGTGACGGGCCACACTGGGCTAGGGACTGTCCTAAGAGGAAGGCCCTCAATGCCATGCTGGAGGAAAAGGAAGTCCAAGAGAAGTCACACATGGGGTGTTTGCAACTTCTCAACTCCCTCAAGGCAAACACCAAGCCAACCACCAAGGATGGATCCTTGATGTTTGTCGAGGTGATTGTCAACGGGAAGAAGACCCATGCCATGGTCGACTCAGGGGCTTCTCACAACTTCATCAAGAAGGAAGAGGCCACACGGCTAGGCATCCCTCTGAAGAAGGGTCAAGGATGGCTGAAGACGGTGAACTCTGAAGCCAGACCCCTTGATGGCGTAGCTCATGGCGTAGAGCTACAACTCGGCACATGGAAGGGGAAAGTGGACTTTTCCGTTGCACCTATGGACGACTTCGACGTCGTGTTGGGGATGGAGTTCCTGAGACAATTCAACGTAGTGTCTCTTCCCCACTACAATTCGGTGTGTATCTTAGAAGGTGGCCCTTGCATGATACCCACCGTGTCTAAGCCAAACACCACCCAACTCTTGTCTGCCATGCAATTCAAGAAGGGTTGGAAGAAAGGAGAGGTGTCTTACTTAGCTTTGTTGGAGGAAGGTGAAGTGAAGATATCCTCCCCTCCACCTAAGGAGATCCAAGCGGTCCTCGAGGATTATGAGGATGTCATGCCACCACAGTTGCCCAAGCAACTACCACCTAGGAGAGAGGTGGACCACATGATTGAGCTGGAACCTGGTGCCAAACCACCTGCCAAGGCGCCTTACCGCATGTCACCTCCAGAACTTGAAGAGTTGAGGAGGCAACTGAAGGAGTTGCTTGATGCCGGATTCATTCAACCCTCCAAGGCACCATATGGGGCACCGGTGTTGTTCCAACGGAAGCATGATGGGTCTTTGCGGCTGTGCATCGACTATCGGGCTCTCAATAAGGTAACCATCAAGAACAAATACCCCATTCCTTTGATTGCTGACTTGTTTGATCAACTAGGTCATGCAAAGTACTTCTCCAAACTTGATCTGAGATCGGGTTACTATCAAGTGAGGATCGCGGAAGGAGACGAACCCAAGACGACTTGTGTGACTCGATATGGAGCATATGAGTTCTTAGTGATGCCCTTTGGCCTCACAAACGCTCCAGCCACCTTCTGCACCCTCATGAACAAGATCTTCCACCCCTATCTCGATCAATTTGTGGTGGTCTATTTGGATGACATCGTCATCTATAGTTCTACCCTCGAGGAGCATATCGAGCATCTAAGGGTTGTTTTCCGCGTCTTAAGGGAAAATCAACTCTATGTCAAGAAGGAGAAGTGCTCATTTGCACTAAACGGAGTCCATTTCCTTGGCCACAAGATCCAAGGAGGCGAACTCAGCATGGAGGGGGGGAAAGTGCAGGCCATCAAGGAGTGGGATCCTCCCACCAAGGTTACCGAACTTCGATCTTTCCTTGGGTTAGTCAACTACTACAGAAGATTTATAAAGGGATACTCTACAAGGGCATCCCCTCTCACAGACTTGCTCAAGAAAGGTAGAAAATGGGAGTGGACATCAAAGTGTCAAGAAGCCTTTGATGACTTGAAGACCGCCGTCATGGAGGAACCGGTCTTAGCCCTACCAGACTGCACCAAGCCTTTTGAGGTGCACTCGGATGCTTCAGACTTCGCCATTGGGGGAGTTCTTATGCAAGAAGGACACCCCATTGCCTATGAAAGCCGCAAGCTCAACGACACCGAAAGGCGATACACGGTGCAGGAGAAAGAAATGACGGCCATTATCCACTGCCTGAGAGTTTGGCGACACTATTTACTTGGCTCTCATTTCGTGGTCAAGACCGACAATATTACCACCAGTTACTTCCAAAGTCAGAAAAAACTGAGCCCAAAGCAAGCCAGATGGCAAGACTTTTTGGCGGAATTTGACTACACCTTGGAGTACAAACCTGGCAAGGCCAACGTCGTTGCTGACGCCCTTAGTAGAAAGGGTGAGCTTGCCCACATCGCTAGTGTACAAGGAGAGACACTAGGGGTAATCCGTGAAGGCTTGGAGCATGACCCTCTAGCCAAGAACTTGGTAAACTTGGCTAAGGAGGGGAAAACCAAGAGGTTTTGGGTAGAGGATGGGTTACTCTACACCACCAAGCGGCGACTATATGTTCCGAAGTGGGGGAAGCTACGGAGGAACCTTATCAAGGAATGCCATGATTCCTTATGGGCTGGACATCCCGGCCAACGTCGCACGCAAGCTTTGTTGGAAGCCTCCTATTATTGGCCTCAGATGGGAGATGAAGTGGAGCTTTTCGTGAAGACTTGTCTTGTGTGCCAACAAGACAAGGTGGAGAACCGAAGCCCTGCGGGTTTGCTAGAACCACTACCCACTCCTTCCTGTCCTTGGGAGAGTGTCAGCATGGATTTCATAGTGGCTCTCCCCAGGTCTGAAGAACGTGGCACCATCATCGTTGTGGTGGATCGGTTTTCCAAATATGCCACTTTCATTGCTGCCTCCAAAGATTGTTCAGCTGAGGAGACAGCCAAGTTATTCTTCAAGCATGTGGTTAAGTACTGGGGCTTACCACAAAGCATCATCAGTGATCGAGACCCTCGTTTCACAGGAAAGTTCTGGTCGGAACTATTCAAGCTCATGGGGTCAGCACTACACTTCTCCACCAGCTTTCACCCACAAACTGATGGGCAAACTGAGAGGGTGAATGCCTTGTTGGAGCTGTACTTGAGGCACTTTGTAAGTGCTAATCAATCTGACTGGGCTAAACTGTTGGATGTGGCCCAATTCTCCTACAACTTACAAAGGAGTGAGTCCACAAACAAAAGCCCATTTGAGATTGTAATGGGACAACAACCACTCACTCCTCAATCGTTGGAGACGAGCTATGAGGGG
This sequence comes from Platycarya strobilacea, assembly GCA_036898215.1. Lineage (NCBI taxonomy): Eukaryota > Viridiplantae > Streptophyta > Magnoliopsida > Fagales > Juglandaceae > Platycarya > Platycarya strobilacea. The sequence continues at coordinate 19,256,403 of CM072546.1, read as the reverse complement.
AACTGCCCAACAGCCTTCAAGGTTGCCAAATCTTGGAACGAACAGCTGGATGTGACTCGTTCCTACTTAGATAAAGCAACCAAGAAGATGAAGAAGTGGGCCGATCAGAAGAGGCGACACATGGAGTATCGTATCGGTGACTTGGTGATGGTAAAAATCTTGTCAAGCCAACACAAGTTCACAAGGAAACTGCACAAGGCACTTGTGCGGCGATACGAAGGACCATTCCCAATCATCAAGAAAATAGGGAAGGTCTCCTACAAACTAGACTTACCCCCTAAATTCAAGCTTCATCCTGTCTTTCATGTAAGCTGTTTAAAGCCTTATCATGGTGATGATGAAGAGCCAACACGGGGAGAGTCTAAACGGGCTCCATTAGGCATAACTACCACTTTTGATACAGAAATCGAAGAAATCTTGGCGGATCGGGAAGTCAGACGAAGGGGTCACAAGCCACGCCAAGAATACTTGATCAAGTGGAAAGGATTGCCCGCAAGTGAGACAACCTGGGAACCTAAGGAGTCACTGTGGCAGTTTGAAGATCAAATCCAAAGGTTCCAGGAGGACACCGCGCCGAGGACGTCGCGAAGCTAGGTGGGGGAGAATGTCACCACCTGAATTTTTCTAGAGAATTCTACCACCTTCTAGAGCCTCCTAGTCCCTTGGAGGATGTTCTAGAATGTAGTAGATTTGTATAGTAAACCCTAGGATGGTTCTTTAAGATTGTGACACTTGTCACAATCCTAGCTATACTTCTAGAAGTAGTCTAGAATGTTCCATACCGTTAAGATTGTGACACTTGTCACAATCCGAGCCATTCTTTGTACCAAGAGTTCCCTATAAATAGAGGGGCTCTCATTTGTGTAAATCACCAAACAATAAGAGGAACAAGTTCTCTAGAGCTTCTCTCTCTACTCTCTCCCTCTCTCTTTAGAGTTGTTCTCTCTTGTCTTGAGTCGCTTAGAAGGCTTACTTGGGAGCTTGTCTGGGACAAACCCTCCTAAGGCCGCACGGGACGTGTGAAGAAATTCTAAGTCCGTGACATAAGGGTCCTTACCGATTTTAGACCGATCAGTGTATTTCAAGTTTTTTTTCAATAATTTTTTATTATAATATATATATATATTAAATAATATTCTCTTTCTTAATCACTAAGCAAAAGCAAAAAATAAAAAATAAAAATTCATCAATCGGTTCATTTAGCATTTCCCAATATTAAGTAAGGCCAATGATATGGGAATTGTGGTTGGGGCCATTTTCATTCCTTTAGTTATAATTTATTTTATATTTTTTTATAATTTATTTCTTTTTTATACAAATAATAAAAAAAGATATGCAAATAAAGATTTTTTTTTCAGATTAAAAAAGCTTATGGGGCACAAAGGAGTCCCAATCACGAGCCCCCAAAATATTTTTCTTCTATTAGCTTTCCTCTTCTATACAGTTCGACTGCACTAAAGAGAAGTACAGCCAGCCAATCATCTCACGCCATGTATGATATTTCACTAAAAGCACATTGCTGTCGATTGCATGGGATCATCTCATGCATTTTCTTCTCTCTCCCTTGCCCATTCTCTCTCTCGCCCGTTCTTTGATGTTGCTTACCCTTTCTCCCTCCCCCATTCTCTCTCTCTCGCTCATTCTCTAATGTTGCTTACACTCTCTCCATCGCTTTCGGATTCAATAGTTTCTTTGTCTCCCTCACCCTTTCTATTCGTCGCTTTTGGTTTGAAGGGTTTTGCTTCTCTCCCTCACCCTCTCTCTCTCCCTCGCTCTCGGATTTAGGGGCCTTCAGTAATCGAAATCCATCAAGAGCAATCTCGCCGCCGAGAAACAACTCTTACCACCGACTAAAATGGTATTCTTTTGTTGATTAAAAAATATTATTTTTTAATTTGTTGATTTCGTGATTTCGAGACCCATTTCTTACTTCGATTTTGTGATTTCCTAAAGTTATATGTGATTTCTTAGCTTAATAAAATTTGTTGATTTCGGTTTCTTGAACTTCATGTGTACTCTATTACTGAACGTAAGCCATAGTTTTTTTTTCCAAACATTCATGTTGATCTCTATACATCTCACATGTAAAAAAATATTAAAACAGATTACCATATTTTTTTTTTCCAAACAATTACTGCTAGTTGTTATAAGTTTTTCTTGTTCATTTTCCCAAACAATTATGTTTTGGTTTAGCATTTGTACATTCGAGTTCATTACGAGAACTTTCTTTTATATTTGTTTTTGAATTCCCTAAACTTTATATGGCAGAACTCAACCATAAAGTATGTAACTTTGAGACATTTGCTACTTTCTATTATTCTTATCAGGTTGATAGTGATTTGTTGAATTTTTTCGATGCTGGAAATGATGTGGATTTTCAAAATGATATGAATTTAAAAAAATTTGTGAATATGGAAGATGAGTTAAATGTGGATGGAAGAAATTTTGTTGATGTTGGAAATGAAGAATATGTTGTGAATCTGGAAGATGATGTAAATTATGTAGATTTACAAAATGATGGAGGAGTCAATGTCAATCTCTTTTCTAGTAGTGGTCCCCTCGAGCCATTTATTGATATGTCTTTTGAGGATGTGGAGGACGCTCATACATTTTACAAAGCATAAGCAAGACGGAAAGGTTTTTCAATACGGATTAGTCATACTCGGTTGTCGAAAGAGGAAAAAAATTCTTTGTGCAATAGATTATGCTTGCTCAAGGGAAGGATATCAGCGAGTAAGAAAAGTGGGTGAAAATGATCGAGTAATCCCTGAACCGACTGAAACGAGGATTGGATGTAAAGCAATAATAGGTGTAAAAAAAGAGGATGAAATGTGGAGTGTCTTCAAGTGAAAGGTTGAACATAACCACGGTTTACTTTCTCCAAAAAGTACTAAATTACTTCGTGGACATAGGGGAGTTTCAAAATGCCAAAAAAAACTTATCACCACTTTGAATAAATCTGGTGTACCGACAATGAAGATGATGTCGGTGTTAAGTAAAGATGTTGGTGGTGACTTTAATGTTGGATATACTGGAAAGGATATTGAAAATTATGTGGGAAATAAAAGAAAAAAAAGTTTTTGAAAAGGGAGATACGCAAAGGTTATATTCCTACTTTATTGATCGGAAATGCAATGAACCTGGGTTTGTTTTCTCCACGCAAATTGACGATGATAGGTGTATAGGAAGTTGTTTTTGGGCTGATGCACTGTCAAGAGCAGCATATTAGTATTTTGGCGATGTTGTTATATTTGATGCCACGTACTTTACCAATATTTATTAGACGCCTTTTATGCCATTTTCTAGAATTAACCACCATCACCAAACTGTAATGTTTGGTTGTATTTTGTTAATTAATGAGACAGCTGAATCATATGTGTGGTTATTGTGTGTATGGCAACAGGGAATGCTTAGATGTGCTCTTGCAACTATAATTACAGATGGTGACAAGGCTATGGGGAAAGTCATTGAAGAGGTACTCCCCAATACAACTTATAGGTTGTGTTTGTAGCACATTTTATAAAAAATTTCTGAATACTTGGTTCATGTATACAACAAATATTCGGATTTTCAAGATAATTTTTATCATTTCATACACAAGACAATTACAATTGAGGAATTTGAAGAGGAATGAGAGTCGATATTGGTGAAATATGAGCTAGGAGAAAATACTTGGCTGCAAAATCTCCATGCTCGACGAGATAAGTGGGTTCCGGCTTACCTACATTCAAAATTCTATACCGGTATGTCAACAACACAGAGGAGTGAAAACATGAACAAATCCTTTAAGGACTGTTAAATCAAGCACTATGATCAGTGACTTTGTGCATCAATATGAAAAAGCTATAAATGTACATTACTTCAAAGAGAAAGGAGCTGATGTTCATAGAAAATCTACACGAGCGATAATGAAAACCCCTCTTAGAATTGAAGTTGAGGCAGCAATGATTTATACAAGAAAGTTCTTTACAATCTTCCAAGATGAGTTGTTTGATAGCCTACAGCACCAAAGCAAAAAAATTATCCGTTAAGGGTGAGATCAAGATTTATAGAGTCACAACTTATAGTAAAAAAAGACTTGTTTACCAAGTCACCTTGATGGGAGATGAAGAACATGCAACATGTATATGTCAAATGTAGGAGTTTACAGAGATTCCTTGTAAACATATATTGTGTATTCTTGGAAAAAAAGTGAAGTTAGATAGGTTGCTACCACATTATGTTTTAGAAAGATGGACTATTAATGCTAACAGCCAACCTATTAATGACATACCATGTTCTAAAAGGCAAGTTCTAGAAGGACAAGATGAGCCTATAATGAGAAGGAACAAAACGATGATACAATTTTATGACATTGCTAAGTTTGGGTCGCAATCAATAGAACTCCACAATCACCTCACACTTGCATTGGATAAGATCCACAAAGAGTTAGTTGCAATTGCAGTCAATGTAGAACATTCACAACCACGGGAAGATGGCAATATTGAGAACAACACAAAGGGTCAGATTATATCGAATTTTTCACAAATGGTCCAAGATTCCCCATAGCCTTGAGGGACATGCTAGAAATAATTGTCTTTCAGTGAAGTATAGTAGCTTTGGAATTATTTTTAATTTTTTTTTTTGTTTTTAATTATATGAATTAATAAAGTTTTTGTTTTGTTCTTGTTTATGTAGGGATCGTGGGCAAACAACTGACAACGTATCCCAACCTATGGATTCTCAACACAAAGGGTCTGATACTGTGTATGTATTTTGGAGATGTTATGTGTAAGTCAACTGCAATTACAATTGCGTAGTTAATTTAACTCGACTTTACTTTAATGTGATAGGGAGCTAGGTGGAAGATTGTGAGTAATGGAATAGTGGATTGAAGCTTTTATGTCGTTTTGACTTGGCTTATGAATATGTGTATTTAGGAAAGAATTCAGATTTTTTGTTGTAACTTCCTTATTTTGAGGTTGTGAGGAATTTGGTATGATGACGAATACAAGGTTGAAAGTTAGTGTTATTTACATTATGTGAAGCAGTACATCACTAAGGTTATACAAGGATTAGTCATACTTTTGATTGGCAATCTGTGAAGCAATACATTAATCTGTTTTGTTTGTACTTGGATCTTGAATGAATGAAAATATGATTGTTAGTGTATTTAAAGTGACTGGGATGCGTAGCCTCATATCATTAAGAAGTATAGCCTTGTAAAGGATCGAGTAGGACTCTTATTAAAACTCAAAAAAGGATTGTTTGATATGCTCAAGCCACATCACTATTCATCCACTCCCAGCATTTTCTTGATGTCAAGCTGTAGTAATGTTCAGAGTTAGAAGAATTACATAAAACTTTAACTAATTAAAATGATGATCCCGTGAGGGTTCTAATTTGCAGGATGGTTTTTTCTTGTTCTTGATTTTTTTGTGGTTAACTCATTGACCATGTTGAATCATCCACTCTCTATAAACAGAAACCTCAAGGCTGTAGTTTATCTTAATCGGGAATATTTCGAGGTTAATTTGAGCCTTCTTTAGGCTTATAATCCTAATGAAATGATCTCTTTGATCTTCCCTTTTTGTTCTCCTGGCATGGTACTTTTAGAGAAGGCAGAATTGTAATATGCATTCTTATACTGCAGAGAAAAGCAGGAAGTCAATGTTAAGCTCTGATCACCAAATTACATAATACATAATTTGTTCATTCGTCTCTGCAAGTATATATATCTATCTTTATTTCTCATTACACTAAACATAACTTGATCACCAAATTACATAATACATAACCCCGAGCATAATTTGCAGGATGGTTCTTTATTGTTCTTGATTTTTTTGTGGTTAACTCATTGACCATGTTGAATCATCCGCTCTCTATAAACAAAAACCTCAATGCTGTAGTTTATCTTAACTGGGAATATTTCGAGGTTAATTTGAGTCTTCTATAGGCTTATAATCCTAATGAAATGATCTCTTTGATCTTCCATTTTTGTTCTCATGGCATGGTACTTTTAGAGAAGGCAGAATTATGGTATGCGTTCTTGTACTGCAGAGAAAAGCAGGAAGTCAATGTTAAGCTCTGATCACCAAATTACATAATACATAACTTGTTCATTCGTCTCTGCAAGTATATATATCTATCTTTATTCCTCATTACATTAAACATAACTTGATCACCAAATTACATAATACATAACCCCGAGCAATTAAGAGGAGTAGTTATGGTGAAACTGAAAGTTCTCATTTCAACCATGTAGTCCTCATTACACTAAACAAAGTTCTGATTACTCTAAACAATGCATGTCTAAGACTACAGCACAAACCAAAAGAAAAATAACCATAGAAAAAGTAACACAATTAAGACTATATTGTACTTCTTTTCCATTATTTTAAATTAGGTTTGTTCAATGCGTAGATGCTCATGAAGTATCCTCTCGTTCCTTCACTCAACTAACTCCAACGTGAGCTTACAGCAGTTGTTTTAGGAACTTTCAAGATCAATCCACTCAAAGAAGTCGTATTGTTTAATTATAGGATGATTTGGACACCTGTAGAACTTTCTACCAAGACTATGCGATCTTCTCGAAATCCATAACTTTGCTTGGCAACCACAATAGCACAGTCATCTCTCCAAAATAGCATTCTCTTCCTCCTTTGTAGTTGATGAACTTGAACCGAAATAAGACCTTAAACTCTTCATTTGCTGTCAACCAAAAAACAATCATGTCGAACTTTGTATAATCTGATGCAAAATTCAAATTTATCCGATATTCCAAATTTGTCAATTTCTTGAATGCTAAGACATGTAAAAAAACTCTACACTACTTGCTGGTAACAAACACTAAAACATCAAATACTAAAAAGAGCATTATTTTCACTCTAGACTATTTGTACAATTCCCAAATGATAAGCAAAAACTAAAAAAAGCATTATTTGTCCCTCTAGACTAGTTGTACAATTCCTAAAGGATAAGCAAATACTAAAAAAAAGCACACAACAATGATTACAGGTGTTAGAAGACAACTCAGGAGACATGGAGATTGAATAAAACAAATAACTCCATAGGTCACCCACATGCATCAAACCCACCTCTCAACACCGTGCACCTTTTGAGTATTCTTGCTACTAACATCAAAACATTGGACTTATCCTAACACAATTTTAAATACAAGCTGAGTCCAACATATGTCCTGCACTGAAACATTGACCTACTCTAACAAAATAACAACGCCTAATATGTCTTGTATCCTGCACTACATTTATTTCTCCAAAATGAAATTTGGATCTCCTAATATTACAACTTAAAATAGTTGGATTACTTGCGTCATCTTAGTATGTTATCTTGTAAACACCCATCTTTTTGACTGAAGCAGAAATGGTGCAACAAATTAGAACACCAATTCCAATAATTGATTCACATGTGCCAACAAAGTTACAATACAAAAAGCAAACACAAACCCTAACAGGTAACCAGTTTACAAACCACAAAACCCTAACCCAATTTCAATGGTGGAATTAGGGTTTCTAAGATTTGAATGGTGAGAAAGCATACCAAGGTGTCAAGGGTTACTAATAGGAGGTCATTTCCTCTGAAAAATCTGGATGCCGACTTTTTCGAGTTGAATGCTGCGAGATTTGAAAATCTCAAATGCTATGGTGCGAAGGAGAGGGGGGAAAGGAATGGGGGAAGGAGAGAGGGGAAGGGTGCAACGCCGAGAAGGGGAGAGGGGAGAAGGGTGCGATAGGGAAAGGGGATGGGGGAGAAGCAGATCAAAAGGGGAAATGGGGGTTGGGTTCGAAAGGGGCTGGATACAAAAGGGGGGGTTTGGATTTCATGTGATACATGAAGGATGGACTGGAAATTAAACACCTACGTGGTACGATATGACTTGAGGGCTGCACTGATCGGGTTTGCAGCCAGACCGTATAAAAGGTTTTCTCTTCTCTTAAGGTAATTCCCAAATTGTAAATAAAGCCATCCAGTACTAAATCAAATCGTACAGTCTATACTATACCTAAGAAACTAGATCTGCTACATGCGGTTTCTTTTTGGGGGAGAGAGAGAGGGACGTTCTCGGGATACACTTCGGGCCGATTTGGATTACAAAGTGAGTTCTTTGTATGGAGAACTCATTTCTAATTCAAACACTATTTTAAAAATAAGATTGAGGTGAGTTCAGTCAATTTTACACAAATATCAAAACGTACAAACAATTTTACACGAATATCAACATGAGTTCAACCAGTTTTATACAAACAACATTATCTTATTGCTCAATATGTAATTCTTATAATAATACAAATATCAACGTAAAACTATATATAATGTTTTATCAAATTTTAAATATAGTATAACTAAAATTTAATTTAATTTGATTTTTTTGATATAATTTTACAAAGTCTTCAATATAGTAAATTGGTAATTTTTATTGTGTAATTGGATAAAATTATTATTATTTATTTATATACAAATTCATCAATAAAACAAAATTACTAGAAATAAATATGCAATAATTTGTGAGACCCACTTATATTAATTTTCCAATAACCTAAACTCATCCCATCTCACTTTCAATTCAAACACACAAAAATTCATCTCAACTCATTCATCTCATTACTATTCATAACTCATCTCATTTAACTCGTCTCGTCTCTAAATCTTAACGGGGTTTGTCATCAACTATTTTATGTTTTCTTTTGATCAATTAGAAGGTGAAGTAAAGAGAATCATTACAAAATTAAAAAATAGAGCACAAGAATTAGTTAAAGTTAATAAATCCAAGCTGCAAAGGAATTAAACTTGAAAATTGTACTTGGAGTTTAACAAACAAACATCATGATCATCTGGAGGTCTCTTATCCTAGTTCTTGATTTTACTGATCTTAGGGGCCATCTTTTTCACTTTTCATGAGCAAGCTTTATCTTATCATCTTGATCAAATCAAATAGATGTTGTGTACGTAGGCGGTTTATATATATTATTTTGTACAACTATATAATATATATATAATATTTAAGTTGGAAGAGAAAATGGGTAGTATTGATGTTATGTTCGGTGGGCTTGGGCAACGTCGTACCATAAGCGCTCCGTCGTCTATCTAGGTACACTAAGGGTGAGAGGGTAGCTCGAGAATCCTTGGCCTCTCCGATTTCCAAAGTCAATATAGGTGAGGATAAAAGAGCAACTAATGGTAATAAAAAGCTTAGAGTCAAAAGATCAAAGAGAGTCCACATGTGGGGTGTGTGAGGTTATATATCCATGGGGAGATTTTCTAACATAAAGGCTTGGGGATGTTGTTCGTACCCCAGGCCGAACCCTCCCTTGTTAGTCTGTTATCTGATAGCACGCTTCCTTATCGTGTCGTGTCCCCCTGACCAAACATTAAAAGTGGCATGGTGTCCATTTAGTGAAGTGTATTCCTCATTTAATGCGACGTAATTTCTCCTAATATGGTCATATTACTCAGGGATGTTCTTCCATTAATGCTTGAATGTATGGGCGAGTCTGTGTAGGTTAACTCTGTGCAGCTATTAATTCCCATGCACCGTGTGCACCTGGCATACTCGATCAGCTCCCTGCCTTGGCCTCAGGTAATGGTCTAGACTCCAGGTTTTGGGGTGGGGCCGACTCTTTCCTGAGTTTTGGTGATTGTCTTGGGCCAACTAAGTCCGGCTGAAAGGGCTGGAGATTTCTTCCCACACAGCCAGAATAATGCTAGCTAACTATACATTTAAGATATGTAGCAATAACAAATTACGTGGTAATTAAAGGGAGGTCCATTATATTACCTAAGATTTCTCATTCTTTTCATTGATAATAGCTTACTATTTTGCAAAGCTACGATTAAAGAGAATCCTCAAATTCAACAAGCTTTGGATTGCTAAAAGAAGGCTTCAAGTTTGAAGGTAAACAAAGAAAAGACTACTATAGTGTTTAACAACAATATGAATGCTACAAAATAGAAGGAGCTAATGACTTTTTTGGGAGAATAGCAGTTTTAACAATATGAAAATACTTAAGACTTATCCTTTTTGGTTGGTAGATAAAAAGCCAAAGTCTTTTTCTATTATCAAGCACAAGGCTGGAAGACTTGAGAGGACAGGAAATTAGAGATATTGATGCAACTGTAGACTCTATAATTGATCCCTATACTAAGTGGTGAAATGCTGAGAATGTAAGAATTGTCCTACCACCTAAGGTTGCCTCTGAGGTGCTAAGGTTGATTCTTAGTCCAAGGAGGCTTGCTAATTTGATCATTTGGGCACCTGAGACTAATGGGGAATTTAGTGTTAAGAGTACTTATAGGTTATTCAAAGCCTCTAGTAAGAATGTTAGTGCAAGAGAAAGTTTAAAGACTATTGCACTGCATAAACTTTGGAAGAAAATTTAGTCATTGCAGCTCTCTCTTAAGGTGAAGATATTTTCTAATTGGAAAGCTTGTAAAGACATATTACCTACTAAACACAATTTCAAAAGGAGACAGGTGCTGAATGATGAGAAATACACATTTTGTAGGATTAAGATTGAGGATGTGGCACATGCACTTAGTTTTTGTTCTTAAATCAAAAAATGTCGGCAAAAACATTTCCTCATGCTCTAGAAGATACCTCACTTTCTATGTACAGTGATGTTGCTATTAAGATAAATGAGTTTGGAAGGAAAGAGGATCTAGAATTGCTTTTTCTGATTTCATAGAGCTGTTAGTACAAAATGAACATTATGACATTTAAAAACAAGTGTATGCAACCTGTAGAAGCTTGGAAGATTCTTTGGCAATGCAAAAGGCTTTTAAAGAGCTTAAAGGGAAGCCTCTAATTGCTCCTAGACACCATTGCAAATGGGAACATCCAACTCTAAATACTTTTAAACTTAATGTTAATTAGGAGTGTAAACGATCCGGTCCAATCCAAGAAAGCTATGGATCGGTTCCATTTGATCCAAAGATTTTCTCACCCTAGACTAGACCGAACACCTATTCAGTCCATATCGATCTGGTCCAATTCAATTCAAATTCAGTCTAAATTCGGTCCAGGGGCACTTGATATAATTTAATGGGCTAAATTTAACCTAAAATGCTGCAATGATCAAATCTATTTTTTTGTCCAAATTTAATTATTTCAACCCAATTTACATATTTATCACATATTTAAGTTTAAAAAATATTTTTAAAAAATTATTCTTAAAAAAATGGTAAAAAAATAATTTAAATAAAAAAACAGATAAAAAAAGCAATCCTTAAATATAGGAGTTCTACTTTAGATTCCAAATTTCCAAGAGTTCAAATAAAATAAAATAATAATAAAATAATAATAATAATATATTTATTACTTATAAGTTATTAACTTATTAGTAATTACTAATAGTCTATGACTCTATAAAAATATACTATAATTTATATTTTTATACTACAACTATTATAATATGTTGATATTATAAGAGTATATATTATATATTAATATGTTATACTACATCTTTTAATAAAAATTAATATTATATATTATTACTTATAGGATAGGTCATATATATATAATATATATAATTTTTTTTAATTAGGTTATTCGGTCTGATCCGGTCCAATCCAAGAGGAGAAATCCCTTGGATCGAGATCAGACCGAAAAAGTTCAGTTCATAAAAAATGGACTGGATTGAACCATATCACACATAGGTCAGGTCAAGTCTGGTCCATCGGTTCGGACTGGAATTCTTACACCCCTAATGTTGATGGGGTCATATTTTTATCAAGTTCTAATGTAAGGATTGGGGCTGTGACAACCCGGATTTTTGGATATCCGCTTAATTTTCATGTGTGGGATGATTATGTCTCTCCAAGACTATTTTTAGGAATTTTGGGATATATGTATAGGATTCTTATATTGAAAGGTGGGGAATAAGGTTGGATATAAATGTGACTTGTGTTAAGATGGAAAAAGTGCCTAGACCCGAGATCTCGCTCAACTCTCGCTTGATGTCTGGCTCGAGCGAAATACAGGGACAGACAGACGTCTTTTAGTAGAATGGTCATAACTTGCTCATTTGGTGTCGGATTGCAGTGATTCAAGAGGCTATGGAAAGCTAAGAGGAATATCTACAACTTTTATGTTTTGAGGTTTAAGAGATATGGACTTAATCAAATAAGAAATGGAGATTGAAGTATCAGGTCTGAATTGGAGTAGATAAGTATTGACTTGAAGTTGACTAAGAACATTGGATAAGATTAAGCCATTGGATTATTTTCTCAATTATCCTAAGATCTGGACAAGTGTGTATAGATGTGGAAAATGAGGAGATTTTATTTGGTGAATTTCGTGTGAAATAAGATGATTCATCTATCCAACAATTGGTGTACCCGGATTGGTGTTCTCGGGTTTATATGTCGAGTTTTATTAGAAAAATCATAACTTGGTCATGTGAACTCCAAATGAAGTGATTCCAGTTCCTATAGAACCCTAAGACATAGATCTATAACTTTTATGACTGAAGGTTTTAGAGAATCGAAGTGTATCAATGGATTACTTGGGCTGTAATGGGACTGATCTGTTTTAAGTGCAAACTGGAGCCCGAAAATGAATCACTTCACCACCTCACCTTAGATGTTCGAATTTGATTGGTTCTCCTCATGGTTATCTGCTAGATACATGTATGAGAGCATGTGTTAGGTGGAGAAAGAGCTTCTAGAAGAATAATTAGTTTAGAAACAAGCAAGAGGGAAGGACTAATCTGATTAGCCAAAACAGTCAACTATCCCCTTTGTTTCCAACCAATTGGTAACCAAACCTTGGGAATTAGGTGAAGAGATATTTTCCAGCCACTCTAAGGGTGCTAAGGGAGTCTTGGACGTGTGGCCAAAGAGGAAGAAAATATTCTAGAAGTCTTGAGGATGCAAGGAAGGGCAATGGCCAGCTAAGCTCATCTTGGGTATTTTAGACTTTTTGGAAGCTTACTTGTATATCTATATTTGGTGATTATTTGGGGCCATTGATCTAAGATAATTTTAGATGAGGAAGAAGCATAGCCATAGGATGGAAATCATTGGAGATCTTGAGAGATATGGATGAGGGTTAGACTAACCAAAGCTGGACAACTCACCACACCTCACACGGTTTGAGACTAACCCATTGCCTTAGTTTGTTTTCCTTCTCTTCTTCCCCAAGCCACCTATTCCTCTATATATGTAACCATCTTCAGATCATAGGAGACATTTTGGGAGGAGGAAGTCACGTACACTTGAAGAGAAAGCCAAAAGAAGAAGCCTCTCTAACCCTTGAACCTCCAAACTTCTCCTAAGTGAGCTAAGTGGGTGCTTTGAGGAGGAATGTTGCAAGGGCTAGTTGGATCATTCAACCAAGCTTTGGAGAAACTTGTAAGTATACAATTTAACTTAATCTTAGCATAGATTAAGTAGATTATTGATGGAATTTAGTTTGTTGTTGGTTGGAGCTTGAATTAGGCTTGAATGATGTGTTTGAAATCTATGGTGTTTTGGATATGATTTGGTGATTGTAAAATGTTAGGAAAATTGTAAGGACCTAGAATTATGTTCTAATGAGTAAAAATAAGGTTGGTGTGAAAAGATTGCTTGGTTTGGGTTGAAAAACCCCTTAAGCCGTGATCTCGCTTGACTGTCGCTTGATACCCGCTCGAGCGAGTTCCAACCCGAGACTTCGCTCGATACTCGCGCGACACCCGCTCGAGCGAGATACCCTGTTTTGCTTAGATTTAGGGTTTTCTTAGAATGGCAGTGGTGTGTCAAATGGGTAGAGTTATAGGTGGAAATAACTCATGTGTATAAGAGAAGAATATAAAGAAAGAAAACAATTTATATAAAGAATATGTTCCGTGTCATGACGGGGACGGCGATACGTAACGCCCGGACGATTGACACGAGACTCGTCATGACGGGGACGGCGATACGTAACGCCCGGATGATTGATGAGTATGATTGATAAGTTAGTCACGTCATGACGGGGACGGCGATACGTAACGCCCGTATGACTGACGTGCCGACAGGGACGGCGATACGTAACGCCTGTCGTGATATGAAATTGTGATCTCCACGGGGACGGCGAGACGTAACGCCCGTGTGATTGATCCTTGCGGGGACGGCGAGACGTAACGCCCGCAGTACTATGTGTATATGTTTTGTGTCATAACGGGGACGGCGAGACGTAACGCCCGGATGATTGACACTAGACTCATCATAACGGGGACGGCGATACGTAACGCCCGGATGATTGATGAGTGTATGATAATGAGTTAGTCACGTCATGACGGGGACGGCGATACGTAACGCCCGTATGACTGACGTGCCGGCAGGGACGGCGATACGTAACGCCTGCCGTGATATAATAATATGTTCCGTGTCATAACGGGGACGGCGAGACGTAACGCCCGGATGATTGACACGAGACTCATCATAACGGGGACGGCGATACGTAACGCCCGGATGATTGATGAGTGTATGATTAATGAGTTAGTCACGTCATGACGGGGACGGCGATACGTAACGCCCGTATGACTGACGTGCCGGCAGGGACGGCGATACGTAACGCCTGCCGTGATATAATAATATGTTCCGTGTCATAACGGGGACGGCGAGACGTAACGCCCGGATGATTGACACGAGACTCATCATAACGGGGACGGCGATACGTAACGCCCGGATGATTGATGAGTGTATGATTAATGAGTTAGTCACGTCATGACGGGGACGGCGATACGTAACGCCCGTATGACTGACGTGCCGACAGGGACGGCGATACGTAACGCCTGTCGAGGTTATGTGATAAGTAAGACCCGATGGGGACGGCGAGACGTAACGCCCATCGTGGATAAGAAATAAAAGAAACTTATGAGGTTAATAAGTAAAGTGGAAAGTAAAAGTATAAGTGTATGTGATGATGGGTCTAGCTAAGATCTAAGGTTGTATGTGATGATGGGTCTAGCTAAGATCTAAGGTTGTATGTGATGATGGGTCTAGCTAAGATTTAAGTTTGTATGGTAAGATGGGTAATTGACGTGTATGAGTTCCATAAGGTATGCTTATAAGTGAGATGTTGGTGAGTATGATTATGTATGAGGATAGTTGAGGTTATCTATGCTTTATTTCGTTAACTGTGTACTTACTGAGATTTCTAGTAAATCTCACTCTTTTATGTTTATCTATTTTATCTATCATTCCTTGTGGAATGATAGATGTTGTTGCAGGGATAGATAAATCGCATTGAGACCCGATCAGCACGGGAGATTCTGAGGTACCCTGAGGGTCCTATGGAATGCTCCTCTCCGGTTGAGATGACCACATGTACGTGATCAAGTGAAGATGTAAGAGTATTGGATGATGGTAGGATATGAGTTTTTGTTTAGAGAAAACTAACTGGGTTATGTAAGAGTAAATACAGAATATTGTTGTAAATACAATGTTATGAGAAGTGTAATTATAGTATGCCATGTGGTCTATTGATGCGAGAGTTAGATCTCTTTGCTCATATTGGTAATTTACTTCTTCCAGCTGCGATCGGCATTGCATTTCATTAGTAAGCTTAGATGCATGCATGCTGCTTTTTATGTTTACGTAGGATAAGTAGCCTTGCGTTGCTTGTCCGGATGCGTCGATTTGCGTTGTATTCAATGCGAAAAATCGGGGCGTCACAGAATGGTATCAGAGCAATACGACTCTGGGTAAACCATGAATGTCCTAGGAAAAATGATCACATGGTATTAAGATAGGTTTTGATTTGATTGAGAGAGGCTTAAATTCTGGATAAGATTGGGTCAAGTTGGTTTCTCTCATGGAATTGTGAGTGTCTGGGATTTCAAGAATCAGAATTTCTAAGACAGATTACGTGATGGGAGTAGAAATGGACAATTGGTTGATGTCGGAATCATTAGTGGCAAGGTCAGATTGATAAGGAAGCGTGATGACTATCTCATTGACTCTGGAGTGATGAGGTTTATTGTATGATTGTATATGGAGATGTAAAGTATACATGGATTCTTAAAGTCTTTATGGTGAGATTTGACGGAAACTTTGCTGGATTATATCAAGTGGTAAAGAATTTCTCTTTCAAAGTTGAGAATTTGAGGTTAACCGATCAGCTTGATAGTTTTCTGTCGAGAGAATTTGAATTAGTTCTCTTAGTTGTAGCAGATTAAAGATTGGGTTCTAGTATGAGGATGTTATGATCAAGAAAGATCTAAATGTTTAAGAGTAGTAGGCTTGAATTTTTATTGAATTAGACTGTTGTTGTAATATCAAGGTTTAGAAGGAAATGTCATAGTAGGAGTGAATTCTTTGAAATTTAGGTACTGGAGTTGTAAATTTTGAAGAATTACACAATGGTGAAAGATTATAAGTTTATCGATCCTATAGAATTTTGGAAAGTGACTCCTAAAGTATGTAAAGTTTTAGAATTTTTGGAGACTTGATCTGAATTAAGATTTGAATTTTGGAGCACTGACCTCACATGCTAGTTTGATCTATGTTGAAACTTGATGAGGTTGCAATAATTAGAATAAAATGGAGTGGAGTACAATGGTGGATATAAGAGTTCTTAAGAAAATACTTCCTCAGGAATGAAAAGTGTGGATTTGGTTGGTAAATTTTGGTGATTGAGGAAATAAATTTTGAAGGTGTAAGTTCAGATGAGGAAGATGGTATGATCGAACTACTGATGCATAGGCAAAATGTTGATCTTGATTATAAAGGCATGATAATTGCAAGTATACAGTCTTGAAAAGGTAACTTTTAGATCCATTTTGATGTGATTTGGTATGTGTTGAGGTTATTTATGTGGTAAATTTTGGGAGTACATAGTACAAACATGATGTTGATCATGATCAGAGACTTCAATTACGCTGATTTGAAGGAATCGAAAAGGATTTTGAGCTTTACTAAGGGGAAAATATTGGTTGTGATCACCATGAAGAAGGGTTTTAAGTTACAAAAGATAGAATATGGATGAACATTTGGTGCATAGAGCACAGAAATCGACTGAAGTCAGTTTGAATATTTATGATTGTTGAAATTTTATTGGAGAATATATTGAGATTCTTGGAAAAGTCAAGGTTCTAAATTACTCATATGTTTTAAGTTTCTTTTTAAAGGAATGTGCCAAAGGAGAAGAGTAATATTGGCAGCTATATTGGTGTTACTGATTATAGAATTTTTCTAAGTACACGCTGATATATATATTTTAGTGTTGAGGTGGAACTCTCGAATTTCGAGGACGAAATTCCTTTTAAGGGGGGGGAGAATGTGACAACCCGGATTTTTGGATATCCGCTTAATTTTCATGTGTGGGATGATTATGTCTCTCCAAGACTATTTTTAGGAATTTTGGGATATATGTATAGGATTCTTATATTGAAAGGTGGGGAATAAGGTTGGATATAAATGTGACTTGTGTTAAGATGGAAAAAGTGCCTAGACCCGAGATCTCGCTCAACTCTCGCTTGATGTCTGGCTCGAGCGAAATACAGGGACAGACAGACGTCTTTTAGTAGAATGGTCATAACTTGCTCATTTGGTGTCGGATTGCAGTGATTCAAGAGGCTATGGAAAGCTAAGAGGAATATCTACAACTTTTATGTTTTGAGGTTTAAGAGATATGGACTTAATCAAATAAGAAATGGAGATTGAAGTATCAGGTCTGAATTGGAGTAGATAAGTATTGACTTGAAGTTGACTAAGAACATTGGATAAGATTAAGCCATTGGATTATTTTCTCAATTATCCTAAGATCTGGACAAGTGTGTATAGATGTGGAAAATGAGGAGATTTTATTTGGTGAATTTCGTGTGAAATAAGATGATTCATCTATCCAACAATTGGTGTACCCGGATTGGTGTTCTCGGGTTTATATGTCGAGTTTTATTAGAAAAATCATAACTTGGTCATGTGAACTCCAAATGAAGTGATTCCAGTTCCTATAGAACCCTAAGACATAGATCTATAACTTTTATGACTGAAGGTTTTAGAGAATCGAAGTGTATCAATGGATTACTTGGGCTGTAATGGGACTGATCTGTTTTAAGTGCAAACTGGAGCCCGAAAATGAATCACTTCACCACCTCACCTTAGATGTTCGAATTTGATTGGTTCTCCTCATGGTTATCTGCTAGATACATGTATGAGAGCATGTGTTAGGTGGAGAAAGAGCTTCTAGAAGAATAATTAGTTTAGAAACAAGCAAGAGGGAAGGACTAATCTGATTAGCCAAAACAGTCAACTATCCCCTTTGTTTCCAACCAATTGGTAACCAAACCTTGGGAATTAGGTGAAGAGATATTTTCCAGCCACTCTAAGGGTGCTAAGGGAGTCTTGGACGTGTGGCCAAAGAGGAAGAAAATATTCTAGAAGTCTTGAGGATGCAAGGAAGGGCAATGGCCAGCTAAGCTCATCTTGGGTATTTTAGACTTTTTGGAAGCTTACTTGTATATCTATATTTGGTGATTATTTGGGGCCATTGATCTAAGATAATTTTAGATGAGGAAGAAGCATAGCCATAGGATGGAAATCATTGGAGATCTTGAGAGATATGGATGAGGGTTAGACTAACCAAAGCTGGACAACTCACCACACCTCACACGGTTTGAGACTAACCCATTGCCTTAGTTTGTTTTCCTTCTCTTCTTCCCCAAGCCACCTATTCCTCTATATATGTAACCATCTTCAGATCATAGGAGACATTTTGGGAGGAGGAAGTCACGTACACTTGAAGAGAAAGCCAAAAGAAGAAGCCTCTCTAACCCTTGAACCTCCAAACTTCTCCTAAGTGAGCTAAGTGGGTGCTTTGAGGAGGAATGTTGCAAGGGCTAGTTGGATCATTCAACCAAGCTTTGGAGAAACTTGTAAGTATACAATTTAACTTAATCTTAGCATAGATTAAGTAGATTATTGATGGAATTTAGTTTGTTGTTGGTTGGAGCTTGAATTAGGCTTGAATGATGTGTTTGAAATCTATGGTGTTTTGGATATGATTTGGTGATTGTAAAATGTTAGGAAAATTGTAAGGACCTAGAATTATGTTCTAATGAGTAAAAATAAGGTTGGTGTGAAAAGATTGCTTGGTTTGGGTTGAAAAACCCCTTAAGCCGTGATCTCGCTTGACTGTCGCTTGATACCCGCTCGAGCGAGTTCCAACCCGAGACTTCGCTCGATACTCGCGCGACACCCGCTCGAGCGAGATACCCTGTTTTGCTTAGATTTAGGGTTTTCTTAGAATGGCAGTGGTGTGTCAAATGGGTAGAGTTATAGGTGGAAATAACTCATGTGTATAAGAGAAGAATATAAAGAAAGAAAACAATTTATATAAAGAATATGTTCCGTGTCATGACGGGGACGGCGATACGTAACGCCCGGACGATTGACACGAGACTCGTCATGACGGGGACGGCGATACGTAACGCCCGGATGATTGATGAGTATGATTGATAAGTTAGTCACGTCATGACGGGGACGGCGATACGTAACGCCCGTATGACTGACGTGCCGACAGGGACGGCGATACGTAACGCCTGTCGTGATATGAAATTGTGATCTCCACGGGGACGGCGAGACGTAACGCCCGTGTGATTGATCCTTGCGGGGACGGCGAGACGTAACGCCCGCAGTACTATGTGTATATGTTTTGTGTCATAACGGGGACGGCGAGACGTAACGCCCGGATGATTGACACTAGACTCATCATAACGGGGACGGCGATACGTAACGCCCGGATGATTGATGAGTGTATGATAATGAGTTAGTCACGTCATGACGGGGACGGCGATACGTAACGCCCGTATGACTGACGTGCCGGCAGGGACGGCGATACGTAACGCCTGCCGTGATATAATAATATGTTCCGTGTCATAACGGGGACGGCGAGACGTAACGCCCGGATGATTGACACGAGACTCATCATAACGGGGACGGCGATACGTAACGCCCGGATGATTGATGAGTGTATGATTAATGAGTTAGTCACGTCATGACGGGGACGGCGATACGTAACGCCCGTATGACTGACGTGCCGGCAGGGACGGCGATACGTAACGCCTGCCGTGATATAATAATATGTTCCGTGTCATAACGGGGACGGCGAGACGTAACGCCCGGATGATTGACACGAGACTCATCATAACGGGGACGGCGATACGTAACGCCCGGATGATTGATGAGTGTATGATTAATGAGTTAGTCACGTCATGACGGGGACGGCGATACGTAACGCCCGTATGACTGACGTGCCGACAGGGACGGCGATACGTAACGCCTGTCGAGGTTATGTGATAAGTAAGACCCGATGGGGACGGCGAGACGTAACGCCCATCGTGGATAAGAAATAAAAGAAACTTATGAGGTTAATAAGTAAAGTGGAAAGTAAAAGTATAAGTGTATGTGATGATGGGTCTAGCTAAGATCTAAGGTTGTATGTGATGATGGGTCTAGCTAAGATCTAAGGTTGTATGTGATGATGGGTCTAGCTAAGATTTAAGTTTGTATGGTAAGATGGGTAATTGACGTGTATGAGTTCCATAAGGTATGCTTATAAGTGAGATGTTGGTGAGTATGATTATGTATGAGGATAGTTGAGGTTATCTATGCTTTATTTCGTTAACTGTGTACTTACTGAGATTTCTAGTAAATCTCACTCTTTTATGTTTATCTATTTTATCTATCATTCCTTGTGGAATGATAGATGTTGTTGCAGGGATAGATAAATCGCATTGAGACCCGATCAGCACGGGAGATTCTGAGGTACCCTGAGGGTCCTATGGAATGCTCCTCTCCGGTTGAGATGACCACATGTACGTGATCAAGTGAAGATGTAAGAGTATTGGATGATGGTAGGATATGAGTTTTTGTTTAGAGAAAACTAACTGGGTTATGTAAGAGTAAATACAGAATATTGTTGTAAATACAATGTTATGAGAAGTGTAATTATAGTATGCCATGTGGTCTATTGATGCGAGAGTTAGATCTCTTTGCTCATATTGGTAATTTACTTCTTCCAGCTGCGATCGGCATTGCATTTCATTAGTAAGCTTAGATGCATGCATGCTGCTTTTTATGTTTACGTAGGATAAGTAGCCTTGCGTTGCTTGTCCGGATGCGTCGATTTGCGTTGTATTCAATGCGAAAAATCGGGGCGTCACAGAATGGTATCAGAGCAATACGACTCTGGGTAAACCATGAATGTCCTAGGAAAAATGATCACATGGTATTAAGATAGGTTTTGATTTGATTGAGAGAGGCTTAAATTCTGGATAAGATTGGGTCAAGTTGGTTTCTCTCATGGAATTGTGAGTGTCTGGGATTTCAAGAATCAGAATTTCTAAGACAGATTACGTGATGGGAGTAGAAATGGACAATTGGTTGATGTCGGAATCATTAGTGGCAAGGTCAGATTGATAAGGAAGCGTGATGACTATCTCATTGACTCTGGAGTGATGAGGTTTATTGTATGATTGTATATGGAGATGTAAAGTATACATGGATTCTTAAAGTCTTTATGGTGAGATTTGACGGAAACTTTGCTGGATTATATCAAGTGGTAAAGAATTTCTCTTTCAAAGTTGAGAATTTGAGGTTAACCGATCAGCTTGATAGTTTTCTGTCGAGAGAATTTGAATTAGTTCTCTTAGTTGTAGCAGATTAAAGATTGGGTTCTAGTATGAGGATGTTATGATCAAGAAAGATCTAAATGTTTAAGAGTAGTAGGCTTGAATTTTTATTGAATTAGACTGTTGTTGTAATATCAAGGTTTAGAAGGAAATGTCATAGTAGGAGTGAATTCTTTGAAATTTAGGTACTGGAGTTGTAAATTTTGAAGAATTACACAATGGTGAAAGATTATAAGTTTATCGATCCTATAGAATTTTGGAAAGTGACTCCTAAAGTATGTAAAGTTTTAGAATTTTTGGAGACTTGATCTGAATTAAGATTTGAATTTTGGAGCACTGACCTCACATGCTAGTTTGATCTATGTTGAAACTTGATGAGGTTGCAATAATTAGAATAAAATGGAGTGGAGTACAATGGTGGATATAAGAGTTCTTAAGAAAATACTTCCTCAGGAATGAAAAGTGTGGATTTGGTTGGTAAATTTTGGTGATTGAGGAAATAAATTTTGAAGGTGTAAGTTCAGATGAGGAAGATGGTATGATCGAACTACTGATGCATAGGCAAAATGTTGATCTTGATTATAAAGGCATGATAATTGCAAGTATACAGTCTTGAAAAGGTAACTTTTAGATCCATTTTGATGTGATTTGGTATGTGTTGAGGTTATTTATGTGGTAAATTTTGGGAGTACATAGTACAAACATGATGTTGATCATGATCAGAGACTTCAATTACGCTGATTTGAAGGAATCGAAAAGGATTTTGAGCTTTACTAAGGGGAAAATATTGGTTGTGATCACCATGAAGAAGGGTTTTAAGTTACAAAAGATAGAATATGGATGAACATTTGGTGCATAGAGCACAGAAATCGACTGAAGTCAGTTTGAATATTTATGATTGTTGAAATTTTATTGGAGAATATATTGAGATTCTTGGAAAAGTCAAGGTTCTAAATTACTCATATGTTTTAAGTTTCTTTTTAAAGGAATGTGCCAAAGGAGAAGAGTAATATTGGCAGCTATATTGGTGTTACTGATTATAGAATTTTTCTAAGTACACGCTGATATATATATTTTAGTGTTGAGGTGGAACTCTCGAATTTCGAGGACGAAATTCCTTTTAAGGGGGGGGAGAATGTGACAACCCGGATTTTTGGATATCCGCTTAATTTTCATGTGTGGGATGATTATGTCTCTCCAAGACTATTTTTAGGAATTTTGGGATATATGTATAGGATTCTTATATTGAAAGGTGGGGAATAAGGTTGGATATAAATGTGACTTGTGTTAAGATGGAAAAAGTGCCTAGACCCGAGATCTCGCTCAACTCTCGCTTGATGTCTGGCTCGAGCGAAATACAGGGACAGACAGACGTCTTTTAGTAGAATGGTCATAACTTGCTCATTTGGTGTCGGATTGCAGTGATTCAAGAGGCTATGGAAAGCTAAGAGGAATATCTACAACTTTTATGTTTTGAGGTTTAAGAGATATGGACTTAATCAAATAAGAAATGGAGATTGAAGTATCAGGTCTGAATTGGAGTAGATAAGTATTGACTTGAAGTTGACTAAGAACATTGGATAAGATTAAGCCATTGGATTATTTTCTCAATTATCCTAAGATCTGGACAAGTGTGTATAGATGTGGAAAATGAGGAGATTTTATTTGGTGAATTTCGTGTGAAATAAGATGATTCATCTATCCAACAATTGGTGTACCCGGATTGGTGTTCTCGGGTTTATATGTCGAGTTTTATTAGAAAAATCATAACTTGGTCATGTGAACTCCAAATGAAGTGATTCCAGTTCCTATAGAACCCTAAGACATAGATCTATAACTTTTATGACTGAAGGTTTTAGAGAATCGAAGTGTATCAATGGATTACTTGGGCTGTAATGGGACTGATCTGTTTTAAGTGCAAACTGGAGCCCGAAAATGAATCACTTCACCACCTCACCTTAGATGTTCGAATTTGATTGGTTCTCCTCATGGTTATCTGCTAGATACATGTATGAGAGCATGTGTTAGGTGGAGAAAGAGCTTCTAGAAGAATAATTAGTTTAGAAACAAGCAAGAGGGAAGGACTAATCTGATTAGCCAAAACAGTCAACTATCCCCTTTGTTTCCAACCAATTGGTAACCAAACCTTGGGAATTAGGTGAAGAGATATTTTCCAGCCACTCTAAGGGTGCTAAGGGAGTCTTGGACGTGTGGCCAAAGAGGAAGAAAATATTCTAGAAGTCTTGAGGATGCAAGGAAGGGCAATGGCCAGCTAAGCTCATCTTGGGTATTTTAGACTTTTTGGAAGCTTACTTGTATATCTATATTTGGTGATTATTTGGGGCCATTGATCTAAGATAATTTTAGATGAGGAAGAAGCATAGCCATAGGATGGAAATCATTGGAGATCTTGAGAGATATGGATGAGGGTTAGACTAACCAAAGCTGGACAACTCACCACACCTCACACGGTTTGAGACTAACCCATTGCCTTAGTTTGTTTTCCTTCTCTTCTTCCCCAAGCCACCTATTCCTCTATATATGTAACCATCTTCAGATCATAGGAGACATTTTGGGAGGAGGAAGTCACGTACACTTGAAGAGAAAGCCAAAAGAAGAAGCCTCTCTAACCCTTGAACCTCCAAACTTCTCCTAAGTGAGCTAAGTGGGTGCTTTGAGGAGGAATGTTGCAAGGGCTAGTTGGATCATTCAACCAAGCTTTGGAGAAACTTGTAAGTATACAATTTAACTTAATCTTAGCATAGATTAAGTAGATTATTGATGGAATTTAGTTTGTTGTTGGTTGGAGCTTGAATTAGGCTTGAATGATGTGTTTGAAATCTATGGTGTTTTGGATATGATTTGGTGATTGTAAAATGTTAGGAAAATTGTAAGGACCTAGAATTATGTTCTAATGAGTAAAAATAAGGTTGGTGTGAAAAGATTGCTTGGTTTGGGTTGAAAAACCCCTTAAGCCGTGATCTCGCTTGACTGTCGCTTGATACCCGCTCGAGCGAGTTCCAACCCGAGACTTCGCTCGATACTCGCGCGACACCCGCTCGAGCGAGATACCCTGTTTTGCTTAGATTTAGGGTTTTCTTAGAATGGCAGTGGTGTGTCAAATGGGTAGAGTTATAGGTGGAAATAACTCATGTGTATAAGAGAAGAATATAAAGAAAGAAAACAATTTATATAAAGAATATGTTCCGTGTCATGACGGGGACGGCGATACGTAACGCCCGGACGATTGACACGAGACTCGTCATGACGGGGACGGCGATACGTAACGCCCGGATGATTGATGAGTATGATTGATAAGTTAGTCACGTCATGACGGGGACGGCGATACGTAACGCCCGTATGACTGACGTGCCGACAGGGACGGCGATACGTAACGCCTGTCGTGATATGAAATTGTGATCTCCACGGGGACGGCGAGACGTAACGCCCGTGTGATTGATCCTTGCGGGGACGGCGAGACGTAACGCCCGCAGTACTATGTGTATATGTTTTGTGTCATAACGGGGACGGCGAGACGTAACGCCCGGATGATTGACACTAGACTCATCATAACGGGGACGGCGATACGTAACGCCCGGATGATTGATGAGTGTATGATAATGAGTTAGTCACGTCATGACGGGGACGGCGATACGTAACGCCCGTATGACTGACGTGCCGGCAGGGACGGCTATACGTAACGCCTGCCGTGATATAATAATATGTTCCGTGTCATAACGGGGACGGCGAGACGTAACGCCCGGATGATTGACACGAGACTCATCATAACGGGGACGGCGATACGTAACGCCCGGATGATTGATGAGTGTATGATTAATGAGTTAGTCACGTCATGACGGGGACGGCGATACGTAACGCCCGTATGACTGACGTGCCGGCAGGGACGGCGATACGTAACGCCTGCCGTGATATAATAATATGTTCCGTGTCATAACGGGGACGGCGAGACGTAACGCCCGGATGATTGACACGAGACTCATCATAACGGGGACGGCGATACGTAACGCCCGGATGATTGATGAGTGTATGATTAATGAGTTAGTCACGTCATGACGGGGACGGCGATACGTAACGCCCGTATGACTGACGTGCCGACAGGGACGGCGATACGTAACGCCTGTCGAGGTTATGTGATAAGTAAGACCCGATGGGGACGGCGAGACGTAACGCCCATCGTGGATAAGAAATAAAAGAAACTTATGAGGTTAATAAGTAAAGTGGAAAGTAAAAGTATAAGTGTATGTGATGATGGGTCTAGCTAAGATCTAAGGTTGTATGTGATGATGGGTCTAGCTAAGATCTAAGGTTGTATGTGATGATGGGTCTAGCTAAGATTTAAGTTTGTATGGTAAGATGGGTAATTGACGTGTATGAGTTCCATAAGGTATGCTTATAAGTGATATGTTGGTGAGTATGATTATGTATGAGGATAGTTGAGGTTATCTATGCTTTATTTCGTTAACTGTGTACTTACTGAGATTTCTAGTAAATCTCACTCTTTTATGTTTATCTATTTTATCTATCATTCCTTGTGGAATGATAGATGTTGTTGCAGGGATAGATAAATCGCATTGAGACCCGATCAGCACGGGAGATTCTGAGGTACCCTGAGGGTCCTATGGAATGCTCCTCTCCGGTTGAGATGACCACATGTACGTGATCAAGTGAAGATGTAAGAGTATTGGATGATGGTAGGATATGAGTTTTTGTTTAGAGAAAACTAACTGGGTTATGTAAGAGTAAATACAGAATATTGTTGTAAATACAATGTTATGAGAAGTGTAATTATAGTATGCCATGTGGTCTATTGATGCGAGAGTTAGATCTCTTTGCTCATATTGGTAATTTACTTCTTCCAGCTGCGATCGGCATTGCATTTCATTAGTAAGCTTAGATGCATGCATGCTACTTTTTATGTTTACGTAGGATAAGTAGCCTTGCGTTGCTTGTCCGGATGCGTCGATTTGCGTTGTATTCAATGCGAAAAATCGGGGCGTCACAGGGGCTATATAGACAACAATGGTGAGGCGATCATGTTGCCTCTAAGAGAGAAAATGAAGTCAATGATGCTGTAGGGATCGAGGGGTACTTGGCAATTCTCAAAGGAATTCAACTCAGTGTCCACTTGGAAATTAACAACTTTATTATTCAGAGTAATTCATTGATTGTGATTAAGGAGATGAACAAGCATGATCTTTCCAAGTCTATGGTTGGGAACGTGCTTAAGAATATGTCAATATGTCCTGTTTATTTTTAAAAATGAGATAAAATAAAAATAAAAAAGAATAAAATATTCTTGTAAAATATTTTTTTAATATTAATTTTATATGGAGATTTAAAAAAATGATATAAAAATTTTAAAAAATTAAATTTTTTTATTATATTTTGTATGAAATTTTAAAAAAATATAATAATAAATTTATTTCTTAAAATAAACAAGGCCTGAAGCTGATGGCCCAATTTACTAATTGTGACATTCAGCATGTGGGAAGAAGCTGCAATGAGGCAGCACAGAAACATGCAATGCTAGTACAAATATATATATATATATATATATATATATGCAATGCTAGCACTACAAATATATATATATATTTATGATAAATTATTTATAATAAAAATAATTATTTAATTTATCACAAAAATATATTCATTTTGATAACGAATAGTCACTTTAAGAGAAAATAACTGGCTATTGATCTTCATGTCGTTTGGACTACAACCATGGTTGTAAGATTAATTGTTTTGTTTATGAAATCTGTTTTCTATAAATAAATAAAAAGAGTAAAGAGTTTATATGAAGATTCGATATTTGAGAACGTGATAAATACAATTTTTTTCTTCATTTTTGTTCATAGTTTAGAGAATCACGCGAGACGTTTGATTGTGCAAGCTGACCGGGCTCAACCCAATTTACATAAAGTACTAGTTAGTTGTACTGGTAAGTGGTAACTTTGATTGTGCACGTATATAAATGTACGTCGTCACTGCATCACCTCCACTTGACATAATTTTTATTTTTATTTGTTACTTGTCAAAATATATATATATATATATATATATATATATTTGCTCTTAATTAAGGACGGGCCCGGGCTAGGGCTACATCAATTATATTGTTACTATTACTTTATTGCTATGGGTAATGTATGTGTATATATATATATATAGGGTTTAGACTTTAGCCCATTATGGCATTATATATGTATAATGTTGCTATCACAATATATATATATATATATATATATATATATATATGGTTTAGACTTTAGTGGATAGAGATAACTTATAAAAGTAAATTTATAAAATGAGGAATAAATTTGAATGTTAGAATGTATAATTTTTAATAAAAAAATAAATTTGACATAACTTGCTAAACCACGGATCAGTTTATAAATTTATATTTCATATTTAACATTCTTTTATAAATTAACTTCGCTTATTATTTTCTAACATGCTATGAAAGCGGGTTGTTGTAATAAAAAACCAATAGTACTATATGAAGCTTTTAAGGTTCTATTTGAAACTTGGATTGAAATGAAATCAAGTATTAAGTTGAGTCTAGCTAACAGTCCTATTTGAATTCAAAGATGAAATGAAATAAATTTAAATAAAAGATTAAAATTAGTTGAATAAAGTATTATTAGAATATTATTTTTTGATATTATTATTATTATTTTGAGACTTGAAAAACTTATATTGTTTATTATATTTTGTATAAGAATTTGAAAAAATTATAATGATGAGATGAAATGAGATGAAATGAGTTTTGAATCTAAATAAGAACTAAATATTCAACTCTTAAATTACTAAACTCATCTCAACTCAAAAACTCTTTACTTATGGGACCGACAAACTTTTCCAACTCATGCAAAGAGTCGACAGATTGAGTTGTTGGGTCTCACAATAGGGATTGTAATGAAACATAAGGGTAATTATCAACGATGTTGTGGAATGGGATGGAGATCATGTTCTTGAAGGATCTAGAAGCGTTGGAGGATCAGCACAGAGTGATGGATTTGGAGATGTGATATAGGGATTTGGAGGTGAGAGAAACATGGGATAGTTCTTGTAGGGTTAGCCATGGGAGGACTAGCTCGTAACATTGGAGGAAAGGTATGGTGGAGATGGAAGTGAGCATCATGAGCGCGAGTGTAGGAGGAGATGCAATGTAGTTTATGGCATGACCACCGTCAAGAACCCCATCTCTTTGACCCGACTCGTCATGGAGAGATCTCCCCACTCCTATTTAGCTTTCTCCGACGTCGAAGAATTCACCCGGCAACAAGTCTAATTTTCCCCATAAAAAAGTTCGTTCGGCTTTTCATGAGTTAGACTCCTTTTCTAGTTTTTTGGTGTTGGTTGACTTTGCAGTATTTTTCTTTGAAGATATTTTTCTTTGAAGAAGGAGAGAGAGAAGTTCAGGAAGGGGGAGATAGTTCGAGAGAGCTTTTAGTGGTATCCCTTGTGAGAGAGCATATGCTCCTATTCTCATTACACTTATGAATGTGGCACACTACTATTTGTCTCCGATAAGTAGCCCTTGCAAGAATCACGTGTCGGATCAAGATATTACCCAAAAATCAAAAAACAAAAAAGAAAAAAGTCGAAAATAATTCATCATGTATACCTACTCTTTCTATTCCTTTATTTTCTTCACATCAATTATGGTAGAAGAATATTAGATATTGTTACATTGTGGGGTTAATATAGGATTAATTAACAATTGCGTCCCAACAAAGTTGTATGATGTTTTCCAACCGATTCCACGGTACTTCCTCCTCCCAAAACATTAACAATTTCCTCTATTATTGTATGCGTGCACTCTTAGATATCTTTAAACTATTACAACTTGACGTATTTTTGTATGATAGTTTAAATTTATTTTAAAATAAAAATAATTTTATAATCTAAGGTATTACATACATATAATCATAATATTTTATAAATAAAATATTCATTGTGTCTTTGAACTGTCCTAAAATTGTCATAGCTAGCTAGCTAGCAACCTAGCTGCTAGCTGTTAAATGTGTACACATTACATTTATCAGTCTAAAAGCTCCATTAACTATAATATGTATTTAGTATTAATATCATTAATTGTTGGAAGCCGAATCTTTCTTTTCATCCTCCGCCCAGTCTCTGATCTTTGCTTTCTGTCTATATAACAACAGCTAGCCATCATGTATCGTTTGAAAACCCAATAGAACGTCATAGAATTTTGTTTTAATTAATTATGGCCGGTTTGTTCAAGGAGGAAACCGTCGTTTACAAGCCTGTGGAAGAGGTTGATCTTGGTCCTCACATCGATCATATCTATGTTCGAGCCAACGTCAAAGGTTGATCATCATGATCTTCTTCTTCTTCTTCTCTTCTTCTTCATCTTCATCTTGATCTTCTTCTTCTTCTTCTTCTTATCTGTTATCACATATTTATTTTCATGAACTTGTATTCTCAGAATTCTTCTTTAATATTTTGTGTTCTCTATATAATATACCAACATCTTGAAAATCGTATTAATTAATTATGAGACGCCGGAGTGGTATATATATGTGTTGTGGGTTGATGAGTCTTGAAGAACAAAGGCTCTGGAACAAAAGAGATTGAAGCCGTCGTGTTCTGGAGACATAAAAAAATCATCGTGTGTTCTCTGTACTCAGATAATTTAATTCTGATCATCTCTCTTTAATTTGTTCAAAAGTATACTCCTGATCAGAGGGCAAAGCAGTTGCAGATGATCATTCATCAAACTTAAATTCCAGTAATAACTTTGACAGTTCATACTGATCATCATGGTGTTCCATTTTCGGAGCTTGAATTAATTCATACTACTTCCTAACTGATCAAAGGTTAAATGGCATGCACCAAAAGAAGTTATAAAAAAAGAAAAAGAAAAAACTGAGCAAATTACTGTAATATGCAAGCTGGCTTTTGTTAATTACTGTTATGTACATAATTTGCATTTAAATCTCCCTACTGAAGTACATATGACTGATCTTTTACTCATACATATATAATTATATATATATATATATAGCTCCTAGAATGGCTGGTCTTCTGGTCAAGATCTTCGCCTGGTTTCTTGAGTCGAGAATTTTTGGGACATTGTTGACGTACATATTGAAGAAAAACAATCTAATTCACAAGGTACGTGTACGTACGATAAACTTGCTCTTTCATGGCTTTCTAGTCTATTAATTTTTTTTTTTTAATTTTGATAGTCTATTAATTTCATTTAATCAAAGCTTAAATATTTATAATATTAGTATTTATCATATTTAATACATTAGAAATAATATTTGTATTTTAGGGTACGTGTGTAAGTTTGACATATTCTTTTTTTTTTTAAATAATAAATTTAGAATTGAAAAGAATATTTTATTTTTAATATAAATATTATCTGTGCAAGTTCCACCTTGCAGCCAGAAATTCATTTATTATCTCATGACGTGTCATTCGTTTAAAAAGTGTGTTTCAACTTTTGCAGTTCATAACAAATGCAGAGATAGAGGAGCCTCCTCTCTTCGTTCCATCGCATCCTTTTGAAGGTCAACAACAACAAAAATTTTCTATCTTTTTCTCGAGAAAGCAGGATCGATCTTTTTCAATAATTAATTCCTTATGAATGAATGCAGATGATCTAAAAGATCATCATCAACAGGGCGAAGTCAAGTGCATAGATTCTGATTTGTCTCCTCCAGAACAAGTTGAACAGGCAATGAATTGTTTGCCTCATGATTCTTCATCAGAAAATATAGTTAAATCAGCTTTTTCTTTCCATCGCTGGACAATATTGGACTATTCAAGAGCCTATAGATCTGGAGAAATCACTCCTCTGATGGTACACGCCAACTTTAACTAAACCAACATTACACATTAATTATGAATTCAAATCCTCGAAAGAGTACAAGTGTTTTGAGATTGTTTTTATATATAAAGAGTAGTATATATATATATATATGACTGTAGCTAGCAGCTGCATGTATATGCATGAGACCCAGAAGATTTGATTGACGCATAAAGGGATTGACTTTTGTGAGGATTGTACAGGTCGCAGAGCGGTTTATAAAAGCTGTACGGGAATGTTGTAGTCCTCCATTGCAGATGTCATTCTTTATCAACTATGATGTTGAAGACATCCTAAAGCAGGCAACTGAATCAACACTTCGTTATGAACGAGGTATAATATATTGCATTAGCTAGCTAGGAAGTGCATGCACATGATGATGATCTATTATTCTTCATCTGATCATGATTAATCTCATTATCTATATATATATATATATGGTTAAAATCTGGATCCAGGAGAACCAATATCCTTTCTAGATGGGATCCCGATTGCTATCAAGGATGAAATAGATTGTTCTCCATATCCTACTACAGGTAAAGTACTACTTCGTACTGCTATATATATATATATATATACTTTTTGGGTAAGAGTAGTACTAGGCCAGTACTATCATTCATGTGTCAGTCAAGCCTAAAGTAAATACTCTTCCTAAAAATCAAAGTTGGGTTTTTCAGTAGGAACAAAGTGGCTACACAAAGTTCGACCTTGTTCAGATGATGCATCCTGTGTTAAGCGCCTCAGATCGTGTGGTGCCCTTCTTGTTGGTAAAACTAATATGCATGAAATTGGGGCCGGAACAAGTGGGATAAATCCTCACTATGGGTAAGAACACCTGTTTTCACCCTTTTGGCAAAAATTAATGCCTAAATTTTTTTAAAAAAAAGTTGTGATTAAGTTCTTTTTTCATATATTGTTAGAAAACAAATTATGGGAGGTTACGGTTCAATTTTTTATAGTGAGTAATATTGTTAAATGGAGTGTGCAAGCATTATACAATCATGCATTTTGAATAATACAACAATATCCACGTTAACCAATCAAAGACTGAGAAGTAACACCCCATCAATCATTCCATTAAAATTTTTAATTGGAAAATTGACAAAGGTACTTAATTATAATTTTAAAGATTTTAAAATTTCAATGTTACAAATGTTAGAAAAGTTATAGACTGAGGCTTCATTTATGAGTGATGCATCATGTAGGGCCACTAGAAATCCATATGATATAAGCAAGATCTCCGGAGGTTCATCTAGCGGATCTGCTGCTGTAGTGGCTGCAGGATTGTGCCCTGCTGCCCTTGGTGTTGATGGCGGAGGTACACCTACCTACTTCAAAATCCTTTATTCAGAATTCTTCAAATAAATCTACAGTGCATATTAAACTCTCTTTTTTTGTGCAAATTCAATTCCTGCATGCATGTTTCCCTTTCCCGGATTTGCTATTCTGACCCAATATTGGCAATAAAATTCATGCTTATTGTGACTCAATCATGGTCAACTTAACTATTTTCTAACCCAACCACTGACATAATCTAACTGATTTTCACCTCTGAACAGTTTAAATTTATTATAACGTGTAAATTAAGAGCTTATTTATTAGTAAATTACAACTCATTGGACATTAAGACGTACGCCCACTAATTCTGTATGACATAGTTCTGCATATCATGTGTAATGTAATGTGTATAATATTAAATAACTGAATTCTTCATCTGTGTCTTTGTCTTTGTCCAGGATCTGTGCGAATGCCTGCAGCTCTCTGTGGCGTTGTTGGCTTGAAACCAACTTTTGGGTGCATTCCTCATTCTGGGTGAATATAAACTTTTGCATAAATTATCTTCTCTCTCTCTCTCTCTCTCTCTCTCTCTCTCTCTCTCTCATGTAATTTGGAAGTTCTATCATGAGCATTCAAGAACATGATGCCTTTCTTTTCAGTGTTTTTCCTCTGAACTGGACAGTGGGGATGGTTGGAGTCCTAGCAGGCACCATTGAGGACGCATTTATTGTGTCAGTATTTCATATTTATTTGTTCATTTGGCTGTGGCTTTTCATTTTTCCTCTGTTGGTTCCTTTAATGGGTTTGATGGTAGAAAAGTGCTAGAGTACAAAGATTTAAAAAAAAAAATTACAAATGATTTGTTTAGTTTGACTGTGACATGTTAGATATGATTTACTATAAAATATTTTACAATCCAACGTACCATATCAAGCTCTATCAGTTTGCAAGTTTGTTTTCATAAGATTTCTGTTTAGACCAATCATTTCTTTTAACTTTTAACATTTACAGTTATGCAGCTATGACTGGACGACTTCCATCAGATCAACCCACAAGTTCTGTACAGGTAAGAACTTGTTGCAATCGTTTGAGAATGTAGCTTCTTTTTATGGCATTTTTACCATGTTGGCTTTGCTATCTGTATTTTTAACTAGAATTCTCTTTCTATGTTATTCCTCCCTTCATTAAATTAACGATGGTTTCCCAAATGAATCTGAATTCTGACCTTTTGTCTTTTTGAAAAATCTTCCAGCCAAAACTGTATTTTCCATTGCTCAACTCAACTGAACCTGTCTCTGATGTCAAATTGGCAAAGTACGCAGAGGTTAGTACCCTGTTTCTTCAAGATTATAATATAAAAATCAATAATAAATAACATTAAAGTTGATGATTCATTAATTTATATCAAATTGCTGTCTTCTCATATTCTTAATCTTAAACTCACACCACTAATTGGGACAATTAGTGGTTTAATGATTGCAGTGACGATATAAGAATATGCTGTTCTCAATCTGTTGACAAGCTTAAGAAGCACTATGGTTGGAAGGTATTAGCAATCAAATTCTCCCTATATTATAATTATTTATAGTTAATGAATACAATAGTCATTCATTCCTTCTAAACCGAAAAATTCTCGTCTGTAAGGTTGTAGACGTGACTATCCCGGAGATAGAGTCAATGCGCCTGGCACATTATTCTACAATTGCATCTGAGTGCATCACTTCCCTTAGTTCTCATTTAGAAAAGCTGTATGTTGTCTTCAGCACTGCATTTTCTTCACCATTGTCTTTTAAAGAGTGAGAAATCAAAAAAGGCTGACATTTGAAACACATTACAGGGATCCTGCAGAATTAGGATGGGATATAAGGGTGGGACTTGGCGTATATGGTTCTTTCAGCAGCAAGGAGTACATAAAGGCACAGAGAATTAGGTAGTGTTTTTACCTTCTTCTTTTTTTGTTAATTTAAATGCTATGAAAAGGTACCACAAGTAGGAAAACCTGGTAGTCATAATGAATTGATCAGCTATACAAATAACTGAAGTTGCAATTATTATTTGCCAATAAGAACGAATCATAGAAGTGTGGAGACAAACAATACTAAGCTTTCCTGGCAGTTATATGGGTTTTTTTTATTGGACTGCTAAAGTTCTCTAGTTCACATATCATCATCTCTGCTTACAAATTATATCTGATAATGAAGCTATCTGATTGATTGCATCAGTGATGATATGTTCTATATCTTTGTCTCATGCCTACTTTGTAAATAAACTAATGTCAAGTTTCAACATTCTTCATTTTATGTGGAAATGGCACAAGGGCTCGAAATGTTTTGCCAAAGCTTTCCAAGTGCACAGAAAAAGACTTACCGTGAATCAGGATTCCAATTCATTTTATTTGCCAAGATCCTTTTGCAAATTGGCATGGTTTTAGGACCTACAACTTATGACTGGACTTATATTCTGGTTTGCAAATTAAGAAGCTTTACGGTATGGGAGACAAAGTTAAAACCAGGTTAACCCGTAGGCGTTATAATGATTGTGCTAATTTCCCAATATACTTATCAGGCCCCATGCAAAAGGCTCTATTAAAGTGTCAAATTCTGAATCAAACAGCCCGCAGGCTGGATTGTTGGATTTTGAGGTTGCAACCAAAATTAAAAGTGTTTGGAGTTTTGGGTGTGCTCAGGTGAAACAAAATATCGAACTTTAAGTAGTAACTAAAGTTCAAAGGAGAGTTTGTAGATTGTAGACTCTGACATGAACTTTAGGAAAAGTCCATGTATGTTTGGGATCACATCGAAAATCTATCTGCCATTGCATGATCATCATTTGACATGCATATTTTCCAGCATTTTATTCTTCTGTAAAAGATTTAAGAAAAGTTCTACACATGCAGATTATATTATATGTAATAAGAGGGAAGATGAAAATATTTTTGGTTCATATGCTAATATTCTAGTATGTTAGGTAGTGATAATTTTTTCAATGCACATCCATTACAGATATTTGAGAAATGTACTAAAACTGCCTCTAAGCTGGATTACTTTGAAACATTTTAGTTCATTGTCCTTACTTCGTAGGTATGCATCCAGCATCCACATGATTAGAATTACAGCATTTGAACATTTTGTTCTAATTTCATTCTTACTTGGACATTTGACTATCCACAGGAACCGCCAGATGCAGTTTCACATGAAGATATTTGCTCAGGCAGATGTCATTGTTTCACCAACAACAGGGTATTCTTCTTTGCTACTTTAGTCAGATCTAGTTCGTTTCTCCTAGTTACCTTCTATCTGAAAGTTTGAACTTTAAAGCAACTCATTTTTCCCCACTTGATTGCTTTTGTACACTCTAAGCCATGGCCTTCAATTAATGCAAATATTAAGCCAATCATAAAATGCATGACAGAGATTATATTGACAAGAGAAAAGAATTAAAAAATAAATAAAAAGAAGACACCTTTTAGTTTACTTTTCACCTCCCTCTTCCTCCAATAATATCTAATGTTTACTTTCTCTGATTAATGTGACAGTGTAACTGCATACCCGATAAAGGATGATGCAGTAGAGACTGGTGAACTCGACTACATAAATGGAGGTATTCAATGCCTATTAAATTAGTTTCTCAAATTTACCATTCTAACAATGTTTGGCATTTGAGAGAGAAGCATTTTCAGCATCCATACACATTTAACTAAATTATGGAAGACAAAAAGAAGAAACGGAATTGATTGAGTTTTTTTGCCACCATTTCAGCTGCACTCATCCGGTATTCAATAGCAGGAAATTTTCTAGGACTGCCAGCCGTGACTGTTCCGGTCTGACCTTATCATCCTTTTTTTTTGTGTGTGTCTTTTTGCTATCTTTTCTGGTATGCTATTCTTAGTAGCAAACTTGATCAATTCTTAATCAACAGGTGGGATATGACAAACTTGGTTTGCCTATTGGCCTGCAGTTTATTGGGAGGCCATGGTCTGAGCCAACATTAATTCATATAGCATCTGCTATGCAGGTAGATTACCAAATATTTGCAGTGAAGATGTTGGTAGTTTCTTTCTGTTTCTCTCTTTTTTTTCTATCCTTTGTTATTTATGTTCAGATCGTGGATATTGAATAACATGAGGCCTCGTTTGGTTAAACAAACCATTTCAACTCGTCTCATCTAATAATTTTAATCATTACATGAACTTTCTCAAACTCTCACACAAAATATAATAACCAATTTAACGTTTTCAAATCAAAATAGTACTATAAAATTATACTCTAATAATATTTTTATTCAACTTTTATCTTATCTTATTGCGTAACCAAATGAGGCCTCAGTTGTCAAAAGAGTCACATGCTGGTAACCTTTTTAGATTCTGCTTATGTATGGCATCTGTGAAAGGCATTGTATAAGTTTGACGAAGGGGAAAACTACAGTAATTTTTCAGTGTTCTAACAAGTAGAGCTAATTTCATGGCAGGCCCTCTGCATATCAGAATACAGAAAACCAGAGGTATTCCATAATCTGCTCAATAGGGATTAAGTGCACAGGGAATGTCCACAACATTACAGATGATCAACATATGTCAACTCTACACTGGATAATGATGTCCACTGAACTTCTCTCTTTCCCTTTTTTCTTTTTCTTTTTTTAATTTTTATTTTTGGGTAATACGTGGCATTACCCAAAAGGTCTGTATTACTTTCACAATTAACAATAATATGCAGCATCATTCGAAAAGTAAGCTGAGTATCTATGTCGTTGTGTTCAAATCTTAAGTATTAGACTGTTATGCCTTTTTCTGCATCTGACACAGGACATATTCATGACAAAATAATGATCTTAACGATGTTAAGATATAATAAAATCTACTTTTTCTTAGAACAAATAGTAATTTCATATGGTATTAGAGTAGAAATTCTAAGTTCAAATCCTATTAAATATTTCACTTGTTGAGCTTATTAATTAAGGAAAAGACTAACTTACAAGTGAAGAAAAATGTTAAGATATAATAAAATTTACTTCTTCTCATCAACTTAAATTTTTAGGACAAGTGATAATTTTTCACAAATAGTAGCAACATACTTCCAAGTAACTGTAGGAAGAATGCAAAACCATCATGTATAGATGAAAAAAAACCTGCTCAAAACTACAAATATTACTGCCATCTGAAGGTGGCATGACAGATTTTTCAAGGACCAAAAACCAGATCGGTTTAATTCTTTGGCATCGTTTTCAGTTAATGATTCTAACCTACTTTGTATGGGGTGATTGATAACATATTTTGGTTAGCGATATTGGGTTGTTGTTTTGATAATGGTGGGTTCTTCTCTGTCACAGTTTGGGCCTATTAGTTGTCCTGTTTCCTTTATCTTTACTTCATTTGGATTGTAATAGGAAGTGGGCTTAGGCCCGTAGCCTCACTACCTGCAGATCTTAGTTTAGTATCATTTTACTTTTAACCCAGGCCCAATACATAGGTTATATGTACCGAGCAACTTAGCTTTGAAAAAGCATCCAGAACCTTTTTGCTTGTTGCTTGCTGTTTAGCAATTTGGAGGAACTCCTTCGAAGAGAGCATTATCATCTGAATATATGTATGACTATTTCCTCAAATCTTTTCATTCTCATTATCTTCTTGATTTAGATTGGTACATTCTCATGAAAGTCGTGGAATCATAGACAAACCCATTTTTATCTTGGCAACAATAGAATGAATGATTTTCCATTATGCGGTGTTTCACATTTTGCTTGGAAAACTCGTTAAAAAGGAAACTTTTACCAGTTTTCCTTGATCATACCCAAAAAGAACAAACAGAATGGCAAATTTCATATAAGAAAAGAGCAAAATTAGAAATATGCAAAGGTCCTACCGGGAGTCGAACCCAGGTCGCTGGATTCAAAGTCCAGAGTGCTAACCACTACACCATAGAACCCCTGATGTCAGATTAACCTTTATTCATTTATTAAACAAAAATTCCCCCCCCCAGTATACTTTTTGTGGGTGAATACCGAATAGGAGAAATAAGTCGAGTCTACTATTATTTGTTGTTCTCTTTTCATATTATTCTTAAGAATTAACGATTGAAAACAGTTTGTTTGAGCAATTGCGAAAGTAAGAATTAATCCTCAAACAGCTTTTAAGAGGAAGACGTGCACTTGGTATGAACAAAAAAAAAAAAAATCCACAAACTCCAACCGGTCTTAGAGCATTTACAACTCACTAATTAAAGTTAAGTCAAATTTTGATTTAAAATATTACTTTTATGAATTTTAGCTAGTCACTTTTTATTACATCAAGTAATAGATTCAACAAATCAAAAATTATTCTATTAAAATATTGATTTTTAACTTTTTATTTATTTTAATTTTAGTTATAATTTAAATATTGATTTATTAAAACACTCACAACCTACTAGCTATCTTATTTATTTAGTTAAAATTTGGCTAAAAGACATAAAAATAAATTTCAATAGACTCAACAAAGTTAAACTAAATTTAACTTTGTTGAGTATATTGAAGCATATTTTTGATATTTTTAACCAAAATTTAACTAAACAAGCCATTTAGCTAGTAATTGTAAAATGCTCTAACGTGTTAATCGGCGTTACCCAACTTGAAACATATGGCTTAACTACTGCATAGGCGCTACTCTTGGTCTTGAAATGACACTGACTAAATTGGGAAGGCATGGAATATTAAAGTAAACACCATTATAGGTCACTGGGGTAGTTATTGAATTGGTTCTTAAGGTTGAAGAGGTTTATATTTCCTAACATATGAAGTTACCAAACCCCAATGCATATTAAGTTCCAATTATTCCATTTCTTGATTTTTCTGGGTTTGCAAATGGTAAGAATTGAAACCCCTAACCAATGTAGCTCAGTCAGCCTCCTGAATTGATCGTGTGGGACATTAGCCATTCTTCACATCAATGATATTTGAGACGCTGAAAATTCGAAAACACGAGCCGAAAGGTAGATAAAAACAATCGTATATATGTATTAACTATATCTTCATTGAGAAATTTCTGTTAC
Source organism: Platycarya strobilacea (assembly GCA_036898215.1). Classification (NCBI taxonomy): domain Eukaryota; kingdom Viridiplantae; phylum Streptophyta; class Magnoliopsida; order Fagales; family Juglandaceae; genus Platycarya; species Platycarya strobilacea. The sequence continues at coordinate 19,216,639 of CM072546.1, read as the reverse complement.
ATTCTATGCTTGTTCTGTCACAAGCATTTGCTAGTGTTGGTAGTAAAGAACAAATAAAGCAGCTTTACAATGAAAAGCTCGATCCTATTATTTTTCTTTTGATTTCTTTCGCTTATCATTCTCCCTTATTTCCATTTCGATTCACACTCTTACTTCTAGGGAAAAACTTTCCAAACCCATTTCGGGTCTTTTCGGAGGCAACAATTGGGTCTACTGAGAATGATGACTCCCATTCATTGCCACTCTTTGGAAGACTTGAATCATCAGTGGCTATATTTATCGATTCAGAATCCCTTTTTGGCAACTTTAGGTCCCCAAATTGCAATTTCAATGGTTCTCTGCCATTTTTTAGACCATTAGTTCCCTCACCGGTGAGTTCTAGTGGCTTCTCGGAGTCAGAATCGGTCAGGAAGTCTTCCAGTGTTGCAAGAGACCGCAGCTGATGGCCTAGCGATGCAATCGTTTTTTGGCACTCTGCAAATTTACTAGCAGCCACAGCAAGCTCCTTCTCCTGTCACAAGCCTCAAGAGATCAAAACCAATGTACTGAGGAAAGTAGATGGTGTATACAAAATTACTTATTTGTTATCCCCAGCAACCAATTGCAAGACAATCGAAGACACATGGATTTGACAGGGATCCCATATCTCTCATGGTCCCAATTCAATTTAGCAGTTTTAAGGGTCTCTATCTAGATATAACTTATCGTTCAAGAGTACTCTTCAATCAAGAGATAACGAGGCTGCAGCATCTACTTTCTTTCCTTTGATAACATAGGGAACAGGTCATAGCCATCCGTATGAATTAGAAGTCAATCCTATGACATACCAATAATGTCATTCAAAGGCCTGGTGCTGTTTCCTAAGTCATTTAAAATATATGAAAACTGAAAACTTGAAATTAATTATATTCAGATATATCGTTTCATTATTACTTCGTGCGAAATAAGAATAGGTATTATTTTGTACTGAAAAACTGACCTGCTTTATCTTCAATTCACCATCATTGCTTTTCACTAACTGCAGCTCTGCATCACGATGGATCTCAGCTTCTCTTTTGATTCTTAAAATTTCATGCTCCAATTTCTGACACTTGGCCACATTTTCAGCAGAGAAAGAACGCTCCTTCTCAACCTCTTCTTCTGATGAACTAACTTTCAAAAGCAAGGATTTGACCTCAGCTTCAACAATTCTTAGTTGTAACTCTGCTGTTTCCCGCTTTGTTCGGATGGCCTTTACTTCTTGATCTGTAGCCTGCTTTAATTTGTCCGCAAGAGCTAATTGAGTCTGTAGTTCTACCAATTTCAGCTCTGCTTCTCTTAGCTGACCCCGTGACGTCTCAAACTGCTTTTGACATTCAGTTAAAGCCATCTTAAGTTCCTCATTTTCTACCACTAACTTCTCCAGCTTTTCCTCCAGTTCGGCAGTCCTGTCAATCATGGCTTCAAGTTCTGATTTTATATGGCTTTCACCGGCATTGACTTGATCGGCGGCAGGCCCTGTCTCAAGGCAACAGCTACCACTTTCTGTTTCTGGCATTGCCACAAGCCTTTCCATTTCAAGGAAATCATCCATGAGATTTATATCTACTGAAGGGACCATAAGGTTTCTTCCAAGAACCTTCTCATTCTTAAAGTGATCAAATTCCGAGACTAGAGTTAATGCCCATGAGTCAGAATGGTTTGGTTCACATTCATTAGGATCCAAGCCACTAATTTTGCACGTATCAGTTTCAACTGCCAGTAGTCTTTCCCCACAGTCTGACTGGCTATCTGCAAAAGATTCCACACAATTAAAGGCAGAAAACGACTTGTGATCATTGCCAAGGGCAGTTTTACGAGCCATGGCTTTTAGCCTACGGCACTCAGCTTCAAGCTTAGCCACCTTCTTAATGCTTTCTAAATGTTGTTTGCTGGCTGTTTCAGCTGCTTGCGTACTCAAGTCTCTCTCCATAATTCTGATTTCTATTTCCTCCAGCCGAGAAAGGAGCTCAATTTGGAGAGCTGAGTTCTCTTTTTCTGCTACCTCAAGCTTTGGGCGAAGATCAGAACCAACTGAGGAAGTAGTTTCAGCTTTAGCCGCCTGAAGTTGGACCTGAAGTTCAACAAGCTGTCTCTCAAACTCAGACTTTGCAGATTCCCATTCACGAGTTTTCTTTGCAACAACTCCGTTGATCTTCTGCTCTTGCTCTTCTCTGGCTTGTCTAAGCTGCCTCACACATTCCTTCAGTGCTCCATCAAGATGACAGGCACGATCTTCGAGAGCTGAGTTTTTCTTCTTGGCAGCCTCCAGCTGTTGCTTTAAAGAGAGTACTTCATTTTCAGCCTTCTCCCAGCCTAGCATTGCATAAATGTTATTGAAGAAACTAGTATGTAAAGCACTACTAGACTAATGTATCAAGAGAAAATAAATTCAAATGAAGGCAAAATATACTAGGTCCCTGAATTTGACCAAAGTTTCGATCTTATCCCCAAAAAAGTTTAACAAATTTTTTTTTTTACTCCCTGAACAATTTAAGAGGTAACAATAATGCCCGTGAGTCAATTGACAATTGAAGTACACATGGCTGGCATAAGGTCAACATGGAAAAATTATAATCTGAAATGAGTGAATGACTGACGAACAGAATAACTATTTAAAAGTATGAACCCTAAAAAAGGATTCCCCATAATCTTGGGCTTAGAACTTAGAAGAACTATTTAAAATTGGGAGATATCCCCTCCTTCAAAAAATTTGAACCCTAAAATTTTGGAGCGAAAACTTTGTCATGATGCATTAACAATTCATCAAAAGACTTAGACATATGATTTAATGAGAAAGACGAGACAAAACATGCTGCTTTGAAATAAACATCATTACTCGATGCCATAAAGATCTCTAATTGCTTATACATTACTCTCACACTTCCTTCAAATATTTTCTACCACAATCTTTCTCTAAAATCCTTTTTTGGGGCATTCAGAATGGTCTGACCCTAATGATCTATTTTTCACACAAGTTCATTCTTTTGAGACTATAGCAACACATGGGACAAAAATACTTCCTTTATTCCTTGATGTACCATCATATATATACACTACATACAATTAACATTTATACCTTTACAGGTTACACTAATTACAACCATACCCTCTAACACTCTCTCTCAAGTTGGGGCATATATATCATATAAACCCAACTTCAAACAAATAAACTTTAAATGACTACAACACAATGACTTAGTAAACATATATGTGAGTTGATTGGCAAATTTCACAAAAAGTGTAGAAATGTCACCACATAATATGTTATCGCAAATAAAGTGACAATTAATCTCTATGTACTTGGTCCTCTCAAGGAACAAAATTAGAGGCAATATGCATTACAGCTTGATTATCACATAGTTGAAGAGATATTGGAGCTGGAAATCCAATCTCTTGGACAAAGTGTTGCAGCCATATCAGTTCACTAGTAGTGTGAGTCATTGCCTTGTATTTTACTTCTGCACTAGACCGAGCTACTGCTGCTTGTTTCTTACTCTTCCATGTAACTAAGTTACCACCCACAAAGGTACAATATCCAGTAGTAGATCTTCTAACCAAAAAAGGTCCAGCCCAATCAGCATCTAAAAAGGCTTCAACTCCGAAATGTCCATTTGGTCGATATAACAATCCAAGGCCAGGAGCTCACTTAAGATAACGAAGAATATGGATTATAACCCAATGTGAGACCTGTGGCATTTGCAAAAACTGACCCAGTACACTCGCTGCATAAGAGATGTCTGGTCCAATGATAGTGAGATAATTTAATTTCCCAACAAGTCTTCGATACCTTACTAGATCTCCAACAACTCTCCTTCCTCTTTCAAGAATGTACGATTTGGGTCCATAGGAGTCAATAGGTCATGCATTGAACATGCCAATTTATTCCAAAAAGTCAAGTACATATTTCCTTTGAGATAGGTTGATACCCATTTTAGATCTACTGACTTCATTTTCAAGGAAATATCTAAACTTGCCTAAGTCTTTTGTCTAAAAATGATCATGTAAAAACTATTTTAGCCTAGCAATTCTAGCATAGTCACTCTTAAGTAATTACAATATCATTCACATATACCACTAATGAAATGTGACAAGCATCACTATGTAGGTGAAGTATCGAGTGGTCTGTTTGGCATCTATGAAGACCAAAAGCCAATACAACATTGGAAAACTTCCCAAACCATGCTCGACAAGATTGTTTCAAACCATACAATGCCTTCTTTAACTGCATACAATACCTCGATACTCCCCCTTAGCAACAAACACAGGTCATTGCTCCATTTAAACTTCCCCATGCAAGTCGCCATGTAGAAATGCATGTTTTACATCTAGCTGAAATAAAGGACAATCTAAATTAGCAGTAAGAGAGATCAACACTCACACAGAAGAAAAATTGGCAATTGGGGAGAAGATCTCCTCGTAAACAATGCCATGTATATACCCATTTACACAAACGGGTTGTTTACCAAGTGGTAGTGGAACAAGATCTTATGTTTGTTATGGTGAAGGGCATTTCTTTCATTTTTCATAGTTGTCCTCCATCCCGAATCAGATAAAGTATCTTGAACTATCTTAGGAACATAAAGTTTTGAAAGTTGAACTATCTGAGGAGGGTTGGTTAAGGTTGGGTGAATGTGAAGGAGATAGGGTAAGAGTAGGTAATGGTAGAAGATTGCACTTAACACTTGAAGATGTGTTTGAAAAATAGGATATGGACTCAAAGAAGGTTACATCAGCACTTGTGAAGTAGCGTCTAAGAACAAGACTCTAGCAGCGATATCCTTTTTTATTCTGGGAATAACCAACGAAGAGACACTTGGTAGAATGGCAATCAAGTTTATCAAAACCTGAGCCAAGGTTATGAACATGGCAAACACACTCAAAGATTTTTTGTGGAAGAGAAAATGGCAAATATGAAGGAAATAAGATGCAGAAGGGAGAGGAACGATCAAGAATTGATTAAGGCATAAGGTTAATAAGGTAATAAGCAATAAGAACACCATCACTCCAAAATCGTTTAGGAATATGCATGTGTAGCAAAAGTACTCGGGTTATATTTAACAAATGACAATTCTTGCGTTCACCCACCCCTTTTTGTTGGGGTGTATATGAACATAATGTTTGATGAACAATGCATTTATTACTTAAGTAACAAAGACACTAGATTGATATCTCTAGCATTATCAGAACGCAAAACTTGAACCTTTTTGTTAAATTAAGTTTTAATTCTTTCCAAAACACTTTGAATATAGAAAGAAGTTCAGATCTTACCTTCATCAAAAACAACCATGTCACAAAATTAACAAAATATTAAAACTTGTTTGATTCAATGTTGATTGGTCCCCATATATCAGAGTGAGCTAATTCAAAAGCACTCAACTCTTGTTTATCACAATCTGAGGTATAAAAGACACATGATGATGTTTACTAAGTTGACATACTTCACAAGAGAAGGAAGACACATTTCCCAAGTTCCTAACTTGACACTTCAAAAGAGAAAGAAGGTGACCAAGGCGACAATATCATTCATAAGCAGATGATAAGAATGATGTAAGGGCTCGAATGGGTGACTATTGAACATCGAGATAATATAGGCCAACAGCTTCATGCCTCATACCAATCTCGTTCCCTGTCTTGAGATGCTAAAAAATACAAGAAGATGGATAAAAGGTCACTGAACATTGAAAATTTTGAATAATCTCACTAATAGACAACAAACTAAAGGGAAATATAGGAGTATATAGAACAGACAACAAGGATATAAAGTCAATGAGCTTAGTGGTCTAATGTCTGTAACTTTAGCAAGAGAACCATTAGCAAGAGTGACACTTTTTAGAGATGTGACAATATTTAACTTAAACAAGGCAGAGGACAAATCGGTCAGATGTTCATTAGCTCCTAAATCAATGATCCATAGATCTTGAGTGGATGAAACAAGACATGCGAATGCTATACCTGAGTGGGTAAGAGTAGCTGTGGAAGATAAAGCCCATGTGCGCCCCAAAAGATGCTCATACTCATCCTTCAATATACTAATCATATTTGGAGCTAGTTGACTGTAATGTAGCATCTTAGCAAATAGCCTGACTAGTCAATCCAAATAGTCTACCATGTAGATCCCAATAATAGTCCACTGAATGGTTAATACAACCACAATGGATGCACTTGTGAGGCTCTCGACCTTCAGTGTGATTACCTTTGGTATCACATCCCCACGTGCACCTCTACCACCTCGGCCTCCACGCCCACCAGGAGCAACATAAGAGACAACCAAAATAGATCTCTCACTAATTGGATCAGAAGACAACTGAGATCTATGTCCAGATAACGTGACACATTGAAATCGGGAGAACACATCAATAAATGAAGGAAGTTGTGGACTCACCAAAATTTGAGAACGCACCGGCTCATATTCAGGTTTTAAACCAACAAGGAACCGAACAACATTAAACTCTTCACGTTGTTGTATCATACATGAAACATTCGAAGTGATAGGTTGATACATCTTGAGTTTTTCACATATGCTCATCACTTGAGATAATACTCTTCCAAGCCCAAAGTACCTTGTTGCAACCTAAAGAACTATCTACATAGCTCATAAATACAGGTTGAGATCCCAACATCCAAATACATATGCTTGAGATGGCTCCACACCTCTTGGGCAGTGTTAAAGTGGATCAAACTAGAGCAAATATTAGGGTCAATACTGGTCAACATCAAGAAAAAGATCTGAGTATCCTCTTGCTCCCATTAAGCAAATGTAGAGTTATTTGAGTCAGGTTTTGGATCAACGAGGTGGCTAGATAGTCCCATGGCTTTCAAAAATATTGTAACAGATTTTGACCATAGCATATGGTTCTTTCCATCCAATTTCACAGAAGTCATAGTTATATTAAAGTTTGGTGCAAGCAACTGTGACTCAAATTTAGCTGCAATAGGCGCAAAAAGAATATCACAATTACACTTGGAGATAGAAAGTTCACACAAAATATGAAGTATGTATAAAAACCAGGGAATATGATCTGGAAAACTAGAAATCCAACTCAAGTACCCAAAAAATCAACTTGAATAACCTAATTTCAGCTCTGATACCATGTAAAAATGGGACAAAAGTACTTCCTTTATTCATTGATGTACCATCATATATATACACTACATACAATTAACATTTATATCCTCACAAGTTACACTAATTACAACCATGCCCTCTAACAGATCAGACCATATGAAATACGTTAGCCTAATTCCCATTATAAGCTCTCTATCATTTTTTTGGCTAACAATGCCTAAAAAAGGTTGCATGAAAAATTACAGTTCAAGATGGAATACCTGAGACAGCTTCTTCTGCAACTTTGGCATGCTGATTTACCAATTCTTCTTTGGCACTAATGTTTAGAAGAGCAGCAGATAATTTCTCTGTTAAGGTCTTCACACTATTGTTAACTTCTTCGTCATTGTTTGCAGATTTAGATGTCACTTCTGGTGATTGAGTACTTTGAGATGGATATGCCTTTCATGAGAATATAATTTCAAAAGAAAATAAGATTTTCTCTTAATCTAAAACATGCAAAAGAAACAGAACAATGCAACAGTTTAAGATCACAAAGGTCATCATCCTTCAAAGGAAAATTAACTGATGCACACAACTCCACATATTTTATATAAAGCAAATCTGAACAACACATACAGCGAGGAAAATTAAGAGTAAATGCCACAGATCAATCCAGGACACTGAATATTATGAGAACTAATCACCTAGAACCAATTAACTAGAGAGCAAATTTGTTGCAGACTCATAGATGTACAACCGACCACCACCCCCCCTTTTTTTTCTCTCCCAGCCACTGATTACAGTTTTTCTTTTTCTTGGTTTATACTTCAACTACTAAACAGCCACCTTTTTAAGTTGCCTCATACACCCATACAGATGAATGGACAAACTCAACTTGCTTTTATAGTCACCAGATTTGCTTCTGTTGTCACTTTGGTCTAGACAGTTTTACCCATCCCAAAACATATACTGCAGAGAAACATCCAATATAAGTCAGATAAAACTCATGCACTTCTTCCATTCACTGAAGATGATCTATATTGCTGACTATGGTATACTGTATTAAGTAATAAGGCATTCAAAAAATGGAATTTACTGCATCCAATTGCAAAGGAGACCAGAAACCATATAGCAGGCACATGATTAGGAATAGCGGGATAAACTTTTACAGATTCCTAGTAGAAAACTTGATCATCCTCTAAGGTTTTCATCATGCCTAAGTATTACAGCAAATCCGACTCCCATGCTTGGCCAAACATTATTCTTTTATGAGTATCTTTTGCCAAATTTAACAAAATTCATGTAGCAGTGTATCTTGAATACAAAACCATCATTCACCAGTCAAAATAAATTGAAAAAAAAAATCAACATCCAATAATCGGGCAGTTACAGCTTAAAGAGCCCAAAGAAGGGTTTTTAACTGATCCTTTACCGTGACTTAAGGTGGTATTCGAGGAGGCGGGCAAGTAATACAAAGACATCAAATGACAGGATTATCACAGTCACAGATAGACATACAATATTGGACAGCACTATGCTTAACAGAGATATTCCAATAACACTCGCACCCCCACACATACAAATGAAAGTGTTCCAGGCAAGCCCCATATTTTCTAAATTTCCACGAAACACACGGAACTCTTAGTTCTGGAAGTAGTTTTGCTTCAAGCCTTAGTTCTGGAAATACTCTCGAGTCAAGATTAGGCTGCAGGTTCTGATGAATTCAGAAGGTTTCTTCATATTCTGAATCGCTTCAGCTAGCCTCAGACAGAACAAAATTCCAATCAATGCAAGTACCACACCATGCTGGGAAAAAATTATGGACACATATCTTGGTGGGATCAAACACCACCAGCCGCTGAAGATGATTGACCCAATGAAAAAAAAAATGCGGTACACAAGTTACACCAACTTTCCAGAGTTATTATGAAGATCCAAGGGAACACTAAAATTAAAATAAGAGTACAAAAGGAATATTAGTGCCATTAAAAGAACCTTCTGCACAGCAACTTCAATGACCTACTCTAATATGACAGTGAAGAAAAGAAGAAAGAGTGAGCCCTAGGGGTTGGTTCAAGTGAATAATGCCTTGGTGTCTGTGGTATACTTCCTCCAGGTCTAAGGTTCGAACCTTGAGTTCAAACAATTTCTAGGGGTCATCAGATGGGAGAATTTCTGTTCGAGTTACCCGAGGTGCACTCATGGAAAACTCCTTGCCAATGGCCAATGCATTGTGGGATCAGTAGGGACTTTGTTCCTGACACCTAATGACAATCAAAAAAAGGAAAGGAGAAAGAGTGGTTTCTGATTTGCTGATTTTTGGTGGGCATGAATGTTCGGACATTTGTATAACAGGAAACCATGAATATATTTGTGCAGAAAATGTCATTACCAAACGAGAGAGAGAGAGAGAGAGAGAGAGAATAGAAAAGAAAATATCATTATCTATGCAAACGGGAGGACTACAAAATCCGGTTTATTACGGCATAAGATCATCCCATTTTTCCATTCATTTCAGCAATCGAATTCACCAAAAGGGATGGCAGGGATTCATCTACGCGATAATGCTCCTATCACCTACCTGCTCGTCAGAGAACCTTTCAGAATGAGAAGATAACGATCCTGAGCTTTCGGTCTCTCCGGGACTCTTCTCTGAAGACTTCTTTCGCCAAAGCCAGCTCCGCCGGTCCATTTTGAATATACAAAGCAGCACCTCAGCGGTCTGTCACAGAGACTTCATCTACAATTTTGTAATGCCACCAACCATAAGTGCTACATCGAGAAATATCATTACAAAAAAGCAATATCAGGGAGAACTAAATCTGAACCTCTGTGCTTGAAATCTTAGCGAAGATCGAAAGATTCAAATCTGGGAACGTTTATATCATCCATAACTATAAACCCCGTAATGTCTAGCAAGTGAGTTTGGTTTGTTTGCGAAATTCACGACTTCCAAACATCGTAAACAGACCAAAAGAAGCAAAAAGATGAAACCATATGGTACTGTTCAAACAAGTAAGGATGGACATTGCGGTAATTATTAGCTTTGCTTACAATTCACTCTACCATCAATCCAACCTCCATAAAATTATTTAACCTGGGCTTTTCTAAACCAAGCCGGAAAGAAGTGGGTATTTTGAAATGCAACATCAAAATATAAATTGAATACAGGTTGCATTTAAAATTTTCTTTGAAGATTATTTCTAGTGACAATCTCTTATTTAAAACGCAATATCAGAACAAACCGTCAATCCTCACCTACCAAATGCTCAAAATTTTAGGCCATACGATGTGCGTGCGTGAGTGCCTTGTGTGCGAGCGAGAGAGAAAGTGAGAAGGACCACAGAGCACTGTGAAATAGACAAAATACCCATTTCAAAATATCGGAAAGAAAACTGGGAAACAGCAAGACCCACCTCAAAATATCACACAAAAGTAAGAAAGAGAATACCCATATCAAATTCCGCTTCTAATTCAGAGTCCCATCTAAAAAATACTCAACAAAAAAGGATGCCCAGCGATTAAAACTTAAGGGGATGCAAGTGAAAGTCTAAAATATTGAAGAAAATTTTAGATATTCAATAATAATAAAAAAATAGTAAAAATTAAATAATAAAATAATAAATAATAATTAAGTATTAAGTATTAAGTATTAAGTATTAAAGAGAACACCAAACAATGTGCAGAGATCTGTGGAATGTCAGGCGCAAGGAAGGTATTGAAGAGGAAACGTGGAGAATAATAGTAGTCCGTATTTGTGTTTTAGCCCGCTTCTGTGTAGAAAATAATTCAGAAAAATACAAAGTGTAGGGCCATTGCGAACGTGTAGATAGGAGTTCGGGCCTTACAAAAGTCCACTCCTAGGCTTATAATTGCCTTGAGCTTTCTTTTCTTTTTTCAAACGGAACCTGCATTATTCCCGCCCTTGAATATGGGACTCGGCTCCCCAACTATGGGTACCATCATCTACAGCTTGACTAGAAAACTAATCAATCATCGGTCTCCACAAAATTATCCATGTTCTTCTCAGGATCGGTTTTAATTTGGAGCTGGTTCAATTTATTTTAAATTTATTATTATATTTTTTTAATTATAATATAATTTTTTTAAATTCTAATATATTTTTTTAAATATTAAAATAATTATAATATTAAAAAATAAATTAAACTAATCTCAATTCATTTCATCTTTTAATTCAAACCAAAATTCTTCCCACGACTCGCTTTCTATATCTTCAAAAACATGTTCTACATTCATAAATATTAGATGGTTCTAAGATTGGCTTATCAAATTATTTCAAGAGAATATACTTTTTCTAGATAGTTATCAATTTCTGCTTTGATTTTATTTGATTTTCTTATCTCATCATTTGATATGCAATAGAGTAATATTAAATACAAATTATAAATAAATAAATCTCATACAAGTCTTTAAAAAAAAAAAAAACATTACCATGCTGTCTCATCTTGTTCTCTTATTTTAACTGTCATGTATTTAATATTGCTTACAAAATTAAAAAAAAAACAGAAAAATTCTTATTGTAAGCATTTTTTAACAACAATTACGTAATTAATCTGACGTGTCAGTCAGCTGCAATGCTCTCTCGACTCTCTGTACTGTACGGGCGAACAAACGAATGAATGGCTTTGCATAAAAGAATATTCTCGAAAGAAAAAATTATGGATTAGCATTTTTTTTTTCAAAAAAAAAAAAGAATCTGTTTCTAGAAAATATTCAGACGATTGTGCAAGGAGGAACTTATCAGCATTCATTTGTTCGCACGTACAGTACGTTTGAATAAATTTTATATTTTTAATTTTTTTTTAAATATATAAACATATTAAAAGAATATTTGAAATAAAAAGAAAAAATAGAAAAGTGCAAATTGTACCATGACGCACACCAAATAAGCAAATTAAAGTTCAATAAATTATGAAACTTAAGGTAAAATTTATGATTGAAGCTTTTTATTTTTTATAAAGTAAAATAAATTAAATTAATTAATTTTAATATTTATATTACTTTTTTATTTTTAAAAAAATACCTATCGAAAATTTATTAAATAAGATTTATTCTATCTTTTCAACTAAAAACTAACTTAATCTTTATTAAAAAAATTGATTTAGAAAAGGTTTATCAAACTTAGTTAGTAAGACGTGAAGGATTGTTTGAAAACCAAACTATTTTTAAATTCTCATATATTTTTTAATTCAATTTTTTTCTCACTTAAAACCCAATAAATCGTCTTAATTCAAATTATTTCACTATTATGTTAGATATTTTAAAGTATTTTTAATATTTCAAAGAGACTTAGAAGCAATTATAATAATCATTATCAATAAAATTTTATAAAAAAAATTGGTTCTTACCTCTTCAAAGGATCATACAAAAAAAAAATTATGAACATTCAAAAACTAAATTTTATTATTTATAATTCTCATATTATATACTAAACTAATAATGATAAAAATAAATATATTCTTATAAATAGAGTACTTGAAACAATTATTATATAGAATACTTTTAAACTTAATAATGACATATAATATCTATTTAATAATTTTGTTCTCTTATTAAATTAATTGATTTTTTTTAATTTATATTTTAAACTTTTGAGAATGGACATTTTATCACTAGGAGACCTTAGACAATTGTCTAATTTGCCTGAGGCAAGAACCAACCAGCCCTTTTGAAGAGATATAATAAAATTATTCTTTGTTAAAAAAAAAAAAAAAGTAAGCCCGCTAATAAAGAATAATTTTTTTAGTACTTTTTTCAAATGGAGTCTAGTTTTTTACAAAAAAAAAAAAATGAATGAGGCTTGTTTATTTAGGACTTAGGACTTGTGCAAATTATTTCTCTATATATGCATGCAATTAAAGTTAAATAATAATAATAATAATAAACAAGTTTATTCAGTTTATTTATGTACCACATACTTATCGTGCAACTCATTATAATTATAAAAAGAATCAATAGTGAATTGATTGTGTTGATCAGTGAGCTTGAAGATTTTTTTATTATAATTGTTAGTGATAAAGCAGCAAAAGCTTTTGTATATATGAATTCAAATTGGTTTGGTTCTAGTTTAGATTTCTTGTAACGTGTCTCTCTTCCATGTTCAATAGGGAGCTAGAAAATGCCGCCCAAATTATGCTAGATGTCGGTTCATCTGATTTAGACAGGATGCCATAATTTTCGAAAGGAAAGATTCGACTTGTATGTCGTAAGTTTCCTAGGGTCGTTTGTGTTCGTGAAATAAGAACATTCTAGCCATGATTAAAGCCACCTTTTTCGCGTGTGTATGCGCGCGGGAACGAGAAAAATAGAGTCGGACCCCTTGGTTAATGGTACTAATTCGGCAATTTACCTCAAGCCCGTGATACTACAGACTCGCATGAGTGACATTCAACCAGCATACTTGGTTTGGTGGGATGTGAGAGGCTTCTATTTTCATAGCTCCCAAACAACGTATACACTTTGTTTCTTTCATTTGTGATTGTGAATTCCAATTCCTGTTTTCTTGGTATTTAGAATGGATATTAGAGTTAAATGCATGAATTAACCTCACAACATTTATAGTTGTGTAAAATCTCCAGGTAGCATTAAATTGTCAGTAAGTGTTTCGAGATATATTTTATGGGCCGTTTTTGGCGTTTATATATATATATATATATATATATATATAGATATCTAATCGGCCTAGATAATAAAGACAGGGAAAAAAAATTATATTATCAAATCTTATTTAAGTTATTATATAGATAGTAGTATTACGTTGATAATAGAATAACTCAATATCATTTGTTGTCATTGGGGTTTTAAAATTTTGATTTCATTCACTTATTTTGATGTTTAAATTTACTTTATTTACGTTGCGCATCCCTGAGATTAGAGGTGCTACCCGCCTATAAAGGAGGCAGCCACTCCATTCACACCCCTTCTTCATTCATATCTCTGATCGTTTGCATCTACTTACCAAACGAGCAATTTGAAACCACTACCATCCAGCCACCCCCATTCATGGTCATGATCATGGACATAATTGTAACTCATAAACTCCACAGACCAGTCACAATCATGGGTCATAAAATTCACAAACCCATAACTACAGTCGTGAGTCTTTAACTTACGAATCAACAATGACAATTGTGGTCTTGGATCGTTGAGATTTGCGGTCAAGCAATGCACGTTTGTATCGTCATAGACTATAACTTGGATGTGATGCCCAACAATACTTTGGCCATAGGTGGAGAAGAATAGGCTGAGGGGACGAGAAAAGAAGAAGAGTTGAGCGAGGAAGAAGAAAGAAATAAGAGGAAGTATAACAAGTGAGACGTGCCAATATGACAGGAAGTGGGATAAGATAAGAGAAATGAGAGACAAAGGATGGGTGAAATGAGAGGACAGAGAAAATAATTTTGGGTCTAAGGATGAGAGTGAGGCAAGAGAGAAGGATTCAGCCACACCAAGGGAACACGACACCCTCAACACCCTCAACAACCTCATGACACGTCTCTCATGCATAATCCACATGTAGGTCACTGTGAATCTGAACGTGAAAGTGTGCATAGGGAGAAAGAGAAAAATTAGGTTTTGGTGAACCCAATAGCTTTACACGCTACCAGAGCGAAACTACCCCTAAGTTAGGGGGGCTAAAATTTAATATACCATAAAAACATATATAGTTTTTTATATAATTAACGTCCCAATTTATCAAAAATAAAATAAAATTCCCCCCAAATACTAAGGTTTCTAAATTTTTTATTAAAATTGTTCTCCAAATCTTATTACTCACCTAACCTCATTCTAATTTTTAATTTCACATGACGGCCAACACCCAAATTATCCCCCCACTCTAGCTTAATATGCTGATGCATTTAGATTTTCAAGATATATTTATATTATCTAAACTATACAGAGGACTAGTAATTTTAGAAAAGTCAAGGATTTATTATTTAATTGACAAGTTAATTTATCTAGTATTAACTCTTTCTATTTCTACTACTACTACTGAACGAGTATTTTTTGTCATGAAATTTATAAAAATTAGATTGTATACGCAAATGAAAAATTAGTTTCTTACATATTATTTGCTAATTTATATTGAGAACAAAAGATCAAGAATTTCACTTCAGAGATGATGATAGATGAATCTTATTTCATAAAAAATTATTGTCGAGCTTAATTTGAAAGAAAAAATCTTAATTTTATATTTAATTTCCTTTTATTTTTGTAATGGTCTCTAGCAAACTACGAAAATTCTAAAAACAAATTATATTATAAGATTATTTATAGACATGTATTTTTTTATACAATTTTATGATGTATGCTTATTATTTTTATATATAATCACGTGGAAAAAACACATATTAGTTATATTTGCACACTTTGTTAATCGCCAAACATCAAATCCTAATTTCGCCCCTACATGCCGTGCATGAGATTGTATCAAGTTTCAAGAATTTGCAATAATTTGAGAAGGGGAAAAAGGCACTAGGGAGCACTACAAATCAATTGGGCACAAAGCACAAAAGGGCTTCTAGGGTTTGACCATGGGACATGCACCCCTACATGCAAGCCAACCAAATTGGTTGACACTTGTTATGCATGGGAAAAAATATTAGAGTTCCAAGAAGATCTTTGCTTAGGAATGAGAAGGGATTCATCTTAGAAGGATCTTGGTGAAAGGGAAAGCAAGGGGCGATGATAAGGGCAAGGGCATGCCAAGAGGTATACACCACCTACTTTTATCCTTATCATATGGGGTATCACAATCACTTCCCTTAAATTTCTGACGTTATCGTCAGACTTGTCTATTGTAGGTAATTTGGCTTAAGTCTCATATTTTTTATTGAGATAGGATCAATGGAAGGTCCAAACTATATGATCTATACTCCAAAAAGACTAGTTAATGATACAATTAGAGCATAATTATAATTTTATAAAAAATAAGAATTTCTCATTTTTAGATAATGTAGGATTCAATACACCACATACCATTATCCTTATCATATGGAGTATTACAATGATACCATCACCTACAATGCTCCAAGACCCTTGTTTGGGATTGGATGGTGACTGAAACGTCAAAACATATAACACAAGGCTACATATTTCTCGTATATGACAAATAAGATGTAATACACTTAGTGGTCTAATAGTATGCAATAAATCATAGCAAAAAAAAAAAAATTCTGCATAAGCTCGGTGGCAAATAAAAGTAACATAGTACCAAAGTGAGAATATCTTAAAAGCTAACTTTTCATTTAGCACTCCTAAAATAACAATGTATCAAAAGTCTCCCAAAACGTTGGACCATCCAAAAGTTTGTTCAATCACAAGAAACCATCAAATGGGCAACCTCCCAAATACCAAAGTCCCGCCTTTGGTTAAGCTCAGAAAGATTTCCCTTGGTCGTCGAGGCCTAGTCCTAAGTCGATGGCGACTTCCTTTGTCTCAACTAAGGGTGCTACCTGCCCCTACAGGACGAGACCACTCATTCCTCGCCCTCGTCCATGCAGGGGTGGGGAATCCTGTCTGCTGCATGGGGTATGGGGGTGGATTTCCATCCACCCCGGAAATCCACCCCCACACCCCATGTGGAAATCCACCCCCACACCCCATGTGCGAAGAGGATTTGCTTGAGAGAGATAAATACAAGAGAGATCGAGAGAAAACGGTTAAGAAAACTGAAACTACTAAAAAGTTTGGGGGTTGGGTTTTCCTTTACTCTTATATATGCGGATGTAGGGTGGGAGGTTTACAAAGCGAGGCTGACCCCCTCCGTCCCCTGCTCATATCACACATATCATATGGGCGGGAACCCACTTCCAACCTATGCGAGGCAGATCTCCCACCCCACCTAAGCAGAGGCAAGGCGAACAAGGTGGTGCAATGGGAGGCGGGTACTCCCTGCCCACCCCTAGTCTCAACCAAGGTATCTCAGCTTACTTAAGGAAGCTTGCCACATAGCCCATATTCCACTTTAGTCTAGAATTCTCCATGGGGTGGTTATTAAGCGTTGTCTCAATCTCTGCCTCACTAAGACTCTAAGATTTTTTGACTTTTCTATACCTATAAAAGGTGTCATGATTATATATTGGATACCACAATATCTAAAGTGTTGATACTTCTTTAAATGACTCCTTTTGACCACAGTTCTAAGGAGATTTGCTTACATTTGGGAGGACATTCTTTTTCAAAATTTTAACCTATAGTTTTTCAAGAAAGCAAACAAGTTAGCTAACGGCTTGAAAAGCCTAGGAACATATGCTTTCTCTGTTTCTTTATAACATAGTAATAGATTGGTACACAGTAATAGCACACCACAAACATCAATTATGTCACCGTTTAGAGTGGAAAAAAATTTCTTACAAGCTGCCAAAAACCAAAATATAGGAGAAATTCTCAAATTGCAAAGTCAGTTATTGGTGACTTTTAAGCTACTAATACTAGAAGAAAATCATCCCAAAAATATAATTTTGTATGTCAATCACTCGTAAGAATTTGTCTCCCAACATTAGTAAAAAATACTCATTTTCTAGGCAACAGCCAGCTGCAAGATCAGTGATGGTAGACTATGTTCTTGGAAAGCATGCAAAAATGAAGGAGTTTAAAGCAATTGGTCATATCATACATCATGTTCTAGATATCAACTCCATATACATGTAAACGAAATCATTCATTTAAGGTTAGACATATGAGATAGTCTTGAGAAAAGCTGCAAGTGTTGTAGAAGCAGTAATCTAGACTAAAAAAAACACCCAAGTTCAACAAAAGTAAAATTACCATCACTTTCCACCCTAAGAAACATATTGAGTTACTGATGGTTTTGGAGCTCCGAATTCGCCCATTGACCCAACTTGGAAGATATAGGAGTTATCGGGGGGTTTGGAATATGATGGAGTGCCCGAGATTTGGTAACGGAGGGACTGAGAGTGGTGAGGGGTCTTTAGTTGTAGGATTGTGGCCCGTCGAGTTCTTACGCAAGCAAATGGTAGAGAACTTGAGGGCAACAGGTCCAGAGGCGACTTCTTCTATAGGGGTGAACTTGCTTTCGGGGGCAGGAGAAGAAGAGACCTCAGTGTCAGGAGAGTAGGCCAAGTCATAGGATGAAAAGGCTGCAGGCATTAAGGGTAGGGTTTTTTTTTTCACCTAGTGGCTAAATGCACCGTTTTATTAAAGGAATTTTAAAATCCTGTAGAGAGCTTTTCATTTGCACTGTTTAACTTATTCTGACTTGCCCCATCAGCTTTGGTATGCAATGGTTACGTAAATTGCCTATAATAAGTCATAAATTTATGGTATAAGTAATGTATCACAACATGTTATAAAAAAATGTGATTTTTTTAAAAATAATTTATGATATGATAAGTATGCAAATATAATGATGATGAAATATGAATGATACAATATGTATCAACCTATGTTATGATATGAAGATAATAATTATGTTATGGGCATATTGCATTACTAAGTCTTACATGTTGGTATGAATTCCATATCTCACAACCACAAGCGAAATCAAAATTTATTGAGATTTGCTAGTCTTAACTCATGAGTGTCAAAAATGGGTATTGACCTATAATAAGTAAAAGATAAGTTTGTGTTCATGTTATCTATGTATGTATTTATGAGTAAGCATATTTTCAAAAAATTCGATATTTATTATCTTTATTGTATGATGTGTTACTTATTAAACATTAGACTCATTCTTATATATTTTTTTAATGTTTTTAAACCATCCCAAGTGATGATATTTATGAGGATGGGATTGCATGATAGAACTTGACTCAAGGAGGTAATGCAGAGGCGTAGACAATTTATGTTATGTTTACTTTATGATTTTTTTAAAATAAATTATTTTGATAAACGCACGAGATTTTGGTGATTTAAATAAGTGCTTCTACAGACCCTCTTTTAGATTTTAATCATTTAATAAAGTTATTTTATTTATTTATGGAGACTTTTGTATTTGGCGCATCGTTAATAATAAGAATTTTTTTAATAACACGCTGACTTCTCGAAATATTATTAAAATGGCTGTATTGGGGAGGAAGGTTTTACACTATGTCTCATAAAAGTGCCCTCACGTCAATTTCTCACAATGATTCATTCTTTCTCCTAAAACGTACAAAGTCAATGTAGGTCAACTTTTATGTCTTTTGATAAACCTACAAGTTTTCATAGGGATTCATGGTACCATAAACTAGGTTTGAAATCTTGTAACTGTATGATTTGATCTTATAGCTATAGGCTTGAATCTTGAAAGAAACAAGAATAGGGATCACATATATAAGTTGAAGGAAGATAGCATTTCTCTAATTGTACGAGTGGGTAAGGTAACCACCCCTCCATACATGCATGTGCATCTTTTAATTAGGAACTAGCTCGCACCCAAGGTGGAATTGATGGGCAAGTCGGGTTGTAGGAACCCATCACCCAGCCTACTATGGATTATCCACTGGTTTCATGATATTTTTGAATTGAATTTAAAGCGTAACATTTTGACATCTCACTAAAAGAAAAATGACTTTTTGCGATGCCAAATTTCGTCGCAAAAAGTAGGAAAAATGCTACAAAAAATTATTTCCAGCGACACATGATGGTTGGAAAAGTAATGATTTAAATGTGCAATTTCAACCAAATTCAAAAATCGCTACAAATAAGTGACTTTTTGCAGCAAATAAATTTCGCCACAAAACTGCAAACGTGAGCCAAATTTGAGAATTTAACCCTGGTTAAGTCTTTTTGCGGCACAAATTGCCGCCGCAAAAAGTGGAATATATGCTGCAAAAGATTGTATGCGGCAACTTGAAATCGCCGCAAATACTATTTTTAAAAACAAAACAATAAAAATCTCTTAACAACCAGGTTTCACTAGTATTTTTTCAAAATACATTAATTGATCACGTTTCTAAGTAATAACTATCAAAACATCCAAAATAAAAAATCCATTCAAAACAACAAAGAATATATCCAATTAAACTAGTTGCCAAAAAAATATATATATAAATAACACTAGAACTTGCTAAGTACAATGTAAGAAATGATAACTATAATAAATGATTATGTAGCATCACATTTTGCAGCATTATAGTTTTCATTTAAATATAATATACAACTTTCTGATCCGTAAACATGAAAGAAAGTCACCACTACAAGCCTCATTTCTTATAGTGATACAACTTTGTAGATGGTAAAAAAAGCCATACCTGATCACGAAAAATAGTGAAACCTTCTTTTAGACTTAGCTGGAACCAGTCACAACATGTAAATCTTGAACCAACATGGAATGAAGAAAACTAGTTACAAACTGCAGTTACAAGTATAAAAGGGACGTGAACTACAAGCAAAATTAGTTCGTGCATATATATTTATTTTTTATCATAAACAAAACAGTAATTTGTAGAACAGTACTCAACTAATAATGTTTTATTTTAGATCGGAACAAAAAGAGACCTATAGCACAGTTTAAAAGTTCAATACAATTTAAACTCCTTACAAATAACTATAGATCAATGCTACACCAAAAAAATTCAATCCAACATTCACAGATCAATATCTAAAAACTTCAAAAGATAATAGTACTGCACAACATAAAAATGACTTCGTATTGTACATAAACGAAAAGGAAAAAAATATGATTGAAAATCTTGACCATTTCTTAAACTATAAATAAATTAATAATCATGTGTTATATTCGATTTATAAAACATTGATAATAACTACAAATTGAGAAACTTGAGAAAGACAAAAACCAAGGTAAACTCTAATATAAATATGAAGTATTACAAACCTGCTGTATGATACAAACAACTAAATAATTCTACATAAAGAATGAACTAAAACATGGGAAAAAAGAGCAAGTTAATATATAGATCTAAAAAGCTCAAACAAAAAATATAAAGGAATTGAAGGGAAAAAAAAATTAAAACCAAATAGCACAAAATTTTGATACTTTTATAAAAAAAATATCATATTACTGCTTTTACATTATCATGAGTGTTGTGAATTAACAAGATCCTATTTAATATAAAAAAAGAACTATTGATCCAAATGCAAAGAAGATGAATAAGAAAGACTATTAATTGATGAAAGAATAAAATTATAATAATTTATCATGTATTTGATGATTATTACAGCAGAAAATTGTACTAAAAAAGTCCATCATCTTATGATCTAGAAAGTCTAAGTCAACAACTCATTCCAAGCACACTTCTTAACTATTACACTTTTTAATTAGGCAGGTTAGTGGAATCTGCATATCATTATATGCTTCTTGCATATTCTGGTATAATTGACCCAAAATATTTGGCTATATTATAAAGAAGAAAATGTTAGTCCCATATTGATCAAATAAAGTGCCGCAAGTAGTTTATATTGAATCATCCTAACTATAGTATTGACTCAAAGTAAAGAACAGCAAAAATATGATCTATTTCATTTTTTTTATTCATCAGTCACTCATTTGTCAGCAAGCAGTAAGATCATGATGGTTCAAATTAAAAATGGAAAAATATCACTTGTTTTAAAAATATAAGTACCATACACTCTATCAACACCTTTATAATTCTAATTAGGCGATGATAAAGATAGATAAATATGTTGATCAGCTAGCTCGCTAGAATTCATCATGGTTCATGTACTGCATTTCTTTTCCTGATCTTCTAGTTTAAAATATTATTCTTGGGGTTATACATTCAGTCTTATACCTTTTTTATTTCAATTGATAACAACATTCAGAGCCTGCAGGCAGCTCTATACTACATGCAATCTGTTGTGGGGAAATAAAAGGCTTAAATATTTACATTCCAGTTGAATTGTTGATGGGTGATTAAGAAAGTAAGGACTTAATGCTTCCCTGGAAAATCTGTGGTGTGCAATTTGAAAACGTCCCTAAAAAATTCAACATCTAATACTCACATTAACACATCCAGAAAATGCAAGTATACAAAATAATATCATGCAACAAAAATAATGATATTCAAACCCAAATACCTAGAGGTTAGTCTACAAACAAAAAACCTAATTTTTTATACTGCATCAAGCACAAATGAAGGGGAGCAGATAGAAAAATTTGTTGTAGTCATACCTGTGGTGATAGAAGGTATCCAAGAGTCTCATTCGACAATCTCCACCTCTAATTTGCTCAAAATCGTGGAAACAACCCAACTGCTTCAAATCCCCAGTAGCACGACACCCAGTTGTTTGGGGAGGAGAAGACAACCTAGCTTCCATTGGGAAGGTTAACAAATTCGAAAGTCAAAAGTAAAATTAAAAATCTGTGATTCCATAATCAAATATTTAGGAACTTCTAAATTTACAATGAAGTACACATAGATATGGAAATGCTTGGCAAAATCGAGACATGCATGTGGGTGAAGGGGAGCTTTCCAAATGTCAAAATACAGAGTTACCTTTCCCGCAACAAAAACTCGGGCCTTTGTGTAAAGATATTCAAGAGATATACAGAAGCATGTATGAGTTGCCCACCAGACACCGGCGATGTTGCAGAGAAGGAGCTGATTCGGTGGTTGCCCAACGTCGGGCAACTGCCGAATCGAAGGGGGATTGGCCACAGAAATCAAAACCAATAGATTCGTGGTGCTAGGGTCTCGAATCCGATCCAAAAGCAGGGAGATCGTGAGATGAAATTGTGAGAACCACAAAGGGATGGATTGAGTAAAGAGATTTTTCTGTAGAGCCCTAGGACTTGCTTCATCGGGAGTTAGATTTGAGTTCGCTCTCAAGGGGATGTTGAGGCTATGTTTTTCGAGGGTTTCATTTAGGACATTTTGCACGTTTTGATGCTGAACAGTGTATACATAGCTGCCGTGTTTGTTTATTTTACCGACTAGGAAGCTCGATGCAACAGTTCTTTTTTTGTTGCAACGAAAAATATCGACGCAACAGTTTAAAATTGTGCTGCAATAGACGAGGCACTCTCGTGTTTCTATTCCAAATGGGAGGGTGCTGTTATACGTGGCCAGCGAGAACAAAGTCGCTGCAATAAGGCAGCTATTGCAGTGATTTTTGTTGCAACGAAAAATAAACCGACGCAATAGATAGTTTTTTTTGTAGTGTCTTTTAAAGTTGTATACATCTCAACGTTAAAAATATGCTTATTGATAGTCACTATAAAAAGGAAAGAAAAACTTATTTATCAAGTGTAATACAAGGCATAAATAAAGAGCCAACTATACTGATTTGGTGGATTAATCGAGATTACATAGTGTTAGAAAATAGGTATCATAGTGCATAGCGGAAGCGCTTACCTTGGGTGGCAAATTTTGGTTTAGGTGTGGTGGTTCTATAAGCTTTTCCACAGGTCCAAAATCATCGGCATTGATGATGGAGTATGCCACATAATAAGATAATCAATATTCACATATTCTACAACATAAATGTCGAGACCAGAAAAATATATATTTATTATTTTAAAAGAGAAATTTATTTTTTGTATTGGAAGCACACCACTCTAAGACTTCGTTTGAATATCAAAACTATCTCATTTCATCTCATATTATTATTATAAATTTTCATAAAATATAATAAAATTCTCAAAATGTTCAAATTTTAAAACAATAATAATATTAAAAATATTATTTAATAAAATTTCATCCAAATTTTATTTTTCATCTAAAATTATATCATTTTATATCATCTTACTATCCCAACAAAACCTAAATCGGAGGGGCTATAGCCTCGCCAACCATAACTCTTGATTGGCCTTAAAAGCCGGCCATCAAAATCCTTAAAATGGTCTTATAATTCTTGGACAACTGAAGGAGAATGGGTACTCAATATAGGCGTCCCTTTATTATACATAGCATAAAAACTAAAATTGGAATGAAGGGGCAAAGGCTAAAATTCCTAAGTCAGTTCTTAATGAACTTAAGTCCCGTTTGAATTTAAAGTTGAAATGAGATGACATGAAATGAGTTGAGATAAATTTTAAAAGTTGAATAAAATATTATTATTATTATTTTAATATTTAAAAAAGTTGAATTGAGATTTAAAAAAATATATTAGGATTTAAAAAAATTGTATTGAGATTTATATTTTGTATGAAAATTTAAAAAAAAATGAGTTTGACATGAGTTGAGACGAACTCAACTCATTTTTGAATCCAAATGGGGGCTTTAATGGTGTTATGCAAAAATTTTAGTGAGGACAAAAAGTAGAAAAAACAAGATTATTTGATTGGGTTGGCAACAGCTTGGCAAGTCAAAACAGGCAAGTGGCTCGAGCTTTTGAGAACTTGAGAATTTCAACTTAGTTTTGCTAGCTAAACATGGTTGCAGACTTGTTCAAAATCCAAATTCTCTTGCTGCTTAGGTTCTCAAAGCTAAGTACTATCTAAAGACTGCTTTCCTTAAAGCAAAATCAATCATTCATGTCAATTTTATCTAGAAAAGCATGGTAGCAACAATATCTTTATTAACTGTACATGGGCTTATATGGAAGATAGGAAATGGGGAAGATGCTAAGATTTGGAATGACAGTTGGGTACCAGTACCATGTTCTTGCAAAACTCAATCACCAGTGAGCATACTTGATGAAGTTGCAAGGGTTAGAGGGTAACCGGTTCGATTTGGTTCGATTTTGGACAACATTTGGGATAAAACATGTATGTACCGATTTTGCATTTTCAAAAATCGATTCCACACCGGTTATCCCTTAAATCGGTATTTTTAATTATACTGGTTCTTGTCTGGTTCACTGCGGTTTTGTAGTTTTAATATACTATATTATATAATATATATCATATAGCATATTATAGTTTATAATAATATAATGATAATATATTGTAGTATAATATAATATATAGTGATATGGTATTAGTATAACTATTAAAGTCCACTATATAGTATTAGTTTTTAACTATTAATATAATAGATTATAGTTATATAAGATTTTAAAACTTAATATTTTATTAATTAGTAATTTATCATATAATACATGACTATTTTATATATAATTATATATAATATAAAAAATTAAAAAATATATCTAAAACAATCTAATCCAGTTTTAGAAAAAAAAAATTAAAACCAGACCGATTTTGACCGATTTAAAGAAAAATAAAACTGATACCCAACCAAATCAAACTCAATGCCAGATCGAACTCACCAGTCCAGTCAAGTTTACCAATTCGCTAGTTTTTTTTTTATTCACCCCTAACAAGGGTGAAGGATCTTATTAATTAGGATAAAAGGTCTTAGAATATGTCTTTGTTGAGAAACCTATTTTCTGAATATGAGGTTAACACCTTCTCAAAACTTTCTATTAGTATATGCAACAACAAGAATAGATTAGCATGGAGGTATACTACAAATGGGATGTTTTCAGTTAAATGTGCATACCACCTGCAATGGAAGGTTACAAATAGGAAAAAAGGGTAGACATCTCGAGTTCAATCTAATTCTGTTATCTAGTCTAAAGTTTGGTAATTAGAGGTTACCAATTCGGTTAAAAATTTCATATAGAGAGCATGTTTGGAAACTTTGCTTATTAAGCTCAATTTATTTAGAAAGAATGTGGTGGACTCTCCAAAGTGCCCTATCTGTTTAACTAAACCAAAATCTATTGTACACGCTTTATGAAGTTGTCGAGCTGCTCAGGATGAGTGAGGATCAAGCTCAAGGAAACTACAAAAGAATTTGGTGGAGGTTCCTTCCTTTTATTATTTGCTAGATCAATTCTTATCATCTATGCCCAATGAAGAGTTATTGGAAGTTGCAGTAATCTCTCATCTAATTTGGAAAAGAACGAATTGGTATGTTTTTGAACCGAAAATTCAATTCACCTAAAGAGCTAGTTAGTCAAATCAAGACATTTAGTGGAGGATTTCTTAGCTGCAAGATAAGAATCAAATATTAGAATTGTTATTGTTGCAGAGTCAGTTCAAAACTGGGAAACTCCTCCTTTGCATACCTTCAAGATCAACAGGGATGCTGCCATTAACAGTGTTAATTGTGTGGGTATATGGGTGATAGTAAGAGATTATGAGGGAGCCTAATTTGGTTATCAAATTTTTTTCAAACTCACTTTATTTCATCATTACAATTTTTTTAAATTTTTATACACTTTTTCAAATCCCTATACAAAATATAATAAATAATTCAATTTTTTCAAATTCCAGCACACTCATAATTTTAAAAACTAATATTTTAATATTATTTTATTCAACTAAACTCAATTCAACCAGACATCCAAACGCATCATATAAGTGTCATATGATTGCTGCTCTAAGGTCTTCAAAGAAGTCCTTCCCTAATGCAAAAGTGGGTAAATGCTTGGCTTTACTTAAAAAGCAGTTTTTATGTAAAGAGCTCGGTTTGTTGCAAGATGTGGAGGGATGGTCTGTCAAACCTATTCTTAGGAATTTAAACAATGTTGCTCATTTATTAGCTAAAGATTCTTTACTCCTTTTAGAGAAGTGTATTGACCTGGAGGTAGTACATCCATGTATTTGTTCTTTGATTGCTTGATCATTAATGAGATCAAGTTCTCCTTAAAAAATCTTAGTATAAAAAATTATTGACGGTTTTATTTTTGTATAGAATTATGTTATTCACAAACTCACATGTAAATACACCTCTTGGTATTACACCTTTTATAGGTATAGAAAAGTCAAAAAATAAATAATTTTTGTGTAGATGTAGAAGATTTTTATATCACTTGTGTATTATTTGTGCAATGAGCAATGATGGTAAACTTATAATTATTTTAGTAAATATAATGGATCATTATAGAATTAGTGGTATTTTTTTTACATGAATAAATGATAAAGTTAAGTCTCAAATGCACAATTCTTATGCAAACATTTTATAAAAAAGAAAAAATTGACTATTATAAAAAGAAATAATTTTTTTTTTTTACATTTTTTCTTGGAGGATTACTTTTTTATAAAATGCATACGTAAGATTTGTACAATTTAAACTTGAAAATCTAGAATGTATTTAGAGAACCCTAATGCCTCCTCACTCTCCTCCTCTCTTTTTTTTAGAGGACTAAAAGCTTGAGATATGATTTTTGTCGGAGGGGGAGGAAGCCCAAGCATCTTCCTTTTCTTCCTTCCTTTACTTATCTTATTTAGGGCTATAAAAAGTCCGAACTAGACCGGTAAACTGGACCGGATCGAGACCGGATCGAATACACAAATATATATTTTTTATTTTTATATATATGTATATATAAGTAATAGTATATAAAATTTAATATTAATATTAATATTAATATAGATTAAGAGTGGTAGTATAACATATTAATATATAATATATATTCTTATAATATTAACATATTAAAATTTATAATAATTGTAGTATAAAAGTATTAATTATGGTATATCTATGTAGAGTATTAATAATAATTTATAAATAATAAGTGTATTATTTTTAATATATTATTACTTATTTATTACTATTCACTAACATATAAATTTATAATATACTAATGTAAATTATGTAATAGTATTATTAGTTATAGTTAACCAACCTATGATGTATCACTAAATTACTATTAACTAATTAATAATTACTCTTGTTAGGATTACATGTAACAATTATAAATATTAATTATTAATATTATTTTTAACTATATATAAAGTATGATAAATGATTATTAATATCATTGATTAATTGATATGACTTATGATGATTAAATTAACTAGTCAACTTATGGGTTAGATATAATATAGAATATTAATTATAATTTATAGTATAAGTATTAAATTTATAGACTATAAGTTATAACTATATATTTTGTTTAATATTTAGATAAAATTAGAAATTGACGATTGACAAAGATGATTATTTTTTTTTATAAAAATAGTACTAATATATATTTAATAATTTATAAATTTAGGTAAAAAAAAGTATATTTAATTATTGCAAGATTTTGGATCAAATTTAGCCCATTAAATCATATGGGTACTTCTGGACCGGACCGTCCCTAAACCGAATTGAACCGGACCGGTGTGGATTGAATTCTATTTGGTTTGGTCCAGGGTGAGAAAATTTTTGGACCGATTAGAACCTGTCCATATTTTTCTCAGACCGGACCGGATCGAACCGAATCATTTACACCCCTAACCTTGTCTATTAAATTTATTTTGTTTTAGTTTTATTTTTCTTTTTTTAAGGTCGAAAAAGACAGATCCATAACTTTCGGTAACTACCGTGAGATACGTATGCCACAAGCATATTCATAAGTCGAAAATCATTCGGAGGAAGGTAAGTGTATTGCCTTCACAGCCTGTTACCAATTTCGAAGTCTAATAGAGTTAGTCCAAATTGTAATCTTTATTTTTTACATCTATTTTACTGCTTTTTTCTATGATTTTTTTATTATTTTTGATTAAAATACAAAATGACTTTGTCTCTCAGATGTTTGTCTGTAGATGTTAAGTCATTTCTTTTTATGAATGGTGATGTTGAGTTTCTATTTAGATAGAGAGTATTGTCTCTTGGCTATTTGTTTGTATAGAATATCAATAATATTGAAGACTAAACTAGTGACAAAAGAAAATAATATATTAGTAGAGTTTTAAATATATTATTTTGATTTATAATGTTATGTTTGATATGGAGATATTCCATAATAAATCTGATCATGAATGTAAATTATTTTGATGAATGAATAATGATAGATTAAAAAAAAAAATCGCAAATAGCAAAACTATGTTTCATATCACAATTACGCAAATAAACACATTTATAATGTGACACGTTTACGTGACCCTAAATGACAAATTGGACAGATACATTTCCCACTCTTCTAAGTCAAGAACTTATACGATAACACAAGCTAACGTAAAACTTCTATTTCATCTAAAAGAAAAAGGAGAATGTTAAGTTAACTATTAAATGTGTCCACTGCTTACTAAATGTGCATCAAAAATTTGGATATCGGTCCGATCGTTCTCCTATTAAAAATAATTTAAATAATAAAATAAAAAAATATTATAAAAAATTATAAAAAATATAATAAAAATATAAAAATTAAAAAATATAATAAAAAATAAAATAAAAAATAAAATAAAGAAAACATAATAAAAAATAAAATAAAAAAATAAAATGAAAATAATTTTACGTAATGGATAGAAAGACATTCGGTCTTAGCTCAAACGGAGCCGTCGCCGACTATCGTGGGCGACACCGCCCATACCATCGGGACTGACGACTTTATCCCTGTGACGGTGACCTCTAAAGACTTTCGGTATGCCCTATGCAACCTTAAACTCGAAATGAGTTTGAGAATCAGCAACGACTTTGACTATTTTTATAAGGAGTTAGACTCCAGCGTCTCCCATATGCATATTAGTATAAATGAAATTTTTTATATTTTTTTATATTTTTAATCATTAAAGTAAAAAAAATAATTTTACTAATAATTACTTTTTTTAACTATTAAAAATAAAAAATAAAAAATAAAAAAAATATGAATATGCACAGTTGGTGAACATATTTAATGGACATGTTAACATTTTTCCGAAAAAGAAAAATCGAACACAAACGTCTGCGTTATTTTTCATAACAATAGATCTCATTATTCTGTTTTTAGTGGAAGATAAATTACTGTTTCATTACATTAATTCATGTCCATTCGTATTTCGTGAAAAACAAAAAAATCTGACAAATTTTCCATTTTTTGTGTTCAAATTTAAAACACAAGCTCAATTTGAACTTCCCATCAGACGTTGGTTGATAAGGGCGCGGGTGATAACCACCCCCAACCCTAACCCCCGCCCTCTCTCTCTCAATCCCTTTGCGTGGAATTTCAAGTTGGAACCCTAATTTCGGTTTATTCCAACGCCGACTGTATAGAACAGAAGAGAGGGAGAGGAAGATGAGTAGCCAAGTGGCGCCTTCCGGTCCGAGGAGGAACAGCCTGAGTCAGAAACAACGCGGTCCCTCCACCGCCAAGAAATCAGTCTCCTCTGACAACGGAAATGTTTCCAAACCCTCTTCTCCTCCTGCCCCTCCAACGTAAGTTCCGTAGTTGTTTTTATCATTTCCTGGGATAATAGCGCTTCAAAACACTAATTTCAGTATTGTTTTGAGTTATAATTTTGGTTATTGGATGGATGTATAGGTCTGTTGGTGTGGAAAGGACGGTGAAGAAGCTCAGGTTATCGAAAGCCCTCACGATATCCGAGGGCACCACCGTTTCCGACGCCTGCCGGAGGATGGCTGCTCGTCGCGTCGATGCCGTTCTGTTAACTGACGCGAATGCGTTGCTTTCTGGAATCCTTACTGATAAGGTTTCGGAGGATTTTTGCTAGTCTTGGGCCCCATTTTTTTTAATATTGTATATAATTTTGTATGGTTGTTGTGATCAGGACATTGCCACTAGAGTTATAGGGGAGGGTTTGAGACCGGAGCAGACTATAGTTTCAAAAATCATGACACGCAATCCTATTTTTCTGACCTCAGATTCACTAGCCATTGAAGCTCTCCAGAAGATGGTTAATGGTAAGATTTATGTATCCGTGATTGTTTTTATATTATACTTATTTTTGACAGGTTGGTATTATTGAAAATTTTGGCAACTGCATGACAAAGCATTTTACTATATTGCTTAAACTGGAGAAATAGATATCAGAGAGAGCTTTATATCTCTTCAGTGCTTCAACAAATGAAGTTAAAAAAGGAGTCGTTTACATCTGTTTGATTGGATAATCAATCGTGACAAGCAAGAATAGAAACAAACATAGCCAGAGAAACAAATGAACTGTACACACAGTGTCCCGAGAAAATGCCTTGAATCTCCTGCTTATACTTAGTTGAATTCATGATTGACTCTAATTTTACTTGAAGTATTTTTTTTAATATTTCAAATCTTCCCTGGCCTTCGAACTTAATGGTTGTGAACCTCCTAGAATGATACATAATACCTTATTGGGTCAGTTACTCTTATCAGTCTTTCTTAGTTTTCCGATGTGTTTCTTAGTCTTCCAATGATTTCATATGATATTTCTTTTGTGAATGAAACATTGGTTAAGGACATCAAATTTCTATTTGGTTTTCATTAAGGCATAAGCTCTTCTCAGGAATTTTGAATGGAATCTTATAGGTGTATATAACTTAGTTGAATGCAAGGTGATATTTGTTTGGTCTCTGTTTTATAACATGGATTCTCTTGTAACCATGATTTGACTTTACTTCTGGTGGTAAATCTTTGCAGTTTTTCCTGTCTTTGTTTCTTGTCTCCTGAACTGCCATGGACCTGATGCA
Source organism: Platycarya strobilacea (assembly GCA_036898215.1). Lineage (NCBI taxonomy): Eukaryota > Viridiplantae > Streptophyta > Magnoliopsida > Fagales > Juglandaceae > Platycarya > Platycarya strobilacea. Next base: position 19,185,325 of record CM072546.1, on the reverse strand, counting down.
ACTGTTTCTCTAGCTTAGATATCATCCTGGCACTTATCACTTCAAGTACTTATATAATAGCAGTCTCTCCTTGTATTCAAACTTTTATAGCGGTCAATTTCAAACATTTGTATTCCATTATGCTTTTTTTGGTAAATATATTGTTTGGATGGGCCTATTATTTGTAAACCCTTATTACTTATAAAAAAAAAGTAATAATTTGTAAACCCTTATTTGTTACTCAGGCAAATTCAGACACCTTCCTGTTGTCGAAAACGGTGAAGTTATCGCCTTGCTGGATATCACAAAGTGTCTTTATGATGCTATATCTAGAATGGAGAAGGCTGCCGAACACGGTAGTGCAATTGCTGCTGCAGTTGAAGGGGTGGAACGCCAATGGGGCAATTTTTCTGGTTGGTTGATAATTCACATATATTGGTATAACTGCTTATGTGCAACTGATGTTATTGCTCTCGTGCATTTATGGATTAACTCTTGCAACTTCCAGTGTTGTTTTCAGAACATGCCCTAAATCGGAGATAATAAATTTAAGCTTAATTTTAAATATTCAGTTTTAAGTGTAGCTTTTTTGCTAAAACTTAATACGAACATTTAAATTAATGATATTTCCGAATGCATTTTACTTATGCAATGACTGATTTATGTTAAAATTCACTGATCATATCATGAACATAATCTACCTATGTATGTTGTGTAATCACTTGGCTTGCAAAAGGTTCTTAATAGTTTGGACCTGTCTTATAACTCTGTCTGATATGTACAAATGGTGCAGTTGTTGGGACCTGTCTTATAACTCTGTCTTATAGTTTGGACCTGTCTTATAACTCTGTCTGATACGAACATAATCACATTTGTACATATCAGACAGAGTTATAAAAAAGGTGCAGTTGTTGGGTGAAATGGTAAAATCTTGAGCTGCTAGCACTAGTACTTTGGTCAGAGTCTGGTGACCAACTACTTTATTTTAAATATATTTTATTTTTTGATAAGTAAACAATTGTATTGATAGAATAGGCAAAGCCCAAGTACACAAGATGGTATACAATGGACATTTATTTTAAATAAAAAATGACAAAAAGCTTGCATGCACGGCTGCAAGCATAGGATGTAATGAGCCTTTATCTATATGAAACCCAGAAGTAGTTCTATTTTATGTTCATGTTTGTTTACGTGGGTTCTTGCCAAAGAACCTACTAGATTCTCGGAATTTTTCTTGGAATGAGCTGTAGTTTCAGATATATGTGTTCAGTTCCTCACTAGGAGTCCCTTGGATTACTTGATGCACGATATGGTGAGTAGAGTCACTTCTCCAGAGTTTACCCTCCAATGATTGTTTGAAGGACATTGCCTTGGTGAGCATCATAAGAAAAAGATTATAACAGTAATAATTGAGTTCTTGTAACTGAAAAACAAAAGTTTTTATATAAGGTTCCATGTTGATTTTCCCCCCATAAAATCAGGTGATTTCCAAGAAAGTTGTGCAATTCCACATGGAGCTTTTCTTTTAATCCAGAAAAAAGTTGTGAAATTCCCCATAAAATCACAACTTTATTTAAAATCACATGATTTTATGGTGTATATATTGCATAATTAACAAAAAGCTTTTTGGAAGCTTTAGGTCATGTTTGGTTTCATAATTTTCTACAAACAATTTCAACTGCAAAAATTTTATCTACCTACCGACTTTCTCAAGCCCCATTAAAAATATTTTTTAAAAACTTCTTTATTCAGAAAATTTCTCTATTACACTACCTTCTTTCATAAATGTCAATAAAAACTCACCTCAAGAAATTTTTGGAAACTTTAGGTCATGTCCTTGAGTGCGTTCCTTGTTTGAATAGGAATTAACTGGATCAGATGTTTATCATATAACCACAAAATTCGATGTTATGAAGGCCGCAACATATGTTTTACTAGGTAACTATAAAGTTCTATGAGACTTAACTTTGCCTATTACTATCTGTTTCAGCTCCATATGCTTTTATAGAGACGTTGAGGGATCGGATGTTCAAGCCTTCTTTGTCAACTATCATTGCTGAAAATATCAAGTAATCTCCTAAGCTTTACTTGATTATTTGTTTGTTAGGAATATAGTATTTCTAGGGATTTTGTAGTGTTACCATTTTTGTAGCTTTATGTGTGTTCAGGGTTGCAGTTGTATCGCCATCAGATCCTGTGTATGTTGCTGCAAAAAGGATGCGGGACTTGCGGGTAAATTCGGTTCTTGTTATGACAGGGAGCAAAATTCAGGGGATACTTACGTATGTCTCTTCCTTAATAGGCTTTATCTTTAGATGTTTTTTTTTATGGAATATTTTGGGTCCTGAGATGTCTGTAGTTATATATGCAAAGTTGTAAACGGAAAATTTACATTTATATGTTAGTAGTATACAATTATGTAGTTACCTGAGGTGCAGTTCTGAGAAGTGCCTTGCCAAGGGCCCATGCAGCCCTGGATTAGTTGGGGTTTTATTCCGGACATCCGGTGCCATTAAAAAAATGTAGTTATGTTTGTTTTCACTTTTAAGTCATTACTTCACACAAAAAAAGACATATAGCACAACTTTTATGATTTTGCAGTTTCTCATTCTAACAGCTTGTTCATGTTACTTATTGAAAAACTGGATTATGTTGGAAGACGGCAGTCACACCACTGTTCTTAAATCTTAGGTTTTGGGTGACATTTAATGTGTTTTTGAATATCTTTTTGTTTGCTTATAATTTGGTTATGATGCTTTGTTACAGTTCAAAGGATATCCTTATGCGAGTGGTGTCACAAAACCTCTCTCCGGAATTGACTCTGGTGGAAAAGGTTTCGTTCTGAAATCCCATCATTTACTTGCTTTTTTCTTTTGCAATGTGCAATTAGCATGCCTATTTACTTCCAGATTGCTGCTGATTCTTAGCATGATCTCACTTGTGATGTTCCTATTGTGGTTTCTGTTTTCTTTCCCTCCCTCGGCTCCATCTAATATAATTCTCAAGGTAATGACGCTAAATCCAGAATGTGCAACATTAGATACAACAATTCTCGATGCTCTGCATATAATGCATGATGGAAAGTTTCTACATCTTCCTGTTTTGGACAGAGGTGAGAGCATTGGTTTTCTAGCCCCGATCTGCAAGCAAGGATAGCAAATCTATGATTAGGGATATATTTTGACTGGTACTTTGTAATTAAAATAGTTCATGACATCTTTTTGCAGATGGATCTGTGGCTGCTTGTGTAGATGTTCTGCAGATAACTCATGCAGCAATCTCTATGGTTAAGTATTACATTCTTAATTCACAGTTACATGCTTAGAATATGTTTCCCCGATGGTGAAGCTTTTCACCCTTCAATATCAAATCTATAAGAATTTTAAATTATAGGCTCAATTGATGTAATTTTATCATTAAATTTTTGGCTAATATATATATATATATATTTTGATAGGTAATTAAAAGGATTCTATTAATAGGAAAAGGCTAAGCTCAGGTACACCGGGAGTATACTTGATAAAACTTAGCTAGAGTTTAAAAGAAAATCATGGACACTAAGTCCGTTACAAAGAGAGCCTGCCCAAGATGACAAGCTCCTATAGAAAAAGCTCTTTAGTCCCTCCAAAGATCTCTCACAATCTTCAAAGTTCCTTGCATTTCTCTCTCCAAATGCACCAACACATCCAAAAACCACACGATCGATCAGCTTGCTTAGGACTTCCATAATAAATAAAAAGAGAAGTGGGGATAAGGGATCTTCCTGTCTTAGATCACAGGAGGATTCAAAGAAACCCACCGGCGAACCGTTTATCAAGATGGAGAAACAAACTGAAGAGATGCAAAGCCCATCCATTTCTGCCATTTCTCCTCAAAGCCACATCTTGAAAGGAGGTTTAGAAGGATTTGCCAATTGACATGGTCTAAGCTTTCTTCATGTCTAACTTACAAATCAAACTAGGTTCCCCAGATTTAAGGCGTCCATCCAGAATTTCATTTACAATAAGGACTGAATCTAAAACCTGTCTACGTTTTACAAATGCATTTTGGGGTTTCGAGATAATTTGTTCCATCACCGAGCTCAATCTGTTTGCAAGTATCTTAGAGATGATCTTGTACATCCCATTCAGAAGACTAATGGGGCGATAATCCCTAATGTCCAAAAACCCCATCTTTTTAGGAATTAATGCTAAAAAAGTAGCGTTAAGACCCTTTTCAAATCTAGCACTGGCGTGAAAATCATAAAGATTTGCATGAGGTCATTCTTGATCATCTCCCAACAAGTTTGGAAGAAATCTAAAGTGAATCTGTCTGGGCCAGAGGCCTTATCACTAGTCATGCCTCTGATAACTTTGCTCACCTCCTCCTCTGTAAACGGCCTCTCTAACCAAACTGTTGATTGGTGATCTATTGCTGAAAGGGATAAGCCATCCACCTTGGGACGCCAATTGTGTTTTTTAGTAAACAGTTGTTGGTAATACTGTTCCAAGTGATTCTTGATAGTTGTCTGATCTGATGAAGTTTCCCCATCTACCACCAAGGAATCAATAGCATTATTCCTCCTATAGGAGTTAGCCATCCTATGGAAGAATTTTGTGCACTTGTCTCCCTCCTTAAGCCAAAGCACCTTTGATTTCTGTTTCCATGAGATCTCTTCCATTAGAGTTACTCTTTCGAGTTCAGTGGCTACCTGATTCTTACGTACTGTCTCGGGTTCAAAAGGGGTTCTAGCTTCCTCCTCACCCTCCAAATCTTGCAGTTCCTCCACTACAGAGCATCTCCATTGGATTACATTGCCAAAGACTTGTTCGTTCCATTGCTTCAAATCTTGCTTTAAAGCTTTCAACTTTTTTGCCAGGATGTAGCTAGGGTGTCCTTCAAAGTTGTAAGAAGTCCACTATAGTCTAACCCTGTCTACAAAACCATCAAATTTAAGCCACATATATTCAAATTTAAAATACCTTCTACCACCATGGAGTCCTCCGCAGTCTAGAATGATGGGAAAGTGATCAGAACATAAACGGGGCAATAGTCTTTGTGTTACATCTGGAAAATGTGACTCCCATTCCGGGGTTAACAAAAAGTGATCAATCCGTGACCAAGAAGGGCGTTCTCGGTTGTTAGACCATGGGAAAGTGCCTTCCATTAAGGGAATGTCAATGAGTTCATGTTCTGAAATAAAATTAGAAAACCCCTCGTGGCTGGAGAAATATGAGAAACCCCCGACCTTTCACTCAAGAAGCGAGTGATATTAAAGTCACCCCCGATATAGCTTGGTAACCAAATGTATAACTGTAACCAAATGTCAATCAGGTCCTAACAGTTTTATCTGGAGCAATTGGATCCTCACTATAATCATAAAGGGGGTTATTGCTTGTATACATTTGTGTACTAAGGTTGCACCTCTCTGCGCTTTTAATGTCCGAGTTTTATTTAACAAAAATCCCTGATCAACTTCATCAAATGAATGTTGTTTCAATTAATATTGGTGGAACATGTTGAGGTGGCCTTTTCCCTGCATGTCACTTGAATGATATGGTAAGTTAGGTCAGTAATGAAATGTGAATTCCCCCAAATTGAGCCCATTAAGGAAATAATATTGATGGAATATGCTATGGTGGCTTTTCCCTTCAAATTTGTGTTACGCCAGATGATATGGTCAGCTAGGTCAATTTGGGAATACAAATTGCCCCAAAATGAACCCATTAAAAGCCTTCAGAAAATTTGTATCACTTCAAATGATATGTTAAATTAATGGGTCAGACCTCAAAATGAAAAACTATGATCCAGTCATTAGGAATTTGCTTGTGTTAATGTATCTCCTTCATTTCACTTTACCTAAAGTAAGATAAACTCTTATTAAGCTATTTGTACTTCATTAGGCTGAAAATGGTTCTGGAGCTGTTAATGACATGGCAAACACCATGATGCAAAAGTTCTGGGATTCAGCACTTGCGTTAGAGCCACCTGATGATTTTGACACCCATAGGTATCTCTTTTGCTTCCTTGAGTATGTTATTTAGTTATTGCGTTGGTTTGGTAATTAACCATGCTGGATTTTTTTTTTGATAAACTACCATGCTGGATGTTATTTGTAGTGAATTGTCTGGATTTATGGCTTCGGATGGGACAGAAGGGAAGTTGAACTATCCGTCTCTTGGTCTTGGAAATTCATTCACCTTCAAATTTGAGGATTGCAAGGGTCGTGTACATCGAGTCAATTCTGGTAAGCAATTGAGGATAGGATTTTTGTGTAGACCAGAGTCCAAACTTCCTTCTGTTCTTTTATACTTCCTCTGTCACATAATAAACATCTTTTTCATAAAAGCGAAAAACTTCCATTGGGAACACTTAATGCGTTCATAATTGAAAACTTTTTCTCCTTTCCAAAATTATCCTCGTCTTATTAGTTCTTTGATGAGAACACAAGTTCTGAAGTTGAGTTCAAAATGAAAAGAAGGAATTTGTTTTGAACTTTTTTTCGTCTCTATGTGACAGGCAATGTGAAATAGACATGGAATATATTCTGATATTAATTGTAGGCATCTTCTTGAATGATTTCTGAAAGCACTGGATGGGGTTAGAATTATTTGTCCCCTTTTAACTGTAGCTGAATTGGGAAGAGCATATTCACTAATTCTGCAACCTTCTATACACATGGAAGGGGTCACACGTTAACATTCACTAGATACATTCTATTCATCTTCTTTTTTTCTCTGTTTACTCCCATTATTACAGGATAATAGTCCAATTTTCTTTCATAAGGTGTTCATAGATATTTGTCCTTTACATATTTGTATGAGGGTTTCAACACAGGATTTACAGATGGGGTTGTGGTGGTGTAATTGGGGATGGAAACAACAGAGTGGTATGAAATTGGTTGTTGACAAATGCAAGCATCAAGTAGCACAACAGATATGGTGATTCAACGGTGTAATTGGTGATGGCAGAAGTGTATGATCTGTGGTGATACTTGTGTTGTATGTGTTATATATGTGTGTGTATATTATATAAACATATTTGAGCTCATAATGTTTGCATATTTATGGTTGTGGTTATGTTGGTTGTGAGCTGACAAAAGCATTTCTGGTGGATGGTGGAAATTGGGGTTCGGTCACTTGTAGTGTAGTGCAAAAGTGAATGGGGGTAGTTTGACAATGATTATGAGGACGACAAACAAATGTTGGTGCATTTAAGAGCACTGGCTCAAAATTTGGCTAGGTAGCTCAAAAGTGGGCTGCATTGGACTAGGCAAAATCCAAAGCTCTACTTTTGATCTACAGTAATTTTTTTTTTTTGATAAGTAAACAAATTTATTGATAGAATAGGCAAAGCCCAAGTACACAAGATGGCATAAAATAGACAAGACCTATCTTGGTTGTAGATGGATTGTGTGATACAAGATAATCATGAAGATGGGAAGCCATTGAAGTCTACAGCTATAGCCCATTGAAGTCTACATCTACAGTAATTCTTACTAGTCACTGTTCATCTCCAAACTATTATTTTACTCTACAATTATTCCCACTTTTCAGTCTGTTTTTCAAGTGTAAGATGCACATCCTGATTTTGGAATGCTATGGAGGGCAGTGTTTTACTTGGTTTTTGTATAATATGAAGTAAACATTGGTCTCTGGCTCATAGGATACATTCTTATGATAAATTATGTTGAATGGAGAATAAATTATTAATTAAGTGCTTGCTGTTTCATGGAGATTATTAGCTCTCGTTTTATTATGAATATGAGTATCAGCATTGTTTGTTTTTTTTTTGTCTTTTCCTTTTTTATTATAAATATGAAAGTTTCAGTTTTTTCCTTTTTACAGATAGGCCATTATAACTTAATCAACTAAGTCTATGAACCAAAGAATTGATCATGTTTATTTGCCCATCTTTTTCTTTACTTTTTTTTTAAAAATTTTTAAACCCGTAAGCACCATATCCTCAATGGTCGAGAAACAATTGTTTTAAGTAGTTAAAATATTAATTAATATATGGTGTGTATTTCCAAAATATAAAAGGAAAAAAATTAAGAAAACAATTATTGAAATATATAATATTATATTTTTATTTGGACTTTGGAATGACTAGTCCAATGTGGATTAAGCTCTCCAAAAGTTTAGGCTTTAGCCAAAACCTCAAGTTTTAGTCAAAATTTGGACTTAGCAATTGCCTAGCCATTGCAAATGCTCTAAGGTTGGTTTGTTTTTTTTCAAGTATGTAAAAAGTTCATTTTTGCAAGAACGAGAGCACTTTTTTAGTTGCTTTTTCAGGCTCGAGTGTCAGGAGTATGTTAGAATTGCTATCGTAATGTGCCAGACATGGTTATGCTTCTGATTTTCTTTAGGCACTGAACATTTGGACGAGCTCGTCTCCGCAGTCATACAAAGGATTGGTGCAAATAATGACGGAGATCGTCCTCAGCTTTTGGTGAGCTTCTAAAATTCTATTTTTATGCTGCGGTGCTCTTTACTTCTGTTCCAATTTTTTTGCCTTGGCAGCTCATTCATCACTTTGTTTATTTATGTTTTTTTAGTATGAAGATGATGATGGTGATAGAGTTCTACTTGCAAGTGATAGTGATCTTGTTGCTGCTGTCAGCCATTCTAGATCGGCAGGACAGAAGGTGATGGTTTTGGCGTGTGTGGGCTTTGCCATTGGGATCTGCTTTTGTTTTTTGAACTTTTGGGCTTTTGTACTGAAAACAAACTGTCTTCGATCTATTGACTTTTTAAGCTCTATTGCTTTTTTTTATCTCTTTTGGTTGATACATGTTTGATACTCTAGTTTCACTAGGCTGGGATTTTCTTAGACACTAAGATGGTTTACTTTTTTGTGTTGATTAAATCGTTTAATTTAACTTAAGTTGTTGGTGGATAAGAGAATAATTGGGAACCGGCTGGGCTGTTCTTTTCTAATAAACAGCCCTCTAATAATATCATACCACATCGGCAATTCTACAAAAATTACAATAAACTAGTTACACTAAATCATTAGATATCTTCTCTCTTCCCCCACCCTTTACCGGATTCTGTTCCGCCAAACCCTATCCTTGTGCAACGACCCCCCCAATTTTTCGGTCTCTCCTCTTTCCCAGCCACTTCTGTTGTTTTCGTACTCATCAGCAGCTGCCTCATCTTCTTCGACCAACTATGGTCTCTGCCATGGATATATCAGCCCCCTTGCCTGCGTGTTTATGCTTCCCAGTTGATTTCGGCGCATTCTGGGTTTTTTGGTTTGGCGCTATCTGCTCTGGGCTGTTGTTTTCGGAACCCTCTGTTGTTGATTGCTGGTTGGCTGTAGCTTTTGGTGATTTTTGTTGGGAGTTTCTGGTTCCAGGGGGCATCTCGGCGAGTTCTGTCCTTGTTCTTCATTAGTGACTCTGTACATAGATGATGAAGAACAAATTTTGCAGGGAATAAACGGCGGTCCTTCACGGAAATGATCTGGCGATTGTTGGCAAACCAGATCTGGTGCAAGGGTGGTAGTGGGGAGGTCGACGCCGTTGCCGGTGGGGAGAGGTCATAGAGCAAAATTGCGGGAGGGGGGGTTGGAGAAGATTTTCGGGGAAGAATTCTCTGTGGTTTGATTTAGTTTTCTTATGATGTATTTTAATATATTTTACTAAGTGGCAAATTGTGATTGAAGGGCTGTTATTTTTAGATAAACAGCCCGTCCGGCCAGCAGCGTCTCCCTAGAGTAAAAGCTTGCTCGTAGGATAAAATTTGTTCTGAGATTTTTTATGCAAGTAATTTAAAAGACCAACATGCCATCCCTGTATATAAAATCCAATGATAGTTCTGCATTATTTTTTGTTTGCCTGATGTTTTGTTACCATCCATTGAATTGAATATGATTGGTGGGCTGCAAGGGAGGATATGGCTGTGGGCGGGGCTGAATGGCGAGGCACGTTTTAATTAGCAATGCATTTTTAATTCTAGGCTTTGTCAAGTTGAACAAGATGCGGTGGTTAGTAGTTCACATTATTGTGTTTGGCATTGAATATTTGTTCTTGATCATAAATCCTGAAACTGTAAGAAGAAGAAGAATAAAGGTTCGCCTGGAAAGTGATCTATGGGTAGTGTTAATCTTTTGGATTTTGACCGTGTTCTTCCTTTTGCAGGTTTTAAGGTTGCACCTAGATTTTTCTGATGCAAGCCAGTTGAGTGGACCAGAGTCAGGTACATCTAACATCCAGGGTGGATCTGGGTTGGTGTCTCTTCGTTTAGGCATTTTGGCAGGTGCAGTTGTTTTGACAAGCATCGGTGTGTTGGTCTACCTAAAGCGCTCTAACGTCTGAGCTTATACGCTGATTGTATGGAAGATTACATTCTAGGATTATAAACCTAACTTGGGGGGAGGGGGGATTTATTCCAACAATCGGCAATCGATGAAAAAGTAATGTTCTCTAAATTACAAAGGAGCATTGCAAATGTGAAAAATGGAACAGATAATCATACTGTGAAACAGATTCTCTCTCCCTCCCCCTCTCTCTATCTCTCTCTCGTCTTTTGGTCCAAGGTGGAAAACAATGAGAATTAAGAGTCGTTCTCATGTCATGTGCAGTAATAGGCTCGATACTTAAAATGCACCATCATACATTACTCAGATGCATGTTTTAGATGTAATATTCATTTTTGGTATGAAATTGTCTCCCATTTTGATGGCATGCATCCTTTGTAACTTTGATACTGAATTTTATATAATACTTTTTCACGACCTCTATGATGGGAATGATCAGTGTAGCCTTTAGAATTTTTATATGATGTACTCTTATCAATATTTGAATTACATGTATATATATGTATATATTTAGAAGATAACTCAAATGTTGATGAGTAGTTCTACATTATCATATAATGAGATGGAAGATAGATTAGCATTTAGTTTTTAACATTTTTGTATATGTCAATATATATACACTTACATTGATACATACAACAGAAGGAAAATGCTTGACGTGATATTGTTCAAAAACCCTTTAAATTAGTTGAGAATGGTCAAATTTGATTGTATAACGTGGCAGGCGTACTTAAAAAAAAAAAAAAAACTTGAAAAAATATACAATTTTCCTACAAATTACAAAACTAGTTCCTAAATTGTAATCACCTCTAGTTTTTCAATTTTGACATCAACTCCCTTAAATGAAAGTAGACTTTAAATAATTTTGGAGCATGGGCATATGATACACTCATTCCATTGTAGAAATAGCATGGCAATATGGCAAGCTTTGTTACTAAAAATGAGTTCTTACATAAACAATTGTAACGTCATATTTTGCCATAGGACTAGTCTCATGTTATTAAAATACTCATACTTTGGGAATATTTAAAATTTCTTCAGATTAATAAAAAAAAGGTTATAATCTACCTGTCCAAAAATCATTGTCATTAAGATCCTTGATAAAAAATAAAAAATTAAAAAGTAATTAAACAGTAACTAAAAAATAATTAAAATTAAAATTAAAATTAAAATTAAAATTTGTTTATAAAAAAAACTCAAAATATAATGATTGGAAAGTAATTTAAAACGTAAAAAAGAAATGAATGGTTTCTTTCAAATAAACATTGAAAAAAAGTTAGAAAAATGAAAAAAATAAAAATAAAAAGGTGTTACGTTATATGTTATACATTCCATTTTCATATTTAGGAATTAGGATTGCATAAAAATTTAAAAATCTAACTCTGCACTATTAAAGTCGAGATTTCGATAAAATAGAATAGGTTTTTCTTAAAATTATTTTCTAGTTGGAGTCAGAGTTACATTTTAACTAATACCGATTCTACTTATTTCAACTCCAATTTGATATTGTACTATCTGAGTGGAAGATTCATTGATAAAGAAAACATGGTAAAGATTTGTTATTTTTTTTAATTATATATGTTCTAGTCGGAGTTAGAGGTGTTGTAGGCTATAGCGCCCGACAAAAGCTTGAGGAGAGCCCATTCGCCTTAAAACGACATCATTTTGGTGGTCAAATTTTTGTTTTGTTTTGTTTTCCCTCATCTTCTTTCTTCCTTTCTTTTCCCTCCCAATTCCTCGACAGTTTCTCATCTCCTATTCCTCCTCCCGAGCTCTCCCTTCTCCCCATTTCTCTCCCCATTTATGCCACCCCCAAGTTTCCTCTTGCTATGGTCCCAATAAAAAATGTAATGAATTTAAATTCTGGTGATTCAAGATACCAGACCCTCTTTTATGCATTTGGCAACTTTGAAAAGGAGATGATGACGTTTTATTCATAAACAGAGGCATTAAAGAGGCTATACATGTTGGTTTGTTGCTTTTTGTAATCCCACATCGGTGGGATTTGTAATAGGGGGTAAGACTATGTGGTTATAAAAGGAGACATAGTCTTCTTAGTTAATTACACCAGTCAGAAACTTATTTAATAACTTTTGACTTTAGTAAAATTCCTCTATTTTCCTTTTTGTATGTAAAAGAAAAAGAGGTGAAAGTTAGAGTTTTACTAGTGGGAGAAGTTTTTTGCGGGTGTCGTTGGGGTGAGGAGAAAAATTGTGTGATTGTAACAATTTTTCACATAGTATATTTTCTTCTTTGGGTCTGATGGTTTTTCTCCTGTTTTGGAGTTTTCCACGTAAATTCTTGTGTTGTATTTATTTCTCTATTTTTCTTGTTATTCTGTCAAAAGTAGATCCTGGTGGGGGAATTTGAGAGGCCCAGATTCCCAACAAGTGGTATCAGAGCCACTAGGTTCTTTTGGTGGGGGTGAAACTTTAGTATGGTAGTGTGAATACGTACGGTCTAAGGAGGTTTTATCTAGGAGATTGGAAATTTTAAGTGTGTCCGTTGTGACCCTTCAATCTTTCCTAGGAGCCTTAAAGTTCTGTCTAGGAAATATCAATCTTTTCTAGGAGCTTACTTAGTGGGTACTATTCATTTCTACGGTAAAATTCATTGAAACTATGTCAGGAGGTAGAGTTTCAAATCCTATCAGATTTGATGTGGAGAAATTTGATGGGAAAATCAATTTTGACTTGTGGCAAGTGCAAGTTAAGAATATCTCGATTCAATCAGGATTACACAAGGCGTTAAAAGGTAGACCAGTCCCTGAAGTCAGTAGCGGTTCAAGCACTACTGGTGAAACAAAGAGCAGATCTGGAATGAGCGATGAAGATTGTGAGGATTTGGATTTGAGAGCGGCAAGTGCAAATTGTTTGTGCATGGCCAAGAATGTTCTTGCAAATGTGCATGGAATATTCAAGGCAAAGGGACTCTGGAAAAAGCTCGAAGAGTTGTATCAGACGAAGGGTGTCTTGAATCAAGTGTACCTGAAGGAGCAGTTTCATACACTGCAGATAAGTGAAAGTATGACTATTTCAGATCATTTAAGTGTCTCAATGACATTGTCTCTGAGCTGGAATCTATTGGAGTTAAAATTGATGATGAGGATCAAGCCTTAAGACTGATCTGGTCTCTTCCATCTTCCTATGAGCATATGAAGCCTATTTTGATACATGGGAAGGAGAAAATAATTTTTTCAGAGGTTATCAGTAAAATTTTTTCTGAAGAAAGAAGGCTAAGTGGTGGAAGTAATGGTTCACCAGAAAACTTAGTAATGGTGACAGCTGGTGATTGGAAGAGGAATAACTACATGAAGAAGAAAGTAGTCTGCTGGGCGTGTGGATAACCTGGGCACGTCAGAAGAAATTGTCCAAGAGGTGGAGCAAGTTCGGCAAGAGGCTCCAAGTCAGTAAATGGAGTTACTGACAATGAAATTAATATCGTATCTCTCTTTATAGAAGATGGTGTCTGTTAAAAAGAGATATGTACATCCTTATGGCATGTTGCTAATCCCAAAGTTGTCATGATAGAGGATGTGTTAATTTTTAGTGGTTCCACAAGTTTGCACACGGGCATTGGTTTGGCATTGATGCAGGCTGTGTGGTGGAAATTCATGTCGATGGCTGATGAACTTTCAGGAAAGCCAAACGTGGAAATTGCACCATAATTTTTCAGCAAGGTTACTTTTCGACATAGGCCGAAGTGAAATGCTTGGAATTGGTTTATTCTAAGTGATTATGCTTTTATGGTAGAGTATGATAGCGGAAGTTATGAAAATTCTCATTGCGGTAGAGCGTGGCTATGGAAAAGTCAAAGTCGTAAGGTGGTGATTGTTGGTTTGTTACTCTTTGTAATCCCACATCGGTGGGATTTGTAATAAGGGATAAGACCATGTGGTTATAAAAGGAGGCATAGCTTCTTTAGTTAATTACACCAATTAGAAACTTATTTAATAACTCTTGACTTTAGTAAAATTCATCTGTTGTCCTTTTTGTATGTAAAAGGAAGAGAAGTGAAAGTTAGAGTTTTACTAGTAGGAGAAATTTTTTGTGGGTGTTATTGGGATGAGGAGAAAAATTGTGTGATTGTAACAATTTTTCATATAGTGTATTTTCTTCTCTGGGTTTGGTGGTTTTTCTCCTGTTTTGGAGTTTTCCACGTAAATTCTTGTGTTGTGTTTATTTCTCTATTTTTCTTGTTATTCTGTCAAAAGTAGATCCTGGTAGGGAAATTTGAGAGGCCCAAATTCCCAATAATATATATGGAAGTTAAATAACTGAACCACTACAGCACAAATTGGTGCTTACAATTAATTGACCAACTAAGATAATGGCCCAATATAAAAAAGGAGCCGGACTCAACTTAACGGAATTAAATAAACACAATGACCCGAAAATACCCCTTAACAATTGGATAATTCCTTGACTTACGTAGTCTTTACAAAGTTAAGCAAATCAAGTGTGTAACACTGCCTTCCCCTTCAAAAGAACTCACCCACGAGTTCAGGGTGTGTCTCTCGAAGCTTCTCCGCATCTACTCATGTAGCATCTTCCCTATTAGCCCCCTTTCACTGAACCAAAAGATCAACACCTGTGCGATTTTCCTTTTTTTTAGTCATCTTTCTATGATTTTCTCTGGTTCTAGGGCTATCATGTCGTCTTCCATTACTGTTGGCAAACTAGGGTTAGGGTTGATCTGAGCTCCAATCTTCTTTTTGAGGCAAGGGATGTGAAATACCAGGTAGATCTTGGATTCTTTGAGTAGTTTAAGCTTGTATATGACTTTTCTAATCTTTTGTAAAATTTGGAAGGGGCCGAAATACTTGGGAGAAAGCTTCAAGTTTTTTCCTTGCCGCGACTGTCACCTGCCTATAAGGTCTTAGTCTCAAATAAACCTAGTCCTCTACATTGTATTTTCGTTCTATCCTCCTCTTATCTGTGTAATGTTTCATTATGGTTTGAGCTATTTGTAGGTTCTCTCGAGCTAAAGTGAGGACAAAATCTTGGCTCCTTATTTCGTCTTCAACAGCTTGCACTGTAGTGGTTCCCGGCTCAAATGGAATGAGTCATGGTGGTTTCTCCCCATACACCACCTCGAAGGGGTAAACCTAGTAGAGGAAATCTCCGATGTATTATATGTCCATTCGGTTAGGGCTAGCCAACTGGCCCATTCTTTAGGTCTATCACTTGAAAAACACTTGAGGTAACCTTCTAACTACTTGTTCACTACTTATATTTGTTGGGTGGTATGTAGAACTCATTAGCAGCTTGGTTCTACTTTGAATAATGCACGTAATTTACAGCTTGGTTCGTCAGCTTGGGGCTTATGAATATTGCATCTTTATCACTGACTATGCTTTGTGGTATTCCATGTAATTTGAATATGTTTTCCATAAATGCCTTTGCAACTGTACCTACTGAGAAAGGGTGAGCCAGTGGTATGACATGACTATATTTACTGAATCTGTCTACTATTATCATGATCACACTATACCCCTTAGAAAAAGGTAACCCCTTTATGAAGTCCATGCTAATATCCACCCATGCCTTCCTGGGAATTGGCAATGGTTGTAGAGTCCCTGTTGGTTTGAGGTTCTTGGTCTTGTTTCTCTTACATACTTCGCATTCTCTGATGTATTTTCTTATATCTTTCTTTATACCGTGCCAGAAAATTCCCTCTTGATTTGGGAATGGGTCTTCTGTGAACCAGTGTGGCCACTCATAGGGCTGCTATGGAATTGCTGCATGACTTGTTTCTATTGTTTCTTCAGGGATCCCAAGTGTAACCTCCCTTTATAAAATAAGAACCCACCTCTAAGCTAATACTTGAGAGGGTCAGAATCCCCTGATGGTAGTGGTCTAGTAATTGCTGCAACTGGGCATCTTGCTAGTACATTTGATGGAGTCCTTCCCACCAGTTGATTGTAACCAGGCTGAGAGCTTTGGTTTCAGCAGGATTGACCAAGGTCACCTCTGGTTCTAACTGGCCTTCTCCATTTGGCAATTTAAATAGAGCATTTACTGCCTTGTTACCTCTTCCACTATGGTATTTCACATTGATATCAAAGCCTAGTGGCTTTGAATCCACTTCTATTGGAAATGTGTCCCAATCTTTTGCTCTAAAAGATGCTTGAAGGCTTGTTGATCAGTCCTTATTTTGAATCTGTACCCCAATAAGCAATGCCTCCATTTTCTAATTGCTAACACAAAAGCTAGTAGTTCTTTCTCATAAGTAGATAAAAATAAATTTTTACCTTTCAATGCTTCACTAAGATAAGCTATAGGCCTTCCCTTTTGCATCAAGATAGCTCCCAAGCTATTACTAGATGCATCACATTTCACCACAAATATTTTTTTAAAAATCTGGTAGGTCGAAAAAAAGAGGTGTCACCATTGCTATTTTCAAAGCTACAAAGGCCTAACTGGCTTCATTACTCCACTTAAAAGTATTTTTCTTGAGTAGGGCAGTAAAGGGGGCTGCAATCCTACCATAGCCTTTCAAAAACTTTCTATAATAGCTTGTTAAACCCAAAAAATCCCTTTAAAGCGTCACGATTTTTTGGTTCAGGCCACTCCATTAGGGTTGTGATCTTCAATGGGTCTGCTGGACTCCTTCTTTGGAAATAACATGGCCCAAATACCCTAATTCTCAGCACCCAAAGACACACTTTGAAACCTTGGCATATAGTTGGTGTTGCTTCAAAATTCCCAGAACAACTTTAAGATGACCTACATGCTCCTCCATTGATTTACTGTACACAAGTATATCATTAAAAAATACTAACACAAATTTCCTGAGATATGGGTTAAATATCTCATTTATCAATACTTGAAAGGTTGATGGAGTATTAGTGAGTCTAAAGGGCATCACTAGAAACTCATAATGCCTCTAATGTGTATGAAAGACAGTTTTGGGCACATCTTCAAGCTTCATCCTGATTGATGGTAGCCCGATTGTAAATTAAGTTTAGAAAATATCTCAGCACCAATAAGTTCATCCAAAAATTCATCAATGTTAGGAATAGAGAACTTATATTTGATAGTGTCCCTGTTTAAAGCTCGGTAATCAATGCACAATCGCCAGTTCCATCTACTTTCCTCACCAAAAGAACGGGTGAAGAATATGGACTTTGGCTTGGTTGGATAATTCCTACCTTCGACATCTCCCTGACCAGCTTCTCAGTCTCTTCTTTTTGATAGTAAGGATATCTATAGGGCCGGACACAGGTTGGCTTGGCTGTATCTTGGAGTTGGATCCGGTGATCTTGACTTCTAGAAGGTGGGTGTCCCTTAGGTCCAGTAAACATTGTTTTGAAGTTGTCCAAATCAGTTTGTATGGTAGGCTCTACTGGTGCCCCTCCTAATTTGTCACTGGTTTCCATCAATTGCAGGCATATATCCCTCTTCCTTCTGCTAAGCCAGCTTTGCTCAAACTATGCTCCTCCTCTATAGCTTTCTCGGGTAGCTTTAACCCCTGCAAGAATAAGTATTCTCCCTCCACAAATAAACTCATACTGAAATCAGCAAAATTCCATTGGATAGTTCCCAAACTCCTTAACCAATATACTCCTAATACAACATCACATCCTCCTAGGATAATAAGAACATATTAGCTAAGATGTTACAACTTTGTATCTTTAGAAAAACTGCCTTACAGCAATCAAGGCAATGAAGGGTATCCCCATTTGTAATTTGGACTGCCATGTGGCCTTTCTCCATTGGTAGATTTGCCCTCATTGCTACAGTTACATCAATAAAAATATGTGTACTACCAATATCAATGAGAATAATAATTGAACACGTACCAATTTTTCCAACTAATCTCATAGTTTTGAGATAGGGTGCCCTTGCAATGAGATGCCCAATAATTTAGCTTGCTGTGCTATAGTTACTTCCACTGCATTTGGCTGGACAGGAGCTTCTTTTTCTTCCAATGTGTCTTCTTCTTCCTCTAATGTCTCTTCTTCTTCCTTAAACTCCATTCCCTCCAGTAGATATAACTTTGGCATGCTGCACTTATGTCCAGGGTGGTATTTTTCATCATAGAAATAACACAACCCTTTATCCCTTCTTTCATGCATTTGGTTGGGGCTCACATGTCTTATAGGATATGGATTTTTTCTTGGAGTTTGTGGGTTGGTTCTTTGGTTCTGGGGTGCTGGCAGTCTGGGTACTGGATTTGGGGCTAGTAGTTTGGGTATGTTGCTGGTTCTAGGTAATCTAAGGGGTGTGGATTTAAATGAGGGTGAGTGTGGGTTGTTTGCGGTTGGATAAGTTTGGTAGGGATACATTTTTTTGCTTACTTCTTCTTCTTGTAGCCGAGCCAATCCAAAGGCAGCAGAGAGAGTGGTTGGTTTAAACATAGTAACAATAATTCGCAATCTCAAACCACTTAAGAAAGTACTTATTCGAAACTCTTCACTTACCCCATTTATTTTGTTGGACAGGACTTCAAAAGCAGTTTGGTATTCCTCAGCACTTCCTGTCTGTTTTAGTTTGGTGAATGCCCCCACTGGATCCTCGTATGTTGAAGGCCCAAACCTGGTGCGGAGGGCCACCAAAAAGTCATCCCAAGTTGTTATTGCAATGTCTTTCCCTCCATGTGAAAGGATGCAATGTCTAACTTGTGGTTCTCCTGGGTTTTGAAATAGGTAAAGAACTATTGTGCCTTCAAGATCCATTCACTGGGATCTCCTCCATCAAAGCGAGGAAAGTCTAGTTGAAGTGATCGAGCTTGGATTCTCCTTTGTTCGTCAAACAAAAGATTAGAATTTACTTTAACATTGTTAAAAGTTCCCTCAATTGAGCTAAGTTGAGATTAGTTGTAATTTGTACCAAGCTATCGTATCTTGAGGCCAAATTATTGAGTTATTGTAATACACTCTCTATTAATACTCCATGCTTGGACTGCTCCTCCTTGAGTGCAGTGGACTCCCCATGCAAATGAGTAACTGCTTTTGAAAGCTGTGGTAGTCGTGTTCCATCTGCCATGTTGCAAAAACGTGGCTATGAGACCAATTGCTATGGTCCCAATAAAAAATGTAATGAATTTAAATTCTGGTGATTCAAGGTACCAGACCCTTCTTTATTCACTCAGCAACTTTGGAAAGGAGATGATGATGTTTCATTGATAAACAGAGGCCTTAAATAGGCAATACAACTGGAAGTTAAATAACTGAACCACTATAGTACAGATTGGTGCTTACAATTAATTGACCCACTAAGACAATGGCCTAATATAGCAAAGGACCCGGACTCAACTTAACGGAATTAAATAAACACAATGACCCGAAAATACCCCTTAACAATTGAACAATTCCTTGACTTACGTAGCCTTTACAAACTTAAGTAAATTAAGCGTGTAACATCTCTCTACCTCGAATTTGTTTTTCCCAACCGAACTCCCTCTTTCTTTTCTTCTCTATGAATCTTGCTGCCCAAGCTCCACCTCAATGATTCCTCTGTACCACTCGATGCCATCCCTAATTTATAGGGATTCAATTGACGACGATATTTCCTCAAAGATGGCCTAACCCTTGTCACTTCAAAGTATTCTATGGGGGATCTCACATGTCCATCTGTTATCATCATGATCGCATCCTTAACCTGTCCCACTGCAAATGAAAGTAGCTTCTCTAGAAGTTCCCCTGCTCTAACATAGAATTTGTCAATACAAATCCATTGCCAAAGTATCCTTTTGGTAGTGGTGGGTTGAATTTGCACCTTCCATCGACAACAAATAGAGTTTTGTCTATTGATCTGGCAGAAACTTCAGTGCCTTAGTTCTTGCTTTCCACACAAAAGCTAAGAAGGCTTCAAATGTAGTGCATCTATCAAGAACCCCATTTCCCATGACTTTCATCTTTAGTTGGTCGAAACAGAAGGACTTGTAAAGGGTTTCTCACTATGAATATCGGCAGTGCAGGACTTGTCTTCTAACTCTACAAACTCTTGGTGCAGATACTTTATCTTAGGCAGGTTGCTCTCTCTAATCCCTCAAGTTTTTGCCTTCCACAGTCACATTCCTTTTTCTCTAGTTTAGGCCGTGACATATTGAAGCCACCAGAGACAACCACTCCAAGGTAATTCTTCTCCTATTTTGTTCAATTTCTTTTGGTCGCTCTGTCGTGTAATACCCCATCGTGCAAATTCGGTTTGCGACGTCGTAAGTTTGTATCACCAAAACTTCTGTGCAATTATTTTTGCGTATTCTTTTGCGCACTCTACTAATATAATTGACTGTGCACTAATTACAAAATTAATAATTTTGCATTAACTAATCACATAGTAGAGTGCAGAAGAAATATGCAAAAATAAATGTACGTAACAAAACTCATCTATCACAGGTCACCTTCAACAACATCCCTACACAACGTCGTTTTCACTCTCTAAATTTGATAGGAGCATGAGCAAGACTATGAACAAAGTGGATTAAGTACACTAAGAGGGTAATTTGATTATTTGAGGATTTTATTCAATAGATTGGATCTTATTAAGTTGATTTGGTTTATTGGGATGTTGATAATTTATCGAAACTTGTGGAATTGTTGATTAATTGTGTTGAGGTTCTTGTAGAGGAACATTGATATTCAGTGTAAACAAATGTGTTAATGTTTATAAAGCCTTTTGGTCCTATTTGAATATATATTATATTGTAATATTGGGAAATGATTTTAGGTAATAGGAAGTAACTTCTCACCCTCGACGTTACTTGTGTTCTAATTGACTCTGTTATGATCTAATTTTTAGTGCAACCCTGATTTCAATTTGTACATCTATTATGAAAATATGTATTACACACACTATGATATAATAACATGTAATTACACACTAGAAATTAGTCTAGTATAGAGTTAAGTTAGGTACTAGCATAGAAATAAGTTTAGTATAATAAGTTAATAACATGTATGGTGATATGTAATTAGATACTTATAAAAAATTGTAATATGTAATCAGATACTAGTAAATTTATTATTGTTAATAATACATCCTAACAACTAAATTTAGTGCTAAAAAAAGTATAAAAATAGGTTTTAGTTTGGGGCTTATGGAAAGAGTGATGTTATAGGTACACAATTTTACGTATTTTTTGTAGAATCAGTGATGTGGTAATAATGCCATGTTAGCCAAAATATTAAATATAAAATATAAAACAAAAAGATATAAATATGATGAGAGAGAAACAAAAATAAAAAGAATACGAATAATTAGATCAAATAATGCATAACATAACATTTTTATATGGTGTGTGCGCAAAAAATATACAAACTGTAAATAAATAGTATTTTTGTTATGAAAAAGAAATGCCTAAAATACTGAATTTAGAGTAAAAAAAAATGAGGATTTAGAAGGCTCAAAGGACCAAGACTGTTGTAACCCTACCAACCCAGCCCTATTTGATTAGAACTAGGGGTGGGGTACCCCTACTTCTGCCCCTCGCCCCTGCCTAGGCGGGGGGCAGGAATTCCATCCCGCACCTTGCCCCCGCTTACATGGTGGCGGGGTACCCTGTTTCGCAGTGAGGGTGGGAGTCCATTCGTTCGCCCCTCGCCACTGCCCCTATAGGGTCTTAGCCCATTTTGGAATTTTGGGCCATTTTGGCCCAAATCAAGTTTCACAGTCATTTTTGGCCCAAAACACCGTCAAACTTAATTTAAACACAAAATTACATATTAAAAAGTATTAGTCTATTAAATACTAAGTATTTAATAAGTAATAACCATTACTAAAGTCTAAAGTCACTTAAAAAAAAATCACTAATACAATAAAATTAAAACTTGAACGTAAAAATTAAGCTATTACAAATTTACAATAATACAAATTAATCTTACAAAATTATAAATTGTGTTATTAAATATTAACATTACAATTTACAAATACTAGTTCTAACTTCTAACTTTCTAAGAATCTAAACTAACAAAATCATAACATTGGTGACTTAGATTGGACTTTGAAGAGTTGTTGCGAATACGAATTTGGGTCGTTGCATTTGGCAATATTTTGACTGTTGTGAGATTGAAAATGATAAAACTTGCAATAATAAGTTAAAAAAATTAGGATTACAAATATAAAACTATGAGTTATAAACATGAAAAAAATAATATATTAAAAATACAAAGTTACTAACCAATATTAAATTGGGGCATTCGGCTGGAAGATGAATATTGAAGGATTTAAGTCTTGACAATTGACATACATACTGTTATTGTCATACACAATAAGAATATAAAAAATAGAAAATGTCAAAACTTATAAACAGAAATTACAAAATAATTAGATGCTAACATTACAAATATTATAAAAATATAAACGCAAACAACAATTAAGAGAGAAATTGTGTAAAGTACAAACCATAGTTATAGTGGGTCATAATATAGCAGAGGTAAATATTGACGCTGTCCCAGGTGTTGGCGTCGCAGTCGCTGCAAGTTACAAAAATTAAATATAAAATTAACACAAATTGATATTTAATTAAATAAATACAAAAGAATGTAAATTGATTTCAAGTGACAATAGACCAGAGGTAGATCTAGGTTGATCAGCACTCTCATCCTCGACTTCGACCGAATCATAATCAAGAACCTTCGGAATATGAATTTCAGCACCCATGATCCAATTTTTTGTGCAAATTAGTGACTTAACGGTGATTAGATCTAATGAGCTTCAGAAGGGATCCAATACACACCCTCTAGTACTAGAGGCCGATTCTGAGGCTACCATACTGATCGGGATGACCAAAATATTACAAAAAATCTTGGAAAGTATGGGGTATTTGGAGACATTCATCTTTCATCAAACTAATATATCAAAATCTTGTACAAAAGGATGAGAATCCAATGTCAAATATCTGTCTATCTCTGACTGGACATTTGTAGTGGAACGTGTCACGGCCAAGGGGGTCGTCTCCACCTTGTTACCTTAGTCTATTCTACATTTTTTCCCACGCCCGGTATCTGCAGCTGATGGGGGTACCTGTAGGTGCTGCAATACTAGTACTACTACCTCTCATGATGGTGAACTTATCAAATAATTTAACAAGTGTATCTTGAGCTTGAGATACAATAGACTTTGTGCAAACCTTTAAATGGTATCAGTCAACTCAAATACTATGCCATCCACCTTAAACTGTGGGTCAATGACAATGGCTGCATATAACAGTGTATTGACTTTATCAAAGTCTTTCTCCCAATAATTGTCGAATTTTTCCATCCTCATGTTAGACATCTCCCGCAATGTGGTGTTACTACCTGTTACAATATCTTAATTCTTCTTTCACCTTGGTAATTTGATGACAAAATTGATGTGCTGTGTGATACAAAAAACTAGATAAATCTTCGTAACATAGTAAAAAATCCTTAGAAACTCTACAAAAATTGATACAACCTCCCAATCATCAAACATAGGGTGCCCCAAGTTTTCATCAAAATACTTGACATATTGGATGTTTTCATTACTTAATGTATCAAATGCCAACTTAGGCCGCCTCCAAAATAAAAAAGATTGAATTTCACTTTGTAGACAAATTAGTGTAAAGACCATTTTTACATGTTATACCCGCAGTCTTTACAACAACTTTAAACCTCTTCAATCTAGTAGGAGAAGATCTTACCCATCTCACAGTAGTCCTGACCCAAGTAATTGAGTCATCAAACTTTTTCAAGCCATCACCCACAATCAAATTAAGAACATGTGTTGCATACCGCACATGCAAATAATCCCCACTCAAAATCGTTATTCTCATGTCAATTTCTACTTTTTTACAGCGACCTCTAAGGCCTTCCTTATCGTCTCACCTTTGTGATCAATGTTTTGACAAAATTTGAAGATATTCTTATGCAATGTTCAACCCTCATCAACCCAAATGTACAGTCATACACATGAAATTAATATTATGACAAGAAGTTCAACGATCAATTGTAAGACAAACACTTTTCCCCGTCAATAAATCCTTCAACTTCTTTTTTTCTGAACAGTAAAGTTTTCTAACATCTATTGCCACCATGTGGCGAGAATTTATATTGAATCTTGGTTTTAAGTATCGAGAATAGGCTTGGTACCATTTCCCATCTACCACTTGGAAATGCATCTCATCTATAACGATCATACGAGCTAAGTGTCCTAAACTCGTTAGGATCGTACTTTGTGTATTCCTTTAATGCCAACTTACCATTACTCCCCTCACCCATTTTTTTCAAGCCAACTTTAAACCTAGATTGGCTAATTCTTTACCAACGATTTCAAAATTGGAGATTTCTTGCATTACTCCTCTAAGTGCAACTTTGCCATAATAGTTACACTTGGATTTTGGATCATTCGGGTCACCACCCTCTATTTTGGTGACATGAGTCCAAATTATGGATGTGGCTTTCTTGCTAGGGTTGAGGGCGAGGCAAGTTGATGGGTTAGAGCTAGAAGCAGGAGTAGGGGCTGTAGTGGTAGCCGTAGGGTTTTCGATCGGAGCAAGAGTAGGGGTCGTAAAACTAGGGGTAGTGGTAGTGGTAGGGGTAGCTGGGATATGGTTAGGATTAGGGTTAGGGTTAGGGGTACCCAGGACTTCGACCAGGGAGCTCGCATAAGAATCTATTGGACTTTTTATTTACAACAAATATGAAATTATTGCAAACAAATGGTCAATCAAATCAAGAAAAGCATGATGATTGTATACATTTAAATATATTAACAAAAGCATCCAAAATGAAAAAATATTGCTAACATGGTTATTTTGACTTTATAATATGCATCATGCAATTTGTTAATTACATGTGAACAGTCATAAATTAATCATTCAGCAATTTTATATAAAAAATTAAGTTTACATATAAATAGCTCATTGCAATTTCAGAAACAAGCTTGGAATCGGATCATGCAATTACATATAAAAAAAACTTAAGTTTCAAATCAAGTGTGCTTCCAAATGAAGTTAAGATTAAAAATTTAATATGTTTTTGTGCAATTTGTAAGCTTTTTCTGTAAAAATATATTTAAATAATACATTTTTAATTTAGATGAGTTTTATGTTATTTAAAAACATATTCAATTTTTTTTTTATTATAGAAGTAAAATACATTGATATGATCAGTTTTATATGTTTGAAAAAAAAGGGATTATTTTTAACTGTAGATCGAAATGATTTTAGTGTAGAAAAAAATACACTTATCCAAATGCCAACTTAACACAAAATCAAGATTCAAAACACGGAATCAAGATTCAAAACACAGAATCAAATGATTTTAGAGAGTCAATGACAGTGTAAAAAATCAGAACACAGAATCAAAATGCCAACTTAACTAGTAACCAGAACTGAAGCATATACATTGAAATTGAATCACAACAAAAAAACACCATCAAAACATAGACATTGAATTACAAAGTCACAATTACAGATTATACACATGCACAATCAATCTCCACATCACACAGTTCACAATCATTTTCACCATTCTCCATTAATCATTTTATTCACCATTCATAATTTATAGAAATTTCAGAAACAAAAAGGGGGGGGGGGGATTTGGAGGTACCTTCGGGCTGTAGTGGTGATGACAGTGATGGTGATGGCTCAGCTCAATCGTGTGGTGCGACGATGGGGTTTGCAACTTTGCGATTCCGATTTAGGGTTTTGAAATGGGGAGATCCAAGAAATTGAGAGAGACGAGAAATAGTGAGAGAGGGCATTACCGAAACTTGGGAGAGATATGAGTGTGGTGGGATTTCGAATTGGGGGAAGGGGGATTTGAGGTCTAGGGTTAGGAATTTTTTGAAGGGGGGGTGAGAGAGACGAGATAAAGAGGGAATTATGAAGGAAGGAATTGGGAGAGGGGGGGGGGGATGGGTTATTAATCCATGGTCAAAACGGCGTGGGTTAATAACCCATCTCCTTGAAACGACGCTGGGATATAAAAAAAATACATACCCAGGCTGGGTATGTATTTTTTTTAAAATATTATTACATATAATATATTAATATATATTTATTTAATTATTGATGTGAGAGCCGGACAGGATATATGCGTGATGTGGGTTCACCCCTTACCGCCCCTGCCTCCATTTTTAGGATATATGCCGAGAGAGAGGGTGCAAAATGCGGGCAGGGCAACAAGTACCCACTGGCCACCCCTACTTTGAACGATGTTGTTTGATATAAAAGACCTTCTATAGTAATAAAACCAAAATTGATGTATATCGGCATCTTTTTCAGAAGAAGAAGACCCTCTTGCCGCCAGCAACCCCTATCCCTCGCTATTGGTTCCTTTTCCTTCATGCATTTGTGGTGTTTCCCGTCTCAGTATTTTTAAAAATCTTAAATATATATATTTTAATTTCTTAGATCTACAAATCACAAATGTAAAATTTTTGTTAGTCATGGCCGGCTCAAAGGGGTAGGTAATAATGCTACCGCTTAAGGCTGCCAAATTTGAATAGGTCCCCACCTCACAAAAAAAAATATATATCATAAAAAATATTAGCTAGTATAAAAGATAGAAAACATTTTATTTAAAATAAAATCAATATTAAATGATAAAATTTGATTAAAAAACAAATAAATATAAAAGTTTTACTCCAAAATATTTTATTTAAAATGTATAAAATTTTCAAATAATAGTAAAACTGAAATAAAATAACAAAATAATATGTATTTAAATGTATCAAAATTTTAATATATTTTGCATGTCAAAATTTTTAATAAAGTTTTATTATTTATTATTTAAATATTAGTATTATTTTTAAATTAAAACATTATATACTTAATGCTCACTTAAGGTCATAAAATATATTAAGCCGCTGTTGTTAGTTTTGAAAGTAATTGTCAAAATTAATAGCTTGGAGAATGATTATGAATTGATTGGTAGTTTGAAGAGTTTCGGTTTTTTATTTTTTAAATAGACATCTAAAAGCTGAAAAACAATTCGAAAGAAAAAGGAAAAACGACAACTACAAGCATCGTTTAGAAACTGTACAAAGGTTACCGTTTAGTAATAAATTGATACGGTCTCCGTTTTGCGGCTTTGCCTCTGTTCAAAAGAAAATACTATAGGCAACCGGGGCAATAACCCCGCTGCGGCTTAATGCTTACCTGGCATATTATGAAACGGTGTCGTTTCATTTCTTCAATTCATCTGTCGTTTCCCTCCTCTCCCATCTCCCTCCCCCTGTTTTCTCTCTCCCTCTTCCATTTCACTGTTCGATTTCCCTCTCCCCCGAACCTCCATCATCGTCTTCCCGCCTGAGGTATTGAACCAGCACCACGCGAACCAGAACCAGAGCCAACCAGGTCTGAACCCGAAAACCACGGAACCCCCTCGAACCCACGAAATCTAACCCACGAACCGAACCGAACCCAAGAACCAGCCCAACCCTAACCCTAATCCACCCACTCGAATCCCTATGTTAGTTGATTCTGGGAAGAAAATCAGGTAAATATGTTCGTTATTTTGAGTTTTTCTTTTTCCAATTGATCCTTACTCATCTCTTGGTTTCTCTCTAAAGGCTGAAGTGATCTTTGTGACAACCTCAACAATCAAGGTATGTTCACCCAACTAAACGCTTCTTTCTTGACAAATATGATTAGAAATCTAGAATTCATTCTCATTACATAATACCATAATTAAAATGACTTATATGTATATCTTTATTTCTGCAAACCCCGAACAACTTGCTCTGCATAAACATGGTCTGGTGACAAGCCTTTGGATTACCCAGGTTGGGACTGGATTTGTTTTTTGTGTTTGTTTTCCCTCCTAAATCAATGTTGGTATACTAGTGCAAGCAAATTGGCAATTTTGTGAATGTATAGTCTTTCTTGAGGAAATAGGTCCCTTTTGGAATCAATTGACATTGCTGTTTTAAGAATCTATTTGATTTGAAAGCAATTTCTTATGATCAAACAAACAAATAGGCTCTAGAATAAACGTTCTAAAGCTATCAAATTTCATAGCCGTTAATTCATCAGATTGGACGATTTATTTCATCCATTTTTTTTATATTTGTTTAACCTTACATTCCACCTGATTTGTCATGGACATTCATTCAATATTGAGTCTAAATTTTGTATGCTTGTTGGATATGGCTATCTGGCATTATATCGTGGTTCTTGTTATATCATTTTCATTATATTTTCCTTTTTTAAGTTTTTATATCTTGGCTGATTTGTGCTGAGCTATTGCTGGTTCTCTTGGGGGTGATGTCCCCACTTCCTATAACTTGTTAGAACTTTTAACTTCAACAGTAGCGGTAGTTTTTCTTATAAGTAGAGGGAAATATATCATTCTTTTTTAAACTTCCATTCACTTCTGTGGTGTTTGAAATCTTCCAATTGCCTGAGGGGCCATTGATCACTCCTCCTAACATTCCTGTAATGAATTTCTCATTAGTTTAATGCAGTTCTCCTTAACAGCTGAAGCATATTTGTGTTAGGTTTAATGTATAGTCGCCACATTGTTAGATTTTTTGTTTTTTTTTTTTAGTTTTACATTGATCTGTTTGTGTTGGAGAGTACAATAAGCCTGTGTTGTGGAGAGTATAATAAGCCTGTTTTTGTATAATTATTGTTTTGATATGTTTTGTTGCACCTTATTCTATTGTGTTGTAAAAATTAACATAATAATCTGTACAAGGATTGCTTGAAAGCCTAATGGGCAGGGTTCAAAGCATAATAATCTGTGGAGAGGTAACTTACCTTTGCATTATTTCTATTAATCTGAAAGAGCTACAATAGCATGAGAACTTTTTGAATAATTGGAGAAGTTATAGGGCTTCATGGCAAGATGCTGTGTTGATATTGTGAATCAATGGATGAGTAGTGTGTTTTTGTTACAGATACTAGTAAATCTTGTTTTTATATGTATGTCTGGATTTAGTTATATAATGTTTCTCATAGTAATACTGCCAGACGGATCGAAGCTGCCATGGTAATAGCTATAATCCGAAAAACAGTATATGTGCAACCCAAGCTAAGGTTGGGTTACATGAGCCCTGCAGCCGATTTCAACCACGGTCACCAGCACTTGTCACAGACCCTCAAAACTCAGCCGATAATGATATGGTGTTGGAAAATAAAACATATTTTCTTGCCAAATATTTTGTGTTTGATAGCTATAGTGTGTCATTAGCTTTCCAATTCAACACAAAAGGCCATATAAAGGTCTGCAACAATGCCTAAAATTGGAAAAATCTTCAACTCGAAAGATGTAATGCTAATATAGAGTTATTCCTTTTCTCCACAAACTCAACTCGAAACATATAATGCCAAAACTACGGTACCTGCAACATTCCATGCATGTTCATATTCATCCATGACAAAAATATCAAATACATTTTTCCACAACAAAATAATCATCCTCTGAACTTCCATCTTTCAATCCACAACAAAAAAATCTTCAAAAATATTCAATCCACAAAAAAAAAAAAAAAAATCATCCATTCATATTCACATCATTTATCCATATTCCATAGTCACATCATACATCCATATTCCATCCTACATCCAATACACAACAAAAAAAATCTTAAAAAATATTCAATCCACAACTTTAAAAATGTTCCATACACAACAAAGTATACATCATCAATTCGCGTGGAAGTCCGGCAACTACGTTCATCTTCCTAAATTTTCATTGCAATGGTTGTGATCTATCTACTTACGCTTTTTTATTTTTGACTCTGCATCACTATTTTTCGACATATTATAACTATATATTTTATTATACATAATCAGTACCTCAATTATTAATAAAAGATATATTTACCATATTACAACATCACAGCCCACATAAAAAGTCTCAACAAAAATTATGTCTAAACAAGGGATGGAAATCTTGTAGATATATTTGCGTAATATATACGGAAATACAATAAAATTCTTTAGCTTTAGGTTGTACAAAATATATAATCACTTTAATAACTATCAAAATTAAGAATTAATAATAATTGATAAAAATATAAATACCTTAAAAATAGATTAAAAATATATATATTTATATAAAATAAAGTATGCGCATAAGAATTGAGTCTACTTTATCAATAAAATATTTCATAAAAATTTCTAAATCGCATGTTTTTATACCGTTTATTCATGTAAATTTTTCTCCCATTTCCGGTTTCGGATGTCCCTTCTATATTTATTTCCTATTTTATAAATTCATATAGACTTAAATATAAAGAATCCTGGTTATCAAAAAATAAAAAATAAAAAATAAAAAGAATCCTCGAAGCACAACCAACAACGGATCGCAACAAAAATTGTAAATATTTTTATATGTTAACATGAAAAAATACCCTCTAAGCTTACACGACGTGCTTGAGAATAGAATAACTGTTATTAATGGATGAAGTTTCTCGACACGTTTGTAATGTTCATACTTCGGACGTGCTGTGTGATTAACTGTACGCGGAAAGAATGATGATCATGGTTGATAAATTTTGTAATGGTAAAAGCACTGCGACTTATAAATTATTTATCCAAATGTTAAAAGGATACCAAATAGTATCCAATATGGAATTGAAAATTAAGAAAAATGAAATGTAAAACACAGTTAAAGATAAATTATTTGCTTTTTTTTTTGTATATATATAATTTTTTTACAAAATTTCTTATAAATATTATTTTTCAAAAAAAAAATAAAAATACCGTGCGTTACCCCGTTCTCTCGCTCACTCTCAACACCACCAGCCCCTTCTTCTTCTCCACCAACAACTGCCGATGCCCTTCTCTCCTCCGCCTCTAACGTCGCCACAAACTCCTCTCCTCTTCCCTCTCTTCTCACCACCTTCACCATATCTTCGTCTAGATATCCCTATCCCTCTCTTTTTGTTTTTATATTTTTCCTTTTTTTTTTTTGTTTTTCTTTTTTTTCCCTTCATCCTTACTTAGATCTTTCACTCTCTAATTTCAGTTATTTCCCCTTGCTGTGCGTTTTCCCGTTTTCTCTCTACTGTGCGACAACATTCGGCTGGACCCCTTGCCGCCAAGCACCATCACCGGCGCCACTGCATTCTCCACGACGGTGAGCCACTCTCACTCTCTTCCTCTCAACAGACCGAGACACTCAGACTCTCCCTCTTCGGCAAATATTTTCTTCACTCTCATTGCTACTGCGATTTTCGTGGGTCCCGAACTCTCGTCGCCGTCTATTGTTCTTCACAACGCTTCTCGTGGGTCTCGAAGTTGGGTGTTGCCTTCGCGCGCGGTGTTTCCTCTTCATGATCACCCTGGGTCTTGGGATGAGTTTTTGCAATAATGTTAGTTCTTATACACTCTCTGAGAGAGAAGGTTATAGGTTTGGAGAACATACACCGACTGACGCTTGGAGTGCGCGGTTTGTTTTCATTTACGTCTTCCTTTCTATTAATTACGTGACTTTTAAACGGGTAGAATTACCGAGAATGACGGTATTATTGCCATTAAAGTAATCATTTATCCTGTTCAATGAACAGGACGTTTGAACCGCTTGAGGAATTGCGTGTTTGGGTAAACTAAAACCCTTTTAAACGGGTAGAATTACCGAGAATTACGGTATGAATGCTAAGTAAGATGTCAAAACTTGAATTTTATATAACTAAATAGATAGATGTTCCTTGACACTCCCCATGTCCTCGAGGGATGCATGCTTTGGGTTTTTCTCGGAGAAGTACATACACGTGGAATGCTAAGTAAGATGTCAAAACTTGAATTTTATGTTGTTTTATGGATAACAGTATTTAGCGCGAGCTCTTTAGACTTTTTACCCTGGGCGTTCCTGCTCGGTGTAAATATGATTATTAACGAACCGACTTGCTTGCATGCCAATGTGTTATGTGTTGTTTAGCAAATTAGCCGTATCTTTTTATCCTTTCCACATGATTGATGACATAACGTCATTATTGGTGCAGAGACATCGTAGCAATGCCATGCATTGTCATAAAATCATCAGATAATGCTATTAGTACTACTTTCTTAGGCTTTGGGGAGAACTGTAATTTCTCGAAGCTGTAAAGTTTTCTGAGGCTATCTATATAATTTTTGCAGATCGCATATGCTGAAAGATGGAAATTGAGGAAGTAATGTCTGATCTTCTTGCCCTGAGACAATTATATGGACTCCTTCAGAATCTTGGATACGGCTTTGGAAACAAAAGCTCAGAAAACGTAAGCATTCTAATTTTTGCTTACAAATACCGATCATGAATGATGATTCCCTGAGATCTTTCATAACATTATTCAGTCTTTAGTATGGGTATCTTTTTTGTATATAATACGAGCTGTGGAATGGGCCTGTTATTGTACTTGTTTATATCAAACTTAAGAAACATTTAATTATCAATATATATAAAAAAAAACATTCAATTATCATATGGCCTTTTGTTGGAACAGTTGGATAAACACGCTCGAGTTTTACTGAAAAATCTGCTCGACAATGCGACAGAAAGGTTTTTTGAGACTCATTCAAAGGTACATTTTGTTAGATTTTCACTCGTGCTTCTTATAGGTCAGCATTAACGAAGTATTGACCTTGGATTCAAAGTGCCAACTGCTTCTCATTGATTTGATCATATTCTCAGTTTTAGCTTCTCACACTGTCGCGCATGGCAGATTATAGTGGCACAATCAGATGTCTCTAAAGCTCCCTTCCCATCCGAGACTCCCAAGGTCGCGTTAATGTCAAATTCTCCTGTTTTTCCAGATAAGTTAAACGCTTTCCCAAGCATCACTCGAAACTCCAGCGTAGATTCGAAATGCCAAACTGTTACATCACAAAAAGATGAGCGGCTGCCCAAGAAGCCAATCTTTGAGGGGGCAGCTTCCGAGCTTTATATCTCCAATAAACCTGAGTATAGAAACAAACTATGCCGGAATTGTGGGCGCCGGAGAATGAAGCCGCAGAAAACAAGTCCAGACAAAGGCGGTAATCCTCAAGAAGGTGAACGACGCAATCAGTCAAGCCTTTTCGATGGTGACAACGGGCAAGCAAAAGGATCAGCAGACTTAGAAGCCAAGTATGTTGAGTCAGTCCCTAGGAGTAACGAAAATCCATTTGGACAGCCGAAAACAGCCCAGCAACTTCAAAGTTGTCAACGAAGCATGGTTAATAGTTCAAGCCATTTGGCGAGTGGGGAAATCCAAACAGGAGTTGATGTGGCCAGTCAGACGGGGAAGATACGAGACGAAGCCAGTGATTTTTCAGAGGATGTCACCAATGCAGTCAAACGTATCGAGTCCCGTATTTCAGCTTTGCAACAATATTGTTCTCAGAATGTGGAATCTACCAAGACCTGTGCAGCTTGGGGAGGGATACCCAAGTCTGAAACCCTTCTAATGCTGTCAAAAGAAGAGTTGGCTGCCAGGAGTGAGCTCAGTTATGGTGGCGAAAAAGTATTACTGGGTCGGCAAACAACTGGACTCGGTAGGAAATATGGTACGACTTTGGGCCCAGCAGAGCAGCTTCGGCTACTGAGACAAAATACGAAGCCCATTGAGTCAGCTGATGCAACGAGTCAGATTGGGGATTATGTTCACGGGTGCGGAGTCCCTACGACTCTTGGCCGCGATGACTACTTTTCCAAGATGCCTCCGTCTCTGGCGATGAGTCCGCCGACAATTAAGGCAGACAGAGGAAGCACAACTTTGAGCCCAGCACAGCAGCCGCAGCGTCTCAGACAAAAGACGGAGCCCATTGAGTCACCGAGTCGGAGCGACGATTCAACTAGTCAGATTGGGGATTGTGTTCAAGGGTTCGAGGTCCCTACGACTCACGGCCGCGATGACTACTTTCCTAAGAGGCCTCCTTTTCCGATGATGAGTCCGATGACCATGAAAGCCGACAGAGCCAGACCGTCGATGGCACTAGAATCCACGGGCTCCTCTGTCGGGTGGGGTAGTCAAACGCAGAGGCGGAGTAGTCGGCATCAAGTCAGAGAGAAGCAGCTTCCACATCGAATGGCGATCAAACCGACTCTGCTAGATCACGAGTCTAGCGAAACAAAATACAGAGACAGAAGAAGAGGGACCCACCACAAGATGACTCACGAGGGCCCACAGAGAGAGATGTCGCCACTTCACTGGGATGAAGAATCGCAAGATTCGCAACATTCCTCGGCCTCGTTCCTTTCCTACTCTTCCTCTTCTAGTTCTTTGCCCAGTCAGATCCGCTCCTCGTACCTTTCATCTTCTTCCTCTTTTAGTTCACTACCCAGTCAGACGCGGGCCCACCATCGTGTTGGTCCAACGTCAGCAAGAATGACACGTGGAAGCATATATGAAGAGAGTACCTCTGAGTTGGAGGAGAGTATCCCGGAGGAGAGTGAGAGTAGCATTAGCGTTCCGCGCACCCACTCTAGAGATTCGGATCCACCTCGAAGAATAGGTCCCATTAGAACATACAGATCAGGCCGTAGAAGGAATTCGGGTAATGCAATGGGACAATTCAGGAGATTCAAAAACAAGTTGGGGCTAATTTTTCACCACCACCATCATCACCATCATCATCACCATTCCGATGATAGTGGTCATTCCCAAGTGGACCACCACAATAAATCTCTTTGGAAGTCTTCGCAGAAGATGTTTCAACGGTCGAACATACATGATGTCCACCACGATCCAACGGTTCAGAAGGGAAAAAGAACAAAGGTGAATAACGTCCGGAGCAAGCACCAAGTTGGACATTTTCATGCGCTGGTGGAAGGGCTGCTGAGGCATGTCCGGCATTCCAAGAGATCAAAGCCGACAAGAGGTGGGATCGTTGGGTTAGGGAGCAACATTGGCACACGTGGTCGTGGTGGTAAGAATGGAGCAAAGAAGTTGCAGTGGTGGAAGGTGTTTAGGCGCCACGGTGGAGTTAAGATTCCAAAAAGACGGCGTGTAAGAGGAGTAGGTTATTTGAAGAAGCAGAAAAAACCGCTGCTTAAAATGAGTTAAAAAAGTTTGATTCATTTATTTGCATTCTTCAAATCTCTTATAACATCAAACAGTATATTGACTCACTGCTGCTACTTGCAAGAAAAAATAAGTTATTACTGGTCTAGAAATAACCCCTCAAACCAGTTAAAAATATACAAAATATTGAGGCTACTGTGTTCCTATCCAACTAATCAAATGTCAGCAGGCAACTAATTCATTACCTGAGATGAATGCAATCATCAAACAACACTTTCCCTCACAATTATGAAATCACTAAAAAAAGAAATGAAAAGGTTGGAGATTATCCCAGATCGGATCAGAAGTAGGGGCCAGGAGGAGATTCAATTCAATTCAAGCTTATTTAAACTTGCAACCCTAACCAAAATCTCAAATGAACTTTAGTTTGTCAGAATGAGTCCAGACCTCTACAGACTACAGATATTTTCGTGCAAGGCCACGAACTTTCGTATCAAACTGTGATGACGTAATGCGAGAACCGGGCAAATACAGGGGATTAAGGAGAATCTGCAAATTGCCACAAGCCATATTAGCTCAAATAAACGTTCTGTTTCTATAATGCCAAATAAGATGCACGCGTTCTTTTAAAGAAAGCAAAGATGATGGGTGAGATTGCAGATCTATTTCTACTCCCTTGTCCTTTAAATTGTTTTGTTCGAATGAACAGCTAAATGATGGCTACCAATCAGGAACTAATAATCTATTTACTTATATTAGAAAGAAAAAAAAAACTACTTTGTAAGACTTAATGGGCATGCCTATTGGCAGATATAATTCTGATTGCCATTATTTCAACATTACTAAACATAAATATTGTAAGAGAATGCTGCAATAGCAGTGTCAACAATCTTGTACAACATGACGAATCGAGAAGTTAACCAACCTAGAAATACTTTGACTGCCATTGGTCAGTCTATATTCATCATGAAGCATGCATGAGGCATAAAACTACCTGAACTCATGCTTTCATTTTCATTTTAGTGTAGTGGTTCACTGCTGATTTTGGGGTAATGATATACCTACAACTTCTTTTTTATAATTATTTAACAATCAGTTTATAATTAAAGAATGTAATTGTGCTATTTTATTAAAAATAATTTCAATTTTACACAACTACCTTCTATTTGAAATGAAGTTGTAAGAGTTGTAAATATAGTTTTCTGCAAATATTATGGACTATAATTGTAGAAGGTGCAACAGGAACTAACTGCACATTGTTGGAAGATCATATCCTACCATACTAAGGCTTCAGGATAGAGAAGTTAGATTCGTAAGAACACATCAGTATAACATCTATGAGGACAAGAGTAACTGCTTGGCCAAATTCTCATCATTTAAAGAGAGAGCCAGTGTACAAGAAAGAACATACAACATACTAAAAGAACTAATATGAGAAGGAAATTGTAATTAAAGTTGAAAGCCACACTTTACCTTTATATAAAGCTCATGAACCTCTTGGAAAAAGCTCTTAATTCCATCATCATTACGGGAGTCATGAAGCAGCATAAATCGCGTATGTAAGTTTGGTCAAAGAAAATATCCTATTTTCACCAGTACATCTGAGAAAACAACAATAAAAAATAAAAGGCCTTGCACTCTCAATCTCCATGGCAAGATGAAACAATACCACAGTGCCAAGTGACAACAGCCATGGAATGGGCCTTAGTGACAATAAAGAAAAGGGCATCATTACCATTCCATACAAATGTGCTTTTCTGTACGGTACAACTATACCACTTAGGCCATGTCATTGTCAGTTTTTAATAACCTTTCTTACACTATGGGAAAAAGGGCTTAACAATTGTACGAGGCTAAAAATATCCAGAGTCATCACATACAACAGACCGCCAAGCAATTACCCCCGTCAACAAAAGAAGATTCAACAGAGATGGCCTATTCAACTCGGAAAACTCCTCTAATGGAACGCTTCGATAACAAATGATTTAAGCCGCCAAAGCTAACACAATATAAACAATGGTGGTGACTACTGCACCAATGCAAAATTCCAGTCTTAATTATATTGAAAAAAATTGAATCAAACTTTCTCCTATGACAAAGATAGAGAGAAGCAAAGGAAATTTTATGCCATTTATAAATCAATCCCAATGTAGAGAGGATATGACCAGCAGTAACATATACTGAAACCACCAAATCATTAAATCTGTCGATTGCTTTCAGAAACCTGTATCAAGAATGCAAGGAAGGATATCTTTATAAGGTACAGTGATTCAGTGAAGATAAAAATAAGTGCAACAAAAGCACAATGGGAAAAAGCATAGGTGTTATTCTAGACACATTGAAGTATAAATTATCTTGAGCAACATAACTCACATGGCACTTGTAGTCCATGCAAGGTCCTGAACAATATCCAAAGCTGCATGTAATATGAACTGATGCAGCTGAGCAGCATCTTCTCTCTATTAGAAGAAAATACTTCATCAACAACATATACCGTAAAGGTTGTGACGTACCTACATCTAATAATTTTACAGGGGGAAAAAGAGTCATAGTGATTGCTTAATGCAGCAATGCAGGGAACAAGACAAAACCAAGTGAACGCTTTCTGACCTATCATGAGATCGACCATAAAATTGCTTTCAGCAAGGAAATCTTTTCCCCTTTTCATGGTATCAGAGATGGGATGCTATGGAAATCTAGATTTCAAATTAAGGTGAATATTAATCCAAGTTCAACAAAAAATGGGAAATGCTTTTTATTAGGAACAAGTTAGCTTTGAACATATGCATTGCTTCAGTAGCCCTTACATTACTACAGGAAATTAATAGTAAGGATACACACTTAAATATATATATATATACATATATTATCAGAAAAGAGGGAGAGAGGAGAAGGAGAATGAGAAGAATGTAGGGAGGACTTTCAATTTGAAATATAAAAGAAAACTAGATACAAAGATGAATTAAAAATGTCATACCTTTGTAGCTGATCCGACTTCGGCTTCATATATAGGGATATCATTCCTGCTCACGATAATAAAACAAGCCGTGGTTGCCATTAGTACCTGAAATATCAATAGAACAATCAAAATTTTATGAGCAAGGAGTCGGTATGTTTGTGTCGGAAATTTCGATGGGGGCAGAAGATAACGTCGTCTAAACCACGAGTTGAAAGAATATTCGCGATAAATTCAGTGAATTTGCAGCTTGAAGAATTATACCCAAGACAAAGAACTCAGCGCAACCAATGAAACTGATAGTATATAACCATGAAGAGAGAGAGAAAATGATGCGGACATATATCATCCCATAAACTAGAACCTTTCCCGTGAATTACATCGAAGAAATATCCATTAACTCTGAATCATTCTCCCCAAAACGAATGCAAAAGGTCCCAAATCCATGGAGCATGGCCGGAGCAATCACAAGTGCCCCCAAATCCCAAATATCATCTCCAAACATTGGCCCTTTCTATCTTTCAAGGAAGGATCTGATAATACAGTAGAAATAAAAGAGAGAGTACCTGATTCGTAGGCAGGTTCTGCTGAATGAATGGAACAATATCAGCCAATTCCTCTACTTCGAAGATGAGAATGGCGAGCGAAAGCTGCCTACGGCAGTTCTGTTTTTTTTTTTTTTTTTTTCTCTTGTAAATTATTTTTGTCGGGTGGACTTTGGTTGGTCTCAACAAAGAGGCCCATTGAGCAACAGTTTAAATGGTTGGTTGAAAGGCCCATTGACTGAAGTTATTTGTGCATATTGAGAAAAACTATTCACCATCCATACATTATTTTATCACATATTTCTCTGTCATCACACCCACTATCTATATATTTGTTAATGCTCAATTTTAACACAGTACAATTGGTGTATATTTCTATATCTTATTTAGTGGGTTTTAATTGCAAGATATGTTAAAAAATTATTTTAGTTCTTAAGCTAAATTAATATAAAATATTTATTTTATTATTATTTTAGCTTAAAGATGCACAATTTAATATGAGAGTTTTTCTTAAGTGGTAAGAAAATCTCTAAAATGTGTGATTTTGTATTAGTATATAGTCCATTGGCCACATTGCCAATGATCGTAGGTTGAAATTGGATTCTCTAAATGTGAATCATTGTCTTTATAACAAGATGTAAAATATGTAGTTTTTTCTTTTCCATTTCAGGCTCAACAAAAATTGAACCAAGCCAAATGCTTAAGGTTATGTTTGGATAGAAGAATGTAACACTCTATTCTCACAATTACAATAAATTACTTTTAGAGATATTATTAAAATATTAAATTCATAAAAGAGTGTGTAGAAGCATTTATTAAAATTTCTTAAAGTTTGTATTATAGAATCATAATTAAATATTTTTGTATGTGATCTAAGTCACCGTCACACCTCCTTAGACTAATTCTTGTCTTGTAGCTTTACTTTTATAAATATTATGACTTGAGGTGGTTTAAAAATATAAAACAAACTAAAATGAGTCGATAATTTAATAAGAAATTCGTCATAATGCAAACATACTTAACACAAGATTTCCCATAAAATATTTCATGTTGAGAACTTAAAATCATGATCTCTCATACGGATGCTTATGGTATGTATGATGGGTTTATCTAAACTAAATGACTGATATTATTCGTCTGATTGATTTGACTGGCCACCACACTTAACTTTGTGTGTAAAGTTGTGCATCCGTCTCACGTCTCATGACCACAAGGAGAGCCACTGAGTAATATTCTAGTATACTACGATGGACCACACTTGAGTCTATGGCTTACACATCCATCCTGAAATTGCATTGGTATTGAGAGTGAGATTCGAATGGACTAGACCCATTGAGATTGTAAGGCCCAGAGGCCTCTATGACCGATCCAAGCCGATGCTCGAGAAAGTAAAATGACTCGACTAGGGGGAATAGCCTAGGTAACCATGGGCGCCCATGGGATTCAAGGGGTGTGTCAGAGGGTTCAGCATAGCTCCCGCACTGCAACTGTCGCTGCATTAAAAGCAATGGCACGTGATTATGTCGAGTGTTGTGCCGCATTAATTGCAAAGTTGGGCAAGACGTGCCGCATTAGTTGCAAAGTTGGGCGGGATGTGCCACATTAATTGTCGCTCGGGAATAACAGTATCACCCGATCAGTGATTAGGAAAACTAATACGGCTAAGATGGGACGGAAAGGACTGAGTCGACGTCTGTTGGGCTGCCCAAGGGAAGGCTGTCTATTTTGACATAATTGGTCAAGTGATGACCACACAATGTCACTGAGGGACACCAACCACCCTCACCAAAGAACTGGATACAAGAGCACCTATAAATAGCACCTAACCCATCCAAAGTTAGGTTATGTTCTTGACTCTCTTACCTTCTCATATCATCCTAAGCCTTTATCCCATAAACTGACTTTGGTATCGGAGAGATCCCGGACCCTGACCCCATTTTTTTCCTTTATTTGCAGGTTTGAGTCAATTGGGTCACCGTGGAGGGGTTGAACGGCAAAATACGTCTTAATAATTGTGTCATCTGTGGGATTTTGATTTCATAGAAGTGTACCTTTCGCATGCTAGCAACGATGTGGTCCCAAACGATTTGCAACAAAGAATACCAAAGCAACACCATGGAAGCAAGACTAGCCGCGATTGAGGAGACAATTAAGAAGCTGGCTGAGGAGAATGCAGCATTGCAATAGCGCGATGAAGAGCGTGTTGTTCATAACGAGATTAGCATAAGTGAAGATGCAACCTCGCAGCGTAACATTGAAAACAATGCATTTGACGAAGAATGACGTCGGATGCATGTCGAGCTCAAGAAAGTCGGAGACAAGTACGCGGAGATGGCCAAGTTGATTGACCTACCCTTAAGGACAAGCTCATCACGAAGCAGCACAAGGACGCTATACATGCCTAATGTGATGGCGGTACCCCTCTCGCCAAAATTCAAAATCCCCCAGATAGAACTTTATGATGGGTCTAAGGACCTAGTGGAACATTTAGAAGCATTCAAGACACACATGAGCTTGCACGATTACTCGAGCGAAATGGCTTACCAAGCCTTTTCCCCTGACTCTGAAGGGAGTAGCTAGAACATGGTTCAAACTATCCCCTTGGGCTCTATCAACAGTTTTGAGGGACTGGCTCGACTCTTCATGACTCAATTCATGGCCAGCTAGAAGAGAATGCGCCTCGTGGAGTACCTCCTTTCCTTCAAATAGAGGGAGACTGAATGCTTGAAGAAGTATTTGGCTCGATTCAACAGGGAAAGGATGATCATGGATGAAAATATTATGCTAGCAGCACTCCTAGGTGGCATATGGCCCTGGAGCCCTTTTATGGCTGAAATCGTCCGAAAGACCCCGACTACTTTGAATGGATTTATGGACCAGGCGGACGGATTTATCAACTCCGAAGACACCCTTGAAACCCTGATTGCCCCTTTCTGAGGGGAACTCCAACAGGTCGACCAAAGGGCGACTAACCGTAAAGGGGGTTCTAGTCGAGACGAGGCCAAGATGAAATACTCCAACGAAAAGAAAATGCGAGATCCACCATGAACGCATGGACCCCCTTGACTGCATGCCAGTTTAGCGGATGAGGGCGACCACAAATCAAGTTCGAGATGAGAGTAGAAGCGAAGTAGGCCACAAATCAAGTTTGAGACAAGAGCAAGAGCGAAATAGGCAGGAGGACATGTATTGTGAGTACCATAAATCATGGCATAACATAGAAGATTTCCATGCCCTCAAGAAGAAGCAAGAAGATGACCAGCAACATAATCGGTGAAGAAGGAGCCGATCTAGGTCACCCTACAGGCAAGAATCCTAGCGTGACAGTAGCAGAAACACCCCACCGACCAATTGTTCACTAGGTAAAATCAGAACTATCGTAGGCGGAATCACAAAGGGAGGCACCACCTCTTCCTCCCAAAAAGCACATACTCGAAAAGCCAGGTACGAAGAAGTATACATGACCAGAAATGCTGTAGGAGGAAGAGTTTGAGCCTCTAAAGGGGTCCCAATCATCTTCGACGAAAGGGACGAGGAGGGCATCGTCCACCCCTATGACAATGCATTGGTAGTCGATATGCTAGTAGCCAACTTCACCACTTGAAGAATGCTGGTAGACAATGGGAACTCGGCTGACATCCCTTTTTAGGAGGCTTTCACGCTAATGGGGATTCATCCCAATCGATTGCGACCGGTACTAGTCCCACTCAAAGGCTTCACGGGAGATGTAATTCAACTCATGGGAGTCATCACCCTTCCAATCTTGGCAAGCACGGCCCCAAGAACTGCCTTGAACATGATCGACTTTCTCGTGGTCAAGGCCCACTCCTTTTACAATGCTATCTTAGGACGGCCAACTCTAAACAACTTGAATGTTGTTACATCAACCTATCATGTCAAAATGAAGTTTTCAATTGACCGAGGAGTGGGAGAGTCAAAGGGAAGCAGGTTTTAACTAGGGAATATTATGCCTATGAGCTGAAGCATGACGTTAGAGTAGTCGCAATAGTGGACACCAACTAGGAAGATACTGGACTTCAGCCACCTCCCACTCAAATTGACTAGAATGAGGAGAGACGATGAAGCCTTGAAGCAAGCAGAGGCCAATAAGCCATTATAATTGGTTCCAGTCGACTAGGTGTGTCCAAAATGTACCATACGTGTGGGAACCAGAATGAGTCCGGAACTGAGCAAGAAGCTAAAACACCTTCTCATTGAACATAAAGATGTGTTCGCCTGATCGCATGTCGACATGCCAGGAATCGACCATTCAATCATTGAACCCCATTTGTGCGTCGGCCTTACAACTCGGAAAGTCAAACAAAAGAGAATGAGTTTTTGTGTAGATATATATGCAGCCATAATAGAGGAGGTCGATCAGCTACGAGCTGCGGTGTTCATCCGGGAAGTTCACTACCCGGAGTGGCTATCTAACGTAGTGCTTGTGAAGAAGGCAAGCGGGAAATGACGAATATACGTGGACTTCACCAACCTTAATAAAGCCTGCCCCAAAGACAGTTTTCCCTACCACGCATCGACCTCATCATGGACTCAACGGCGGGGCACTCACTCCTCAGCTTCATGGATGCATACTCCGGGTACAACCATATCAAAATGAGTCTGGAAGTTGAACGGAAAACGACATTCATAACAGCCCTGGGGCTTTATTTTTATATTGTAATGCCAATTGGGCTTAAGAATGTTGGGGTGACCTACCAGCGTCTTGTTAACCAAATGGTCAAAAGTTGAAAGCCCGAGCATTATTTGGCAGATCTCCGAGAGGCATTTTCTGTCTTGCAAAGTTATGGAATGAAACTTAATTCCACCAAATGAACGTTTGGGGTCAAGTCAGGAAATTTCTTTGAGTATATGGTCTCTGAAAGGGAAATTGAAGCCAATCCAAAAAAGGTCCAGGCCATCCTAGGTATGGT
Organism: Platycarya strobilacea; assembly: GCA_036898215.1. Classification (NCBI taxonomy): domain Eukaryota; kingdom Viridiplantae; phylum Streptophyta; class Magnoliopsida; order Fagales; family Juglandaceae; genus Platycarya; species Platycarya strobilacea. The sequence goes on along the minus strand of CM072546.1, from coordinate 19,141,767 downwards.
GTCACCACGAAATTTGCAGGGAGTTCAACGGTTGGCCAAACGAGTCACCGCTCTCAACTGCTTCATTGCTAAGTCAAAAAATCGGTGCCTACCCTTCTTTTAGGTCCTCCGAAAGGCCCACGAGTAGGATTCAACTTGTAACAGGCATTCACCAAATTGAAGAGCTACTTGACAAGCTCTCCATTGCTTAATCAGACTATAGCAAAAGAGACACTCATGGCCTACTTGGCAATGTTGCCTTATGCCATTATACTATCCTGGCTTGTGAAATAGAGCAGGGGTAGAAACCTATCTATTATGTTGGCCGAACATTCTGAGGCACAAAATCTAGATACTATCGAATTGAGATGCTAGAATTCACTCTTGTAATAGCCGCTTGCCACCTGCGTCTTTATTTCTAGGCTCAGTCCATCAAAATCCTGACTGATCAACCCCTCAAGGCTGTCCTCTAGAAGCTTGACATGTCAGAGTTCAACTTGATGTTCCAACTGCGAACGACCATAAAAGCCTAGGCTCTTGCCGACTTTATAGCAGAGCTTATTGGCTATTGTTGAACTCAAGGATTCAAGTTTCATATAAATCTACACATGGATTTTGATGATAACAAATGAATTCAAAGAATAAAAGAGTTTCAAGCTCAAATTGTCCACACAATAGAATCAAGCACATCAAGGAAGCAAGCATGAGCAAGAAGGGAATAAGTTCACATTAAAATCATAGAGTAATTTTGTAAATCTCTTAAAAATTCAAAATTAGGATTAAGACTCAAAATTAATATTTTATCATAAAGCATTAAAATATATTTTCTACATGTGCATGAATATTTTGAAAATTAAATTTGAAAATTTTGAAAGATGATTGATTGTCATTTTTCACATGTGCATGACATGATTAAATGTTTGAATTTTGAAAATTTTGAAAGATGATTGATTGTCATTTTTCACATGTGCATGACATGATTAAAAGTTTGAATTTTGAAAATATTAAGATGCTTGATTGTCATTTTTCACATGTGCATGACATGATTAAAGGTTTAAACTTTAAAAATATTAAGATGATTGATTGTCATCTTTCACATGTGCATGTTTTATTTGAATATTTTCAAAAGTGGTGGATGCTTTTCTTGACTTATGCAAAAGGTAGATGTCTTTATTTGAAAATTTTGAAAAGTAAAGTGTGCTCCTTTTGTCATATGCAAAAAGTAAAAGATTATGTTTGAAATTTTTGAAAAGTAAAGTGTGCTCCTTTTGTCACATGCAAAAAGTAAAAATATTAGATTTGAAATTTTTGAAAAGTAAATGATGATGTTTTTGACATGGGAATCTTTTCAAATTTGAAATTGAAAAATCATTTGCCTATAAATAGCTCACTTGAGTTTTACAAAATTCACAACAAGAGCTTACACATCTATTGCTAAGTTTTGCATCATTTCTTCAAAACTCTCATTCTCTCTTTTCTAAAGTTTTGAGCCTTAATTCTTGTTCTTGTTGAGAGAGATATAGGTTGCGCTGTATTGTTTCTATCTCACTCATTGAGGAGTGTACTTTGATAGTCTACCTACTATCAATTCTTGTATCAGTAAAAGGGTGTGTATAACCCTTGTGTGTGTAGAAGGTGTTCTACACGGGGAATAGTTAAATCACCAAGTGTAAGGTGATTGGAAGTGTAGAAGGTGTTCTACACGTGGAATAGTTAAATCACCAAGTGTGAGGTGATTGGAAGTGTAGAGGGTGTTCTACACGGATTCTTTGGAGCGGTGCTGCTCAAAGGTGTAATAGGTTTCTATCTCCACCTAAAGGAGATTGAATAGTGGATTTGGGGATCCTCAAGAGGTAGCTTGAGGCGAGGACGTAGGCAGTGGGGCCGAACCTCGTTAACATACTGAGTTTGCTTCTCTCTTACCCTTACTCTTTATATTTATTATTGTTTCATATTTTATTTATATTTTATATTATATATTTGATTTATAATTGTTATTTTTTTAAATACAACTCAATTCACCCCCCCTCTTGTGTTAGTCATCTGGGCAACAAGTGGTATCAGAGTTAGAGCTCTATTATAAGATTAACTATCTTTTGAGTTAAGATCTTATGGCTAACATTGCAGCTTCATTTGGTGAAGGTCAATCTAGCAGTCGGCCTCCACTCTTTTGTGGAGACAATTACTCATTCTGGAAAGTTATAATGAGAATATTCCTTCAGGCTCAAGGTCGAGAAATCTAGAAATGTATTGTAAATGGACCTTATATTCCAACAAAAGTAGTTGATGGAGTAAAGGTCAAAAAGGAAGAAGAAGAGTTTAATCGTGAAGACGATAGACTTTATACTTTGAATTTAACTGCTATGAATTTATTATATAATGCTCTCAATGGTAATGAATTTAATAGAGTAATGACTTGTGCTACAGCAAAAGAAATTTGGGATAACTTGGAAGTTACTTATGAAGGAACTTCTCAAGTCAAGGAATCAAAAATTTATATTCTTACTCATGAATATGAAATGTTTAAGATGAATGATGATGAATCTATTTCTAGTATGTACACTCGTTTTACTAACATCATAAATAGCTTGACAGCTCTTGGCAAAGTTTATTCCAAAGTGGAGATAGTAAGAAAAATTCTCAACTCTCTACCAAAACGTTGGGAATCAAAAGTGACAGCGATTCTTGAAGCTAGAGACCTCAAGAAGCTCGAAGTGAATGAACTCATCGGGTCACTTATCACCCATGAGTACACATTGAAAAGAGGAGAAGAAGAAGGAAAGTCAAAGAAGAGCTTGGCACTTAAAGCTGTTCCACATGAAAGTGAAAGTGATGAAGATGAGGAAAATGACGACAAAGATGAAGAAGTTACGATGATAACAAGAAGAATTCAGAAGTTCTTAAAGAAAAATAAAACTCCTCCAAGGAAATCCTTCAATAAGTTTTCCAAGAAAGATTCAGGTAAAAATGATACTTTAATTTGTTATAAATGCAATAAACCCGGCCATATCAAGCCAGATTGTCCTCTGCTAAAGAAAGATCGAAACAAAGGCAAAAAAGCAATGAAAGCTACGTGGAATGATGATTCAAGTAGCTCAGATAGTGAAGCAAGTAATGGAGAATCAGGAAATCTTTGTCTTATGGCTAAAGATGACATTGAGGTAACAAATTTTGATAATATTGAAGATCCTTCATATGAAGAATTGCAAAATGTTTTAGAAGAAGTATATGAGGAATTTGAAAAATTGGGTATCAAGTATACTGTTTTGAAAAAGAAAAATTCTTCTTTAACAAACAAAATTGATATTTTAAGAAAAGAAAATATTGTTTTGGAAGATGAAAATTTTGAGTTGAAGAAAAAGAAAACTGATTTAGAAAATATTATTGAAAACTTTACGAATGGAAAAAGAAATTTTGAAAAACTTCTTGGTAGTCAAAGATGTGTTTTTGATAAGGCAGGCTTGGGATATATGCCAAAACAAAAATACAAACCTTATAAAAACTTCTTTGATAATCCTTCTACATCAAAGTCTAATATTCAAAATTCTTTTCATAAAAATAATTTTGTTAAAAAAGGATACTATTATAATCACTCAAGTTCTTCATATATGTCACATGCTATTTGCAATTTTTGTAATAGAAATGGTCATAATTATCTTGTTTGTCCTATTAGAAGAAAACATACAATGACTATTAGGGCCATATGGGTACCTAAATATCTTGTTTATTCTAATACTAATAAATAAAGGACCCAAAGAACTTGGGTACCGGGAATTGTTTTTAATTGCTTTTGTAGGTATGCATGAAGTATTCTACAGGTAAAAATAAATGATTTTTAGACAACGGATGCTCAAGATACGTGACAAAAGACAAAACTAAATTCATTGACTTCACTTCTAAAGAAAAAGGATGTGTGATATTTGAAGACAATTCAAAAGAGAAGATCATGGAAATAGAAGGAAAGATCATCAAGACGTAGTACAAGATGCAACCAAATAGTGGAAACATGTGAAAGATCATCCAGCGGAATAAATTCTAGGAGCCTTCACGAGGTGTAAGTACTCGATCATCTCTTAGAAATATTTGTAACCATACACTTTTTCTATCTCAAATTGAATCCAAAATATTGATGAAACTCTTATTGATAAATCATGGATTCTATTTGTGCAAGAAGAACTAAATTAATTTGAAAGAAATAATGTATGGACATTTGTTCCTACACCTAAAAATTATGTTGTTATTGGAACAAAATGAGTTTTTAGAAATAAGAAAGATGAGTCTAAAATCATCTCTAGAAATAAGGCTCGACTTGTAACCCAAGGTTTCAATCAAAAAGAAAGAATCGATTATGATGAGACATATGCATTAGTCGGAAGATTAGAAACTATTCGAATGCTACTTGCATATGCTTGTTATAAAAATTTCAAACTTTTTCAAATGGATGTTAAAAGTACTTTCTTAAACGGTTTTATAAATGAAGAGGTATATGTTGAGCAACCTCTAGGTTTTGAAAATCATATTTCTCCAAATCATGCTTTCAAACTCATAAAAGCACTATATGGACTCAAACAAGCTCCTAGAGCGTGGTACGAGAGATTTAGTGGTTTCTTGATTGAAAAAGGCTTTTTAAGAGGAAAAATTGATACAACTCTTTTCATTATATACGAAAATGATGATATTCTTTTGATTCAAATTTATGTTGATGATATAATATTCAGTGCTACTAATGAAAATATGTGCCAAGTTTTTGCTAAGACTATGCAGGAAGAATTTGAAATGAGCATGATGGGAAAGCTTATATTCTTTCTCGGATTGCAAATTAAGCAAGCAAAAAGTAGGATATTCATCAATCAATCAAAATATATTAAAAAAATTGCTGAAGAAGTTTGGGATGGAAGGTGCTAAGGAAACCGGAACACCAATGAGCTCATCCACTAAACTTGATAAAGATGAATCCGGTAAACTAGTTGATTCGAAGGTATATCGAGGTATGATTGGTAGCTTATTATATTTGATAGCCAGTAGACCAGATATTATGTTTAGTGTATGTTTATGTGCACGTTTTCAATAATTTCCAAAATAATCTCATTTGATTGCAGTCAAGCGGATTTTTAGATATTTTGCCAATACCAATGACTTAGAGTTATGGTATCCTAAATACACTTCTTTCGATCTTATTAGTTATTCAGGTACCGATTATACTGGTTGCAAAGATGATCGAAAAAGTTTTAGTAAAACATGTCATTTCTTAGGTTGTGCACTAGTTTCCTGGTTTAGTAAAAAACAAAATTCTGTTGCACTATCTACTGCTGAGGCATAATATGTTGCTGCGGGTAGTTGTTGTGCTCAAGTTCTTTATATGAATCAACAACTTGAGGATTTTAAACTTATGTACAATCACATTCCAATCAAATGTGATAATACAAGTGCTATAAATCTTTCAAAGAATCCAATACAACATTCTCGGACCAAACATATTGAAATTAGATATCATTTTCTTAGAAATCATGTGCAAAAGGGCGATATTGTATTAGAATTCACTAGTACACATGATCAATTGGCAGAAATTTTCACAAAACCTCTACCAGAAGATAAACTATGCATGATTAGAAGAGAAATAGGAATTATGCATGCCATGAATATCTGCTAGATATTTTTATTCCATTATCTCAAATGACCTACAGAAACTTGAGACGTTTAGCCTCATCATTCAAATGCATTTGCTCCTCATAAATCATTATGCCATCCTTATCTAAAGGATTAGGCAATCGAAATGCAGAGGCAAGTAAGGATTTTAAATCCTTATTCTGTTGTTTTAAGTTTACTATTTTTTTTGTTAGACTCTTGAACAAGTCGTTGAAGAATATCGATCTTCTCATTAAGCTTCTCTATCTCGCGGGTTTTTGACTGCAACCGAGCGGAAAAAGCAACAATGGAAGATGAGTATCGAGTCCCGAGACCCACAAGCTCATATATAGCATCATGATCTGATTTATTAGCCAAATCAGTATTTTGCTGCTTCATGGCACTTACAACAGATGCAGAAATAGATTGATCATGAGAAGCACTGAAGGAGAATTGATGAGCCATTAAGATTTTGTAAAGTGAGAATGAAGATGAACTACAACAATGAAAAGAAGATTTGATGTGGATTAGATAAAGCTAAGGATTGCTTTTATAAAGATGGAAATAAGTAGAAGACAAGCTGTCATCTCTTCAAATCTTACTTAGTCAAGCTTACAAGATATGCCGGATGCATATTGTCAAAAGTTACCGAACTAAGTTAGCGAGATTAATTATATTTGTCCCTGTTTCTCTCGTGAAACGCTGCCATTATCTGCTGATGTTGACTCTGTGCTTGAACTCTTACTCGTTCCGATTCCTCTATTTGAAGTTTCAAAACACGAGCGAATTCCGTCAAATCTTTATTTTCTTGCTTTAACCTCTTATTCTTTCTGCCTTTATTTGCAAGCTTTTGATGCAGAACAGATATTTGATTGTTAAGTCGATCAACCTCATTTGCCCTCGCTAGTAATCTCCGAGACATGGTCGTAACAGAGGCAGCAAATTGAGCACTGAGAGTTCTTGATGCTGCAACAACCTCAGAATCAGTTCTATTTGAAAAATGCATTTCTACTTCTATCATGGTGTTGACAACCTCATGAGATAAAATGACTGGTTGAGACGGTTCCTGATTCAAATCCGGAAGATTATCAGACGAAATTTTTTCCGCCATTCTATCGTTTTGAATAAACAGAAACTGGATCAATGAATGGGGTGAAATTTTATTTGAGTATCCGACAGGTGAAAACGGTCTTTTAAACAACAACTTTCAAATCTCGATAATATTTAATTTTTCAACAATATCACGCGGATTTAAATCTGCTTTCGCACCGACTACTAGAGTTAGGCCTCCAACCTTTACAGGTTTTATCAGATACACGTGGCTCTACACCGAATTGCCAGAGTTAGACTTCCAACATTTGCAGGTTTTGTCGGACATGCATGGCTCCGCACCGCATTGCCAGAGCTAGGCCTGCAGCTTTTGTTGTCTTTGTCAGACACGAATAATTTTAATTATTCAACTTCAAATCTCTGGAACATCTAATTCGTCAATAATATCAAGCGGATTTAAATCTTCTTCCGCACCGAAATGATAAAATTCGGCTTCAACCTTTGCAGGTTCTGTCGGGCACGGATGGTTTCAATTATTCAGCTCTTTACAAAATCTCCTTCCGCACCGAATTACCGAAACTAGGCCTCCAGCCTTTGCAGGTTTTGTCGAACACGTGTGGCTACACACCGAATTCTCTACAGTCTCTACTAACGCAGCGTTTTATTTATCTATTGGTTATTATAGGAATATATCTTATTGAACTAATTATGATTCCTTTTTAATGATGCCAAAAGGGGGAGAAGTTTTAGACTAGAACATTAACATTGTTTAAATTGCTAAACTTGTTATATATGCTTGGAATTATATTTATATTTTTGCTTGAAAAACTAACGCACATTCTCAGGGGGAGCTTAAGTATTCATACAGGTTTCAAGTTCTATCAAGCATTTGTCATCATCAAAAAGGGGGAGATTGTTGAACTCAAGGATTCAAGTTTCATATAAATCTACACATGGATTTTGATGATAACAAATGAATTCAAAGAATAAAAGAGTTTCAAGCTCAAATTATCCACACAATAGAATCAAGCACATCAAGGAAGCAAGCATGAGCAAGAAGGGAATAAGTTCACATTAAAATCATAGAGTAATTTTGTAAATCTCTTAAAAATTCAAAATTAGGATTAAGGCTCAAAATTAATATTTTATCATAAAACATTAAAATATATTTTCTACATGTGCATGAATATTTTGAAAATTAAATTTAAAAATTTTGAAAGATGATTGATTGTCATCTTTCACATGTGCATGACATGATTAAATGTTTGAATTTTGAAAATTTTGAAAGATGATTGATTGTCATTTTTCACATGTGCATGACATGATTAAAGGTTTGAATTTTGAAAATATTAAGATGCTTGATTGTCATCTTTCACATGTGCATGACATGATTAAAGGTATAAACTTTGAAAATATTAAGATGATTGATTGTCATCTTTCACATGTGCATATTTTATTTGAATATTTTCAAAAGTGGTGGATGCTTTTCTTGACTTATGCAAAAGGTAGATGTCTTTATTTGAAAATTTTGAAAAGTAAAGTGTGCTCCTTTTGTCATATGCAAAAAGTAAAAGATTATGTTTGAAATTTTTGAAAAGTAAAGTGTGCTCCTTTTGTCACATGCAAAAAGTAAAAATATTAGATTTGAAATTTTTGAAAAGTAAATGATGATGTTTTTGACATGGGAATCTTTTCAAATTTGAAATTGAAAAATCATTTGCCTATAAATAGCTCACTTGAGTTTTACAAAATTCACAACAAGAGCTTACACATCTATTGCTAAGTTTTGCATCATTTCTTCAAAGCTCTCATTCTCTCTTTTCTAAAGTTTTGAGCCTTAATTCTTGTTCTTGTTGAGAGAGATAGGTTGCGCTGTATTGTTTCTATCTCACTCATTCAGGAGTGTACTTTGATAGTCTACCTACTATCAATTCTTGTATCAGTAAAAGGTTGTGTATAACCCTTGTGTGTGTAGAAGGTGTTCTACACGGGGAATAGTTAAATCACCAAGTGTAAGGTGATTGGAAGTGTAGAAGGTGTTCTACACGTGGAATAGTTAAATCACCAAGTGTGAGGTGATTGGAAGTGTAGAGGGTGTTCTACACGGATTCTTTGGAGCGGTGCTGCTCAAAGGTGTAATAGGTTTCTATCTCCACCTAAAGGAGATTGAATAGTGGATTTGGGGATCCTCAAGAGGTAGCTTGAGGTGAGGACGTAGGTAGTGGGGCCGAACCTCGTTAACATACTGAGTTTGCTTCTCTCTTACCCTTACTCTTTATATTTATTATTGTTTCATATTTTATTTATATTTTATATTATATATTTGATTTATAATTGTTATTTTTTTAAATACAACTCAATTCACCCCCCCTCTTGTGTTAGTCATCTGGGCAACAGCTATCCTGAGGAAATTCTTGACCCAGGCAGGTGTACGTCGATGGCTCCTCTTGTCGAGCCAGTGAGGGTGTAGGAGTATACATCATCTCTGACCCGAGCGCTAAACACAACTATGCTGTAAGGCTGGCCTTTAAAGTGACCAACAATGAAGCAAAGTATGAGGCGCTCTTGGCTAGGATGATGATAGCTCACTTGTTAAGGGCGACCGAAGTAGAGGCCAAAGTAGATTAATAGGTGATTGCCAGGCAAGTATTGGGTCAATATGGCACAAATTTCAAAAAATTGAAGAAGTATCTCCAGCTTGTGTGTAATGAAAATGATCACTTCAGCTATTTTCGATTGCATCAAATCCAGAGAGCAGAAAATCAAAAAGCGAGCCGTTTGGCAAAGATTGCGTCCAGATAAGACGAACACCCACCCCTAGAACACATAAAACCCGATTGGCGGATACACCCTCCATTAGTAAAGAGTTCGCAAATGTAGTCCTGACCACTCCTGATTGGGCGATAGGCATCGCCGAGTATTTGCAAGAAGGCAAACTCCCCGATGACACAGATAAAGCGCGAAAGGTCAGGAATAGATTACTTAGTTCATCCTATTGGGAGGGACACTGTATAAAAGAGATTTTTTTGAACCTTTACTTAGATGCCTATCTCGGGACAAAGCCTAATATGTAATTGTAGAAATCTACAAAAGGATCTGTGGAGCCCATGTAAGAGGGAGAGCCCTGGCTGCTCGGATAACATGAGCCGAATACTATTGGCCATGCTCGCTCAAATACACTGCATAATATGTCAAGAATTTCTCAAAGTGCCAAGAACATGGTCCTGTGCCACATTCCCCACTTGAGGAGCTTACGTTGATTTCAACTTCGTAGCCTTTTACTCAGTGGGGTCTGGACCTGATCGAACCTTTCCCAGTCTTGAAAGAGGGAGCCAAGTTCGTTATGGTAGCGGTCGATTACTTGACGAAGTGGGTTGAGACCTAAGCCCTCACGAGCATCACCTCCCAGACTATCACCAAGTTCTTGTGGAAGTCAGTGGTTTGGCAATTCGGAATACCCTAGAACTTTGTATCAGACAACGGAAAATAGTTTGATTATAGTCATAATGAGAAGCAATTTGATTGCAGACCAATGGCAGGCCGAGGCAACTAACAAGACGATCCTCTTCGCGCTAAAGAAACGGCTCGAGGCACATAAAAGAGCATGGGCAGATGAACTTCCAAGAGTACTCTGGGTGTAGCCAACGATTGTCCAAACTCCCCCTGGTGAAACATCTTTCGTCCTTAATACGAAAGCGAAATAGTCATTTCTATGGAGGTTGGGATGCCCACCCTGTGTATCCAACATTTCAATGTAGAGACCAATACTGACAAGACACCAGAGCAGTAAGACCTACTAGATGGTCACAAGGAAGAAGGCCTTACCCATATAGCTACTAACAAACGAAAGACGGAACAATACTTTAACAAAAGAGTCAAGCCGCATGTTGCCCAGATGACTAACACAAGAGGGGGGTGAATTGAGTTGTATTTAAAAAAATAACAATTATAAATCAAATATATAATATAAAATATAAACAAAATATGAAACAATAATAAATATAAAGAGTAAGGGTAAGAAAGAAGCAAACTCAGTATGTTAACGAGGTTCGGCCCCACTGCCTACGTCCTCGCCTCAAGCTACCTCTTAAGGATCCCCAAATCCACTATTCAATCTCCTTTAGGTGGAGATAGAAACCTATTACACCTTTGAGCAGCACCGCTCCAAAGAATCCGTGTAGAACACCCTCTACACTTCCAATCACCTTACACTTGGTGATTTAACTATTTCCTGTGTAGAACACCTTCTACACTTCCAATCACCTCACACTTGGTGATTTAACTATTTCCCGTGTAGAACACCTTCTACACTTCCAATCACCTCACACTTGGTGATTTAACTATTTCCCGTGTAGAACACCTTCTACACACATAAGGGTTATACACACCCTTTTACAAATACAAGAGTTGATAGTCGGTAGACTATCAAAATACACTCCTCAATGAGTGAGATAGAAACAATACAGCGCAACCTATATCTCTCTCAACAAGAACAAGAATTAAGACTCAAAACTTTAGAAAAGAGAGAATGAGAGCTTTGAATAAATGATGCAAAACTTAGCAATAGATGTGTAAGCTCTTGTTGTGAATTTTGCAAAACTCAAGTGAGCTATTTATAGGCAAATGATTTTTCAATTTCAAATTTGAAAAGATTCCCATGTCAAAAACATCATCATTTACTTTTCAAAAATTTCAAATCTAATATTTTTACTTTTTGCATGTGACAAAAGGAGCACACTTTACTTTTCAAAAATTTCAAACATAATCTTTTACTTTTTGTATATGACAAAAGGAGCACACTTTACTTTTCAAAATTTTCAAATAAAAACATCTACCTTTTGCATAAGTCAAGAAAAGCATCCACCACTTTTGAAAATATTCAAATAAAACATGCACATGTAAAAGATGACAATCAATCATCTTAATATTTTCAAAGTTCAAACCTTTAATCATGTCATGCACATGTGAAAGATGATAATCAATCATCTTTCAAAATTTTCAAATTTAATTTTCAAAATATTCATGCATATGTGGAAAATGTATTTTAATGCTTTATGATAAAATATTAATTTTGAGCCTTAATCGTAATTTTGAATTTTTAAGAGATTTACAACATTACTCTATGATTTTAATGTGAACTTGTTTCCTTCTTGCTCATGCTTGCTTCCTTGATGTGCTTGATTATATTGTGTGGACAACTTGAGCTTGAGACTCCATTATTTTTTGGATTCATTTGTTATCATCAAAATCCATTTGTAGATTTACATGAAACTTGAAACCTTGGGTTCAACAATCTCCCCCTTTTTGATGATGACAAATGCTTGATAGAACCTGAATCCTGTATTAATACTTAAGCTCCCCCTGAGAATGTGCGTTAGTTTTTCAAGCAAAAATATAAACATAATTCCAAGCATATATAACAAGTTTAACGATTTAAACAATGTTAATGTTCTAATTTAAAATTTCTCCCCCTTTTGGCATCATTAAAAAGGAATCATAATTATCTCAATAAGATATATTCCTACAATAATTAACAGACAAATAAAACGCTGCAAACCTGCAAAGGTTGAAGCCGAATTTTATCATCTCGATGCGGAAGAAGATTTAAATCTGCTTGATGTTATTGACGAATTAGATGTTCCAGAGATTTGAAGTTGAATAATTAAAATTATTCGTGTCCGACAAAGATAGCAAAAGCTGTAGGCCTAGCTCTGGCAATGTGGTGCGGAGCCATGCATGTCCGACAAAACCTGCAAATGTTGGAAGTCTAACTCTGGCAATTCGGTGCGGAGCCACGCGTATCTGACAAAACCTGTAAAGGTTGGAGGCCTAGCTCTAGCAGTCGGTGCGAAAGCAGATCAATCGCCTGATGTTGTTGACAAACAGGTTTGAAGGCTCTGAGTTTCTGTAAAAAAAAATCATTTTTACCAATCGGATACCAAAAAAAAAACATTGCTTCTTGACCTAAGTTCTGTTTCTCCATAACGATAGAATGGCCGAACAATTCTCTTCCACTAATGTTCCAGACTTGAATCGGGAACCCTTGACGCATCAACCATCAATCTTCTCTCCTAAGGCCGTCAATGCCATGATAGGAGCAGAGAACCGTTTTTCTAGTAAGAAAACTTTTGATAATGTGTGTCCAGCATATCTTATATTTCTTTTGACTAATAAGATTTGAAGAGACAATAGTTTGTCTTGTTCTTTATGCTATCTCTATAAAATCAGTTTTAAAGTTCATCCGATTTGCATCAAATCTTATTCTCATCTCTATAACTCATCTGCATTCCTTCAATATTCTCGCTTTAAGTTTTCAATTCTTTTCTCAATAGCTCATTCTTCTAACATTCCTCTAGATGCATCCATGAGGTATTCTACATCTCAATCTCATGTCCTTTCTGCAGCTACCATTGGCGTCATGTTGCAGCAAGAGAACAATAGTTTGGCTAATAAGCCAGACGCTGATGCTATCTACGACTTGGTGAGTCTCGGGACTCGCTACTCATCCTTTATTGTCGCTTTTTCCCAGCGGCTACAAGTCAAAAATCATGAGGTTGAAAAGCTTAAAGAACAAATTGTTGTACTTCAACGAATTGTTCAAGAGTCTCACACAAGGGAAGGAATCTTTCGGCAGAAGAATAAAAAGTTGAAATCTCTATTGGATTCTTCATTCCGCTTGCCAGTTCCCATGGATAGGGATGACATGATATTGTATGAAGAGAATGAGCGTCTCAAACATGAGGCTAAGAACCTCAAATTTATGTAAAAGTATTTAAAAAAATATCTCTCTATTTTTATGAACTCTGATCTATCTTTCAAGAGATATTCATAACATGCATCATACATATTTCTCTTTTAATCATACATAATCTATCTTCTGGTAAGGGTTTTGTGAATATATCTACTAACTGATCGTGTGTGTTTGTGAACTCCAATACTATATCGCCTTTCTGCACATGATCTCAAAAAAAATGATATCTTATTTCAATATGCTTAATTCTAGAATGTTGTATTGGGTTTTTTTTTTAAAGATTTATAGCACTTGTATTATCACATTTGATTGGAATGTGATTATACATAAGTTTAAAATCCTCAAGTTGTTGCTTCATGTAAAGAACATGAGCACCACAACAACTACCCGCAGCAACATATTCTGCCTCAGCAGTAGATAGTGCAACATAATTTTATTTTTATTTTTTTACTAAACCAGGAAACTAGTGCACAACCTAAGAAATGACATGTTCTACTAAAACTTTTTCGATCATCTTTACAACCAGTATAATCGGTACCTGAATAACTAATAAGATCGAAAGAAGTGTGTTTAGGATACCATAACTCTAAGTCAATGGTACTGGCAAAATATCTAAAAATCCGCTTGACTGCAATCAAATGAGATTGTTTTGGAAATGATTGAAAACGTGCACATAAACATACACTAAACATAATATCTGGTCTACTGGCTGTCAAATATAATAAGCTACCAATCATACCTCGATATACCTTCGAATCAACTAGTTTACCGGATTCATCTTTATCAAGTTTAGTGGATGGGCTCATTGGTGTTCCAGTTTCCTTAACACCTTCCATCCCAAACTTTTTCAGCAATTTCGTAATATATTTTGATTGATTGATGAATGTCCCACTTTTTGCTTGCTTAATTTGCAATCCGAGAAAGAATATAAGCTCTCCCATCATACTCATTTCAAATTCTTCCTACATAGTCTTAGCAAAAACTTGGCACATATTTTCATTAGTAGCACCGAATATTATATCATCAACATAAATTTGAATCAAAAGAATATCATCATTTTCGTATATAATGAAAAGAGTTGTATCAATTTTTCCTCTTAAAAAACCTTTTTCAATCAAGAAACTACTGAATCTCTCGTACCACGCTCTAGGAGCTTGTTTGAGTCCAAATAGTACTTTTGTGAGTTTGAAAACATGATTTAGAGAAATATGATTTTCAAAACCTGGAGGTTGCTCAGCATATACTTCTTCATTTATAAAACCGTTTAAAAAAACACTTTTAACATCCATTTGAAAAAGTTTGAAATCTTTATAACAAGCATATGCAAGTAGCATTCGAATAGCTTCTAATTTTGCGACTGGTGCATATGTCTCATCATAATCGATTCCTTCTTCTTGATTGAAACCTTGGGCTACAAGTCGAGCCTTATTTCTAGTGATGATTTTAGACTCATCTTTCTTATTTCTAAAAACTCATTTTATTCCAATAACATCATAATTTTTAGGTTTAGGAACAAATGTCCATACATTATTTATTTCAAATTCATTTAGTTCTTCTTGCACAAATAGAATCCATGATTTATCAATAAGAGTTTCATCAATATTTTGGGTTCAATTTGAGATAGAAAAAGTGTGTGATTGCAAATATTTCTAAGAGATGATCGAGTACTTACACCTCGTGAAGGTTCTCCTAGAATTTATTCTGCTGGATGATCTTTCACATGTTTCCACTATTTGGTTGCATCTTGTACTAAGTCTTGATGATCTTTCCTTCTATTTCCATGATATTCCCTTTTAAATTGTCTCCAAATATCACACATTCTTTTTCTTTAGAAGTGAAGTCAATGAATTTAGTTTTGTCTTCTGTCACGTATCTTGAGCATCCGTTATCTAAAAATCATTTATTTTTACCTGTAGAATACTTCATGCATACCTACAAAAGCAATTAAAAACAATTCCTGGTACCCAAGTTCTTTGGGTCCTTTATTTATTAGTTTTAGAAGAAATAAGATTTTTAGGTACCCATATGGCCCTAATAGTCATTATATGTTTTCTTCTAATAGGACAAGCAAAATAATTATGACCATTTCTATTACAAAAATTACAAATAGCATGTGATATATATGAAGAAATTGAGTGATTATAATAGTATCCTTTTTTAACAAAATTATTTTTATGAAAAAAATTTTGAATATTGGATTTTGATGTAGAAGGATTATCAAAGAAGTTTCTATAAGATTTGTATTTTTGTTTTGGCTTATATCCCAAGCCTGCCTTATCAAAAACACATATTTGACTACTAAGAAGTTTTTCAAAATTTCTTTTTCCATTCGTAAAGTTTTCAATAATATTTTCTAAATCAGTTTTCTTTTTCTTCAACTCAAGATTTTCATCTTTCAAAACAATACTTTCTTTTCTTAAAATATCAATTTCGTTTGTTAAAGAAGAATTTTTCTTTTTCAAAACAGTATACTTGATACCCAATTTTTCAAATTCTTCATATACCTCTTCTAAAATATTTTGCAATTCTTCATATGAAGGATCTTCAATATTATCAAGATTTGTTACCTCAATGTCATCTTTAGCCATAAGACAAAGATTTGCTGATTCTCCATTACTTGCTTCACTATCTGAGCTACTTAAATCATCATCCTACGTAGCTTTCATTGCTTTTTGCCTTTGTTTCGATCTTTCTTTAGCAGAGGACAATCTGGCTTGATATGACCAGGTTTATTGCATTTATAACAAATTAAAGTGTCATTTTTACCTGAATCTTTCTTGGAAAACTTATTGAAGGATTTCCTTGGAGGAGTTTTATTTTTCTTTAAGAACCTCTGAATTCTTCTTACTATCATTGCAATTTCTTCATCTTTGTCGTCATTTTCCTCATCTTCATCACTTTCACTTTCATGTGGAACAGCTTTAAGTGCCAAGTTTTTCTTTGACTTTCCTTCTTCTTCTCCTCTTTTCAATGTGTACTCATGGGTGATAAGTGACTCGATGAGTTCATTCACTTCGAGCTTCTTGAGGTCTCTAGTTTCAAGAATCGCTGTCACTTTTGACTCCCAACGTTTTGGTAGAGAGTTGAGAATTTTTCTTACTATCTCCACTTTGGAATAAATTTTGCCAAGAGCTATCAAGCTGTTTATGATGTTAGTAAAACGAGTGTGCATACTAGAAATAGATTCATCATCATTCATCTTAAACATTTCATATTCATGAGTAAGAATATAAATTTTTGATTCCTTGACTTGAGAAGTTCCTTTATAAATAACTTCCAAGTTATCCCAAATTTCATTTGCTGTAGTGCAAGTCATTACTCTATTAAACTCATTACCATTAAGAGCATTATATAATAAATTCATAGCAGTTAAATTCAAAGTATAAAGTCTATCGTCTTCACGATCAAACTCTTCTTCTTCCTTTTTAACCTTTACTCCATCAATCACTTTTGTTGGAATATAAGGTCCATTAACAATGCATTTCCAGATTTCTCGACCTTGAGCCTAAAGGAATATTCTCATTCTAATTTTCTAGAATGAGTAATTGTCTCCACAAAAGAGTGGAGGCCGACTGCTGGATTGACTTTCACCAAATGAAGCTGCAATGTTAGCCATAAGATCTTAACTCAAAAGATAGTTAATCTTATAATAGAGCTCTAGCTCTGATACCAATTGTTGCCCAGATGACTAATACAAGAGGGGGGGTGAATTGAGTTGTATTTAAAAAAATAACAATTATCAATCAAATATATAATATAAAATATAAACAAAATATGAAACAATAATAAATATAAAGAGTAAGGGTAAAAAATAAGCAAACTCAGTATATTAACAAGATTCGGCCCCACTGCCTACGTCCTCGCCTCAAGCTACCTCTTGAGGATCCCCAAATCCACTATTCAATCTCCTTTAGGTGGAGATAGAAACCTATTACACCTTTGAGCAGTACCGCTCCAAAGAATCCGTGTAGAACACCCTCTACACTTCCAATCACCTTACACTTGGTGATTTAACTATTCCCCGTGTAGAACACCTTCTACACTTCCAATCACCTCACACTTGGTGATTTAACTATTTCTCGTGTAGAACACATTCTACACACACAAGGGTTATACACACCATTTTACAAATACAAGAGTTGATAGTAGGTAGACTATCAAAATACACTCCTCAATGAGTGAGATAGAAACAATACACCGCAACCTATATCTCTCTCAACAAGAACAAGAATTAAGACTCAAAACTTTAGAAAAGAGAGAATGAGAGTTTTGAAAAAATGATGCAAAACTTAGCAATAGATGTGTAAGTTCTTGTTGTGAATTTTGCAAAACTCAAGTGAGTTATTTATAGGCAAATGATTTTTCAATTTCAAATTTGAAAAGATTCCCATGTCAAAAAAATCATCATTTACTTTTTAAAAATTTCAAATATAATATTTTTACTTTTTGCATGTGACAAAAGGAGCACACTTTACTTTTCAAAAATTTCAAACATAATCTTTTACTTTTTGTATATGACAAAAGGAGCACACTTTACTTTTCAAAATTTTCAAATAAAAACATCTACCTTTTGCATAAGTCAAGAAAAGCATCCACCACTTTTGAAAATATTCAAATAAAACATGCACATGTGAAGGATGACAATCAATCATCTTAATATTTTCAAAGTTCAAACTTTTAATCATGTCATGCACATGTGAAAGATGATAATCAATCATCTTTCAAAATTTTCAAATTTAATTTTCAAAATATTCATGCGTATGTGGAAAATGTATTTTAATGCTTTATGATAAAATATTAATTTTGAGCCTTAATCCTAATTTTGAATTTTTAAGAGATTTACAACATTACTCTATGATTTTAATGTGAACTTGTTCCCTTCTTGCTCATGCTTGCTTCCTTGATGTGCTTGATTATATTGTGTGGACAACTTGAGCTTGAGACTCCTTTATTCTTTGGATTCATTTGTTATCATCAAAATCCATTTGTAGATTTACATGAAACTTGAAACCTTGGGTTCAACACCGCATAACTTTCGAGTCAGAGATCTGGTACTGAGACATATGAGCATCACCACCCCAATAAAAGGGAAGTTGGGACTACGCTAGGAGGGACTATATCTAGTAACAGTAACCAACCGGCCAGGTTCATATTGGCTTAAAGACAACCATGGGGCCGAGCTACCCCACCCATGAAATGTCAAACACCTGAAAATGTACTATGTATGATATTCCATCTTCTATATGTATATTTCATCTTTTGTCTTGTAAATCAGCATTATTAATGAAATCAAACCCAAGTCCTCAATACACATACGCGACGTCAACTCCTGTAGGGTAGTGGCTGGGCACCAAACCGGAGCCCTCAACACACCCACGTGACGTCAACTCTTGTGGGGTAGAGGCCAGGCACCAGACCCGAGCCCTCAACGTACTCACGTGATGTCAACTCTTGTGGACTTGGGACCGAGCACTAGAGTCGAGCCTTCAACACACCCACGAGTAATGGACCTACTCAAGTATGAAAAGTTTTGAGGCTTAAACAATTCCTGTCCAAGTGTCCTTAGTAGAAATTTGCGGGGTACTGAATAAGGAAGAAGTAAAGTAAAGAGCAGAATACACAAACAAAGAAAGGCGATCACAATGAGTAACAGAAAGCAAATTCATTTCATATATTATTTACAAAAGAGTTTTACAAAAATCATCCAGGAGGTGGGGAAGGAGGAGTTGAGTCCTGGAAAGGGGGGTAACCGGGCTTCCCAATCTTTTTGGTGAGCTTTTTTGCAACAAGATCTAGGTGGAAGGATCTTGGGTTGAGGGCTTCAATGTTGAGTTTGGAATTTGCCAGAAGTTCAACCCTCGACATCCACAAACCTTCCAAATAGCCACAACCCCAAGCAGAGTTATGAATAGTTGTTGCTCGGGACACTTTGAAGTTCAAGTTCCTCTAACCTCCTATTTGTTCCACCCAATATAGCTCGAATGCTTGTCAGCTAGGCTCCTTGAGCAGCTTATTCGCGCTCAAAAAATGGCCAACTCTTCTTCCAGAGCGACCCACGCATGTTCTAAAGCTTCCAAGGCTTCTCCCTTTGAGGCGTGTTGCCAAGCAAAGGCAGCTAGTTCTGCCCTCTGGGCAGATAGTTCTCTCTCTATATACGCTTGGTCATGCTTGGTAGTGGATCGGGCTTCAAAGAGATTTAAACATCTTCAGTTAGCAACTACTAGAGATGCTCGGGCATTGTCCAATTTGGTTTGTAAGTTGCTCTCCTCCAGACTTTCCTTTTTCGCCTTCAACTTCTCGAAGGTCTTTACTAGCCCTTCGTACATGCACCTGGAAGCCTTGAGTTGTCTGTCAACCTACTTCAAATTTAAGTAACTGAACCGACAAATTGTCCCAAGCTCTCGATTGACTCCCCAAGTTTCGCTAGCTTAGAACCGACTACCCCAACCACCTTATTTGCAACCTAAACTCAAAAAGGGATGTTAGTCGAGCTCGACGAAGGCAAGGAACAAAAATGATGAGTTACGAGTCTTACTTGGGCTAGGAGGGGCTGTAGCATTTTAGCTACCCGTTCGGTGACGTTAACCCTAACTCGTTCAAAACTCGATGGGGCGCTAGAATCTGGGTCCTAGTTCAAAAGTTTCCCGAGGGCAGCAAGGAGATTCGAGGCGAGCCCTCGATGACGACCCCACCTAAAAAATTGGAGTTTGTTCTGGGGGCGATTCGTCAGTGAGAATCACGAACAGGACCTCGACCCCATATGGAGCCTCACGCACATCACAGTTGCCCTCGACATCCTCCGAGTAATGGGTGGCCTTGGACATCACCCCCTTTTTGTCTTCCTCCCAACCTTCCCCCTCAGAACTAGAACCTTCTCATTCTTCACCCCCATCATCATATTGGCCATCATCCCCGTTCTCCTTGTCTCGACCCGAATGAACCTCTGTATTGTCAGAATCTCCCGACTTAGACTTTTCCTTAAGATCGGAGCCACATTCATGGGAAGACGGCGACAGAGAGGGCAACTAGCTCGCCCTGATAGCCCGTTCCTCCGACTCATGGCAAAAAACCTCCTGGAAGGCCGTGGTGCCCGAGGATAAGGAAGTAGGCTTAGTCACTGCCGCCAAGAAGTCCGCGTCAATGTCCTCATCGCCCCAGGAAAAAGAGAACTCGGCCGCCTGACATACCTCCACCTGGGCCTGGGCCTGGGTGATCAACCGACAGGACTTAGACCTGTTCTCTTCCACCTCGAAGGGCTGCAGCTCGGTCAATGAGATCCCCCCAAGGAAAATGGCCCCCCATCATGACGACCCTTCGTCCTCCTCTCCTATTGGTTGCCTCGACCCGAGGCATGTTGCAAGACTGGGAGGGGAGGTTGTCGGGGATCTCGAGTATGTTTTGGTACTTAGCGTAAAAGCTGTTCGGCTAGGTCAAGTACTTCTGAATATTTTCCTCATTGAGGAGGACATCAAACCACAATAAGTCCGGGTCTACTCGGGCCCAAGCCAGCACGGCTTCCACCATTCTGTCTCTCTAGGGGTGAGGGCCACTTCCAAATGTGGGGTAGATGGGAGGAAACCCCAAACCGCCTGAATCGGGAACGCGCCCCCAACCTCGTTCTCTGGGAATTCCCAATCATTCCCCGAGATAAACAAAAACTTCCTATAGTAGTCCTTCGCGCTTGAGTGCCTCTTTTCCATCTAGATTAGTTTTTGGTTCTTATGCTTGATTTTGAAACCTGTGATGTTTTTGGGATGCGGACTAGACAATATAGCGAAAATAACTCCCGAACTATCAGGTCAGGGTAAGCATCGTTCCGCACTGAGAGCACGATCAGGAAAGCCACACAATTGGCCAATTATGAGATCTAAAATTTACGTGTATTTTTACATATTGTTTTGTTATCGTTGTTGATTGATTTAATTTATTTTAATATGATTGGAATGAAATTCCTTTATTTTATTATGAGATTTTAATTGATGTGCTTTCTTTATATTAACTATTATTTTATAATTAAATTATATTTGATTTAATTTATTATAGTTTGACTTCATTTCTTTCTCTTCCTTTTTCTTTTCGTTTTTCCTTTTTCTTCTTTCTTTTTCTTCCCAATCCCCCCTAGTCGCACGACTAGTCCCCCCTCCCTCTAGCTTCCTGTTCGGTTTTCCACCCCCACAAGTGTCACAACCGGCCGCCTACCCTCACTGCCCATGCCACCTGCACCTCCTCACTCCGGCGAGTTCATCCATGCCGGTGGTGTCGACCATAGTAGCCCCACTTCTCATCAGCAAGTTGGAACTCGAAATGGGTTTTCTCTCCTTTGAGCCACCATAGCGCCGCCATCCTCCACCCCACGACATCACCGCCCTCACCAGTATACTCCCCATCCCTCGGCGACCCTTCCCTACCATCGGCAGCCCCCACGCACCACCATTTCTCATCCTACTTGAGCAAACCCGAAAATGGGTTTTGGCTCTCTTTCAAGCCATGCCGTCGCTCCTGCTAACCACCCTTGGTGCCGGTGACCTCCCAACAAGTTCCCCCTCTACCGGTGACCAAAACCCACCCATGGAAGCTCCCCCTTGCTCTCACACGAGTGACCCACAAAATGAGTTTCATGGCTCACAGGTTTAGTCCGATCTGCTGCCATCCGCAGTCGTTCGGCGTCACAGCCACCATCAATTTGCTTCCCTACTTCTAGTGACCCTTCCCTTAGCTTAGCACCTCCATCCTTGGCCCCACCTCCCGTGTATGAGCCCAAACTTGAAAATGGATTTTTACCAATTTTGAGCCTGATCCGCCACCTTCTGGTGGTTGCACGCCTCACCACCACTTTCATGAGATTCTCTACCTTCCATTGAGTATTTTCATAAATTTTGGTGTCAAACCGAGCACTCTAACCCAACGTACAAAGTGACCGCTACGAGCGTTGTGGACTGGCGCTTGCTCGAATATCCATGTTTTTACCCATTGTAAGTATTTTCCAAATAAATTTTAAAATTTAAATATATTTTTGCATTGACAGATATTATGTTTGGTTATTATTGAGATTTATTAAATATTAAATATTTTATGCATGGTCGTCTGCATTGTGTATTTATGCACATGTTTGTGGTTATATTTGGAAACTGGATTTTCGCATGATATTAGATGTTCATGTGTTGGAAATGGAAACTGGGTTTTTATGTGTTTATAGATTTCGGGTGCGTGTGTATCACAACCCCAAATCGGAATGGAGCATTATTCCGGTGGAACTCCTCTGGTCACTCGAGA
Organism: Platycarya strobilacea; assembly: GCA_036898215.1. Classification (NCBI taxonomy): domain Eukaryota; kingdom Viridiplantae; phylum Streptophyta; class Magnoliopsida; order Fagales; family Juglandaceae; genus Platycarya; species Platycarya strobilacea. The sequence goes on along the minus strand of CM072546.1, from coordinate 19,119,089 downwards.
GTAGAATATACTAAGTGACGTCCCCTAGGTTGTCGCTGGACGACAACGGGATCGGACGGGATGGTAACGCTTTCGTGCTGACTCCGTGGCTCCTCTGCTGGCAGGAGTTAAGGGATGTCTGTTCATGGTACGTGCTGGGCGCAGTTAGTTAAACATCGCCCGTTCCGAAATCACATGCGTGGTCGTTACTTTCGGTGTGATTATGAGAACCAGGATATGCGGATGGTCTCTAAAATTGATCATGGTGTATACGGTTAATAAAATGGATGTTTAGGCCATTTTCTGAGAAAGTGGCAGGTTTTGATTATTGGTGTTATGTGGACCATTTTCTGGAAAAATGGTTGTTGTTTTCATAGTTTTACGGACATCATTTTCTAGGAAAATGATAGATGTTTTTATTGGAGTTTTATCATGGACTAAATGGGATTTTGGTATGTGGTTATTTTATTTAGTTTGAGGAAAATGATTTTAAGTTTCATGCATATAATGTCATGTTCATGCGTATTATTGTTGCATGAATATATTTTATATCTTGTGGTTTCTTTGGGTTGTACTTACCTGCGATGTCATTTCTGATGTCTTAGTTTTTGAATATAGAGTTTTGTGGAGGCTGAGCCTGAAGAGGCGACTCCGCTGTTAAAGTATTCATATTATAATTTGTTATCTTGGAAAATTTTTTTCCTCTTTTTATAAATATGTATTTGTATAATTTGTATTTCGGATGACTGTATTAAATCTCTTGTTGGAGAATTTATGTTAAAATAGTTTGTAAAATAATTCTAAAAATTCTAGTACTTAAATATTGATTTCAATTATCCGTTCATTTTATTTATGTATATCACGTGTTCATACACTTAACACTTGACGATTAGGGATGTGTGACCCGTGTTGTCATCATCCCGACGTCTCGATTCTCATGTTATTTTAAGGAGAATTTGCGGGTGTCATAGGTGGTATCAGAGCAATCCGACTCTGGGTAAATCCATAGATTATCTAGGGATAATACCATAAAAGTTTGTTGTTTTAAATTTGTTTGTTTGATTGTTTGGTTATTTTATTCTATTTTATTATTCTATTTGTTCTCTATGTTTTTCTTACTAACTTATATTGTAAGATTTTCGATATTTATTTCGTTGTGTTGTGCCTTTTATTTTAATGTGTTTTTTGTTTATTATTTTTAGAGTTAACTTAATTCTAATTGGTTGATTTGTTTTGCTTCATTTCATTTTAATATTTGTTCAATACTGTAATTGGGTAGTAGTTAAGATTTTAATTAATTGATTTTATTTAGTTAAGTTGTTGAGCATTTATTTTTATGTATGTCTTTGTTTTGTTTAAATTGGAATTTGGATATTTTGGATTAGATTATTATTTTATATCTTTCATTTTACAGGAATTTTTATTTAAATAATTATATTATGGAATCCGTTGTTTTAAAGTTATTATTTTGTTGTGAGTTATTTTGTTTTATTAAGCTTTTATGCAATTATCATAAGGATTTGATTTTGTTTTATTTCAGTTCATAAGTTTTCTAAAAGATGGTTTTGAATTTTGTTTATCATCTTTTTATTTTAATTATGGCTTTTGGTTTTTTAAATAGTTTTGAAATTTTGAGATTCATTGAGATAAAGATTTAAAAGAAATCGCTACTATGTTTTCCTTTTCGAGACATGCATAGAGGCAAGCTTTTAAATTTATTATCTTTTCACATTTTCATTTGGTTTATTTTGATGAGTGGATTTGTTTTGACAACTTGTTTGTATTTATTTATTAATTTATTTATTTTACTCTGGTTCGTTTGTTTTAAAAGTTTTAAATTTTAGAGATTTCTACAATAAATTTTTTTAGAGTTGGATTTTGAGGAGAATTTCAAAATTTTAATTGTCATTTTATTTTTCTGTTTTTCTTTTAATTCAATCTCTTTGTTTTATTTAATAAAAGCTTTTGGTGATTTTCTGTTTACCAATAGAGGCCGACATATTTTCTTAAACAGCTGGCTTTTACTTATTTGTTTATTAGATTTTTTCACTAGTTTTGTTTATATATAATATTTATGTGAATTACTCAAGTTTTATTTAGTGATTGGGTATATTACTATATCTTTGCAAGATGGATTTGTTTTGATAAATTGTTGGTAATTACATGATTGTATTTCTTTATTGATATTTTATATGCTAATTATGTGTATTATCTGGGTCTCACTGAGTGTTTGCGTTTCTAAATTATAATTTGATCTATGAGAGATTGTTGGGATTGTATTCTAGATGGACTCTTCTTGTGAATATAAAATTCTTGGTCATTGATATATCGTTATAGAATCTGTTTTAGTAATGCTTATAATAGTAGGCGATCAATTATTTTCTTGGTGAAATTTTAATTTTATTTGTGGATGCTTAAAGATTGTTATCTAATATTTGTGTGTGTAAATTTTGAAGAGTACTTGTCTTTGATTTGTACTTGACTTGATAGAAATTGTTTTGTTAAGTGATAGAGGTTGATTTGATGCAATGGTATTAAATTTAAGAGATCTAAACTATAGGCTTTTGGGGAAATTAATTAGGATGAGTAATTTAAGCTTGATATTTGATGAATTTAATGGTTGCCTTTGCTGAGATATTTTAAAGAATTAGTTGTGACTTAAGGTCGCATAGGACTTTAAATATTTGAGACTATCCCATCTCATAGGTATTGAATGTCTGGTTGGGAGAATTTTGTGTATCTTCGTTATCTTGCTAATTAATTTGAGCAGAGTGATAGGATTTTTATGTGATATACATTAGAGTTTAGGTGTTCACCATAGTAGTATACTCAGAATTATGAGATATTAAACTTTAGGATTTGGAAGGTGGCATAAGATTTCTTGTTAATAGGTGTTGAACCAGCTTCCACTCAATGGTGATAATTTATGAAAACTTAATTTTATACATTCAGTGAGTTATTAGAGTCTGCGTGAAAGCGTGTTGTCTTGTAATGTAATTGGAGATTCAAGTCTTGTGCTGGTTTTGAAGAATTAGTGGTGACTTGAAATTTTGGAAAAATATTTATAAGTGAATATTTATCTTTTGGTTGAGTAAATTATACTTATTGATAGTTAAGTGGGGAAGATAAACTTGAGAGTTATTTGAGGGTGGCACAAATTATTCTATGGAGTTAGTGAACATTAAAATTTTGGGAGGTTGTACTAAAATCCTTATACAAATGGAGATTTCAGACTATTTTACTACCTTAGGAGTCCTAAAAATGAAATGTTATTTGGAAACTATACGATTATGATGGAATAACATTCATATGTGTTTGAGAAAAGTGGGTGATTGTGGAAATGTTTGAAGTGAGTATTGAATTATGTGGTAGGTGAGTTATTGTAGTTTCTATTAGATGCAGCCGATCAAATTTCGAGGATGAAATTTATTTTAAGGATGGGAGAATGTGAAATTCTAGATTTACGTGTATTTTTACATATTGTTTTGTTCTCGTTGTTGATTGATTTAATTTATTTTAATATGATTGGAATTAAATTCCTTTATTTTATTATTAGATTTTAATTGATGTGCTTTCTTTATATTAACTATTGTTTTATAATTAAATTATATTTGGTTTAATATATTTTATTGATGGGTTTTAAGTATTGCATTTTACTGATATTGAATTGTAATATTTTCAATTGGCTTTTATTTCATTTATTGTGCTCTTTCTTCTAGTTTGAATTCATTTATTTCTCTTCCTTTTTCTTATTCTTTTTTCCTTTTTCTTCTCTTTTTCTTCGTTCTTTTTCTTCTTTCTTTTCTTCCCAGTTCCGCCCGCCCAGTCGTGTAACCAGCCCCCCCTCCCTCTGGCTTCCCATTTGTTTTTCCACCCCCAACAGTGTCACAGTTGGTCGCCTACCCTCACCGCCCACGCCACCTGTACCCCCTCGCTCCGGCGAGTTCATCCATGCCGGTGGTGTTGACCACGGTAGCCCCACTTCCCGCCTGCAAGCTGGAACTCGAAATGGGTTTTCTCTCATTTGAGACACCATAGTGCCGCCTTCCTCCACCCCACGGCATCACCGCCCTCACCACTAGACTCTCCATCCCCCGGCGACCCTTCCCTACCACCGGCAGTCCCCATGCACCACCCTTTCTCCTCCTACTTGAGCAAACCCGAAAATGGGTTTTGGCTCTCTTTCAAGCCACGCCGCCGCTCCTGCCGGCTTGGTGTCGGCGACCTCCCAACAAGTTCCCCTCCACCGGTAACCAAAACCCACCCATGAAAGCTCCCCCTCGTTCTCACACGAGTGACCCACGAAATGGGCTTCATGGCTCACGGGTTTAGTCCAATTTGCCGCTATCCGCCGCTGTCCGGCATCACAGCCACCACCAATCTGCTCCCCTACTTCTGGTGACCATTCCCCTAGTTTAGCTCCTCCATCCTTGGCCTCACCTCCCGTGTATGAGCCCAAATTTGAAAATGAGTTTTCACCCATTTTGAGCACGATCCGCCACCTTCTAGTGGTTGCACTGCCTCACCACCACCTTCATGAGATTCCCCATCTTCCATTGAATATATCTCTAAATTTTGGTGTCAAACCGAGCACTCTAACCCAACGTACAAAGTGACCGCCACAAGCACTGTGGACTAGCGCTTGCTCGAATATCCATGTTTTTACCCGCTGTAAGTAATTTTCAAATAAATTTTAAGATTTAAATATATTTTTGCATTGACAGATATTTTGTTTGGTTATTGTTGAGATTTATTGGTTATTGAATATTTTGTCACTGTGCATGGTCGTCTGTATTGTGTATTTATGCACATATTCATGGTTGTATTTGGAATCTAGATTTTAGTATGATATTGGACGTTCATGTGTTAGAAATGAAAACTGGGTTTTCATGTATTTATGGTTTTCAGGTGCGTGTGTATCACGACCCCAAGCCGGGATAGTGCATTATCCCGATGGAGCTCCTTTGGTCACTCAGGAGCAGAATATACTGAGTGACGTCCCTTGGGTTGTCACCGGGCGACAACGGGATTGGACGGGATGGTAACGCTCTCGTGCCAACTCCATGGCTCCTTTGCTGGCGGGAGTTAGAGGATGACTGGTCATGGTACCTACTCAGTGCAGTTAGTTAGGCATCGCCCGTTCCGAAGTCACATGCGTGGTCGTTACCTTTGATGTAATGATGAGAGTCAAGGTGTGCGAATGGTCCCTAAAGGAGATCATGGTGCATACGATTAATAAAATGGATATTTAAGCCATTTTTTGGTAAAGTGACGGATTTTGATTATTGGTATTATGTGAACCATTTTCTGGGAAAATGGTTGTTGTTTTAATAGTTTTACGGACATAATTTTCTGGAAAATGATATATGTTTTTATTTGAATTTTATCGTGGATCAAAATGAGATTTTGGTATATGGTTATTTTATTTATTTTGAGGAAGATGACTTTAAGTTTCATGTATATAGTGTCATGTTCATGCGTATTATTGTTGCATGAATATATTTTATATCCTGTGGTTTGTTTGGATTATAGTTATCTGCGATGCCATTTTTAGCGTCGTAGTTTTTGGATGCAGAGTTTGGTGGAGGCTGAGTTTGAGGAGATGACTCTACTGTTAAGGTATTCATATTATAATTTGTTATCTTGAAAAATTATTTTTTCCTTTTTATAAATATGTATTTGTATAATTTGTATTTCGGATGACTTTATTAAATCTCCTGTTGGAGAATTTGTATTAAAATAGTTTGTAAAATAATTCTAAAAATTCTGGTACTTAGATATTAACTTCAATTATCCTCTCCTTTTATTTATACATGCCACGTGTTCACACACTTAACACTTGAAGATTAGGGATGCGTAACCCGTGTTGTCATAATCTCGTGCCTCGATTCCCGTGTTATTTTAAGGAAAATTTGGGGGCGTCACACCAATAGTAGGAGCCAGTCGTTTGGCAAAACTTTTGGGTTGGGGCTAGGCTCAGAAAGTGAAATACCTCCTGGACAGGCTTGATGAAAGGGAAACAGAAACCCTTCACGAATATAATGGGAAAAATTGCAACTTTCGGTGCTTTTCCCATGGAATCATAGGCTCTTATATTTTCCCTAGGTGCTTCCAACGTAATTCTAAAGGAAATCTTGTATTTCTTCCTCAGAAGGTCGACGTTGGAGGCATAAAAGATAGACGTCCAACCATGACCGGCAAAGGAAAGAGAGGGAATGGAGGATGATGGAGCAGCAGCCATGGAAGTTGAATGTAAGAAGAACGATGGGTTGAAGCTTGAAAGAACAAGAAGTTGCAGAAGGTAGGAGAGTTGGGGAAGACAGAGAATACGTGAGGTTTGGGGGATTTTATAGCCAAAGGGAAGTTAAGGTGTGTGGGAAACGAAGCGACACGACGACTTGTAGCTCTATGTGACCCCTAGGATGTGGAGCGTGCATGACACGGGCCAATAGGAAATGAAGGGCATGCATGGACATGTCAGGCTGAGTAATGATGGCTGGCTCGTGTTGAGCATGGGCCAATCACCACTCGAAGACGTGGCATGTGAACGGCAACGGTGGTTCAGAAGTCGAAATAATGGGACATGACAACCAAGGTGCATTGAGTGCCCTTCAGTCGAAATACGTAACGCCTAGGGATGAGCCACGTGGACTCGGGAGATGAACTGCCCAAGGATGAGCCACATGTACTCGGAAGGTGAATCACCTAGGGATGAGCCACGTGGAATCAAAAGATGAATTGCACAGGGACGAGCCACGTGGACTGTAGAGACAAGCCGACTGAAAGGAGTCATGTGGTTATTAAGGACAAGCCAACTCGATTCCCGATTCCAAGTAGACGGGTGAGATTGAATTCTCACCACGCTTTCGACGGTAAGAATTCACAAAAAAAAAGAATAGAAAATCCCCCTCGAAATCTCTATGATGAGGATTTGTGGGATACTGAGAGGGAGATCCAAATGGACCAGGCCTATTGGGATCGTAAGGCTCAGAGGCCCCCATGACTGACTTGAGCTCATGCTCGGGAAAGTAAAGTGACCCGACTAAGGGGCGAGCCCGAGTAACCCTGGGAGCTTGCGGGATTTGAGGGGCATGTCAGAGGGTCCAACATAGCCCCTGCACTATAGTTGCCGCTGCATTAAAAGCAATGGGACGTGATTACACCGAACATTGTGTCGCATTAATTGCAAAGCTAGGAAAAACGTGCTGCATTAATTGCTGCCCGGAAATGACGGTCTCACCCGATCAGTGATTAGGAAAACTAATACGACTAGGATGGGACGGAAAGGACCAGGCTGGCATCTGCTGGGTTACCCAAGGGAAGGCTATCCATTTTGACGTAACTGATCGGGTGACGACCACACAATGTCACTAAGGGACACCAACCACCCTCACCAATGAACTGGATGCAAGAGCGCTTATAAATAGCGCATAACCTATTTAAAGTTAGGTTACATTCTTTATTCTCTTACCTTCTTATATCATTCTAAGCCTTTATCCCAAAAATTGACTTTGGGAGAGGTCTCAAACCCCGACCTCACTTTCTTATCTTATCTGCAAGTTCGAGTCAATTAGATCACCATAGAGGGGCTGAGTGGCGAACTACGTCCTTAACATGTATAATGCATCTGGATGGTTATCTAATTAACTGTTTTGAACTTACCTTACATTTGGTCTTGTGAAAGGTTGTGTCTTATCCAACATGAGATGCATAATACATATACAATTATAGTATATATGCATAATGAAACATGATGAATAATGTATTTGTAAATCTCATGACATGCGTGGTACATAAATATGGGCTTCTAAATATTTGACTTTAACAATAATATATATAATTAACTAATGTATACTAATCTTAATTTATGATTAAACTACTTAACTCGCAATGTTAATTCAATATTTTCAACATGAAATTGATCGTGCAAACTCGAAGGAGAGAGAAACATGAGTGATGGTGTGAGAGAAATGAGGCAGTTAGCTATGCATGGCGAACATGGAACACGCATGGTACTGGCCTAGGTATCTTGAGTTCGGCTGCTGCATTTTTAGAGGTTTAATGTTTTTTCAAAATAACATAAGGAATGAAAAATATTTATAGAGAGATTTAGAATAATGTAACAACGAGTTCGAGTTTGAATTGGATTTTTAGTCGCGATTATTCAGGAAGGGAGTTTGAATTTGAAAACATGATCTAGTAGTTCATTTAATGTAGGATTGCAGTGACTGAGATTGTGTTGGAGACTTTAATTAATAATGATTTTATATTGAAATATATTTTAATGCTTGAATTTGTAAATTCTAAAAGGAGTCTACCTCATTCAATAAATAATAAATAATATTTAACCTAGTTATTGAACTTAGTTAAAACTTCTAATCAAGGCCGGCTCAATATAAATTGAGGCCTAAGATGAAGTTTAAGTAAATCATTTATAATTATATATAATATAATAAAATATAAATTCTTATATGAAAATAAAATGAGATTTTATTTAAATTTATAAATAAATTGTTTTTGAATTTGTATTTAATACAACAATTTGTATAAAATGAGGCCTTAATGCAAATTTTGTACTTCAATTTAACATGATCTTAAAAAAAATTAAAAATATAAATAATTTATTGTATTAAATATTAAAATTATTGACAAATATAAATAATTTATTATATTAAATATAAAATTTAATATTATGGGGTCTTGCACACATTGAAAAATATATTTATTTAAATTTTATTTAATGAAATGATTTTTTATTTTTACTTTCTTAAAAAAAATATTTAATCATTTTTAATTTTGGAGGCCTTAAAAGGAGTGGGGCTTTAGGCAGTGGCCTAAATGGCCTAAGCATTGAGCCGGCCTTGCTTCTAACCTCAGTAATTTATCTCATGAGCTTATTCACTATAGCCCATTAAATATGACTTAGGCTCAATAAAAATAATCAATATTCTGATTTTTGAAATGGGCCGGGTCATTACAAAGAATTTGAATTTGGACTTTAAGGGTTTGTTTAAAAAAATTTCTATCCCAAAATTCTAATTTCATCTTCTCTCAAGTCATTTAATCATATCTCTTTTCCAAACATCACTTAAATGCAAATGCTTTCAAATTAATCGTACAACTTTTTAAAATTAATCATTATAAATTTTTCAAACTTTCAAACAAAAAATAAAAAATAATTCAACTTTTCAAAATCTCAAATAAAAAATAATATTAAAAAAATATATTCTAACAAATATTTTAGCTTTATAATATTTCTTATTCATATTTTTCTTTCTATTTTTTTAAAATCTAAAATATATTTAACTCAAATTATCTCATTACTATTCACAAATCATTTTACTATTATTTAAAAAACTCTCATTTCATTTCATTGCCAAAGCATCCCCTAAACCAACTAGATTTCAAATCTAAGATTAAAAATGCATAAAAGCTTGTGTTGACTTCAGTGTAAATCCAAATCTAAATTCTAAATGTGATCCAAGTAAGAGATTTGGGTTTTAAAAACCCAAATCCAAATCTATCTAAATTCATCCATCAAAATGAGCCATGAATGAATCGATAAAAAAAAAAAAGTGAATTGGAGAGCATCTATTATTATAAAACATGAAAATGTTTACTACAAAACAATTAAGTGCATATTGAGATTACGGTGGGAAAAATTTTTTAGGACATGTTTGGAGTTGTATTTTGAAACTTATGAAACTTAAAAATTGTTCTTAACCACTTAAAATCTTTTTTAAAGAAAAGATGACACGTTTGATAATTTTATATAAAAAAAAATTTTAATCAATTAAAATATCTTAAAAGTATTTTTTTTTTAAAACGCAAAACTGAAACTTTTATAAAAAATCTCACGCAGATTATTTAAGCTTTATATTTCAAAAGTTGTTTACTATTTGGCAAACATGTATTTAGAACACTTTTAAAATTAGTTATAATAACTTTTTCAAAATATCCGCATGAATTTTTTGATAAAAATTTCAATTTTGCGCTTTTAAAAAAATAGACTTTCAGCTTTTTTGACTGATTAATTTTTTTTTATAAATTTATCAAATATGTCATCTTTTCTTTAAAAAAATTTTTAAGTGATTAAAAACAATTTTTAAGTTTCAAAATATAATTCCAAACATGCCCTAAAACATTTAAATATTACTGAGTAAAGCCCTTATATAATATGGTAAAGAGCTTTGAGATTCTAACCGTGTCTTTCTAGAGCCTCTTAGAGCAAGATTTGGTTGACATCATGAGTTGATATAATATCAAGGTCTCGATTATGGTGAGTAGAGTACCACAAAGTTGAGAATTAATTATGACTATCATGAAAAAAATTCTGTTCTTAATTTGTAAACTTTTATAATATCTCTTCATGGGAAAAAGATTTCCTTACCAACCCTACATATTTATGTGGATACGTATCAATAAACATTATAGGATTGACTTGATCTGCCTAATTAATTAATCCCTATTTATGAACCAAATTAAAAACCAAATTAAACGAAACCACGCTTATAAACATATAAATTGGTGAGAGAGAACAACATTAGGCCGGAAAGTAGTTCATGATATTAACTAATTTCAGGAACGACATAGATATATAGCTGGTGAAATGATAAAAATGTTAAAACCGGCGCCAAATAATAGATCATGCGCGATCATATTAATATTGCTCCCATTATATAACCAAATGGACAATGCCAAAAGCTGCATGGGTAGTACTGATCGATCTCTGTTTTTTCCTCCTAAAAAATATGAAATAATAGTGCATGCGCGCATGCCCATTTTGTCATTACTGATCACAAGGATTATTATTTCTGTTATCACTTAGTAAGACCGTAAGTATTAATGTTTCCATACGTTAAATAATTACTAGCTAGTTAAAGACAGTAGTTAATAGTTGGGAAGATAATTAAAAAAATATAGCAGATTGATGTAATGAATCAATCGGCAGTCGGCAGTCAGCCCCTGTCCCACCACTAAAATTATGTGAATGACTCCACCACTATTATTTTAAATTCTGCATAGTGACTTGCATAGTGACTTGTATAGTAACTTGCATAGTAATTTTAAAACCTATAAATAGGGGTTTCAGTTGTAATGAAATTCATAAGAAAATATAGAGAGAGAAAAAAAGTTTCAGTTCTTAAGAGTTCTAGAGAGAGTTTCTTATTTCTCTTTTGCAATAGTAGTTTCTTTCTTTAAGTTTCATAACACGTTATCAGCACGACGGTTCTACCAATTTTGAAACTAGTGGCCTTATTCCTCTATAAGTTTTTCAATATATTATTTGAAATCTTTGATATATTTTATTGATGATTATCTGTGTGAATTTATAAATATATTTTCTGAGATACACATATTTATTTCATTATTTATATGTGTAGAAAATGACAAATCTTACAAAATTGGAATTTGTTAATATATCTGAAAAAAATTATTTATCCTGGATACTTGATGCTGAAATTCATCTTGATACAATGAACCTAGGAGAAACTATTAAAGAAGGAAATCAAGCATCCCTGTAGGAACGTGCTAAAGTAATGATTTTCCTTTGCCACCATCTTCATGAAGAATTGAAAACTGAATATCTTACAGTAAAAGATCCATATATTTTGTGGAACAATTTAAGGGAGAGATATGAACACCAGAAAACTGTCATACTCTCAAGACCTCGTTCTCAATGGTTGCACCTGAGGTTGCAAGATTATAAAAGTGTTAGTGAGTATAATTCGGCACTTTTTAAAATAAGCTCAGTATTAAAATTATGCGGTGAGAAAATCACTGATGATGATATGTTAGAGAAGACTTATACTACATTTCATGCCTCGAATGTGCTCCTGCAGCAAAAGTATCGAGAGAGAAAGTTCAAGAAATATTCTGAACTTATATCATGTCTTCTAGTAGTTAAGCAGAATAATTAGCTCTTATTAGAAAGCCATCAGTCACGCCCCTACTGGCTCAATATCATTTCCTGAAGTGAATGGTAATAGGTTTGCATTATTCCTAGAAGTGAATAGTGCATTCTTTAGAAGAAATCGGGAGCGTGGACGTGGTAGGAGAAATTATAGAAATATTGGTTCTAGAAATGACAACATTAAAAGGGATAATAATATACCATATCACCAGAAGTGGTACAATTCAGAAAGGGGTAAAAATCCTCAGAATAATTTTTTAAAGAAAAGTGAAGAGGTGTGTCATAGATGTGGAATGACTGGACATTGGTCACGTACCTGTCGTACGGCCAGGCACTTAGCTGATTTATATCAAGTTTCTATTAAAGGAAAGAATAAAGTGCATGAAACAAATTTAGTAGAACCATCAGATGATTTATTAGATTCAGTAGATGTAGACGTTACTCATCTTGATGTATCTGATTTCTTTAATCATCCTGAAGGTAGTATTAAACACTTAATTGGAGATGGAAGTGTTCCACTCAATTAATGTATTTTCTTTCTATCAGTAATAAAAGTTTTGTATATTTTGTAGAACCATGGATCACATTGATGAGTTTTTTTATCTCTGAGTTGAATGATAAAGATATATGTCTGGCTGACAGTGCTACAACTCACACAATTCTAAAAAAAAAGAAATATTTTCAAAATCTAACACTAAGTAAAGCCTATGTCCATACCATATCAGGTTCATCGGATTTAATTGAGGGCTCCAGAAGAGCTTATATTGTGTTGTCTAATGGCACCAAATTTTGTATTAATGATGCTCTATTCTCTTCACAATCCAGAAAAAATTTATTGAATTTCAAATATATAAGTTGTAATGATTACCATATTGAAACGACCAATGAAGGCAGTAAAGAGCATCTTCTTATTACTAAAACAATATCGGGCCAGAAACTCGTATTAAAAAAACTGTCTGCTCTATGTTCTAGATTGTATTATACAAAAATGAGAACAATTGAATCATATGTGGTAATGCACCAGAAGTTCATTGACCCTAAAATATTTATGACTTGGCATGATCGCCTTGGACATCCGGGTTCTATAATGATGAGACAAATTATTGAAAATTCGCATGGGCATCCCTTAAAGAATCAAAAGATATTTCTATCCAATGAATCTCCATACTCTACATGTTCTCAAGGTAAGTTAATTATCAGACCATCTCCCTCAAAAGTCATTGTTGAATCTTCATCCTTTTTACAAAGGATTCACGGAGATATATGTTGGCCTATTCATCCATCAAGTGGACCATTTAGATATTTTATGATTCTAATTGATGCATCTAGTTGATGGTCACATGTTTGTCTTCTTTCCACTAGAAATGTTGCATTTGCTAGACTTCTTGCTCAGATAATTAAACTACGAGCACAATTTCCTGAGTATCCAATTAAGAACATTCGATTTGATAATGCAGGTGAATTTTCATCTCAAGTTTTTGATGACTATTGCATGTCAATAAAAATAGATGTTGAACATCCTGTTGCCCATACACACACACAAAACGGTTTAGCAGAATCTTTGATCAAAAGGCTTCAACCTTTACTTATGAAATCAAGACTACCTGTTTCTATTTGGGGACATGCTATACTTCATGCAGCATCTCTAATTCGTATTAGACCATCTGCATATCATAAATATTCTCCATTACAGTTTGCATTTGGTCAACAACCAAATATTTTTCATCTTCGTACTTTTGGATGTACTGTAAATGTTCCAATTGCACCTCTACAATGTACAAAAATGGGCCCTCAACGTAGACTTGGGATATATGTTGGTTTTGATTCTCCATCCATTATTAGATACCTTGAACCCCTTACAGGGGATATGTTTAAAGCACGTTTTGAGAATTGTAATTTGACGAATCAAATTTTCCGTTAATGAGTAAAGAAAAGTCGGTGCCTGAAGCACGACAAGATATTACTTGGGATAATAAGACCCTGTCTCATTTTGATCCTCTTACAAATGAATGTAAACGGGAAGTTCAAAGGATTATTCATTTGCAAAATGTTGCAAATCAGTTACCGAATGTATTTACTGACACTAAAGGTGTAGTAAAATCTTATATTCCTGCTGTTAATACTCCAGCAATGATTGAAGTCCCTGAAGGACAAATTGTCAAAACAGCAATAGGTGAATCTAAAACACGCCTGAAGCGTGGAAGACCTATTAGTGCAAAAGACAAAATTCTCAGAAGGAAAAGAATACAAAATGAAGTTGGTGTCCTTGAAAAACATGTACCCACAATACAGGCTACAAATATAATTGGTGCTCCTAAAGAGTTCAAATCTTCTATTCCAGAACTTCCTGAAGATGAAACTCTTGAAGAGTATAAATCTCCTAAAAAGGGACCTCCTGAAGAGGTGTATCATGAAATGTTTTCTCCTGAAGAGGAACATGTACTTGAAAATAATGAGATCTCAATACATTTCATGAAAACTGGATAAATTCTGGATAGAAATAAAACTGTTGTCGACAACATATTTTCATATAAAATGGCCCTTGACAGTGAGCCAAAAAGCGTCGAAAAATGTCGACGTAGAAATGATTGGCCAAAATGGAAAACAGCTATTGAAGCTGAATTAAATTCGCTAGCAAAACGAGAAGTGTTTGGACCTGTTGTCCAAACACCAAAGGGTGTGATGCCTATTGGATATAAGTGGGTATTTGTACGAAAACGTAATGAGAAAAATGAAATTGTGCGATACAAAGCACGGCTTGTTGCACAAGGTTTCCTGTAGAAACCCGGGATTGATTATGAAGAAACATACTCTCCCGTTATGGATGCAATCACATTTAGATTTTTGATTAGTCTGGTTGTTACAAAAGGATTAGAAATGCGGTTGATGGATGTGGTCACTGCATATTTATATGGATCCTTAGACCATGACATATATATGAAAATCCCTTAAGGATATAAGATGCCTGACGCAGCTACAAGTACATCTAGAAATATGTACTCAATCAGACTACAAAGATCTTTATATGGGTTGAAGCAATCCGGACGCATGTAGTATAATCGCTCAAGTGAATATCTATTGAAAGAAGGATTTGAGAATAATCTTATATGCCCATGTGTTTTTATTAAGAAATCAGATACCGGATTTGTCATTATTGCAGTTTATGTTGATGATTTAAATATTGTGGGAACTCCTGAAGAGATCTCAAAAACCGCTATATATTTAAAGAATGAATTTGAAATGAAAGATCTTGGCAAAACAAAACTTTGCCTCAGCCTGCAGCTCGAGCACTTGCCAAATGGAATTTTTATTCATCAGTCCATGTATACTGAGAAAGTCCTAAAACATTTTTATATGGACAAATCTCATCCCCTAAGTACTCCAATGATTGTTCGAACACTTGATGTGAAGAATGATCCATTCCGTCCTTGTGATGACGATGAAGAAATTCTTGGTCTTGAAGTACCATATCTCAGTGCAATTGGAGCTTTGATGTATCTTTCAAATTGCACTCGACCAGATATTACATTCTCAGCTAATCTGCTTGCAAGATATAGTTCTGCACCAACTCGAAGGCATTGGAATGGCATTAAACATGTCATTCGTTACCTTCATGGTACGATTGATATGGGATTATTTTATCAACGTAGTTCAAGTCCAGAATTGATTAGGTATGCAGATGCAGGTTATTTTTCAGACCCACACAGAGGTAGATCTCAAACTGGATATTTATTTACTTATGGAGATACTGCCATATCACGGAGATCTGTTAAGCAGGCACTATCTGCTACCTCTTCAAATCACTCAGAGATCATTGCTATTCATGAAGCAGGTCGAGAGTGTATTTGGTTGAGATCAGTTATTCAACATATCCAGGAAAAGTGTGGACTTCCCATGATCAATAATAGCCTAACAATCTTATATGAAGATAATACTGCTTGTATCACTCAAATCAGAAGAGGATATATCAAAAGTGACAGAACCAAACATATTTCACCTAAATTCTTTCATACTCATGAACTTCAAGAGAAATGTGAAATTGATGTCAAGCAGATACGATCTAGTGATAATCTGGCAGATTTATTCACAAAGGCGTTACCAACTTCCACATTCAAGAAGATTGTGCATAACATTGGAATGCGAAGACTCAAAGATCTTTTGTCATGCACTTTTCAGGGGGAGTAAATGTGCTGATTGTACTCTTTTTCCTTCGTTGAGATTTTGTCCCACTGGGTTTTCCTCTGCAAGGTTTTAATGAGGCAATCTTAAAGCACTTGTGGATACATAAGAAGACTGTACTCTTTTTCCTTCGCCATTGGTTTTTCTTCCCACTGGGTTTTTACTTGGCAAGGTTTTAACAAGACAGATTCTTTATGGGTGGTCATTCAAGGGGAAGTGTAATGAATCGGTTGGCAGTCGGCAGCCGAACCTGTCCCACCACTAAAATTATGTGAATGACCCTACCACTATTATTTTAAATTCTGCATAGTGATTTGTATAGTAACTTGCATAGTAATTTCAAAACCTATAAATATGGATTTTAGTTATAATGAAATTCATAAGAAATTATAAAAAGAGAAAGAAAGTTTCAGTTCTTAAGAGTTCTAGAGAGAGTTTTTTATTTCTCTTTTACAATAGTAATTTCTTTTTTTAAGTTTCATAACAGTCTTACGTTTGACGGAAGAATATTAATGCAGAAGCTGAGACTTGTATTTTATTTTTATTTTTATTTGCTTCTAATATTCTAAATCGAACTAATTTCGTTTCGGGTGCATGTGTAACGTGCATTGCACGGGTGGGGCTTCTAATTAATTCTTCATGTCGATGTATATACAGCTAGATCGATCCAGTTAATCAACTTGGCCGCTTTCTTTAATATTTTTCTCCCACTTATGTTTGTCTGTTTGTTTTCTTTTTTCTTTTTGGCGCATATATTTCAACATTAACGGTAGTACTGGTCATAGCGGGTGGAAGCTGATGATCTGATCTTTCCCCAGCGTTTGAATTCCAAGTCTTCTCTCTAAGTTTCCGGAGGTGGGACTTTCATTCATGTAATAATTTGGGTGGGCGAAGACTTGATTTTTTAACCTTTTTAGTAGACCACTGATTAATCTGTTATCTATTCACTGTATATATATACGTGTCACTGCAAACATGGCAATGGCATACAGATTATAAGGCGCATTTGGCATACATTCCCAATATCATCTCTCTCTCTCTCTCTCTCTCTCTCTCTCTCTCTCTCTCTCTCTCTCTAATCTCTTGCTACAAATTAGAAACCAAAGCCTTGTTACTCTCTCTCGATCTCTCTCTGGTGTAAAATTGAGTTTCTGATATAAAGATGAGCTGTGCGAGTGTGCATATACGTACTCTCTCTAAGGAAGATTGTACTCTCAAAGAGGATGGACAAGAATCAAAACCCACTTTCAACTTCGAAACCTACATGATCCAGAAAGCCAAATCCATCAACCAAGCTCTAGACGCCGCTGTTCCACTGAAAGAGGGCCAGAAGATCCAGGAGGCCATGCGCTACTCCCTTCTTGCCGGGGGCAAGCGAGTACGCCCCGTCCTATGCACTGCTGCCTGTGAGCTCGTTGGTGGGTCCGAGTCCATGTCCATACCCGCTGCATGTGCTGTCGAGATGATACACACCATGTCTCTGATTCACGACGATCTTCCATGCATGGACAATGATGAGCTCCGTCGAGGGAGGCCAACGAACCACAAGGCATTCGGCGAAGCTGTTGCGGTTCTTGCCGGAGATGCGCTTCTGGCCATGGCGTTCGAGCACATAGCAGTTTCCACCGTCGGCGTGCCGGTGACAAGAGTCGTCCGCGC
The DNA here is from genome assembly GCA_036898215.1 of Platycarya strobilacea. Classification (NCBI taxonomy): domain Eukaryota; kingdom Viridiplantae; phylum Streptophyta; class Magnoliopsida; order Fagales; family Juglandaceae; genus Platycarya; species Platycarya strobilacea. The sequence goes on along the minus strand of CM072546.1, from coordinate 19,101,358 downwards.
AATAGGCGAGTTAGCCAGGTCGATAGGGCCGGAAGGGCTTGTTGCTGGGCAGGTAGCAGATATGAGTTGCGAAGGGCTCCCTGTATCTGAAGTGGGGTTAGAACAGCTCGAATTCATTCATCTGCACAAGACAGCAGCACTGCTCGAAGGTTCAGTCGTTGTCGGAGCGATTATGGGAGGCGGGTCGAACGAGGAGGTAGAGAAGTTGAGGAGGTTCGCAAGGTGTATTGGGTTGCTATTTCAGGTGGTCGACGACATTCTTGACGTGACAAAGTCGTCGAAGGAACTGGGGAAGACGGCCGGAAAGGACTTGGTAGCCGGAAAGGCTACGTATCCGAAGCTAATGGGGATCGACAAGTCGAGGGAGTTTGCTGACAAACTGAACAAGGAAGCTCAGAGTTGGCTATCTGGGTTTGATCCGGAGAAGGCCAAACCCTTGCTTGCTCTGGCCAATTACATTGCTCTTAGGCAAAACTAGCAGCACTGCTTTCATGTACTTTTTCTGTAGCTAATTAGCTTAGCAAATTAAGAAAATGTTGAATAAAAGACCAGTGAAGTGAAGGTCATGACCTAGCTTTCTCTTGTAATTGTGTGATCCATCAATATAATTGCATGGGAGCTGTAAAAATAATATAAATATATTATTCTCTCTATATGAATTGAGTCACATAAGAACTATATATATATAATTATGAATTTGTCTTTTTGTTGTTTTTCACGTAAAGATCATACGACGAATTAATTAGTAGTCAGAAAGTCTTGGACTCATATACAAATTACGGTCCAATAAATCTTCCAAGTGGTCGGAAATGGTGGGACCGATAAAGTCAAACCTACATGCAAATTGCAAGGGGCTGTTTCTTCAACATCTGTCCTTTCTCTTTCTGGACAAACGAGTGGGCTGGTGAATACGCGTAGGCGCCATACATATGATCAACTCATATACCCTTCTATAATATCGTACAAGTTTTTGGTGCTACGTCCTTTAACCGATCATGATTGATCGTTTCCATTAAAAGCAAACACTCATCTAAAGTCTTCGTCGTCCTTCATAGCTTTCTAAGTCAAATATTTTTATACGAGTCAAATTTTAGGGTGTAAAACTGTAAAAGACTTGCTTATTTTATTTAAAAAAAACAATTAAATCTTATTATTTAAAAAATAATTTTATTTATTTATTTAAAATAGCTGCTCGAGACTTATATATTCTAAATTTTCTTTCAGTTAAACATATGAGATAACATAAAAATTAAAAATTAAATAAAATATTGATAGAAGATAATTTTTTAATTTTTTTTTAAGTTTGAAAATATTAAAATTTTTATTATATTTCGTTTAAAAGCTAGAGAAAATTAGAATAATTAGAATAGATGAGAATGTTTGTATAAACAAACAAATCTCTTAAAGTGCAAATATTATTTTTATGTAAATTTTATTTATTTCTTAAAATAGCCTCGAGACTTATATATTCTAATCTTCTTTCAGTTAAACATATGAGATAACAAAAAAATTAAAAATAAAATAAAATATTTATAGAAGATAATTTTTTAATTTTTTTTTTAAGTTTGAAAATATTAAAATTTTTATTATATTACGTTTAAAAACTAGAGAAAATTATAATAATTAGAATAGATGAGAATGTTTATATAAACAAACCAATTTTTTAAACTGCAAATATTATTTATTTAAAAAAATAAAAATCTCATAACTGAAATATTTGTATTTAAATTGTGATATATTAAAAATAATAAAATTAGAGTATTATTTCTTATTTGAATAACTGTTCCAATTACAAATTAGAATTACTGCTTATGGATTCCAACATAACTTTTAATTTGATTTTTAACGAATAAAAAGCAAGCGTCCTTTACTTTTTTTTTTCTTTTTTAATTTGCTATTAAAGACTTTTCGTTTCTTGTACATTAAGGCATAGCACTGGCACAAGTACTCATAATTCTTCATTTTTTATGTTAACTCTTCCTAAAATATTCTTTTTAGGTATAAACAAACGGGAATAGCTGAAGATATTTCTCGCAAGCTTCGTCTCTCTTCCTACGCCATTTGAATTCCAAGTCTTCCCTTTACATTTCCAGAGATGACTTCATTTGATTAGCAGACTTCATTGAACATTCTGTGTATTATGTTGTAACAATGTCGAAAAGTCCCCATCCCTATAAGTAAATTAACAATATGGAAAGTTGTTCATGTGTTTTGTACCCAAAACAATGTAAGTATTAACTGAATATGTACAGTTAAATAAAGTAAATCTCCGGTTGCTTAGGTATGGGTAAGCTTGCCCTCACCATCTATTAACTTATGTGCCCAATGACTTCAATCTCATTTGAAAGCCAGTAAGCCACTATCCTTTCTTTAAGAAACTTTTGGCTGCTGATTCCCCAACTTTAACTTACACCAGCCCTAATTTTATTAGTCTTCATTGGAATGGACCTTAACTATATACCTAGGGTTGATTCCGTTTAACAAGAGGTAGTCACGACGTTCGAGTCTTTGCTTACATTAAAAATTAGATGGGAATGGGGAAGTAGACAGTAAGAAGAATCTTTGAGTAAGACTTTTGGAGCCGTCTCGGAGGAAGCTGTCGTAATGAAATTCGTTCCTCTTATTCCTTTTCCTAGATGTACTTCCTATGGAAAAACGAGGTCCAATTTATAAGGGTAGTTCTCCTGCTAGAAAGGAAGATCTTTCCAAGAACGTGAACAATGAACAACCCTCAATGTATAAACAATGAGTATCAATTCCAAACTTCTCCAATTCAAATATTCTACGAAGAAATTTTGGCAACTGGACAAAGTAGACTAAAAACTGTGGAAGACATCCATCAAGTTCTAATCAATAAAATACCTAAAATTATTATTTTGTTACACATTTTTTTAACATCAAAGTTCTCAGCAGTTTGCAAGGAAAGGGCACATCATTGGCGCAAAGAAATTATCATTATTACATGACACTACCAGAAGACTTCGGCTTGGGTCTACTCTTACCCAACAATTTCATCTGGTTTGCTCGCTCTTCTTCCTCTTCTGGTTTGCTCGCTCTTCTTCCTCTTCAAGCTTTTTTCTCCGGGATGCCTCCTCTTTCTGCCTTTGAATTAGCTCCAACTCCCGGTAGCGTTCCTCCTCTTTCCGCTGCTGCTCTAAAGCCTCTCTTCTTTGAGCCTCTTCCACTCTCCTCCTATTCTCTTCTAGCATCTTATCTAGCTCTTCTCTCTCTTTTCGAGCTTGTTCCTGTGGATTTCATGATCATATCAAAATGGTTATAATTAGTTTGATGGGAGAAAAACAAAACGAAAGAATGTTTCTGGAAATATATACACAGAGTTTAATATCTCCTACTTACTGAAAAGCATATAACAGGAGACCTTCAGCTATGACAAGAGTTTGTGGCAATGCAATATAATATATAGGCAGGATGAATAGAAAACAATTAAGTGACATTAATCTGATAATATATCTTGCCTTGTCAATTCTTTTTCTTTTTCCCCCTCCTAATCACTAGTAAGATGCTAATATACTTCGACTGAGGGAATCCACATGCGGGAAGGAAAGTTGTCTTGGCTTTATTGGATTTCCGGTAAATGTCCAAGGTGATGATAATAAGGATACAATTAATATGGATACAATCTAATAAAGTGTGAGTCTCTGCTTAAGTCATAAAATCCACAGCAGCAGTTCTAAAATCAAATTCATGCAGCATGCCATACATGATCAGAATAACAAGGCTCGGGGTAAGCAGAGGCTCATGCAGTTACCAATTAGGTGATCGTCAACACTCAGAATCATTTTGATTAACCTATTATTCTCCCATTCTACCACTTAAAAACTATTTGAATATAATTTAAAAAGAAATTAATGAAAAAATTTAAACGTTAAAAATAAACATCCTATCATCTTACCACACATGTTTAAGTGGGCTAACTCATTCAAGAACCCAGGCACCTTGATACTGCAGATATGATGCTAAAAGACATCTAAATATTAATGGAAATCTACACTACCCAAAATTGCAATAAACAGCTTCATCGGAATCCATATCATGTTTATCCAGCCACCAAGAGGCCTCGATTCAAGATGCTTACTTCTTTCCTTCTTGCTTCAATAAGAGCAGCTTCCTTTTCTTTTTCAAGTTGAGTTGCGACGTCATCAAACAATTTCTTTCGACCTTCCCCTATTCGCCTCTCTATCTCTAACTTGACTTCTTCTGAACTCAACCTCTCCTCAACATTTTTCCGAATCGCTTCCTCCAGCCTCCTTGCAGTCTCTTCTTCCAGTAGCCTCAGTTCTTCCTCATGTTGACGCCTAGTAGGGAATGAAAAAAGTCAGGCCTAGAACGACCATTGATGAAAAAAGAGAACAAAAGGAAAGTCAATACTACTTACAGCCAATGTAGCAAATCAAACCATAAGGTAAAATTGCAAAACGGCATTTTTATAATGTAAATAAGGTTTATTAAGCATCTTATCTTTACCATGGTAAATTATAGTATCAAAGAAAAACTAGGGTTTTTTTTAGCAGTCTCCTAATGGAATATGTTGTCTAGCATTATCTTGTATTTGAATTAAATTGTAATTGTTTAAATAGGATAAAGTCAAGAGTTTGTGGGAGATTCAAATTGAATCTCAACCATATCTTTGTAACCCTAGAATTGTTGTTTATTTAATGAGATGAAACTACCTCAAAGGGGGTACTTTGGCCAAATTTAACATGGTATCAAGAAATTTTGTAACTATTGAAAAAATCAGGCCACAATATCTAGGATTGCCCAATCCGACTGCCTCGGGGGTGAATATATGCTCAATGAATTTCAGAATTTTTTTCAAGAAAAATGTGTTCTTTCTCAACATTCTTGCCCCTCTACTCCACAACAAAATGAGGTAGCTGAATGTAAGAATAAGCATTTACTTGATATGGTTCAGGCTCTTCTTATTGACTCATTTGTCCCACCTCATTTTTTGTGTGAGGTATTAACTACTGCTGTCAATTTAATTAATCGATTGCTTACACCAATCCTGCATAATGTTTCTCCCTATTCCATATTGTTTGGTCACAAACCTAATTATTCTGATTTGCATATCTTTGATTGTATGTGTTTCGTTTATCTTCCACCACATGAACAACATAAATTGACTGCTCAATCCGTTAAGTGAGCTTTTCTTGGCTATAGTTCAACTCAAAAATGATTTCTTTGTTACGATCCTAATGCTCAAAGAATTCAAATTTCCATTAATGTTTTGTTTTTTGAAAAGCAACAATTTTTTTTTCTCTCATGTTGATCCTATTTCACCTAGTTTTTCAATTCTCTATGAAGAGCTTGAGTCCATACCTATGCCAGATCCTGATACCTCTTCTGTTTTAGTGGCTCAGTTTAAACCTGATCTTGTCACATGCATGCATACATATATATATATATATATATATGTATGCATCTTTGTTTTCTCTTCGTACATCTTTGTTTTCCCTTCTATTTTTCGACTCTTCCACTGTTTCATCCAACACAGAGTAGCATATTTCATTATGTGATTTGTGTTTTACTTAGTGGGAGGCCCTTATGGGTAGCTACTCAGAGGTGGTGATTGAGTCTAAGCATTTCGTTATCTCTAACGAAGGGGGCTTATGTAGTGTTATTGATAAGAGATGGAAGGTAGAGCACAAAGCTCTATTCGGAAGTGTTGCTGTGAAATGGCTTGCAAAAAGGCTTGACGATTGTGCGAAATGGGGGAAGAATAAGGAGTTTCACTCGGCCACCGAAGAAGGTTTTAGCAGTTTCATAGGCCAGAGATGCTCCAATAGTAGGGGGCGATTTCTAGAGGTTAGTGAGTATACCCAAGGGGGAAGGAGGAATGTCCTCTACTTTTCGGAAGGGGAAGGAGGCTGGGGATGGCAAAAAATAAGAGAACGTCTGTTGGCTTGGCAAAATCGAAAGCGAGAAGCTCATGAAGAACTCAAGCCTAAAGGTCAAAGATGGGAGAAGGGGGATTCGTCGCGGTCATACAAGGAGGTCCTCTGGTCAGAGGCTCCGACGCAGAGAAATGAAAGGAGAGGTGGCGATGTGTCGACCATTAGACACCGTCGGCGTGAAAGGCAGTCACCAAAGCCCCAGGATGCCTCGAGCCTTGAGGTTGTCAGGTCTGAAGCATGGGTGCTTCGCAAGTTGTTGATGGAGACGCAGCAGCAAATTCAGGTGCTGCAGAAGGATATGCACACTGTAGTATGAATTGTTGGGCAACTTAAGGTAAGGGATGAGCTGGAGGGTATGTTTGATGGAACCGGGCAGCTCATGGCAAGTGGGCTCAAGCCCAAGCCCATGACCCAATCAAAGAAGGGATAAGGTAGGGTCACGTGGAGCCAAGCCTCAGGTTCTAGAGCTCGAGCCCAAGCACCTCCAGCAAAGACCACTAGGCCCATTCCGGGCCCTTCAAAGTCCGCAACGGCATTTGGGGGGAATGCAGCCGGGGAGTATTCAAGTGGGGCCGGGCCAGCGGTTCAAGCCCAATCTCCTTCAACGCCTAATGTAGGGCTCGGAAATGGGTCGGGCGATTTCCAGCCCATGTTGCGATCCGAACCTCCTGTCAACGCCGAATCATTCCAATCCCCCGGATTTGTGCCGGAATCTTTACCGTCAAGCGTCCCGTTGATGGTTGGAGTTCAGACGGCGCCGAGGATGCCGACGACGATAGGCGATGACGTTTCGAAAACTGTTGGCTCTCAAACGGCACTAGATGAGTCCGGGAAGGATCTACCGAAGTAGATATCGCTGGAAAACTCATCTATTCAGCTTAGGGATGACCAGACTTCGCTGAAAAAGGGGTGCGGAGTGCTCATCTCACAGGCATACTACTCCCTACATCCTAAGGGTGCTTTCAAAGTGACAGAGGACGAAGATGAGGAATCAGATGATTTAATGCACTCAGTGGGGGATGATTCGCTTCTCTCGGATACGCTATAGGGCTTGAAGGAATTTTCTATGGATGAGGAGTTTCAAAATCCAAATCCTCTTGATTATTTTTATCTGGAACAATCAGATTGGGTTTTGCATGTGGCAAAAGAGATTCATCAGTTGGTGGGATTAGATGTGAAGGTTATGAAGAGCAATTCATAGCTTTGCTAACAGCCATGGACGCAGGACATAACCAAAATCGCAAAAGGTCTTCCAAGCAGAACAGGGAATTAAATCGTCTTACCTGGTCTTTGAACCCGGAGGGCTTTTGTAGCAAGGGTAGGACGAAAGGAAAGGGGCCAGCCTTTCCTCAATAAAACCAAAGATTGTGGTGTGGAATGTCCGCGGACTCAATGAAGTAAACAAGCATTTGCGGATACATCATTTGCTTCGTGAGTGGAAAGTGGATACTGTATGTCTCCAAGAGACAAAACTGAAGTTTATTAATAGGAGTATGTTGCGGAATTTATGGAGCAGCACTCATATGGATTGGGTGTACATGGCTGCATTGGGGGCATCCGAAGGAGTCATTGTTTTGTGGGACCGACGGGTGGTGGAAATAGTGGAAGACTATATCAGTAGGTACACAATCGCTTGTATGTTTATATGTGTGTTTGATAATTTCTTGTGGGCTTTTGCAGGTGTGTACGGGCCTAATCTAGATGCTTACAGACAAATTTTGTGGAACGAATTAGCAGGGCTTCACAGTTGGTGAAATGTTCCTTGGTGTATTGGGGATGGTTTTAATGTGGTAAGATTCACCAATGAAAGATCTGGTAATAGAATAGTGAGGCAAGCTAGTCTGAAGTTCTCAGAATGTATCTTTGATCTAAATCTGATGGATTTTCCGCTTGCGGGGGGTCCGGCTACATGGTCCAATAATCAGTCTTGGGCTAGGTTGGACCGCTTCCTCATTTCTCCAGAGATGGAGAATCACTTTCCAGATATTTGGCAAAAACGTCTGGATCGCCTTTCTACGGACCACTGACCCATCTTGCTTGATTGTGGTGGCCTCCGGAATGGACATCGTTACTTCAAATTTGAGAATATGTGGTTGAAGACGGAAGGTTTTAAGGATTTGGTCAAACAGTGGTGGACCTCTTATCAGTTTGTTGGTTCTCCAAGCTTCATTTTCACTAACAAATTGAAAGCCCTTAAGAGGGATCTGAAGTCTTGGAATACTCAATCATTCGGCAACCTTGGGGAAAATAAGAATGCCGTAATGAGAGATATCAAGGAATTAGAGAGGATTCAATTGGAACGTCCGCTCACCCAAGGAGCAAGATCAAAAGACTTTGCGGGTAACGAATCTTGAGAAGTTGATTTTGTTGGAAGAAGTCTCCTGGTGCCAAAAATCAAGAGCCTTGTGGTTTCAGGAAGGAGACCGTAACACAAAATTCTTTCATAGGATTGCCAATTCCCACCGTAAAAACAACAGCATTGAGGTTTTAAGGATCAATGGGATTGATTGCAAAGAAGAAGGTACTATTCGAAATCACATTGTTGACTTTTATGAGAACCTCCTTAAGGAACAAGAGGGATGGAGACCTAACCTTGATGGTTTAGTCTTTGGTTCGATTGACTCAGCAGATGTAGCCTGGCTTGAGCGGATTTTCGAGGAAGACGAGGTGTCCAATGTAATTCAGAACATGGTTAAAGATAAAGCACCCGGGCCGGATGGCTTCTCAATGGAATTTTTCCAAGAATGATGGGAGGTGATTAAAGAAGACTTTATGAAGGTGTTTCAGGAACTATTTACAGTTAAAAAATTTGATAAAAGTCTCAATGCCACCTTTCTGGCATTAATCCCCAAAAAGTGGGGGCTATCAAGATCAAGGACTGTCGGCCAATTAGTCTAGTGAGTGAGGTTTATAAGATTATCTCGAAAGTTCTTGCCAATCGACTTAGCGAGGTTATTGGGAAGCTTATATCCAAACACCAGAATGTTTTTGTTAAAGGCAGACAAATTCTTGATGCGGTTCTTATAGCAAATGAATGTATCGACAGCAAGCTGAAATCAAGCAGCATGAGGATCCTGTGTAAATTAGATATGAAAAAAGCTTATGATCATGTAAACTAGAATTTTCTTCTATATCTTCTTGATAGGTGTGGCTTCGGGGAATAATGGAGGAACTAGATTAAGTGGTGCATATCCACTGCTAGATTCTCGATCCTTATTAATGGTTGTCCAGAAGGTTTTTTTCCGAGTTCTCGTGGCTTGAGACAATGAGATCCCTTATCCCCTTTGTTATTTGTTATTATCATGGAAGCCCTCAGCAAAATGCTTTCAGCATTGGTGGAGAATGGCCTTGTAAGTGGATTTCCCATTGGAATACCTGTGCGGTATACTTCTAATATATCTCATTTACTTTTTGCAGATGATATGCTTGTACTTTGTGAGGCGGAGCGAGACCAGGTTCGAGTTTTGAAGGCCTTATTCCTCTATTTTGAGGCAGTGTCGGGCCTGAAAGTGAACTACGACAAATCTGAAATGGTGCCGGTTGGAGACGTTCAAAAGTTGCAGGAGTTGGCCGATACTTTTGGATGCAAGCCTTGTTCGCTTTCTATGACATATTTGGGTCTCCCGTTGGGTACTACTTCAAGGGCGGCCCATATTTTGGACACAGTAATCGAAAGTGTAGAGAGGAAGTTAGCAGGATGGAAGAGGATGTACTTGTCTAAAGGGAGACGTGTCACCTTGTTAAAAAGTACTCTTTCTAACTTACCAACATATTTTTTATCAATTTTTCCTATTCCGGCTAATGTGGCAGGTTGTCTTGACAAGCTGCAAAGAGACTTCTTGTGGGGTAGTTTGGGAGAGGAGTTCAAATTCTATCTGGTAAAATGGGAGACGGTTTGTCGTCCATTATCGATGGCGGCCTAGGCATTCGTAACTTGAGGATATTCAACCAGGTTTTATTTGGAAAATGGCTATGAAAATACCATCAAGAACCAGAGAGCCTATGGAGAGTGGTGATCGATCATAAGTATGGGGGTACATGGGGCGGGTGGTGCACCAATGAAGTAAGGGGGCAAGTGGTGTGAGGTTGTGGAAAAACATCAGAAATGGATGGGGGGCTTTTTAGCGGCACACTAGGCTTCAATTGGGAATCGGTTCAAGAATCAGATTCTGGAAGGATGTTTGGTATGGAGACAGGGCCTTGGATGCAGTTTTTCCCACTTTGTATCAGATTGCAAGCGCCAAAGACATCACTGTGGCAGAGGTCGTGGGGTCAACCGGGGAGAATTTGTTTTGGAACATTAATTTCAACTCGGCGGCACAAGATTGGGAACAAAGCACTTTTGTGAAATTTTATAGTCTCATTTATTCTCAACGACCAAGCTTGCAGAATGAAGACGGCTTTGAGATGGATCCCAACAAGAAGAGGAACTTTCACTGTTCGCTCTTATTATAAGGTCCTTACTCAAGTACCTGAGATCCAGTATCTGTGGAGACAGATATGGCGTCACAAAGCTCCCCCGAAAGCGACTTTTTTCGTGTGGACAGCTTCGCTAGGAAAGATTCTTACAACAGATAACTTGAGGAAAAGAGGAGTTATCATAGCAGACTAGTGTTGCATGTGTCGTAAAGGGGGGCGAGTCGGTTAACCATACACTGCAAGATTGCTAGGGCATTGTAGAATGAGATTTTTACTAGATTGAAATTAGCTTGGGTAATGCCGGGGACGATGGGGGCAGCTGTGGCGAGCTAGCCCCCTATGAGAGAAGGGAGACAGATTAAAGCTGTGTGGCGGATGATTCCCATATGCATTTTATAGTGTCTTTGGCAGGAGCGCAATGAGCGAACTTTTGATAACAATGAGAGATCTCGACAGGAGTTGATAGTTTTCTTTTTTAGAACATTGTGTACATGGTCTAATGCCCTGGACTTTCAAGGCATGGACTTTCATAATTTCCTTGTATCCAATGCGCCGTCCTAAAAGGCTTTTTGTTTCTTTTGTTTTCCTTGTAATTGGCTTTTGCCTCTCTTATTAATAAAATTTGTACTCATCAAAAAAAAAAAAAAACTTGATCTTGTTTACACTCAACGTCATCGCACCCCTTTGGCCAACTCTTCTATGGCTTCTCAAGATTCTCCTCCTCCGACACCTAATCCGACATCCACCATAGCTCCTACTACTCCTATTCCTTCAAAATCTATTCGTGTCTCCCACCCACCAGATCGGTATGCCTTTTCTTCCCCTACTTCTATGACTGCTATATTATCTTCCATTACTATTCTCTCTTCTTACAAGCAAGCTAAGCAACATGAGTGCTGGAAGCAAGCAATGCAAATAAGACTTGATGCACTTACGGATAATCAGGCCTAGGATGTGGTACAATGTCCTCCTTCGATCAAGCCAATTGGTAGTAAATGGGTATACTCCGTCAAACTTCATTCTGATAGTTCATTGGAACGATACAAAACTAAATTGATTGTTGTGGGGAATCATCAAGAGTATGGCATAGATTATTATGAGACTTTTGCTTCGGTTGCCAAGATGACTATTGTTTGCTTGTTACTTGCTCTTGCTGCTTGTAAATCTTGACAATTACATCAAATGGATGTCAAAAATGCTTTATTACATTTTTTTTTATAAGTAAAAAATAAAATAAAAGCTTTCTCACATGGTGATCTAAAAGAAGATATCTACATGAGACTCACATCTGGTATGCCTATTTCATCCCCTACATTTGTTTGTAATTTGAAGGTCTTTATATGGTCTTAAATAGGCTCCGCGAACTTGGTTTGAGAAATTTCACAATGCTTTGCTAGAATTTTAGAAGCAGCAAGAGCAAGTAAAAAGGATGTGGTACAATGTCCTCCTTCGATTAAGCCAATTGGTAGTAAATGAGTATACTCCGTCAAGCTTCATTCTGATAGTTCACTGGAATGATACAAAACTAAATTGGTTGTTTTGGGGAATCGTCAAGAATATGGCATAGATTATTATTATTATTATTTTGATAAAGTAGAATATGACATAGATTATGATGAGACTTTTGCGCCGGTTGCCAAGATGACTACCGTTCGCTTATTACTTGCTCTTGCTGCTTCTAAATCTTGGCAATTACATCAGATGGATGTCAAAAATGCTTTATTGCATGGTGATCTAAAAGAAGATATCTACATGAGACTCCCATCTAGTATGCCTATTTCATCACCTATTTGTAAATTGAAGGTCTTTATATGTTCTTAAATAGGCTCCTCAAACTTGGTTTGAGAAATTTCACAATGCTTTGCTGGAATTTTCTTTTGAGCAAAGTAAGTACAACGTTTTTCTATTTTTGCACGAGGGTGATGCTAGAGTAGTATTTTTGTTGGTATATGTAGATGATATTATCATCTCCGATTCAGATGGACCACTGATTCAAAAACTTCAGCAACATCTTCATAATGTGTTTCACATGAAAAATCTTGGGGATCTTACCTACTTTCTCAGGTTGGAAGTTAGGTCTCAACCACAAGGATATTCAAGACTTAATTTAGTTAGGGAGACTGGAAGATACTACTCCAATTGATACTCCTCAAGAAGTGAATGTTAAGTATAGGAAAGATGAAAGCGAACTTCTCCCAGATCCTATCTTATACCGTAAGTTGGTCGGTAGTTTGATGTATTTTACCATCATACACCTTGATATTTCCTATGTTGTCCACACTATTAGTAAGTTCATGGATTCTCCCCAACATCTCCATTTTGTAGCTGTTCATCGGATTATTTGCTATCTACTTAGGACTCTTAATCGTGAACTGTTTAATCCTAAGGGTTCTTCTCTTCACTTGACTACCTACAGTGATGCAGATTGGGCTATTTGTCCAGACTCTCGACTATCTCTTATTGGATTGTGTCTTTCTTGGGAATTCTCTTGTCTCTTTTAAGTGTAAGAAGCAAGATTATGTATCTAAGTCATCTACAAAGGCTGAATATTGAGCAATGTTTAATACATGTTCAGAAATTATGTGGTTGCGTGGTCTTCTTTCAGAACTTAAGTTTGCACAAATACATCCCACGCCCCTTCATGGTGATAATACAAATGCCATTCAAACTGTAGTCAACCCAGTTTTTCATAAACGTACAAAGCACATCAAGTTGATTGTCACTATATCTGAGATGCCTATGAATCTAAAGCTATCATTCCCCCTCATGTGCCCACGGAACACCAAGTGGCTGATATCTTCAATGAAGTTTTGACTCGACTTTTTTTGTAACCGGCATTCTCCTTTTTTTAATAAATTTTTACTTACCAAAAAAAAGTTTTGAACTCAACAACGGCATCAATACTTAATGAGCAAATTGCTGCTAGTCAATTCACTAGCATCAATTTTAGAGAGGGTATCAAAGGAAAACTAAGATTTTCTTTAGCAGTCTCCTATTAGAATTAAATTGTAATGTTTAGATAGGATAAAATTTGGAGTTTGTGGGAGATTCAAATTGAAACTCAACTGTATCTTTGTAACCCTAGAATTGTTGTTTATTTAATGAGATGAAACTACCTCAAAGGGGGTACTTTGGCCAAATTTGACATATAGCACCCCAATCCCACATTGGGAATATGAATAACCCACCAGAGTGGGTAGGCTATAACGGTATTCATGTATGCCAAGTTCCACTTTGGCTCCTTGCTAGATAAAATTGAGCTTTATAAGTAATTTTCTAGCTTTACATCGATTAGTCTTTTCACGGTTATAGCACAAATTTAGCTAGCTCTTTCCCTATGTTCTGTTACATATGATAGCAACCATGTGATACTAGAGCACCATATGACATCGCCCTCAGCAATTTTAAAGGGAAAGTTTGTATAAACACCCCAGTCCCACATTGAGAATATGAAAAACTCAAAACAGAATGCATAGGTTATAAATGTAGTCATGGGTACTAAGTCTTACATTGGCTTCTTATCAATTGAAATTAGGTGAGTAGCACTTTCCATGGGTCATTGCATAAATACAAATTTTTTCCTACTAAGGCATACCTCTCAAACAAGTTTTTGAGCCATAAAAAATGAGGTTTTAATGGAACAAAAGATAAGAATCAGTGCCACAGAGTTTTATCCTGTTTTTGGACAAGAAAAAGACTTTCATCTACACAACAGCTTCCTTCACAAAAACTGGTATGGAAGAACGTACAAGTTAACCTTTTGCCTTTCAAGATCATGTATCCTATTTAAGCAAACATTTAAATCTTTTTAAGGGAGATACTCAATTTGCCAAGTTTGGGACCTTTGAAAACCACTAGTCAAACAACAACCATATCACTTCTTCACTCACTCTCCGATCTGTCTGTCTCACCTCTCTCATAGATATTCCCTCATGTCTCTCTCTCTCTCTCTCTCTCTCTCTCTCTCTCTATCAAAAGCAATAACCGAGTTATTGAAGGTTCCCTTTGTGATCTCTATAAGAAACTCTACGATCATCACATTCCGCTGGATGCTTCAAAAGAACATCTTTGTGGTCCACAACAGAAACTGATAGCTCAGATGGCTGCAGGCATATCCACAAGTACCATAATATGGAGGGGCTTGATTACCTCAAAGAAGCAAGAAAGAAATATTTTTTTTTAGTTGGTAAAGAAGCAAGAAAGAAATAATTCAGAAGAAGTGAGAAGCCGATACTGGATGGTGAGGTGAACCAAAAGGATATAAGCACTTTCATAAACCCCAAACAAAACAGAAAAAAAAAAAAACTCAATCTTGCGCCAATACATGCTAGGGCCACATACTTAATCAAACCCAATCAAGCAGAAAATAAAAATAAAAATCTCAATCTTGCGCCAATACATGCTAGGGCCAAACTAACTTAACTCATTGAAGGAATTCCAACTTAGATGGGATCAGCTAGTGTCACTGATAAACTTGCATAAAACAACTCTTAAGACAAGATCTAAACCAACAAGATAAGTGTTGGAAAATTAACATAAGATCTTATAGTTCTTTGGTGTGAAACTTCTTTATAGAACTCACAAAAAACGGACCTTTAGAAGTCCTCTACATTGCCTAGTGATGCCTCTCTCAACCAAAATGTTAAAAGAACTCAAATGGTGACCTTTCATTTCAACAATAAAACAAACGTGCCCGCCACTCAAATGCTATTGAGAGGATAGGAGAGAGATGGGAAAAATCACAAATTTCCCAGTTTTCATTTTCACTTCATATTTGCCAACACTTTTAGCTCACGTAGATTTGCTACTCTATTTTAGTTAATTTCATGGTAAACAGCTCAACTAGATAGAAAATTTCTTTACTGGTTAGAAGACGTACCAAAGATTTTATTTTTGATAAGTAACAAGTGTACCAGAGAAAGAAAATAAAATGCGACACAGATACCTCTTATTTTCTTCCTCCTCTCTTTTAAGTTTCTCAGTGGCAGACTTGCGTTCAGCAGATGCAACACTTGGACTACGAGACTTGGGTAAAGGAGACAAAGAAGTACTCCTACTGATTTTTCTTCTGCGTCGCTTAGGCGTCCGAGATCGGTTGCGGCGCTTATAGGATGGCGAGCGGCTTCTACGGCGACGCGTGGAACTAGAACGACTTCTTCGCCTGCCTCGCAAAGACACAACTTTAGCTTAGAGACCGGTTAAAACATGTTACAATCGGTAGTGAGTTCCTGTGCAAATGGCATGACTCCTTCGAGGAGAAGAAAGCAGCACTGTGAATCTGTGATTATGAGAGGCATTTGTGTTTAAGGTGACATTGCGCACAACAAAGCGCGGAGAAGTGCGCATATGCACTTCGTATGGTCCACAAAATATAAGGCAGGAAGAATCGGTATTACCTGGAGTGGGAATTGGGATAAGGAGAGCGGCTTCGGCTTAGGCTTCGATCCCTTCGGCTTCTTCGATTGTGGCGATGGTGAGGCGCCGGGGACGGCGGTGAGTATCTCCGTCGGTAAGATGGAGAACGCGACAGACTCCGGGGCATCTTTCCTGTTTCAATGTTTTAAACCCTCACTCCCACAGCCAGTCGCCAGACTCGCCACCACCAAAGTAACTTCGATGCCAAAAGCCCAAAACCCATTCGAACAAAGCGGCCGGTATTACGAAGGAAGAAAGCTTCTTCTTTTTTCCTTTCTTTTTTTCAAAATAAGAAAAATTGTTATAAATGAACGAACGAAACACGCCGCTTCCTGTCCCACCTCTAAATTATGTGAATGACTCTACTATTATTATTTTAAAATCTGTATAGTGACTTGCATAGTAATTTGTATAGTAACTTCAACGCCTATAAATATGAGTTTCAGTTGTAATGAAATTCATAAGAAAATATAAAGAATGAAGAAAGTTTCAAAAAGTTTCTTTTACATTTCTCTTGTAATAGTAATAGTTTTCTTTTTAGTTTTATAACACGTTATCAGCACGAGGTTCTACCGATACTGAAGCTAGTGGTCTTCTACTTCAAATAAGTTTTTCAATATATTATTTGCAGTTCTTGAGATAAATATTAAAGGTAATATTGCTGAATATTACTTGATAAAATTTTATTTTTATTCTCGTGATAATGTGAATATATTTATTAAATTCACAGATTTATTTTTGTAATATAATGTCAAATATTGAGATTTATTACTATTGACATTTCTGAAAAATGTTATTTATCCAGATCCTTGATGAGATCTATTTGGATATAATGATGAACTTAAAAGATACAATCATAGAAGAAAATCATGTGTCCCTGAAGGACCGTGCTGTGTATCTCATGATGAAAAATCATCTTACTGTGTGAAATAAATTAAGAGAGTGATATAAACACCAGAAGATGTAATCCTCTCAAAAGATCATTATGATTTATTGCACCTGAAGTTGCAAGATTTTAAGAGTGGTATTGAATATTCTGCACTCTTTAAAATTAGCTCAATATTAAAATTATACAGTGAAAATATCACTGATGATGATATATAAAAGAAGACATTATTTTTCATACCTCGAATGTGCTCCTGCAATAGCAATATCGAGAGTGAAAGTTCAACAAATATTCTGAACTTTTGTTTTGTCTTCCAGTGATTGAGTTAAATAATGAATTTTTGTTACACCAGTTACGTCTTATTAATGATATCGAATTTACACAATTCCCAAAAGGGACCGGGAACTAAGGGCGTAGACGTGGTAAAAAAAAATTATAGAAGTGTTGGTTCCAAAAGCGACAACACTAAAGATGATAAAAAATATATCGTATCACCAGAAGTGATCAAACTTAGAGAAGGGTAAAGGCCCTCAGAATAATTTTTCATAAAAAGATGAAAATGTTTGCTATAGATGTGGTATGACTAAACAGTAGTCACGTACTTGTTGTACGGCCAAGCACTTGATTTGCTTATACTAAGTTTTTATATATAAGTTTATTAATATTTCATCATGTTTTGAAATAATGAAATATCGGTGCCTGAAGCACGACAAGAAATTATTTGGGATAATAAAACCCTGTTTAAATTTGATCCTCTTACAAATAAATGTGAACCAGAAGTTCAGAGGATTATTTATCTGCAAAGTGTTGCAAATCAATTACATGATGTATTTACTGACACTAAAGGTGTTGTAAAATCATATATTACTGCTTGTTGCCCAGATGACTAACACAAGAGAGGGGGTGAATTGAGTTGTATTTAAGAAAATAACAATTATAAATCAAATATATAATATAAAATATAAACAAAATATGAAACAATAATAAATATAAATAGTAAGAGTAAGAGAGAAGCAAACTCAGTATGTTAACGAGGTTCGGCCCCACTGCCTACGTCCTCGCCTCAAGCTACCTCTTGAGAATTCCCAAATCCACTATTCAATCTCCTTTAGGTGGAGATAGAAACCTATTACACCTTTGAGCAGCACCGCTCCAAAGAATCCGTGTAGAACACCCTCTACACTTCCAATCACCTTACACTTGGTGATTTAACTATTCCCCGTGTAGAACACCTTCTACAATTCCAATCACCTCAAACTTGGTGATTTAACTATTCTCCGTGTAGAACACCTTCTACACACACAAGGGTTATACACACCCTTTTACAAATACAAGAGTTGATAGTAGGTAGACTATCAAAGTACACTCCTCAATGAGTGAGATAGAAACAATACAGCGCAACCTATATCTCTCTCAACAAGAACAAGAATTAAGACTCAAAACTTTAAAAAAGAGAGAATGAGAGCTTTGAAGAAATGATGCAAAACTTAGCAATAGATGTGTAAGCTCTTGTTATAAATTTTGTAAAACTCAAGTGAGCTATTTATAGGCAAATGATTTTTCAATTTCAAATTTGAAAAGATTCCCATGTCAAAAACATCATCATTTACTTTTCAAAAATTTCAAATCTAATATTTTTACTTTTTGCATGTGACAAAAGGAGCACACTTTACTTTTCAAAAATTTCAAACATAATCTTTTACTTTTTGCATATGACAAAAGGAGCACACTTTACTTTTCAAAATTTTCAAATAAAGACATCTACCTTTTGCATAAGTTAAGAAAAGCATCCACCACTTTTGAAAATATTCAAATAAAATATGCACATGTGAAAGATGACAATCAATCATCTTAATATTTTCAAAATTCAAACTTTTAATCATGTCATGCACATGTGAAAGATGACAATCAATCATCTTTCAAAATTTTCAAATTTAATTTTCAAAATATTCATGCATATGTGGAAAATGTATTTTAATGCTTTATGATAAAATATTAATTTTGAGCCTTAATCCTAATTTTGAATTTTTAAGAGATTTACAACATTACTCTATGATTTTAATGTGAACTTGTTTCCTTCTTGCTCATGCTTGCTTCCTTGATGTGCTTGATTATATTGTGTGGACAACTTGAGCTTGAGACTCCTTTATTCTTTGGATTCATTTGTTATCATCAAAATCTATTTGTAGATTTACATGAAACTTGAAACTTTGGATTCAACAATCTCCCCCTTTTTGATGATGACAAATGCTTGATAGAACCTGAATCCTGTATTAATACTTAAGCTCCCCCTGAGAATGTGCGTTAGTTTTTCAAGCAAAAATATAAATATAATTCCAAGCATATATAACAAGTTTAGCAATTTAAATAATGTTAATGTTCTAGTCTAAAACTTCTCCCCCTTTTGGCATCATTAAAAATGAATCATAATTAGATCAATAAGATATATTCCTGCAATAACCAATAGATAAATAAAACGCTGCGTTAGTAGAGACTGTAGAGAATTCGGTGCGTAGCCACACGTGTTCGACAAAACTTGCAAAGGCTGGAGGCCTAGTTCCGGTAATTCTGTGCGGAAGGAGATTTTGTAAAGAGCTGAATAATTGAAACCACCCGTGCCTGACAAAATCTGCAAAGGCTGGAGGCGTAGCTCTGGCAATTCGGTGCAGAGATTTGATCCGTTTGATGTTGCTAAAAAATGAGATATTATCATGATTTGTAAGTTTGTCTTGTTCTTATTTTCGTTTCTATAAGAGCAATCCTTAGCTTTATCTATTTCGCATCAAGCTTTCTTCTCATCTTTGCAATTTGCTTACATTCTCATTCTACAATTTTTCAATGGCTCGTAGAATTCCTTTCAGTGCTTCTCTTGATCAAGAATTGAGGTATTCTTCACCTCAGTCTCAATCTATTTCTACATCAATCTATCATTCACCTCTTGTGGGTCTCGGAACTCGATACTCATCATCTATCGTTGCGTTTTCTGCTCGGTTGCAGTCCAAAACTCGTGAAATTGAGAAGCTTAACGAGACTGTATCTGTACTTCAACGACTTGTTTATGAGTCAAACAAAAAAATAGTAGAATTAAAACAACAGAATAAGGATTTGAAATCCTTGCTTACCTCTTCATTTCGATTGCCTAATCCTTTAGACAAGGATGGCATGATGATTTATGAGGAGCAAATGCATTTGAATGATGAGGCTAAACGTCTCAAGTTTCTGTAGGTCATTTAAGATAATGAAATAAAAGTATCTAGCAGATATCCATGGCATGCATCATTCCTATTTCTCTTCTAATCATGCATAGTCTATCTTCTGGTAGGGGTTTTGTGAAAATGTCTGCCAATTGATCATGTGTACTAGTGAATTCTAATACAATATCGCCATTTTGCACATGATCTCTAAGAAAATGATATCTAATTTCAATATGTTTGGTCCGAGAATGTTGTATTGGATTCTTTAAAAGATTTATAGCACTTGTATTATCAAATTTGATTGGAATGTGATTGTACATAAGTTTAAAATCCTCAAGTTGTTGCTTCATGTAAAGAACTTGAGCACAACAACTACCCGCAGCAACATATTCTGCCTCAGCAGTAGATAGTGCAACCGAATTTTGTTTTTTACTAAACCAGGAAACTAGTGCACGACCTAAGAAGTGACATGCTCCACTAGTGCTTTTTCGATCTATTTTACAGCCAGCATAATCTGCATCTGTGTAGCTGATTAGATCGAAAGATGTGTGCTTAGGGTACCATAACCCTAAGTTAATTGTACCACTAAGATATCTAAGAATGCGCTTAACTGCAATTAAATGTGATTCTTTTGGAGATGATTGAAAGCGTGCACATAAGCACACACTAAACATAATATCTGGTCTACTGGCTGTCAAATATAATAAGCTACCGATCATACCTCGATATACCTTTGAGTCAACTAGTTTACCGGTTTCATCTTTATCAAGTTTAGTGGATGGACTCATTGGTGTTCCAGTTTCCTTAGCACCTTCCATCCCAAATTTCTTCAGCAATTCCTTAATATATTTCGATTGATTGATTAATGTCCCACTTTTTGCTTGCTTAATTTGCAATCCGAGAAAGAATGTAAGCTCTCTCATCATGCTCATTTCAAATTCTTCCTGCATAGTTTTAGCAAAAACTTGGCACATATTTTCATTAGTAGCACCGAATATTATATCATCAACATAAATTTGAATCAAAAGAATATCATCATTTTCGTATATAATGAAAAGAGTTGTATCAATTTTTCATCTTAAAAAGCCATTTTCAATCAAGAAACCACTAAGTCTCTCGTACCACGCTCTAGGAGCTTGTTTGAGTCCATATAGTGCTTTTGTGAGTTTGAAAACATGATTTGGAGAAATATGATTTTCAAAACCTAGAGGTTGCTCAACGTATACCTCTTCATTTATAAAACCGTTTAAGAAAGCACTTTTAACATCCATTTGAAAAGTTTGAAATCTTTATAACAAGCATATGCAAGTAGCATTCGAATAGTTTCTAATCTTCCGACTAGTGCATATGTCTCATCATAATCGATTCTTTCTTTTTGATTGAATCCTTGGGTTACAAGTCGAGCCTTATTTCTAGTGATGATTTTAGACTCATCTTTCTTATTTCTAAAAACTCATTTTGTTCCAATAACAACATAATTTTTAGGTGTAGGAACAAATGTCCATACATTATTTCTTTCAAATTAATTTAGTTCTTCTCACACAAATAGAATCCATGATTTATCAATAAGAGTTTCATCAATATTTTGGATTCAATTTGAGATAGAAAAAGTGTGTGATTACAAATTTTACTAAGAGATGATCGAGTACCTCGTGAAGGTTCTCCTAGAATTTATTCCGCTGGATGATCTTTCACATGTTTCCACTATTTGGTTGCATCTTGTACTAAGTCTTGATGATCTTTCCTTCTATTTCCATGATCTTCTCTTTTGAATTGTCTTCAAATATCACACATCATTTTTCTTTAGAAGTGAAGTCAATGAATTTAGTTTTGTCTTCTGTCACGTATCTTGAGCATCCGTTGTCTAAAAATCATTTATTTTTACCTGTAGAATACTTCATGCATACCTACAAAAACAATTAAAAACAATTCCCGGTACCCAAGTTCTTTGGGTCATTTATTTATTAGTATTAGAATAAACAAGATATTTAGGTACCCATATGGCCCTAATAGTCATTGTATGTTTTCTTCTAATAGGACAAGCAAGATAATTATGACCATTTCTATTACAAAAATTGCAAATAGCATGTGACATATATGAAAAACTTGAGTGATTATAATAGTATCCTTTTTTAACAAAATTATTTTTATGAAAAGAATTTTGAATATTGGACTTTGATGTAGAAGGATTATCAAAGAAGTTTTTATAAGGTTTGTATTTTTGTTTTGGCTTATATCCCAAGCCTGCCTTATCAAAAACACATCTTTGACTACCAAGAAGTTTTTCAAAATTTCTTTTTCCATTCGTAAAGTTTTCAATAATATTTTCTAAATCAGTTTTCTTTTTCTTCAACTCAAGATTTTCATCTTTCAAAACAATATTTTCTTTTCTTAAAATATCAATTTCGTTTGTTAAAGAAGAATTTTTCTTTTTCAAAACAGTATACTTGATACCCAATTTTTCAAATTCCTCATATACCTCTTCTAAAACATTTTGCAATTCTTCATATGAAAGATCTTCAATATTATCAAGATTTGTTACCTCAATGTCATCTTTAGCCATAAGACAAAGATTTGCTGATTCTCCATTGCTTACTTCACTATCTAAGCTACTTGAATCATCATCCCACGTAGCTTTCATTGCTTTTTTGCCTTTGTTTCGATCTTTTTTTAGCAGAGGACAATCTGGCTTGATATGACCAGGTTTATTGCATTTATAACAAATTAAAGTGTCATTTTTACCTGAATCTTTCTTGAAAAACTTATTGAAGGATTTCCTTGGAGGAGTTTTATTTTTCTTTAAGAACCTCTGAATTCTTCTTACTATCATCGCAATTTCTTCATCTTTGTCGTCATTTTCCTCACCTTCATCACTTTCAGTTTCATGTGGAACAGCTTTAAGTGCCAAGCTTTTCTTTGACTTTCCTTCTTCTTCTCCTCTTTTCAATGTGTACTCATGGGTGATAAGTGACCCGATGAGTTCATTCACTTCGAGCTTCTTGAGGTCTCTAGCTTCAAGAATCGCTGTCACTTTTGATTCCCAACGTTTTGGTAGAGAGTTGAGAATTTTTCTTACTATCTCCACTTTGGAATAAATTTTGCCAAGAGCTGTCAAACTGTTTATGATGTTAGTAAAACGAGTGTACATACTAGAAATAGATTCATCATCATTCATCTTAAACATTTCATATTCATGAGTAAGAATATAAATTTTTGATTCCTTGACTTGAGAAGTTCCTTCATAAGTAACTTCCAAGTTATCCCAAATTTCCTTTGCTGTAGCACAAGTCATTATTCTATTAAATTCATTACCATTGAGAGCATTATATAATAAATTCATAGCAGTTAAATTCAAAGTATAAAGTCTATCGTCTTCACGATTAAACTCTTCTTCTTCCTTTTTGACCTTTACTCCATCAACCACTTTTGTTGGAATATAAGGTCCATTTACAATGCATTTCCAGATTTCTCGACCTTGAGCCTGAAGGAATATTCTCATTCTAACTTTCCAGAATGAGTAATTGTCTTCGCAAAAGAGTGGAGGCCGACTGCTAGATTGACTTTCACCAAATGAAGCTGCAATGTTAGCCATAAAATCTTAACTCAAAAGATAGTTAATCTTATAATAGAGCTCTAGCTCTGATACCAATTGTTACTGACCATAGGCCGCACCTATGTCACCTAACAACTGTACCTACCAGACTAGCCGGCCACCGTCTCTACCGGTGCACCGTCACCCATGGTCGGAGAGTCTTGCTTCGGTGACACAGTCACAAGCGAGAGTTCCCATGAGTGATCTGCCTATATGAACAGTACAGGTCAACTAGCTCTGATACCAATTGTTGCCCAGATGACTAACACAAGAGGGGGGGTGAATTGAGTTATATTTAAGAAAATAACAATTATAAATCAAATATATAATATAAAATATAAACAAAATATGAAACAACAATAAATATAAATAGTAAGAGTAAGAGAGAAGCAAACTCAGTATGTTAACGAGGTTCGGCCCCACTGCCTACGTCCTCGCCTCAAGCTACCTCTTGAGGATTCCCAAATCCACTATTCAATCTCCTTTAGGTGGAGATAGAAACCTATTACACCTTTGAGCAGCACCGCTCCAAAGAATCCGTGTAGAACACCCTCTACACTTCCAATCACCTTACACTTGGTGATTTAACTATTCCCCGTGTAGAACACCTTCTACAATTCCAATCACCTCAAACTTGGTGATTTAACTATTCTCCGTGTAGAACACCTTCTACACACACAAGGGTTATACACACCCTTTTACAAATACAAGAGTTGATAGTAGGTAGACTATCAAAGTACACTCCTCAATGAGTGAGATAGAAACAATACAGCGCAACCTATATCTCTCTCAACAAGAACAAGAATTAAGGCTCAAAACTTTAGAAAAGAGAGAATGAGAACTTTGAAGAAATGATGCAAAACTTAGCAATAGATGTGTAAGCTCTTGTTATAAATTTTGTAAAACTCAAGTGAGCTATTTATAGGCAAATGATTTTTCAATTTCAAATTTGAAAAGATTCCCATGTCAAAAACATCATCATTTACTTTTCAAAAATTTCAAATCTAATATTTTTACTTTTTGCATGTGACAAAAGGAGCACACTTTACTTTTCAAAAATTTCAAACATAATCTTTTACTTTTTGCATATGACAAAAGGAGCACACTTTACTTTTCAAAATTTTCAAATAAAGACATCTACCTTTTGCATAAGTCAAGAAAAGCATCCACCACTTTTGAAAATATTCAAATAAAACATGCACATGTGAAAGATGACAATCAATCATCTTAATATTTTCAAAGTTCAAACTTTTAATCATGTCATGCACATGTGAAAGATGACAATCAATCATCTTTCAAAATTTTCAAATTTAATTTTCAAAATATTCATGCATATGTGGAAAATGTATTTTAATGCTTTATGATAAAATATTAATTTTGAGCCTTAATCATAATTTTGAATTTTTAAGAGATTTACAACATTACTCTATGATTTTAATGTGAACTTGTTTCCTTCTTGCTCATGCTTGCTTCCTTGATGTGCTTGATTATATTGTGTGGACAACTTGAGCTTGAGACTCCTTTATTCTTTGGATTCATTTGTTATCATCAAAATCTATTTGTAGATTTACATGAAACTTGAAACCTTGGGTTCAACACTGCTGTTAATGCTTAAGCAGGAATTGAAGTCCCTGAAGGACGAGTTGTTAAAACAGTAATAAATGAGTCAAAGATACACCTGAAGCGTTGAAGACCTATTGGTGCACAAGAAAAATAAAAATCGGTGCTCATGAAGAGACCGTATTTTCTGTATAAAATATAATCCTCCTGAAGAGGAAACCTCCTGAAGAGGTAACTCCTGAAGAGAAAACTCCTGAAGAGTATAACTCCTGAAGAGAAAACTCCTGAAGAGTATAAACCTCCTGAAGAGAAACCTCCTGTAGAGGTGTTTCATGAAATGTTTTCCCCTGGAGAGGAACAATGAGATCTCAATACATTTCATGAGTACTGGAAAATTTATGGATAGAAATAAAACTGTTGTCGACAACGTATATGATAACACTTGATATTACCAGAAGTAATTAAAAAAGTGAGTCAAAAAATCGTCGAAGAATGTCGACGTAGAAATGATTGGCCAAAATGGAAAGCAGTTATTAAAACTGAATTAAACTCTCTAGTGAAGCGAGATGCATTTGGACCTGTTGTTCAAACACCAAAGGGTGTAATATTTGTCAAATATAAAGTGAGTATTTATGCGAAAGCGTAATGCGAAATGAAATTGTGCAGTATAATTTGTCGCACAAGGTTTCCTGTAGAAACTCGAGAGCAATTATGAGGAAACATATTTTCTTGGTATGAATGCAATCACATTCATATTTTTAATTGATTTGGTTATTACAAAAGGATTAGATATGCAGTTAATGAATGTGGTCACTGCATATTTATAAGCATCATTAGATTATTACGATACTTGAAGCATCTAATCTAAGTACATTTAGGAGTATGTACTTTATAAAGTTTCAAAGATCTTTATGAGTTAAAGCAATCCGGACACATGTTGTATAATTGAATCAACGAGTATCTATTGAAAGAAGGATTTAAGAATAATCCTATATATTCATGTGTTTTATCAGAATCCGGATTCGTCATTATTGCAGTTTACGTTGATGATTTACCTTGTTAGAACTCTTAAAAAGATTACAAGGGTTGCTATAAATTCAAGGAATGCATTTGAAAATGATATTATTCAATTCATAGATGAGTTATAAGAATTTGAGACTTCTAGCCTCATCTCTCAAATGCATTTGCTTTTCATAAAACAACATACCATCCTTATCTAAAGGATTAAGCAGTCGAAATGAAGAGGCAAGTAAAGATTTTAAATCCTTATTCTCCTGCTTTAAGTCTGTAATTTTTTTGTCAGACTCTTGAACGAGTCGTTGAAGTACAGAAACCTTCTCGTTAAGCTCCTCAATCTCACGATTTTTGGATTGTAATCGGTTGGAAAATCCAACAATATAGGAGCAGTATCGGGTGCCGAGAGTCACCAGCTCATAAATAGCTTCACGATCTGACTTATTAGCCAGATCATTTGCTTGCTGCAACATTGCACCTGCGGAAGATGCAGGATCAACTTGTAATTGAGATGAAGGATACCTCATATGTTAATTGTGAGAAATAGTAAAAGGAAATTGATGAGCCATTGGAAATTTGTAAAATAAGAATACAAATACAGATGAATTATAGATATGAGAAGAAGATTTGATGCGTACTAAATGAAGCAAAAGACGGTTCTTATAGAAATGGAAATAAGAACAAGACAAGCCATCATCTCTTCAAATCTCACTTTATAAGATATGCTAGATGCATAATTTCAAAAGCCAGCGAGATTAATTACAGATATCCCTATTTTCTTGTAAACGCTGAACCTCTGCCGTTAGCTGCTGTTGTTGACTTTGTATTTGAGCTCTCTCTCGTTCCAGCTCTTCTACTCGTGTTTTCAGGTCACGAGAATACCAGTTTACAAGTTTTTTCAGCTCCTTGTTATCTTGTTTTAAATCTTTATTTTTTCTATCTTTAGTTGCAAGCGTTTGATGCAACTCAGATATTTGATTTTTAAGATGATCAACCTCACTCGTTCTCGCCAATAGCCTCTGAGACATGGTTGTAAGAGAGGCAGCATATTAAGCACTGAGGGTTCTTGATGCTGCAACAATTTCAGGATCAGATTTACTAGAAAGATATATCTCTGCTCCTATCATGGTGTTTACAGCCTCAGGAGAAAATATAAGTGGTTGAGGTATAAAAGGTTCATGGTTTAAATCTTGAACATTAGAATTTCTATCAGACATAATATCATTCTGGATGAACAACAACTGAATCTATGAGGAATGCGAAATCTTTTTGCTGGAGTAAACCAATGGGAAAATTGGTTATATTTAAACAACAACCCGAAACTTTCAAATCTCTTCAAGATCTCGTTTGTCCACAATGTCAAGCGAATTTGATTTTCCGCCGAACCGATAATATTAAACTTCAAAACTTTTACAGCTTTTATCATACATAGATGGTTTCCAATGTTATTTCCGCCGTATATAAACAAGTTCTTCCTAATAACGCCGAATGAGGGGGAGAAAATTTTAGATGAAAATATTATCATACTCTCTCTAATGCATTATTTAGTTGGAGATCGTGTTTGAATTCTTAACTTGTTATATATACTGAAATCATATTTGCTTATTACTTGAAACACTAACGCATATTATCAGGGGGAGTTTAAGTATTACTGCAGGTATCAGATTTCTATTAAGTTTGTCAACCAGATATTATTTTTCATCTTCAAATCACTCAGAGATTATTGCAATTCATGAAACAAGTCGAGAGTATATTTGGCTGAAATCAATGACTCAATAATTTTATACGAAGATAATGCTACTTGTATCACTCAAATCAAAGGAAGATATATCAAAGATACGATCAAGTGATAACCTGGCAGATTTATTCACGAAGACATCACTAACTGCGACATTCAAGAAAATTGTGCAGAATATTAAAATGTGAAGACTCAAAAACTATTGTCATGCACTTTCCAGGGGGAGTAAAAGTCCTGAAGACTTGTGCTGATTGTACTCTTTTTCCTTCGCTAAGGTTTTATCCCATTGGGTTTTCCTTTGCAAGGTTTTAATGAAGCAATCTTAAAGCACTTGTGGATACATAAAGAGACTGTACTCTTTTTCCTTCGCCATTGATTTTTCTTCCCACTGGGTTTTTCCTTGGTAAGGTTTTAACGAGGCAGATTCTTTATGGGTGGTCATTCAAGGGGAAGTGTTATAAATGAACGAACGAAACGGCGCCGCCCCCTGTCCCACCACTAAATTATGTGAATGACCCCACCACTATTATTTTAAAATCTGCATAGTGACTTGCATAGTAATTTGCATAGTAACTTCAACGCCTATAAATATGGGCTTCAGTTGTAATGAAATTTATAAGAAAATATAGAGAATGAAGAAAGTTTCAGAGAGTTTCTTTTACATTTCTCTTGCAATAGTAATAGTTTTCTTTTTAGTTTTATAACAAAAATATATATATTATTTTATTTTTCATCACTGAAAAATAAAATATTTTTTCTTATATAAATAATAATCATTATTGATTAAAAGCAATTATACAAAATTCAAATACACAAAAAATATACAAAAAATAAACTTAGTTACATTATATTAAGTTGAAAAGAAATAAAAAACTTAATACAATAGATTGAATGAAGATATAACAAAATCTCAAATTTTTTTCATGATCCTCTCTTTATTGTTGAAGAATCTCTCATTTCTTTCTATCCAAAGACACCACAGTAAACATAAGAGAATTTGTCAGAACCCTTAGGAGAATTGCCCAGAATCATGCCTTAATACAGCCACTTGGTTAATCTACACACATGCCTTGACTTAAATCTTGACATGTAGTAGGCAATCATGAAGGCCACTGGCCGCGCGTAGCCCATACGCATAACCATGCACGCCCCACAACGCACTTGTTTGCCCGCGCGCTTGCATATGCACCTGCGCCCCATCACTCGTGCGTTCCTACGCACCTCAACACCACTTAGCGAGGCTAGTAATGTGTCTTCACAGGCACGCCATCCAGTGCGCGGCACCAGCTCACGCCTTGCAGGTAATACTAGTGGCATGCCCACAAGGCATGCTATCTAGCGCGCGATACTAGCCCGTGTCTTGCAAGTTAAGCCAGTGGCATGCACACCATGCATGTCATCTAGCGTACGGCTCCAGCTTGCGCCTTGCAGCACGCAGCACTCAGACCACCAGCTTGGACCATGCATGGCCATCGCTCTGGCCACTAGCCCAAGCCATACGGGACCACCGCTCAAGCCACATGACTAGGCCACACTAGAGCAGCACGGCATAATCATGTGTCTACCACAAGGACCATGCATGGTACCCTGACATGACCATTATCAGTTGGCCTTACACAACACCATATCACGCGCACCATCAGATGCTATGCAGTTAGACGCCACATAGCCAGATGCCACATAGACAGAGCACCTCAGACTAGTCTGGCCATGGATCATGCCTCACCTTAGCCTACCATGGGCCTACACTTGGGGCGCCCACTATGTTTATTTGCTTTATTTATTTATTTAATTACATTTGGTTAATTTAGTAATTATCTTATTTTGTCAAGGACCTATTAGGAATTTCCAAATTATAAGACTCTATAAATAGGATCTCTAGGTTTTCATTTCACATCTTTTTAGACATTTGACATTTGAGTTGCTCTTGAGAAAGAATTAGGTCGGCCATTCATTGTGGTTTGAATTATTCGGTGCTTAGGCACTTTAGTTTCAAATTGTGCAATTCGTGAATTCTTTTGAAGAGAAACACACCATGTAATTTATGAATTGATGTTATTTCACATATATCTTTTATTTATAAAATTTATTTGAGGTATTGTTTATTTTCAATATTCTTGGAGTTGTTTGATAATCTTGTGTTCTTGGTGCATGGTTTGATTATTGTGGGATTGTTGAGTTGTTTAATTCATTGTTTTTGCAAGAGAGTTGAGTGTGAGTGTTATTGATGAGTGCCAAATTCACATCACTTGTGAATTTCAGGTCCATCAATTGTGAGTAAGTGAATGTTTGTGTGTGATTGCATTGTTGTGGAAGTGTTGTTGGAGTTGTTGAAGTGTGAAAGTCGAATCACATTAGGGTTCTTTGTGGTTGGCGTGTGCTCCATTGTTCTTCAACGTTCATCCATTTTCTTGGATGTTCATCCCACTTTCTTGAAAATTCTTGAAGAATCCCACAAGCCAAACATACCAATCAGCCAACCCATCAAATCTATTTTCCTTGTTTAGCCTTACACGCCCCTCACATCACCAAACTCTAGCCGGACCCTCATTCCCAAATCACTTATCATATTTCTTCTCCTAAATCAAATATTCCACTTTCTATAAATTTTCAAAGTTGACTAATATAGCCCTCTCCCATAGTCGACCCCATTATTTCCCTCCATCCCACAAAATCTTCCCAAACCAAGCAAAAATACTTTCCATATCTAGCCATACTCGATCAAGACACCACTTACCTTTGCCAAAACCCTAAGTGCCACATCATCTACTCAAAATTTTCATCCCTTATTTCATTGGTCAATCTATCAACTAATCGACTCAATCAAATATTCCTTCCTTCCAATCATATCAATCACTCAATCTACCATACTCGACCAACATATCTCACAAATTCCAATCAATCAAGGATTGGTCTTACCATCTCCTAACTCTAGCCGCAACCCACAATTCCAAACCCTAGTAATTTTGGTAATTCCCAAATCTAGCCCAACCAAGTGACGCCTAGCACACCAAGCCCCATTGTCGAACCCTAATCTTCATCTTACTCGGAATAGCCTAGCCTAAACATCATCCAATCTCATCATACACCCAAGTCTCACCTTGCCTAACCCACCATTGTCACTCCCAAAATGACCAACACCAAGCAAGAAACTCACTCGGTCATTGTAAGGAGAGCAACAAGGCGAGAAGAATCCCTTAGGTGGTTGGTGGCTCGACCGAAGTCTTTATCAGAATCATCTTCCATATTGCAACCATTTGATTGCAGTGATGATATCGTTTCCAACAAGTTAGGAGATCCGTCACGCCTTTGGGAATAACCCAATTTAGCATTGCCTTTCCAATGATATCATCCCATAAATTTCTTACCATTTTGCAATGCAAAGAAATATGGTCAATTGACTCCCAATTTTTCTTACACAAATAACACCATTCGATGACTATCATCCTTCGTTTTCTTAAATTGTTGGCCGTTAAAATCTTACCTAGTGTCATTGTCCACACGAAAAAAGCAACCTTAGGTAGCGCTTGAACTTTTCATATGCCTTTCCATGGGAATACAACCGGCTGGTAGACTTACAATACCTTCTAGATTGACTTAACAGTAAATTTTTTATTTCTCAAATGATTCCACAACATTATATCCCTCTCACCTCCTCCTATTTGCCTAGAATAGAGAAAGCTATAAAAATCTGTAATTCCTCGACTTCCCAATCCTGAATATTCCTGAAAAAAATTAGGTTCAAATATACTGTGCTATTAACTCGACACAACACATCAAAAATTATAGCTTGTTGATTTTCAACTAAACTAAAAACCCTTAGGAATGCTGAAAAAATGGCTCTCTCACCACGCCATTTGTCGAGCTAAAAGTTAATTTTTGTGCCGTTGCCAACCTCGAAAATAATGTGTTGTAAACACATTTCATCCCTTCATAATAAACTTCCAAAGACTCACTCCTTAAGTCCCCTTACCCTCTTTAATGCACCAACCCCCTCACTCACACCCGTATTTCCCCTCTACAACCATTATCTACAACGACAACTCTTCGATTGAAATATTCACAATCATTTTCCTAATAAGGCTATATTGAATATGGTCAAATTACACACTCCCACCTCCAACCCATACATCTCCTTTAGTGTACACACTTTTGGCCAACTTACTAAATGAAATTTATGTTCCTACCCTATGCCGCTCTATAAGAAATCTCTAAATAGGTTTTCAATTTGATTAGTAACCCCCGCCGGTAAAGGAAAAAGAGAGAGATAGTATATAAGTAGATTGGAAAGAATACTTTTAAGGAGTGTTAACCTCCCACTCTTTGAAAGATAAAAACGCTTCCACCCAAACAATCTTTTTTCCACCTTTCTACCACCCCATTCCAAATAGATTTTGCTTTAAAAGAAGCTTCCAAAAGAAATCCGAGATACCTCGTAGGAAGGGTAGCCACCTTACAATCCAATAAGTCAACTAGATGGTTGATATTCTCCACCTCCCAACTTATACCAATTTTGACTTTTTTAAATTGACCATGAAGCCCAAAATAGCCTCAAACATAAAAGTACAATTCTTAAAGTTTGAATTTGATTTTTGTTCGCATTACAGAAAATTAGGTTGTAATACGCATACAATAAATGGGAGATAGATAACCCATTATTACTGCTCCCCACTGCAAAACTTGCAATAAACCACTCCGGATAGCAACATCCATCATTCGACTCAACACCTCCATTACTAGAACAAATGGAAAAGGAGAAAGCGGGTCTCCTCATCTCAATCCCCTCGTGCTCGGAAAGAAATCACAATGATTTGCTATTGACTAACACAGAAAAGCGAGCCGTTGAAATACAATGATTAACCCAATCACATCACTTTTCTTCGAATCCACATCTCTTTAACATATAAAACAAAAAATCTCAACTCATATGGTCATAGGTCTTCTCCATATCCAACTTTTAAAGTACTCCAAGAATACCATCTCTCAATCGGCTATCTAAGCACTCGTTTGCTCATAAAATTGAATCCAAAATTTGTCTACTCCGAACAAAGGTATTTTGAGATTTGGAGATTATCTTGTCCATCACCAAGCTCATGCGACTTTCGAGCATCTTCGATATGATTTTATAGATCTCTCCTACCGAACTTATAGGATGGAAATCATTTAACTCTGTAGCTCCTACAATAGTCGGAATTAAAGCAATAATATTATATTAAAGGATCTCTCAAACTTGTGACAAATGTGAAATTTATTAAAAACTCGAATCACTTTATCCTTCACAAAAAATATTTGTGATAACTCAGATTTTTAAGTATTTTTTAAAATTATTTTAGAAGATCTTTAAGAGAATCTTAGATATATGTATGAAGTTCCATGAACTTTTATTGGTATTAGAGGAATTTAGTTTAAACTATGACACTTGTAAAGATATAGGTAGAGATCTGCCTTGACTCTCGCTTGACATCTGGATCAAGCGAGATACAACCCGAGATCTCTCTTGACTTCTGGCTCGAGCGCGATACATATAGAGATTTGATATATTTCGGTAATTTAGTCATAATTTGATCATTTGATATCGGATTGGAATGATTCAAGACGCTGAGAAAGCTAAGAGAAATATCTATAACTTTTATGTTTTGAGTTTTAAGAGACAATAACTTAATCAAATAAGAAATTGGGATTGAAGTAGTAGAACCCAATTAAGCATAAGAGTCATTGACTTTGAAGTTGACTAAGGACTTGGAATAAGATTAAGTTTTCAGATTATTTTCTCAATTATCCTAAGATCTGGACAAGTGTGTAGAGATGTGGAAAATGAGGAGATTTTATCTAGAAAATTTCGTGTAAAATAAGAAGAATCATCTATCAAACAATTGGTGTACCCGAATTGGTGTTCTCGAGTTTATCTGTTGAATTTTAGTAGAAAAATCATAACTTGGTCATATAAGTTCAGAATAAAGTGATTTTAGTTCCTATAGAACTTTAAGAATGAGATATATAACTTTTATGTTTTGAGTGTTTGATAATAAAGAATGGATCAAGGAGAAAATCTGGTGTGAAGTGGATGGACAAGAATAAGAGTCAACTAGTAACCAACTTAGATGAATTGTCCTATATTCGGCCATGTGAAGAAAATTGTGATTGGCTATCAATTTTTCTGAGGTCTTGACATGTGTAGGAGTATGTATCATGAGGAGATAAATTGATCTAGAAGTCTTGGTGGGTAAGAAAATAAAAGAAAACAAATGGAGAACTCGGATTGAGTGTTCTCGGGTGGTTTTGACATATTTTGGTGTATTAATCATATTTCTCTCATTTGATCTCAGAATAAGGTGATTCAAAATCTTTTATAATCTTAAAAAGATGATATAAAACTTTTATGATATGAGTTTTCGAATAATTGAACCAGATAAAAGGACTTATTTGGGATTAAAGTGAACAGATACTCTCCATTGGAAGAAACCATCATACTACTTTGTCTTTTCCTTTCATGTGCTGGAATGATTCTATCATTGATCAAGATATTCATATAAGTGATACAACCATGACCCTTAGATGGAGATAGGATCAACTAAGCCTAAACTCTAGGGGTGATGATGAGCCTAAAGAACTTGGAAGCTAATACACGGTTCTAAGAGTGGAAACCGGTCACCTTGAGGAAAATCTATTCCCTTATGCCTAAGGTTTCGCCCCTCCCTCATCTATATATATATATATATATATATGTAGTGGTTCTCTTAATTCCCTAGAGCAATAACACACGACTAACTTGAGAAGAAACAAAGAAAAGACTTCCTAAAAACCATTGAATCTACAAACAATACCATAGTGTGCTATTGAATAAGTTTGAAGAGAAATTTGTAGGAGCTTGATTCAATCACCACTTCAAACTTTAGAGAAACTTGTAAGTATACAATTTAACATAATCTTGGCATAGAATAAGTAAATTTATGATTAGATCATATATGTTACTTGTTTGAGCTTAATCATTGTTTATAGGATTGAAATGAAATCTATGAGATTATGGATTGTTTTCTTGGTCATGAAAAATGCTATGAAAATTATAAAAATATAGATTTATGTTTTAATAAGTAAAAAATAAGATTTAGGTGAAAGAATGACATGTTTTAAGTTGAAAAACCCTAATAATTGTGACCTCACTCGACCTATGGATCGAGCGAAGAACAACAATAACCTATCGCTAGACTGTCGCTCGATGTCCCGCTCAAGCAAAAGACAACCCGAGACTTCGCTCGACCCTCGCTCGATATCCTGCTCGAGCAAAAGGCAACCCGAGACTTTGCTTGATTCTCGCTCGATACCTTGCTTGAGCGAGGTACCCCGTTTGCTTAAATTCAAGATTTTTACTTGGATAAAGGTTGATGTTTTAATAAAGAAAAAGTATATATGTTATTTAAGTGTATAATTGGTATGATACATGTTATAGAACATTGATTTTATGAATTGATGTAACGTAAATATATGTGCATGTGATGTATGCTATTATGAAATATTCTCACATGTTATAAGGCTCGTATGGACATAAAATATGCATGTCATAAGTTTAAATTTATGCGTATGTTGCATTACGTCACATATATGTGTCATGAAGTATGTTTTAAGAAAATACGTTAAGAAAACTTAACAAGTGGAAAGATTAATAAGTCAGTCATGTCATGACGGGGACCAGCGATACGCCCGTATGACTGACGTGCCAATAGGGACCTAAGCATGTCGAGTATTTGAAAATTGACAAGGACTTAAGGATGTCGAGTATTTGAAAACCGGCAGAGACCTAAACCTGTCAAGTATCTGAAAACCGATAGGGACCTAAGCCTGTCGAGTATATGAAAACCGGAAAGGACCTAAGCTTGTCGAGGATGTGAAAATCGGCAGGGACCAAAGCATGTCGAAGATATGAAAGTCGGTAGGGACCTAAGCCCATCAATGATATAAAATAAGAAATATTCGATGAGGACACCTGTCGATGATACAAAATAAGTATGACTCACAATATTACGAAAGAAAAGAAATAAGAGTTTAAGTATGATAGAGTGGATCCATGAAATATATAAATCTAAATCATGTATGAGTCACATAAAACATTTTTATAAGATATATGTCTTTGAGCATTGACATGTATGATAAGTTCTTATGTCATCTATGTCATATTTTGTTGATTATGTACTTACTGATATTTCTTAGAAATCTCACTCTTTTATATTTTATTTATCATTTTTTATGGAATGATAGATGATATTGTATGAGTAAATAAATTGTTATAAGACTCAGACATTACAGGAGATTCTGAGGAGTCCCGAAAGTCCTACAAAATACTTCTCTACTAAAGGAATGATTTTATGTATAAAATCAAGTGGAATAGTAAGAGTATCAGAAGGCAGAAAGAGATATTTATTACAAGAGAACTAACTGACTTATGTAAGTTATGGATACAATATATTATGATGAATGAAAAGTTATAAATAATATAGTTTTAATATGTCATGTGATCTATTTATGTAAGAATTAGATCTCTTCGCATATATGGAAGATTTATCTCTTTCTGTTATGTTTTACATTGCACTTAATTAGTAAGTTTAGGTGCATACACTTTTAAAAAAAAAAAATCGGGGTGTTGCAATATTACTCTTTCCATCGACGACTCTCGATAGTGGCTCTTGCTGAGATTTTTTATTTTTATTTATTTTTATTTTTCTTTAGTAATTAAGAAAATATTTTCTTATAATATAGTAAATTTTTTATTATTTAGAATTATTAAAAAATACATGTAAAACAAAAAATAAAATACAAATAACACTAGCGGGAGACCCAACAAGACCACCTTTTTTTTATATTAAACTATCAATTCTACTTATTTTTTACCTCTACCTATTTACTTATTTTAATCTTAATTTATTTTTTAAGATTTTAACCATTTAAAATATACAAATTTATTATTTAAAAATATATAAATAAAATAAAAATATACTAGCGGTCAAAACTAAAAACATGGACAAACCGAGGATCACACTAGCATTTTCCTTGTTAATATGGTATGCTCCCTTTTTTTAGTTGATAATTCCTCACAATATTATAAAATGAAATAAAAATATAATATATAAATTTTTAAATATATATATATTACACAGTTAAATATTAAATTAGGTTTGATTAAAGGATCTTATTCTCATTTTTGAACTTCAGTTTTGAATTTGATCATTTTAATCCATTCCCCACCTTTAAAAAAGTTTCATTGACAAGATCCTGTTAATTAATAAAAATAATCAATAAAAATTAGAATCAATAAAAACATATTTTTGAGATTGGAAAGATCTAAAAAATAAAAAATAAAAAACCCAAAGGATTCGCAGCAGTGGCTGCAGATGTAGGGGGTGGCAACACAACCAACACCTTAATTTATTTATTATTGTTGGCTACACAACCAGCACCTTAAAATGCAATGATAACATAAAATGTTCCAACTTGATAAAAATATCTATAAGATTTTCTTTATTCATTTTTTGTTTATCTGACTTCATGCAAAAAGCAGCTGAATAAGGAGCCGAG
Source organism: Platycarya strobilacea (assembly GCA_036898215.1). Classification (NCBI taxonomy): domain Eukaryota; kingdom Viridiplantae; phylum Streptophyta; class Magnoliopsida; order Fagales; family Juglandaceae; genus Platycarya; species Platycarya strobilacea. The sequence goes on along the minus strand of CM072546.1, from coordinate 19,064,058 downwards.
TGGATACAGGCACATCTGCCAGAGTGAATGAAGAAGTAATTCTAAACGACCAAAGTTAGCAAACATAGTTAACAACTTAATACTGCAAAACAAAGGTATCGGGTGTAATAGATACATGGCCATGGCAAGATTCCCTCCCACGCATGGTTTCCTTGTTCTTTCTTTCTTTATGCATGTATTCTTTGTAATATATACAATACAAGAACCATATGCTTCCCAAAAGGTTCATTTCAAAATTGATTTCCAGGTGTAGATGCCCCCTATCTATCTCGCCCTCGACAACTGTATAGCTTCTGGATCAAGAGTTGTATCTTCAGTCCAAGGAAAGTTGTGAGACACTAGGAAGGACTCTCGATTCCTTACTTCTTCAAGCTGCTCCCAGTCTGCCCATCTATCTGCCAGACCCACTCCCCGCAGCATTTGTACCACTTCCGCCATTGTCGGACGGTCCTCGGGTGAGCTCTGAGTGCACAGCAATGCAACCTGAACAAGAGTCCCAACTTCTTCGGGATCGTAACTCTTCAAGTTCCTATCCACAATGTCATCTAGCCTATTCTCTCTCTGCAACTTCTTGATCTGTCAAATAATCTACAAACTATATAACCAGAGCTCAAAAGACATTAAGGTACAAGCATCTAATATCTTGGGAAAGAACACTATCAGGTTCATTGGATCCTCATACAATCTGGATTTCTCTAATAACAGCAAATGGAAACTGTTGGCTAGTGCAGCTTAAAGGAAGACATGAATGTGAGTGCATGTGATGTGATGTCCACTTTGGCTCACTACTTGAAAACTTGAAGTAACCACATTGCAGAAATAGTTTGAACAAATATGGGCTATCGATAATTTGGAAGTTACAAAGCTAGACAATTGAAAACACAAATCCCTCTCACCTAGACATAAAGGTCTTACATGTCACATTCACAAAGGTTTTTGAAAACCAGTGCTTCCCTAACATGCAGGTTAAACAGACAGACATGTCTCATTCAAGAGAACAGTATCGACAAGAATATATATTTTATTTAACTTTTGATAGAAAGGACATGACAAACATCAAACTATTAGCCGATATATCTTAATAAAGACAATACCAGAAAGGAATGAAAAGAGAAAAGCCTCAAGATAAGAGATAGGCATGCATGGTAGCAGATAAACAGCGATTAGCATAGCTAAGACCATAGATTTAAAATCTTACATGATCAAGCAGAAGAACATCCTCTTCCTCTTCAAGGCGAGATAAATCTACTGCACGCTGACCAGTGACAAGTTCGAGAAGAGTTATGCCATATCCAAATACATCCGTCTTTTCTGAAGATTTTCCTGTGTGCAAATATTCTGGGGCAATGTGACCCATGGTTCCACGAACTTGAGTGGTAACATGAGTCAATTTTGTATCAACCAACTTTGCTAGCCCAAAATCCCCAAGAACAGCTTCAAAATCATCATCTAATAGGATATTTGCAGCCTTTAGATCACGATGTATGATCTTAGGATTACAATGCTCATGTAGATACTCCAAGCCATGGGCTGCACCAAAAGCCACATGTTTCCTTGTTGGCCAGTCCAAGCCCTTCTCCCCAGGTTTCAAATCTAGGGCACACATTAATGGTAAAAATTAGAAAGATGGAGATAACAAAGATGGACTAAATTCTCAAGTTGCATTAGGCGCAGCTCTTTATAATATAACATCTCTCAATTTATTTCTATATTCTGCAAACTTTTTTCTCCTGCCTATCCTTAGCATGTCATCTACAAGCTTGTCATGCATAAAGAATTTCACATCATTAATTGTCATCTGATATCTAATTAAAATTCATGCTATTAATTGGCAGTTTAAGTACATAAACTTGACTAATTAAATTAAATATACATCCCATTTATTTTGATGAAATCCAACTGTGTGTTTGATAAGATATTGACCTTGTAAAATGGCAATAAATGATGAAAAAATTATCAAAAAGTTACACAAGATACAATGTGCACACTTTTGGAAAACAGAATGATTTGAATGACTGCCTGAGCCAGTTCAATGATAAATCAGCCTTAAGTTTGTTCTGGTTCTACCTCATCAACCATCTGATTTAAAAGCCAGATCGAGCCATTGAACCACCTGATTGAACGAGTGAACCTTCTGTTGAAACATGGGTCTGTTTTCACCTTATTATCAACCTTGAGGTGCACTGTTTAATTTAAAGAATTTGCACATGGAAGGCAAAGGTTGTCGCCAAGTGCATCTCCCACCTAACAAACATTTCAAGATATTTGTGTAATAAGGTTCAATAAATTATTCCTTTGCATCCACTGCATTTTGCTGGATCGCCAGTCAAATTGATGAAATGATCTGTTTCTGGCATATAGTTTTACTGCTCAGTAGAAGCCCTCTGAAACTGGTCTGAACTAATTGACTTTATATGAACTAGAGAAACCCCGAGAAGATTGAGATTATACCATTCAAACGAGTATGCAAGCTTTGAATTGGGCTATATTTAAACAGAGTTTTCCAAAATGTGCCACCGCACAAAAAATCTACAACATTGTACTTCATCATAGTTCTTTATTCGTCCCATTTTACTTGAAATATCCAAGAAACTGATTCCTTTGACTGGTATAATGCCTATATGCAGATCTTGAAACTGTAATTTTGACTAAGCTTTTACAGCTTCAAGATTTTGTTCCACTTATGATGTGTAAACCACGGTAAGAAAATACTTCCATGCAAGTTTTCTAACTAATAATTGCAAAGAACTAGAGAAAATCAGAATAGAATGAACTAATACAATGTGACTGTTTAAGGATATACCTCTTAAGCGGTATGCAACACTAAGATTTTGCATGAATGGATAAACAAGGATCCTCTCCGATGAGGTTGTACAAAATCCTATCAACTGCAATAGATTCCTGTGAACGGCAACACTTATAAGTTGAACCTCTCTTTGGAATGCAGCCTCTCCACCAGGACTGTTATAATCTGAAAGGCGTTTGACAGCAACCTTTGTGTTGTCTGAGAGGACACCTTTGTAAACTTTTCCAAAGCCTCCTTGTCCAATTATGTTGCTTTCACTGAAATTGTCAGTTGCAAGTTGGAGTTCACGCAAAGAAAATCTTCTCAGTTGGCTGAAGGAGATTTTTCGATCATCTTCACCTAAAATGGCCAAAATATTCGATGCTACTTTCACACGAGTCATTCAGGATTAACAAATATTCACCCACTTTAATTGAGTTACGAGAATTTGAATACAGTTCATAGAAAAGATGGAACACATATGTTATCTTAGGGAGTCCATGCATACATCAGAGATTTATTAACCTTCTTTGAGAATCATTTCTTATCAACCTCGTTTAATGACTTATAAAAAAATATCCTAGGTAATGATAGGGTGATGATAGACTGAATAAGGTAAATAGATCAGATTGAGATAGTTTAATATCATTATTGCAAACAGAGATATATAAGATCAGTAAATGACCATAAAGCCTAAGGAAAAATTACCTGCAACATCAACGAACACATCATGTTTGAGTTCGTGCACATAATGGTGAAGGTATGCAAACACAGCCCCAAGTGACAAGAGTAGGAATGCACCACAACTTGCAGAAATTACTACCATTCCAAGTTTTGATTTTCTGGTTGAAACTGCAAAATATTTAAAAGGTAAGTATCACCTAGACTATTTATACATGAAGAGTATGAAAGAAATAATGTCAATAAACCTGGAAGAGGAGGGCGAGAAACACAAGGTTGCTCCATTCCAGGGTCACAAGTAAGATGGGTTCCTGTAAAACTGACAGAACAATGAAGTTGATAATAAGCCACGCATGAAGTGATCTACAAGAAAACATACATCTTTGGCTAATACACATAAAACTGAAGCATCTCTCTATAACACCACAGAGAAACCTCAAGAGTTATAAGCATTACACCAAGGCTAACAAATCAATAATTTTGGAATAGAACTTTGGTCCTCATTGGTTCGGAAATGATACTTTAGATGGATGGAGCACAATTAATAAACATAATTTGAGGCGCTAATAGTTGTATAATATACATGATACCCCATAATGACTAATGAGTATAGGCAATGTATAGGATCCCATATTACTTGGGAGAGAAAAGTTCTTACTCTTTATAATAGTTCCAATGGAGCCTCCAATTATACTATTGACTAATTATTTTGGAATATAGGTCCATATGGCTTTGACATTCCCTTGGGACGTTACAAATGGTATCAAGGTTTCCAACCAGAAGTATAGGATTTGAGCCAAGCCACCTACAATGGAATAGCCTGACAAGGATGTTGGGAATTTAAGGGGAGAGATTGTCATACCCTTGATAACGTATCAACACCAAATCAACCACATGATACGAGTCATGTGGCTGATTTGGTGTTGATATGTTATCAACCTCATATTAGCTTATGAGTGTACATGGTGTATGAGATCCCACATTTTTTGGAGGAAGAAGTTCTTACCATTTATAATGGTTCCAATGGAACTCCAATTGTCCCATTGACTAGTCTTTTTGGAAAACTAAGTTTCTAATTTCTTAGTGCCTATACCCTCAAATATGGACAAATTTTTTCTGGGTTGCAGGTTTATTTCAAAGTGATAACTCTTTAAGACTCTTCGACATCTATCAGTTAATCTCTTCCCTTCAATATCTCTTTTGAATATTGAGTTTATTTGCTTACACAACCCCAACTAAATATGTCATCATTATGACATATATTAATTGATTTCTCCCACTTGAATATCTACCGGTTTTCAAGCTTGCTATTGGCGTCTCACAGGCCAGATTGTTGCTACTAAAGCACAACATTAGAGACACTTGATCAAACATAGCCATGAGAATAAAAAGATTGTCATATCAGTTCTGTATAAATATTTTTCAGTAAGTTTACAAGTTCATTTCCTTACTGACATCCAGAATTCATGTCAAGAACAGATACAAGAGTAAAAATCTTCTGCGACCAATAAAATAGTGTGGATTTAACATTGCTAATAATCAAGTATATCATAAGAAAGACCACTTGGTAATGCTAAAGAACAGTGAGAAGGCTTTAACCATTTAATTTATAACATTGCCACATTATACTGCCTAATCCTAATACTAAATTATGGTTTCAAAAGCACCTTCCAAGACTGGATCTACAGTAACACCTCTTGCAAAGATATTTTTAGTTAAGAATAAAGAAGAGACAGTAGTAGATGTGGAAGAGAATTATGCTGGCCGTCTCAGGTTTAAAAAAAATCAGAAAAGACAGATGTTATGGATCTGCAAGTAAAATACGGCTGATTTTTTTTTTTCTTTACCACTACCAACAAACTTTACCCTGGGCAAGTTGGCATCTTCATAAATACATTGTGATCTGTGATTGTATTAAAAAATCCAGCTAGAACAAAGCAGCAGCACTCATTTAAGTAATAAAAAGCCCGCCTTTGAGCTGCCTAGGTGTGGCAGCTGTTTTCTAACAAGTCCCTAGTAACAAACTTGATTACATAGAAGATTAAACAGAAACATGATTCTTTCTGTTCTATCATGATAAATCATTTACTGGGTTAAAAGAAATGATGCTAAAATCTAACTTCCATCATGACACTTCTGGCAATTCAATTATTTATTTAGGGAGAGATTCCATTTTTGCATTATATAAGGTTAGAAAAATATAAAGAGATATAGAACATGTAATTGAATTACTTGAATGATAGAATCGAAAATAGTTGCACAGGGATTCTTCCAGATAAAGCATTGGATGAAAGATCCCTGTAAAGGAAAGAAACAACCAAACATCAACAATACGAATTTTGGCATACAGCATAAATCCTAAAGACTAACAGCAGCAGAAACCTTAAAAATAAATAGGATAATGATAGGGTTACTACCCATTTACTACTCTTTTTGTATTTTGAATTTTTTTGAATTTTTCATTTTATTTAATGGTTAAGGAAGTGACTATTAGTAAAATTGTATATATATATATATTTTTTTAATTTTTGCTTAATGATTAAGGATGTTAAAAAAATACTTAGAAGAAAATGATAAAATGATAAAACAATAAAAATTTCAAATACACTATAGAGTAGTAAATGGGTAGTAACCCTATCATTATCCAAATAAATAGTCCTTACAGTTCTGTCAACCCAGTAATATTTGCAATTGAATTGGGAATGGTTCCGGACAAGTGGTTTCCCCTCAATACCCTGAATCAAAGGTGACAGCAGAACATATTCAAAATCTATCTTTGGCTGGAATGATAGAATAGTGATATGTGTACACTAGACATGGTTAAAGAATTATGCTTCCAAACATTTTATGATAATAATCAGATAAATCAATAGAAAAAATCACCAAGCTCAAGGACTTTTCCAAGACTATATATATTTTTCCATGAATATGAGAACAGTAAGAAAATTTGACTACTCAAGAAACACAGATTGAAGTCTTACAAATGCTTTAGACTGGGAAGCTGACCCCAAGTGGTAGGAATAGAGCCACCGAAATTATTATTAGCAAGATTTAGGTTTTGAAGTTGAGCCATGCTGGCAAGGTAGTCAGGTAGCACACCAGATAGATTATTGTCCTGTAATTCCCTGCAAGAGATGGAGTATGTAAAGCATTCTAGTAATTTCTCACCATGTATATAATGAATAGCTTAGTAACTAAAACAAAATTTTGATTAAAAAACTCTCAAAAAAGTCAAGAAAGATTGGAAATCCTTCCAATATGGAAAAACAAAGGGGGATAGTTACTGTATGTTTAGATCTTATATGCCCTTTGAATTAATATGGAATTTAGTATCAGTAAATAGTAACAATGAAAAATGCTATCATCACTTGAAATTATCATTCATCGGGCATAAAAAAATTGTCAATACACAGATGAAATTCTCCTCAATTGTGGGAAGTGTAACGCCGAATGTTAAATGGAGTCTAATCATTACAATTTAAATTAGAAATAACACTTGTTACAAATGCCTGTAAAAATGTGTCTTAGACTCTTAGGCTGTTTTCAGAGGAAACTTTTTTGTTTTTAATTTATCCCATACCAATAATGTATGAGCCACAACACACATAATCAACACTCATGAGTGAGTCGATGTACATGTATTGTAAAGCAGTTTGTCATTAAGTTCTAGCTTTACTTTTCAACAATGCCCAGACTTATCCTAATTAGTGGAGAAGAAAAGTTCTTTTCTTTATTTTACTGGCACCATATTGTTTTTAAACTGTGAAAAAGCATATCGATTCATACATCGATAAATCATAACAAAGGTGCTCTTCTAAAGAATAAAAATGTTAAACTTTACTAATCATCATAAAAGGGGTGATACCCAAGTACACGGGGAGTATACAAAAGGTACACGCAGCAAGAAAAAGAAAAAAGAAAACCGTACTGAAAGCTAGAAACGGAAAAACAGGTAATGAGCAATAACCATATTGAAAAGGGTTCTAAACATAACATTCTCTTCTATCAATAAAATTTTATTTTACCTATAAAAAGCTGTTCTTAACATAAGATCTTTGAGGTCACCCTCCATCTTCTCACATCAACAATTTCTTTCAATCCAAATGTACCACATCAGATATGGTGGCATCATTTACGATAGTGATTCACCCTGAAGACAACCAACAGGTCCTTCCATAAAGCCAAGAGCTCCACTGAGGCATAACCCAATGTTGTCCAAACAGAATGAAGATGCTCCCCAGGATAAAATTCATTGAGATTCAGCAACATATACCTTTATACTTGGATCATTGTGGGGACATTAAATATGGGATGTATAGGGTTGTCAATGAAAGAATATTCGAACATGTTTTGGGGTGGGGAGGTTTCTTGATTTTATATGAGGTGGGAGATGGAATGACATGTGGCGTGGAAATCAGTCCTTAAGTAACTTTCTCGGAAATATACAGTATTTCTGTGCCAAGGAGGCTTCTGTGGTGGGCCCCCTTCAGTTTTCTAATGACTCCTAGGACTGATTTTATTAAAGTGAAGCACAATTGGGAGGTGGAGCTTTCTTATTTGTTTTTCAACCTGTTGCATGTCATCCATTTGAGATGGGTGGAGAATACAAGCTATGTTGGACCCCCGTGTATTACTTTTCGATATCTATAAATATTTTACTTTCTTACTAAACAAAGATAAATCCAGATCATCATATCAAAATATTCAAACAAATTCTATACATACTAAGAGCATACTGCAAATTATTAGATGAATGCTACCACCCTGTCAAGTAAAACAAAAAAGTGAAACCTTATGCATCAAGATGATATAATAACTTACAAGCTAGCCAAAAATTTCAGTTTGGTAATTGAGGGTGAAAGCGTTCCCGAAAATCCCTTTGAACCCAGGCTCCTGTAAATCAGTACATTCAGAAACTAAATGCACTGCACAAGATAAACAGTTTCCCTGATAACAACAATGCAAGTGAATTAAACAGGGAATAAAATGGAGTTTTACCTATCAGGTATCAGGAAGATTGTGATAGTCCCAGTAAATTAATACTTAAGTATCTTCTAGTATGATGAACTTACAGTGATATGACATTTCCATTCCTACAGGTGACGTGGGACCAACTGAAGCATGGACTCACAAAATGATCATTCCAATCTGATATCTGACTTTTGGAATCATTAAGCACCTTCAGAAAATCGATCAAAGCTTCACCTGAGCATTGGCAGCATGAAGAATCCAAACATCAAATAGCAACATTAAAGCATCTAATAAGATGGGTGGGGAAAAGGAATCTAAGCTATTTGATAAAATTCAAAATTAAGAAGAATTTACAGAAATTGTACTAATGTGACTCAGGCCCGATCAGCTACAGTGTCATTTCCTTCCTTTTAGTGACTAACAGAGTCTTAAGGCTATTGAAAATTGGACCAGTTTATCACGTTTTCATGAGATTCTATGTCTTCTCCCTCTGATTCTAAAATGTGTTTAGAGAAGTTCTGGGAAAATATGTTAATCAATAGAGTACAAAACTAGGTTACAAACAGGACGAAGGACAAAGTTTAAACCACATTATACCTTCCACATCAGGTTCTTTGGTTGAGTAACTGGTAGTTAGCAAAATGAGGAGTACTAGCCAGCATATGGTTAGCTTTAGAGGATGCCAGCTTAAAACATTTCCAAACATGCAACTGTCCTCAATTTCCGAGAAGCATTCACTTGGTGACCTACTGCCCAGTTTCCGGAACTCTAAATAAAGGAAAATAAAGTACCAAGAAATACAGGGTTAAATACAATTTGTCTGGAAATGCAAAGTAACACTTCATCCAATACTCTCTTCGTCCAACAGTACATGGGAGTTTTAAAATGGCATGCCTTTTGATAAACGAATAAACATCTTCTTAAATTGCTTATAACACCATGTATGTAGGTATTACCTATGCTCATGTCTGCCACTTTATCTTCCGCATTTTAGGAACGTTCTTATTTTGTTCATTAACATGCAAGTCCTTGATAAATTCACCTATGTTATAGGGCACAGAGACTTTTGAGTATAAATTTCACTATCGGTATAATAATAAAATAACAACAAAATAAAACAAAGGCAAAGATCAGCATCCAATGCTGGTCCCATGTAAGAGAGGTCCGGATACTGCCCTGCCCTTCAGCATTTTTGCATGAATTTACCACTTTCAATACTTCAAATGCACTTGGGTGCCAATTGAGGAAGTCATGGAGTGTTCAAAGTAGTTCAACAATAACAAGTTTGCAAAACGCAAAAAGGCAAGTCCTTTTTTCTTTGAGTGATGCCAGTTGAGCCCAATCCCTTAAAATATCCCTACTAGTCAAGCAAAAGTTTCCTCGGCTAGAGGCTATAGCATTGATATCCTCTTAGATACATGATCCAAAATTAAAGCCTGATGCACTACCACCATTTTAACCATTTACAAACCATCAAGAGGCAGTCTAGGTAACACAAGCAGTCAATCAATTTCAGCTATTTCATAACTTTGCCAATTCTTTTACCCTATTTGCTTTGCTAGAAACAAACTTTGTTCTTATCTTTCCGCTTATACTGTTCAACTAAGTGTTAAATACATATCCACAAAGGCATATATTAGAGGCTTGATTGAACATAAATTATTTTACCCAGAGAAAAAGGACAATCATTTTCATAAGTAGTCAAATTTTCAATATTATCCTCTTCAACAAAAATTCATTTCCCAAAAAGTAAACTCTCTTCACTTCCTACGCACCATCTGCAATCAAAACGAGAAAATATGATAAATCAAGCTGACACGCACTCTATAATCCTCCCATGCAAATCCCACCTCCACCCCCCCCAAAAAAAAGAACAGAACAGTGAAGGCTTGTGTGATCATCTTCTTGAAGCCTGGGAAATTAAATAAAAAGTGATTAAACTAAAAACATCTCCTCTAAACAGAAATTTCTGCTTTAAAAGCCTAATTCAACAAAAAATCATGGGACTCCCTTTTTAGGAGCCATAAATCTCATAGGACACCAAACGCAGCAGACTTAGTTGACTCAAATTCATCCTACTCTCTTCTCCTACAAATTTAACATCTCTACAGGCGGATTAGAGTCGCATCCTTCTCACAAACTGCAGCTATAAAATCTACCACCTAATAATCAATCCCAGCCTTTTACCCTCCATGCACATTCATATATGATAGATAAACAAACAGTGCTAGAAAGTATTATTCTATAAGAGCTAGAAACATTAGATAACGAAAACCTTCCCACCCCAAAGAACTCAAAATAGGACGAAATGAATGCATATCACGGATGCAACATAACATCAAACCAAACACAATGGAACAAAGATTCGACGCTCAAACAATTATAGAAACATGTAATAAGATTAAATTAAAGGAGTAAGACGAAAAGAAAGACACTTTACTTGTTTCAGCCATGGCTGTTGCAACCCACCAAAAGAGAAGATGCCAGAGTAGAAGAAGAGGAAGAAATCGAGTGTTTCCAAGATCATCATGACTGTCATGGTCAAGGGAATTGGAAGATGGGTTAGTGCCAGGGTCCCACTATGCAATATTGTGCCAAAAGGAAGAAAAAATAAGGGAAAGCAATTGTGGAAACAACAAATCAATTCTGTGAAGGCCAATGGCATGGAATATGGAAGCTAGTTGGTGCATTGGTGATGGAACGAGAATGAGAATCCCACTAATTAATGCGTCACTTTGCTTTTAGTTAGATAATATCTCCATTATTGTAGCTTTAAGCCTTTTCTAAGAACGGAGACTCTCGGTCGGACTCGAGGAGTCACTTCAGTTGGGCTAAAGCTTTCGACGATTTGATTTTATCATATTCCCTGTTTAACTGACAACGACACGTTCCGAACTTTTCCCAAAACATAACAACACGACAACCCAACACTGACTGGAGAGAGAAAAGAAGTGATTTGTATTTTCCGGACATGTATCTATCCTTTTAGCTTTACCTACTTTGATATTAAACTCGGAGAGATGTTCATCAGAGATTAGTGGTGGATTACATTATCTGGAGGTCATGCGCCAGAAATATCAAAACGTTATTAATAGTCAAACAGACTATTAAATATACTTTTCGTAAATTCAGATGAATAATAAATTGACAACACTGGGATGTTAAAAGAGTACAGAATATTATTATACAATAGGGAATAATAAAAGAATAATAGATGAATAAATAACTATCTTAGTTAATATAGCAAAACAAAAATTACATTTTGAAGTCAGTATATACTTCTTCCGACTCTCCGAGTCATATGGCAGGAGTTAATTTACGAAAATAAATTATTAATGATAAGTGGGCAGTTGAAATAGAGAAAAATTTGTTTCAAGCGTATGATGTAAGAGTTGGTACGCCTTTTGATGAAAAAATAACAGTTATACACTTATTGATTTTCTTCTCTTTCTGCCTACTAGATGTAGAATAAATAATTATTTTATTTCTCGACTGTATTAGTTTGCACAGTCTCGAATGTGTCTAGGAGCTAGTTGAAATAATGCTTTGAGGATGTTTGAGTACTGTTCCATGGAAATGAGGAGGAACTGAAAAAGCAGGTATCCGGTAAAAACACAAGAAGGTCAATGCCAAAACATGATCGAGTTACATGTTTAAAAAAAAAAACCTAGAAGAAGCCAACAGTGAAAGAGGATTCTGTTGGAAATTGGGCAGAGTAGTGGATAGAATAAGAAACCCCTACAGTAGTCTGTATTTGGGGCTTTAGAAAAAAGGCTGAAATGATGCCAACACTAGCAGAGCTCGTGTAAAAGTGGGCACTTCGCACAAATAAATGGGCCTTTCTTCTGCGCCACTGCAGCCAGGGAACGTGATTCTGCTGCTAGATTCTTATCGCATTGGCCGCTACCCTTGATGCATGCAATGCCCTTTTACTAAAGGGTGATGTACACCCACAGGAATTTTTTACAGAGTCACAACGGTCCTTGGTATTTTGGATTCTCTCCTTTCTGATATGTTTTAAAAATAACCTAAAGGCATAAAAAGTCAGTCCCTTTATCAAATAGGGGACATTGAATTTGGAATATGGTAAAAGTAGCTCTCGATTGGGGAACTATCCCTTTGATGAGTGTTGCAATTGTTCTATGTATTTGAGATATTCTTTTCTATTAGTTTGGAAATTTATAGTTCTTCCATTTTTCTATAGGAAACTTGATCAGATTTGGTCTTATAGATATACACACACACATATATATATATATTTTTAAAAGGATGGTACCTGTTATGAAATTTAAAGAAAGGAAACTACTATTGCAAAAGAAAAATAAGAAATTCTCTCTAGAAATCTTAAAAACTGAAACTTTCTTTCTCTCTCTATATTTTCTTATGAATTTCATTACAACTGAAACCCCTATTTATAGGCTTTGAAATTACTATACAAGTTACTATGCAAGTCACTATGCAAGTCACTATACAGAATTTAAAATAATAATGGTGGGGTCATTCACATAATTTAAGTGGTGGGACAGGGGGCGGCTGCATTTCGTTCGTTCATTATACTCCCCCTTGAATGACCACCAATAAGAAATCTGCCTCATTAAAACCTTGCCAAGTAAAAACTCAGTGGGAGAAAAACTAATGGCGAAGGAAAAAGAGTACAGTCTTCTTATGTATCCATAAGTGCTTTAAGATTGCCTCATTAAAACCTTGCAGAGGAAAACCCAGTGGGACAAAACCTCAGCGAAGGAAAAAGAGTACAATCAACACATTTACTCTCCCTGAAAAGTGCATGACAAAAGATCTTTGAGTCTTCGCATTCCAATGTTATGCACAATCTTCTTGAATGTGGAAGTTGGTAACGCCTTTGTGAATAAATCTGCCAGATTATCACTAGATCGTATCTGCTTGACATCAATTTCACATTTCTCTTAAAATTCATGAGTATAAAAGAATTTAGGTGAAATATGTTTGGTTCTGTCACCTTTAATATATCCTCCTCTGATTTGAGTGATACAAGCAGTATTATCTTCATATAAGATTGTTGGGCTATTATCGATCATGGGAAGTCCACATTTTTCCTGGATATGTTGAATAACTGATCTCAACCAAATACACTCTTGACTTGCTTCATGAATAGCAATGATCTCTGAGTGATTTGAAGAAGTAGCAGATAGTGTCTGCTTAACAAATCTCCATGATATAGCAGTATCTCCATAAGTAAATAAATATCCAGTTTGAGATCTACCTCTGTGTGGGTCTGAAAGATAACCTGCATCTGCATACCCAATCAATTCTAGACTTGAACCACGTTGATAAAATAATCTCATATCAACCGTACCATGAAGGTAACGAAGGACATGTTTAATGCCATTCCAATGCCTTCGAGTTGGTGCAGAACTATATCTTGCAAGCAGATTAACTGAGAATGTAATATCTGGTCGAGTGCAATTTGCAAGATACATCAAAACTCCAATTGCACTGAGATATGGTACTTCAGGACCAAGAATTTCTTCATCGTCATCACAAGGACGGAATGGATCTTTCTTCACATCAAGTGTTCGAACAATCATTGGAGTACTCAGATGATGAGATTTGTCCATATAAAAATGCTTTAGGACTTTCTCAGTATACATGGACTGATGAATAAAAATTCCATTTGGCAAGTGCTCAAGCTGCAGGCCGAGACAAAGTTTTGTTTTGCCAAGATCTTTCATTTCAAATTCATTCTTTAAATATATAGCGGTTTTTGAGATCTCTTCAAGAGTTCCCACAATATTTAAATCATCAACATAAACCGCAATAATGACAAATCCGGATTCTGATTTCTTAATAAAAACACATGGGCATATAAGATTATTCTCAAATCCTTCTTTCAATAGATATTCGCTTAAGCGATTATACCACATGCGTCCGGATTGCTTCAACTCATATAAAGATCTTTGTAGTCTGATTGAGTACATATTTCTAGATGTACTTGTAGATGCTTCAGGCATCTTATATCCTTCAGGGATTTTCATATATATGTCATGGTCTAAGGATCCATATAAATATGTAGTAATCACATCCATCAATCGCATTTCCAATCCTTTTGTAACAACCAGACTAATCAAAAATCTAAATGTGATTGCATCCATAACCAGAGAGTATGTTTCTTCATAATCAATCCCGAGTTTCTGCAGGAAACCTTGTGCAACAAGTCGTGCTTTGTATCGCACAATTTCATTTTTCTCATTACGTTTTCGTACAAATACCCACTTATATCCAACAGGCATCACACCTTTTGGTGTTTGGACAACAGGTCCAAATATTTCTCTTTTTGCTAGCGAATTTAATTCAGTTTCAATAGCTGTTTTCCATTTTGGCCAATCATTTCTATGTCGACATTCTTCGACGCTTTTTGGCTCACTTTCTTCATTACTTCTGGTAATGTCAATGGCCATTTTATATGAAAATATGTTGTCGACAATAGTTTTATTTCTATCCAGAATTTCTCCAGTTTTCATGAAATGTATTGAGATCTCATTATTTTCAGGTACCTGTTCCTCTTCAGGGGAAAACATTTCATGACACACCTCTTCAGGAGGTCCCTTTTTAGGAGATTTATACTCTTCAGGAGTTTCCTCTTCAGGAGGTTCTGGAATAGAAGATTTGAGCTCTTTAGGAGCACCAATTATATTTGTAGCCTGTATTGTGGGTATGTGTTCTTCAGGAATACCAAATTCATTTTGTATTCATTTCCTTCTGAGAATTTTATCTTTTGCACCAATAGGTCTTCCACGCTTCAGGCGTATTTTAGATTCACCTATTGCTGCTTTGACAATTTGTCCTTATGGGACTTCAATCCTTGCTGGAGTATTAACAGCAGGAATATAAGATTTTACTACACTTTTAGTGTCAGTAAATACATCCGGTAACTGATTTGCAACATTCTGCAAATGAATAATCCTTTGAACTTCCCGTTTACATTCATTTGTAGGAGGATCAAAATGAGACAGGGTCTTATTATCCCAAGTAATATCTTGTCGTGCTTCATGCACCGACTTTTCTTTACCCATTAACGGAAAATTTGATTCGTCAAAATGACAATCCTCAAAACGTGCTTTAAACATATCCCCTGTAAGGGGTTCAAGGTATCTAATAATGGATGGAGAATCAAAACCAAGATATATGCCAAGTCTACGTTGAGGGCTCATTTTTGTACGTTGTGGAGGTGCAATTAGAACATATACAGCACATCCAAAAATACGAAGATGAGAAATATTTGGCTGTTGACCAAATGCAAGATGTAATGGAGAATATTTATGATATGCAGATGGTCTAATGCGAATTAGAGATGCTGCATGAAGTATAGCATGTCCCCAAATAGAAATAGGTAGTCTTGATTTCATAAGTAAAGGTCTAGCGATTAGTTGAAGCCTTTTGATCAAAGACTCAGCTAAACCGTTTTGTGTGTGTGTATGGGCAACAGGATGTTTAACATCTATTCCTATTGACATTCAATAATCATCAAAAACTTGAGATGAAAATTCACCTGCATTATCCAATCGAATGGTCTTAATCGGATACTCAGGAAATTGTGCTCGTAGTTTAATTATCTGAGCAAGAAGTCTAGCAAATGCAACATTTCTAGTGGAAAGAAGACAAACATGTGACCATCGACTGGATGCATCAATTAAAACCATAAAATATCTAAATGGTCCACTTGATGGATGAATAGGCCCACATATATCTCCGTGAATCCTTTGTAAAAAGGATGGAGATTCAACAATAACTTTTGAGGGAGATGGTTTAATAATTAACTTACCTTGAGAACATGCAGAGTACGGAAATTCATTGGGTAGAAATATCTTTTGATTCTTTAAGGGATGCCGATGCGAATTTTCAATAATTAGTCTCATCATTATAGAACCCGGATGTCCAAGGCGATCATGCCAAGTCATAAATACTTTAGGGTCAATGCACTTCTGGTGCATTACCACATATGATTCAATTGTTCTCATTTTTATATAATACAATCCAGAACATAGAGCAGACAGTTTTTCTAATACAAGCTTCTGGCCCAATATTGTTTTAGTAATAAGAAGATGCTCTTTACTGCCTTCATTGGTCGTTTCAATATGGTAATCATTACGACGTATATCTTTCAAACTCAATAAATTTCTTCTGGATTGTGAAAAGAATAGAGCATCATCAATACAAAATTTGGTGCCATTGGGCAACACAATATAAGCTCTTCCGGAGCCCTCAATTAAGTCCGATGAACCTGATATGGTATGGACATAGGCTTTATTTAGTGTTAGATTTTGAAAATATTTATTTTCTTTGAGAATTGTGTGAGTTGTAGCACTGTCAGCCAGACATATATCTTTATCATTCAACTCAGAGATAAAAAGCTCATTAATGTGATCCATGATTTTACAAAATATACAAAACTTTTATTACTGATAGAAAGAAAATACATTAATTGAGTGGAACACTTCCATCTCCAATTAAGTGTTCAATACTACCTTCAGAATGATTAAAGAAATCAGATACATCAAGATGAGTAACGTCTACATCTACTGAATCTAATTAATCATTTGATGGTTCTACTAAATTTGTTTCATGCACTTTATTCTTTCCTTTAATAGAAACTTGATATAAATTAGCTAAGTGCCTGACCGTACGACAGGTACATGACCAATGTCCAGTCATTCCACATCTATGGTACACCTCTTCACTTTTCTTTGAAGAATTATTCTGAGGATTTTTACCCCTCTCTGAATTGTACCACTTCTGGTGATATGGTATATTATAATCCCTTTTAATGTTGTCATTCCTGGGACCAACATTTCTATAATTTCTCCTACCACGTCCACGCCTCCGATTTCTTCTAAAGGATGCACCATTCACTTCTGGGAATGATACAAACCTATTACCATTCACTTCAGGGAATGATATTGAGCCAGTAGGGCGTGATTGGTGGCTTTCTAATAAGAGCTCATTATTCTGCTGAGCTACTAGAAGACATGATATAAGTTCAGAATATTTCTTGAACTTTCTCTCTCGATACTGCTGCTGCAGGAGCACATTCGAGGCATGAAATGTAGTAAAAGTCTTCTCTAGCATATCTTCATCGGTGATTTTCTCACCGCATAATTTTAATACTGATCTTATTTTAAAAAGTGCGGAATTATACTCACTAACACTTTTAAAATCTTGCAACCTCAGGTGCATCCATTGAGAACGAGCTCTTGGGAGGATGACAGTCTTCTGGTGTTCATACCTCTCCCTTAAATTGTTCCACAAAATATAGGGATCTTTTACTGTGAGATATTCAGTTTTCAATTCTTCATGAAGATGGTGGCGAAGGAAAATCATTGTTTTAGCACGTTCCTGCAGGGATGCTTGATTTCCTTCTTTAATAGTTTCTCCCAGGTTCATTACATCAAGATGTATTTCAGCATTAATTATCCAGGATAAATAATTTTTTCCAGATATATCAAGAGCAACAAATTCCAATTTTGTAAGATTTTCCATTTTAGAGGAATAAGGCCACTAGCTTCAGAATTGGTAGAACCGTCGTGCTGATAACGTGTTATGAAATTTAAAGAAAGGAAACTACTATTGCAAAAGAGAAATAAGAAATTCTTTCTAGAACTCTTAAAAACTGAAACTTTATTTCTCTCTCTATATTTTCTTATGAATTTCATTACAACTGAAGTCCCTATTTATAGGCTTTGAAATTACTATGCAAGTCACTATGCAGAATTTAAAATAATAGTGGTAGGGTCATTCACATAATTTAAGTGGTGGGACAGGGGACGGCTGCATTTCGTTCGTTCATTATAGTACCTTAATTTTATTAATAGCTCTTATTTTTAATAAAAAAAACTGGGATTACAATAAAAAACCTGTACAAATATTCTAGAAAAACCAAAACCCAGATCTTAGAATAAAACCATATACTCGAGTTCAAAATTACAAGATTCCAAAAACGACATAAGAAAAGAAAAATAAACTGAGGCAACAACTTGCAAGAAAAGAAAACCAACACCAACACATATAAAATGCCAACAAAAACAAATGCAAAAACAAAAAAACATATCTCACAAAGATATCCTTAGATAGGGAAGATCAAGTCTATCCATCCTAAGAAGACCTCTTAACTTATTGGAGAGAAACTCTATCTTCAATTCACTCCATAGTAAGACCCCTAGCATCTTGTTTTGCAAGATAATCTGCCACTACATTTCTTTTCCGAAAGATATGGCTCTTACTATGCTCCAAGCGATTAAGACAGACTTGAAGCTTATCCTATTAATCCTCAAGATATCATATATTACACTCATCCTTTTTAATCTTAACAAGAATCTGCGAATCTGTCTCAATATGAACCCGACAATAACCCAATTGACAACACCTCCTAACCCATCCCAATAAACTTCTTAATTCAGAATAATTATAAGAACTATGGCCTAAGGAAACAGAGAAAGTCACACACATCTTACTATCAGCATCACGAATGACATCCACAACCCCAACTAGACTAGGATTTTCCAAACTACTCCCATCAATATTAAGTTTAACTCGGGGTGGGATCCAATTCACCACAAAAACCTTATTTGCTTTAGTGATAGAAATCAAGATGTCCAACCTCTTAAGAGTGGCTAAATCTGGCTAGTAAAACTGTAATCGAGTTGAGTTGAATTGAATTTTGACTTGTTGAGTTTGGCTTGATCAAAATACTCGAGCCTAAGCTAGATTTGTTTTTATTATTTGTTCGAACTCAACTCGATAAACTAAACTCTCAACTTGAGTTCGAACTCGAGCTTGTCCCACAAACAAGTTAGAGTCGAGTCGAGCTCAAGTTCGAGTTAATTCTTTAAAAAAAATTGAATAAAATTGAATAACTAATAAATTAAATTAATTAAAAATAGAAAAATCTAAAAATCTAAAATTGAATTTGTACAATTAACAATTAGAGCTTCTATTGAATTATAAAATTTTAAAAATTTATAAATAATTAATATCTAACTAGTTGATATTTATCTATATAACTATATATTATATACCTACATATATTATTAATACATATACATAATATAATAATATATATATCTATTTCATATGTGGTTCTCACATATTAATATATAAAACTATTAAATTTTATTAACTAATAATTGTACAAATTAAAAAATATACTTACAAAGTATATTCAATAAATAGACATAAATAATTAGATTATATGTTATATATTTAATTATAAAAATGATATGCTTATATTAGTAGCAAATACATACATATATGTGTGTGTGTGTATTTATCAATATATGAATGAGTTTTAATCGAGTCGAACTAACGAGTTGACTTGAGCATAAACCAGCGGGCCTTAACAAGTCTTAATCAAGTTGAGCTGAGTTTTGTCAAGTATGTGTCATTTACTAATCAAGCAGGTATTTGCTTACACGAACGAGTTTTTTCTTTTTTTACGAATCGATTTCGGGTCGAGTTTAACCGAGGAAGTACCGAGTGAGCGGGCTATCACCCATATCTACCCCTTATTCTACAAATCCAAAATTTAATAACATTCCAAACAGATTCAACCGAATCAACCCAACCTCCATATCTAGCTTTGTAACGCCTTTCCCATAGCTTCCAAGAAACAATGGAGGAAAGAAGGCCAAAAATGGTCCTAACCTAAGACGATTTGCTAGAACGGCAAAACCAAAAATTAATTTGCTCCTTCTAAGTACCGAATTCATCCATATGTACCCCTAATTGAATAGAATCCATATGCCAAAATTGTCTAGCAAAATTACCAGTATAGAGAACATGATTAAAGTCTTCAATTTTCTCAAAGAACAACAATTAAATTTAGACACCATAGGGATTCCAACCATTTTAATCTTTTCATCCACATTCAAGCAATCATTATAAGCTTTCCACATCATAATGGAGATTTTTTTAGGATTTTTAGGAAAGTTATTGTGTCAAGTTGAGAGAGCCCAAGGTAAAGGGGACACTCGAACCCTATACAATCACAGGCATTTCTAGTCCTAAAATTTTCATCATTCTCCTTCATCCAAACTAAAACATCTTGCCCCTCTTTCCGCCTTGCCAAGACTGGATATAATTCTGTAACTTTTTATTGACCCACAAACCTTTCTAAGAGAGGAAATTTCAACCTTCATTAATGTAAAACTCTTTAATCTTAATCAAAGGTTGCTTAATCATCAGAATTTGGGCATTAAAAGAACCACCCTCCTCCCAATTATTAGACCAAAAAGAGAGGTTGCCCTCTCTCGCTAGCCACTTAGGCGTATTAAGAACAATATGAATGTTAACAATAGACTTCCAAAGATGAGTACCCATATTCTATGCTAAAAGAGGTAAATGATCTCCCTTAACATAATTACGTCTGAGAAAATTTGCCCACAAAGTGTGACCCAGAATCAAATGCCAGGCAAGTTTCATGTATAAAGCCCTTTGCATTTCTTCAAAATCCTTAATGTCCAAACCACCTTCTTCAATAGGGGGACAAATCTTATCTCAAGCCACAAACTTTTTTTTGCATTTCCTTCGGATTCACCCCAAAAGAAAGTACTCAAAAGCCTATTCAACTCCATAATCACCACCTTAGGAACTTGTAAAATAGTAAGGAGATGAGTGACCATACTCGATAGAACAAGACACAACAAAATAGTTCTCCCACCTACAAAAAGTAATTTCATTTTCCAAATCGCAATTTTCTTTATAAATTTTCCTAAAAGATCACCAAAATTAGAAACTTTCAATCTACCAACCACAATAGGCACACCCAAATACTTGAAAGGAAAAGAACCCTTAGAAAAATCAGAAATAACAAGAATAGATCTCTTTCTATGCATAGAGATGTATTTAAAGAAAAAGATAACATTTTTCTCTTTGCTAAAGACTTGACCCGACCAATCTTCATAAGTATTCAAAACATGGATCAATCCTTGTATCGACCTTTTACCACCATTAGCAAAAATAACTATGTCATCAGCATACATAAGGTAGGAGATCAGCGAGGTACCTCTTTTCTGAGAAAACTATCCAATGTTACCATTATTAAAAGCATGCTTAAAAAGACAAGAGAGAACCTCTTGTATAACAATAAACAAATAAAGTGATAATGGGTCCCCTTGTCTCAAACCGTGTTAGCCTTTAAAAACAAATGATTGTCATTCATCATAATTGAATACTAAGTCGTGGAGATACACGAATTAATTAAAGCACAGGCTTGACTCAAAAAACCAAAAGCTACCAAAGCATGTAAAAGAAACCTCCAATCAACTCTATCATAAGTTTTGGACATATCAAGTTTAATCAACATGTTATTCCAATAGATTTTCTATTAATAGAATGGACCATCTCTTGAGTTAAGCTAATATTCTCGAAAATGCTATGACCTAAAATAAAAGCCACTTGTTCTTGAGATATCAACTTAGAAAGCAGGCTCATCAGATAGGCAACAATGATCATAGCATAGATTTTATTTAAAAAAAAAGCACAAACTAATAGGCTTGAATTTATCAAACCCATTAGGTTTATCTATCTTAGGAATCAAAAAGATATAAGAGGCAGTGAAGAACTTGAAAAGATAATTTGTATGAAAAAACTTAGATGTGACTTCCAAAAGGTCTTTCTTCACAAACTCCCAACAAACTCTAAAGAAACCAAAACCAAAGCCATTCGGTCCAAGACTGCTATTAATGAGATTACCAAATAGAGCATCCTTAATATTCTCAAGAGAAAGGTCTTTACATAACAATAAATTCTTCTCATTAGTGATCACATGAGAAATAAGGTGACTTAAGTTAGGCAAAGCCCAGTTACTCTGATATCTCAAAAATCCTGAAAATACTTAACAGCAACCTGATGGATATCAGCAGGAGTATTTAAATAGGTACCACCTGCCAAGCACATCTCACTAACCCTTTTATGATTCTTCACATTCAAAATAGCATGGAAAAACTTAGAATTTTGGTCACCGTCTTTTAACTAATTCTTCTTAGCAAAATGAGATAAACGCATATCCATCCAGGTGGATAATTCTACCTTTGCCGCCATAAGATCATCATTATCCTCAATATTAAAACCACTTTGGAGACTGACTTCCAGTCTCTCAATAAGTTGCTCCAAATCTTGGATAACAGTGATAGTTCTACCAAAAACACATTGATTCCACTCCTTTAAAGCCACTTCAACTCTTTTTAATTTAAAGGACAACTTATTAAGACCAACACCAAACCCTTCCTACTCCCACACCCCTTTCACAAAACTAAGAAAATCAATATGATTCGTCCACATAAATTGAAAGAGAAAAGGGCTAGGGCCATACTTGAAAGGGTCCTCTCCCATTTTAATCACCAAAGGGGAATGATCCAACGTGGTGCAATCCAAGACCTCATAAAAAAATATTTGGAAAACAATTTAGAAAGTTAGAATCAAAAAAACATTTATCTAACCTTGCCTAGTTTCTTGCCAACCCTCATTGACCATTATACCAAGTCATGTGCGGCCCTTTGAATATAGATACTAGTTTGAATATGCTAAAATTGTTAAATCGAATTGGATTCCTTTTTTACACGAAGGAAACCTAAATGAATGCATTGTTTTTAGGCCTGAGCACTGACAATGTCAAAGTAGAGTGCCCTCCCTATGACTCCAACTCTGACTTTTTTATCAGAGGTCGAATCCGACCTCTGAATCCAACTCTGATTCCCGTAGCCTTCAATCTGACTGATTTCAACTTGTTGAAGCGGAGTTGGATTTGAGCTTTTTTGGTGAGCCTTTTTTTTAATCTCATTTGAAATTCCAATTTGACAATTTTGAGTTCTCACTAATGGGATTGGACCTCCAGATTTCAATTTGTAATTTTTTTTTTCAAATTTCAATTTATTAAAGCATAACTAAATTTGAAAAAATAAATCATTGTACAAATTAATGTTACTATACATTAGTATTTTATGTTATTATATATTAATGTTTATATATTAGTATTACATATTTATACACTGATTATAATATACTAGTACATATTATTATACTTAGTTATTATACATTAGTATTACATGTTATCATAAATTTAAATATTTGTGCTTATACATAATTCATTAGTTATTATATACTTATTACTACATGTTATTATACATTAGTATTTATACATTAGCCGTTATTATATATTAGTATTACATGGAAGTAATAGTTAACAGTATGATGTTTACATATACTAAAATTATTATTGGTCAATTTAGTCTATTCATATTTAGTATAAATATAATATTTTATAGTATTTTCCTCATACTTGTATATTATTAATTTTAATGAACTATATAAAATATATAGAATAGTTATAGTAATAGTTATTGAATTTTAATAGTTATAGTTATATAATATATATATAATGTTAATATTGTGTTTCGCACATCTCTGTGTCATATTCCGGCGACTCAGGATATTGGACTAGGCTTGCAAAATAACGTAGAAAGAATGACGGAGGAACGATCCCGGAGCAAGGCCAAGAGGTCTTCGATACTGAATTTAGTAAGTTCTGCAATAGGTTGTTAAGGATTTGAGAGAAAGCTTATGCATCTAGGAGTTCATTATTTATACTCCTTGCTTGCAGAGGGCAGACCGTACCTGCCTTGTGGGATTCATGTCTCCCCCCTTTCATCTGTCATGGTCTCTTTAAATGCATGACATCTTTCATATTGACGCAATTAATGTAGTGTGAAACCCTGCTAGTGTATCATTAATGCGGTATTTCTTCCAATTTGGCTTCCCTACCAAACTTTGTTGGGCATCCATCGATATCTCCTCGCCAGTGGATCTACAACCCATTTTTCTTAGTTTAGCATATTGCAGGACTCTCCGAGGGTGGATTGGGGTCAGGTGACGTCAGGTCCTCTCACTCCATCAATCATGTTAGTTTTCATCTTTTATGGATGGACATCCTGTGGGCTAGGCCGCAAGTAGGGTCGATATCATGATAGTTGAGATGAGGTGGCTCGAAAGAAAAGTCTCCTTACAATTATCTTGTCAATTCTCATCAGACTAGTCTATTGGAGATTTAGCTTAGGACACGCATGCCTTAACTTTGGTATAGGGAATGTGATTGAAAGAGCATGGTTTCCAGTAGTCTCAGGATTCCCATCCCCCGCATTCTTTTATAAAAGGCTTCTCATCTATTAGTGACACTTTGCCTCATATTTCTCTTAACCTTAACGATTCTTGCTTACCAGATCCATCCCGCTCTCGCTTCCCTCTAGACATTGTTGTCCCATTCTTTTTAGTCCCCTTTATCTTGCCACCGTTAATGGCCCCCAAGGTACCTTTACGCTTGGTAAAACTTGTCATTCACAATGGAGACCTCTTCCATTGTAGACAGTTAGGACTGGGATCGATGTTCCCCTAGCCTAATACCAATATTCTAATACTATATTACTATTAGTATTAAACTTTAATTCTATATATAAATTACCATATAAATCACTATACTAAATAATTATGTATAAAATAATGATATAGTAATACTAATACTATTAGTATTAGTATACTAAGAACATTAGTAGTAAACTCAATAAGGTTTGGCCAAAATTGGCTAGAGAATTCACTTTTATAAATTTAGCTAGCCACTTTTTAACACTACCAAATAATAGGCTCTCCAAATCTATTACCACTTTATTAAAATCTTGATTTTTATATTTTCATTTATTTTAATTCTAATTCTAATTTAAATATTTATTCATTATTTAAAAAGTACATATTAATTTTCTAACAATCATGATTTTTTAATGGTCTTTTTTTTTACAAAGATCATATTCTTTGAATTGATATATTTTTCAAACTTTTTCTAAATCACAATTTACATTAACATATTAAACTCAATCTCATTTCAATTTTTGTTTGGCCACCAAAGTAGCAATAAGATCAATTGTTTTATTCTAAAAATAATATTTAGCTAGCCCCTTGGCCAAATTTGGCCAACCAAATAACCTTGGGCTATAATCATTATTCATTTGTTGAGTCTATTATAGTGATTATTATGCACCTTAGCTAAACTTTGACCAAATTTTAACTTTATTGACTCCACTACTAGTGCTCTAATATTATTACTATCAATGATATAATTATAAAAAATTAAACTTAGTATAACAAATATGAATATATAGTTATTCTAATTACTATAACTAATACTAATATATATACTAATACTAATAATCTAATAGACTAACATCAAAACTGAAAACTCAGACCAAACCTGATTGAATTAGTAGAAGTAGAAGTATCGGTTTAGGGGATAACAAGTGCATAATTGGTTTTTGAAAATACAAAACTGGTACATACCAATTCGGTTCAAAATTCTGTCTAAAACCGGATCAGTTACATCCCTAGGGGTTGGCTTAGGAGAGGTGAGTTGGTGAGATAGCTCTTAAGAGCCTTGAACGCCTGATCACATTCACCTTTCCATTTCTGTGCTTTGCGTAAGACCTTAAAGAATGGCAAGTACTTGTCGGTCGATCGAGACACGAAACTGTTGAGGGCAGCCATTCGCTCGATGAGCCTTGATACTTCTTTGACAGTTTGGGGTGAGGTCATACCAAGGATAGCTTCTACCTATTCCAGATTGACTTATTCTACGTCCGAACACTACGAATCCCAAAAACTTTCCAGACCCTACTCTGAAAGCACACTTAATTGAGTTTAGTTTCATCTTGTATCGTCTCAGAATGGTGAACGCCTCTCTTAAATCATTCAAGTGTTGTTTTGGAGTTTTTCTTTTTACCAGCAGGTGGTCTACATATACCTCTATATTGTTACCTATATGCTCTTTAAACATGTGGTTTACCACCCGTTGATATGTGGTCCTCTTCTTTTAGACCAAAGAACATGGCGTGTAGTAGTAAAACCCTTTGTCGGTGATGAAGGTGGATTTCTCTTTATCACTTGGTTTCATACGAATTTGGTTATACTCAGAGTAGGCATCCATAAAGCTAAGCATATGGTGACCCGCTGGTGTGTCCATAATGAGGTTGATTCATGGAAATGAGAAAATATCTTTTGGATAGGTTTTATTGAAGTCTGTAAAATCGACACACATTCTCCATTTACCGTTTACTTTCTTACTAGCACCATGTTTGACAACCATTTAGAGTACTGGCTCTCATGGATGAAATCCGCAGCTAACAGGCAATAGACTTCTTTAGCTATGGCAACGTTCTTTTATGTGATCAAACTTTGACGCTTTTGCCTAATGCCTTTGGCCTTCGGGTCGATGCTTAGGTAATGTTGCATGACTTCAGGGTCTATACCGAACATGTCTTTATGGTCCTAGGTGAAGACATCTCGATATTCTACAAGAAGAAGATGTTGCATGGCGTCTCGCATTCAAGTGTCATTTCTCTACTAATCCTGGTAGCGGCCCTCGATCAACAAGGGTCCAGGGGGACATAGCTCTAGCAGGTCATTCAGATCTACCTTTTTAAGGGTTAGCTCATCCCTGATCTCAGCTTCCAGGAGTGATTGTTTGGGAGGTGGCAATAGCTCTTGTTTGTTTACTCGACCATTTTGTAGTCTTACTTCACATGGCAAATCTATTGGTCGATGCGTGATACTGACTCCATTGGTTTTCGTGCTTATTGAGTTGCCGGACTTGGTTCTCGAGCTGTCGAAAATAGGTTACCGTAAGTGCATGAAGCACACTCGAGATTTCTCAATCAAATCTCACAAACAGCACCATTGTTGATATCGTGTTTCACACTTCTATAGGTCGTATTCCGATTGCTCAGGACTTTGGTCTGGACTTGCAAAATAACATAGAAAGAATCAGGGAGGAATAACCCCGGATCAAAGCCAATGGGTTTCCGACGCTCAAGTTAGTAAGTATTGTAACAATTTTTTTTCTTTTTTAGAGAAGAAGGATTCGAGAGAAAGCTTCCATTCCTGGAAGCTTGTTATTTATACTCCCTGCTCGCAGGCAGACCGTACCTACCCCATGGGATTCATGTCTCCCCCCTTTCATCTGTCATGGTCTTTCTAAATGCAAGGTGGCTTTTGTAGCGACATAGTTATTACGGTATGAAATCCTTATAGCGTATCATTAATGTGGTGTTTCCTCCAATTTGGCTTCTTTACCAAGTTTTGCGGGACATTCGTTGATATCTCCTCGCCAGTGGATCTATAGCCTCTTTTTCTTTGCATAAAGTTTTGCAAGGCTCTCCGAGGGTATGTTGGGGTCAGATGCAATTTTTTGAATTTTGTTCCGGCGTTCTAGCTGGAATTTTCCATTTCGGTCTAGTATCCGGTGCACTATACCCCTATATTCTATTTCACTCCAAATTTTGACCTGTTTTGATACGTTCGGGCCATTCCGGTCAAATTTCGGCCATTTCAATCGGAATTGACATTTCGATCCCTATTTTGTTTCGAATTATTTTGTAAATTTCTTGTATTTGAATGATATTTTTTAAAAAAAATTTTAAATCCATATGATACTTAATTAATTCTAGAATATAAAATTTTTTTATATAGTTTTAATTTTTTTATAACTTTAAATATGTCCCCTCATTTTATTTTTTAATATCATTATTATTAATTTATCTATTCTTTTATTTTTGTTCTTTGATTTTATTTCTCAACTTAGATTTGTATTTTGTTTTAATCTATATTCATTTCATAAATTTTCAATTCACCCATATATGTACACATATACATGTGATATACACTTACATATATATGTATTTATTCTATTAGTTGTTACTTTATTTATACATATAAATATTTATATACAATATATAACTACTCTCAAAACAGTACACCGAAATATACCAAAACTGAAATATTCCGTTCCAATACTTAAACTAGAATGATTACCAGAACGGAATTCAAAACATTGATCAAGTGACATCAGTTCTTCTCACTTAATTAATCATGTTTGTTGTCTCCCTTTGTGGATAGACATCTTGTGGGCTGGGCCACAAGCAAGGCTCGTATCTTGATAGTTGAGATGGGGTGGCCTCCTTACAACTAATATATAAAAAAAAAATATATACTTCTATAAAATATGTACAATATCAAAAGTCGAAGTCGGTACATTGTTACCTCCAACTCCGATTTTTATTTTGTTGATAAAAAAACTCTGATTCCGATTTCAAATTATTGGAGTTGGAGCGAAGCTGGAAAAGAGATGATATAGAGTCAGTCCGATTTTTGTTTAGCCCTAATTAGTTTTCAACTGAAAGAAATAAGTGTATTGCTCAGGATTGGGGAAAATAGGCTTGTGCAATTGCTGTTCTTTAGTGGCCTATTAACTAGGCTTGTGGGTTTGTTTGTTTTTTTCTCTAGCCATGATGTACAAGATTGAGAAAAAGGTAGTAAAATCAACTTTTTGCATCCATGAAGGGTTTTGGATTAGTCATTGAATTGAATAAGAGGGAGTTTGGACCTTTTGGTTGATACACGAGATAGAAGAAATCTCATAACTTTTATAGTTGAGTTTTACTACATACAAATCGGGAGACGTTCTACACGATTTTTTAACCCCCACAAACTATTAAGCTTTAATTTTTTCTTAATTTTTTTTAATTTTTTAATATTTTGATTTTAAATTTGTTCTTTTTAAACTAATTTAATTTTTTAATTCATTTTTTATATAACAAATATTTAATAAAATAAAATAAAATAAAATATTGTGTGTGAAAATTATGTAAATAGTAAGAAGTTGTATAGTTTTTTTTTTTACAAATCGGTGTATAACACTACGTATACGCATTTAACATGAAGCCCATCATAACTTTAATGAAGTCAATTATTATTATTATTATTATTTATCAAAGTTATATGGAAAGCCTTCACATCAGTGTTGTGTTGAGTGTGTTAAAAATTAGGTTAGT
This sequence comes from Platycarya strobilacea, assembly GCA_036898215.1. Lineage (NCBI taxonomy): Eukaryota > Viridiplantae > Streptophyta > Magnoliopsida > Fagales > Juglandaceae > Platycarya > Platycarya strobilacea. Next base: position 19,034,724 of record CM072546.1, on the reverse strand, counting down.
AAATAAATTCATTCATTTTAGCTTGTAATTAATGGTATAGAAAATCAGTATGACCAAATAATTCTTTTATTTTGTATCTTAAATAATATAGTTGGTGAGATTTGGGTGTATTGGGACTCTTTGATATGTTACTACTCTTTTATATTCTATCTTTTGTTTAGTGAATTTCTTTATAATCTTTGTTAGTGGAAGTAAGCTTTGTTAAAGCCAAACTTTGTCTTAAATCTTAGTGTAATAATAGTGTGATTGTCAAAATTTATTCTTATTTTTGCTTCTGCGTAACAATCATAAAATCTTCATTTGTCACTTACAATTTAGTAGAATAAGAAAATAAGAAAGAGGCTTCATAATTATTGTTTATAATAATTGCCAGAGTAAATGAAAATCCCAACTATTTTATAAAGACATGACTTGTGATGTTCCCAATTATTATTTATAATAATGCATATATATCCACTATAAGATTTTGCCACAAATGACGGATTTATTTTTTCAATCTTATTGTCGAACATCCAAAACTAATGACACTAATCACAGATACACGTATATAATTAAAGACAGAGAAGAGAACTAACTCCCTGCGCTCGAAGACTAAAACCAAAGATCAGTAGTAATCAATTTACACAATTATTTGGGTGTCGGAGAATTGAAGTAGTGTCCTTGTTCTTACTGGTCTAGACCACTTGGGTAGAACCAGTACTTGAGGGATTAATGTGCAAAGTATCATCCAAGAAAATGTCTTGCCTCGAAGGATCGTACTTCTCTCCATCGCCCCACAAAGCGTATGCTTCCTCGCCATGAACAGCATCGTCCCCTATGAGCAGCTCTGCCTCCGGCAAGCGCAGAGGAATCACCAAATTTATCACAATACAGATAACAGTAGTCACAACCAGGTTCCATCCAATGATGAATAGACCACCCACCATCTGTTTGAGGATTTGCTTTCCTCCGGTGGTTCCTCCATAGACTCCTCCCCTGGAACTTACGATGGGCAGAAAGAGGTTGCACAATTGGGGTTCTGCAAAGATCCCAGTGAGCATTCCGCCCAGCAAACCAGCCACAGCGTGGGTGTGGAACACGCCAAGCGTGTCGTCTACCTTCTGCAGAAGTTTTGACCTTTTGTGTATGATCATCATTGTGAACCATGGAACACTGCCTGACAAAATTCCCATGATTATAGCTGCCCATCCTTGAACAAGACCTGAAATGGACGAGCTAGAATATTATTACTCCCAAGTTGTAATACTTATATATATACCTTGGTGATCCGCTAGTGATATTATTTCATATTCTGATTAATTTGAGCATCACTTTCGTTTGAAAAAATTAGATACTAGAATATTGTTAAGATGACGTTTACCATAAGAACAGAGAAATGGAGACCTGTTGGCTGATCGATGTGTACCATGATTAGGTGGCCGTTACCAGAATATATAAACTCTAGCTGCGTGGAGGATTTGAAAAGAAAAGAAATCATTCTAAATTTGGGTTGACTTTGTTATTGTTTAATATTGTTAGAATTACTGAGAACTGGGTTTGATAAGTTTTGGCTGACTTGCTGATGATCATGCTGATCTGTCACCAATGATTTAATATTCAGCACCAAATGACGGTGATCTCTTACTAAAATCGCGTAGTTAGAGTGGTCTATTTCTTGAAAGTAAATAATAACTCATTTATGCGTATTTATTTTGATTAAAAAAAAAAAAGAGAAGAAGTAAGACTTATCAAAAGATTCATTTGTTTATATATAAATTTAAAATTTATCAATTTTTTCAAAATAAATGCACATCATAAAAGGGACGTAAATATCGTTATATATATTGTAATAATTTAAGAAAAGTCGACTTTCTAAGAAACTTTCATGTGAAAAGATACATACATATTGTTAAAGCCATAAAAATCGACCAACAAGCTAGGGCAGGAGAAAGAGTCATTCTCGACTCACTGGTGCGAGTTGAACTTTGTTCAGTATTGTTTGGGGGTCCGGCGAGACTCCGGTACAACTGTACGTACGTGGATAGCAATAAAATAAATAAAGATAAACGCGATATTTATATGGTTCAGCGTAAAGCCTACATTCACGGGGGTATGGGAAAGAGGAATCCACTATAATAAGTATTTTTACAATCTCTCATGAATTTCTATAAGGAAAAATATACATAATAGGCCTAACCCCTACTTGGTAGATTTCTCCCTCACAGAATCCCGTAAATTCTTAGCAAATGCACTTTGGTGGAAATTTTGATGAAGTGCTTCATTTTGACATTATTTCTTCTCTCTAGCTTTTGTTTACTATTGATATCTCATCTTTGGGTCCGAGAAGACAACGGTTCATCTTCTGAGCTTGAGGTAAGAAAGACATAAAAACATGCAACAAATACTTTATCAAGAGAAAGCTGGTATTTCTGGAACTTTCGATGGAGTAGAGTGCAAGAGGCCACTGGTGAGCAAATTAGCATGCGAAGGTGCTTGACCCCGCGATTCACAAGTAGTCACTAGGCGGCGAATCGGATTTGCAAGCGGCCACTGGCAGGCAAATCGGCATATGATGAGAGCGTGGAGCTCGTGCCCCTGTTGGAGATGGCGTGATTCGCAAGCAACCAATGGAGGGCGAATATCTCGTATGACAAGAGCGCGGAGCCCGTGCCGTCACTAGGGATGGCGCGATTCGCAAGCATCCAGTGGCGAGCGAATCGGGGTATGAGGGCACTCAAGCGTCTAGTGGCATGCGGATAGGCCCGACCGAGTATGATGAGAGCGCGGAGCTCGTATCATCGTGAGGGGCGTGCTGCTGCTTCACGTGGGAGACGAACTCGACCGCGAATAAGCGTGCGAGGGTTTACGAGCAGACCTAGACTTTGGACTCGACCCCAAGATTCGTAATCGTCTAGTGGCGTGCGAATAGTCTCGACCGCATATGACGAGAGCGCGGAGCTTGTACTGTCGTGAGGGGCGTGCTTCCGCTTCACATGGGAGATGGATTCGACCGCGAGTGTGAGAACGCGACACACGAGCAATGCAGGAGATAGACTTAATCGCGAACGTGAGAGCACAGAGCTTAAAGGTAGCAGGAGATGGGCTTGACTGCGAACGGTTACTTGGTGCCTTTGTTTTGTTGTCACTGCAATAAAGTGTCATTATATGTCTGTATTTCAAACACTCATGATGGTGATCTAATGGTGCTCATAGCTGAAGATGGAGACGTGCTAGCAGGTGAATTAGTGTGTGAGGGTTTACGAGCGGGCAAGGGCCCTAAAATCAATCCTGCGATTTGTCGGCATCTTGATGGGCGAATCGGCATACTAGGATTTACGAGCAGGCAAGGACCACAAGCTCGACCCTGCGATTCGCTAAAGTTTGCTGATGGAGATGGAGAGAAGATTTACAAGTATGCTCGGCTAGTGCCTTAGACTCGACCTCTCAATTCATTATCGTTTGCCGATGGAGATAGGCGAATCGGTGTGAGAGAATTTAAGAGTAGGCGATAACTCAGAACTCAACCCCGTGATTCGTTATTGTTTGCTAATGGAGATGGGCGAATCAGCGTGCGAGGTTTTAGGAGTGAGCAAAAGCTCAGGACTCGACCCCGTGATTCTCTGGTGTCTCGCGTGTGCAAAAAGAGCGTGGAGCTTATTCCATTGCAAGAGATGTGCTTCCGCTTCACGTTGCAAAAAATATATATATATTTTGTTAGTAGAAAAATGACTTCACATGCCGCTAAGTCCGGGTGCTGAGTTTGGGTTTGCATATGCATAGTCGGAGTATAAAATTCATCAAAACTGATTCTGTTGTATTACTTGAATTTTGAGTTCCCATGATCCAAGGAATTGAGTAACATGTCCAAGTAAATAAAAAAGGGAAAATAGGTGAGTCCCGAAAGGGAGACTTGTGATCAGGTAAGGCGAGCTGTATGATTTCGGCCGTGAGTTAGGTGAGTGTTTAGGCGAGCAACGAGTTGTGGGTGCGTGTTAGGTAACTTGGGCGATCAATGAGCCCATGTAAGATGTGTGCATGGTGGGACCACGTGTGAGGCGAGGGGGTCTCATGTCATGGAAGTGTGGGCTAGAGAGTGGTATGGGCAAGCCGAGAAAGAGAGGGCGAGCATGGCCTGGGCGTGATGGAGAAAGGGCGAGCGAGGTCTGGACGTGAGGGAGAGTGGGCGCGAGAGAGGATGGTCTGGCGAGCTGGCATGTGTAGGTGATCGATGCGGGTAAGCTGGGCTAGTAGGCGAGCTTGGCAAGGGGTGAGTGGCCATGAGATGTGTGAAATGGTGAGGCAGATGCCTGGTGCCTTAGGAGGCAGGAGGTGGTCTCGCAGGGGTCAGAGGACGTTAGTGGCCTCAAAGGTGGCCGTCGGCAGCCTATCCATGCAACGGATAGGCTGGACACGACGCCCTTGCCGTGGGCGATTCGTGAATGGGGGGATTCTCTCCTAACGAAATCACTGGTTGGTGGCGCTCCAGACAATGACAGGCGGCGCCGGTGACCATCATGGTGAACACCGGCGTCGATCCCTCCCTCTCGACATGTAGGGGTTGGCCCGGCCCGCCCAACTAATGTTGGGGGCTAAGTGTTTCCAGAGCACTATTCACAACCTCCGGGAAGGAGATCGTGGCTCCCTGCAGAACAAAAGCCGCCGGCGATCTTAATGGTGACCGTTGACAATTGTCCCGAGGTTGGGCCACGAAACTGGGGTGCCTTGAGGTGAGCCCCGTGTGTGCTCATCTGGCATGCACCGTGCATGTACGTTCCACAGTATTTTATGTGCACTATGCACTTAAGTGCACAGTGCCGTCCCGTGAGATGTAAGTGCCACATGCATGTTTGGAGGGTCTAGTTTTTGCAAGGTGAAAAATAACAACATTAAAGGCTTTTATCTTAATTACTTGGGAGAGTGATGTCCGAGTGAATTAAGTACTATAAAATCACTTACACAGAAAAGAGATAAGGGCGATGGGCCTCTCTTTTAGGTGAGATCTCTTCTCGCCTCTGCCCATTCTTAATTATAAAAATAACAAGAGTTGAAAACACTTATCTGGGTGGTTTATTTGCATGTCTGGTAAGTCGCCTAGTGTCCTAGAAAATCATCATTTTCTCACCTCCGACTTAGAAAGTATTCAAATCCTACAGACCGTGCCACTATTGAAGCCATGAAAATCGACCAACAGGCCAAGGCAAAAGAAAGAGTCATTTTCGACCCACTAGTGTGAGTTAGGCTTCGTTTGGTGTTGTTTGAGGGCCCCACCGAGACTCTAGTGCGATTGTACGTACGTAGATAACAATAAAATAAATAGAAATAGACACGATATTTACGTGATTCAACATAAGGCTTACGTCCACGGAAGTTTGGGGAAGAGGAATCTACTATAATAAGTATTCTTACAATCTCTCATGGATCTCTGTACAAGAAAAATATACATAAATCTACTAGTTTGAATTCTCGGGTCTCTCTGAGAAGGTAATGCCGGTTTATAGACAATGAGTTGGTCTGAGAAAGAGTGAGAGAGTCTCCCCTTTGTTATCTAATCACTGCCTTTATATAAACTCATAGATTACATATGTCAATCGATTTGTTCTCATTTCCTTTCTTTCTTTCCTTTGTCCGTGTGCCTATGTGCCTGACAACTATTGATCTTAATCCATGCTCCAGCCACTTTATACCTTTACGTTAGCCCATGCTTTCCTCCTTATCCCATCATGTCTCACTTTATTTTTATCCTCTAATGCACTACAAAATAGGCCTGACTTCTATAATTTGGCAGATTTCTCCCTCACACACACACACACATATATATATATATATATATATATATATTATATGAGAAGACTGAGAAGTGTATACCCAGTAATATTATTGAAGCTAGTGACACTAAATTAGATTTAAGTAAATTATATTTAACATGAATAATTTAAGTGGGTGGTGTACGTAGGATGATGAGTTAATATCACCTGCACCAGGCGTGATGCAAACGAGGCCGGTGATCATGCCCTGAACAGCTCCAATTACTGAGGGTTTCTTAAAGAAGATGACATCGAGCCACGTCCAAACTAAAAGGCTGGTTGCGGCGCATATGTTTGTGTTAAGGACTGCCATGGAGGAGTCAATGTTGGCTGCGTAAGGATCTCCACCATTGAACCCCGCCCATCCCATCCACAAAAGTCCCGCTCCTGCCAACATCAACAAAACGTTGTTTGGAGGAAATCTCTCTCTGTCTCTTCTTGATCTTGGTCCTACCTGCATAAATACAAGCCAAATGGCAGAAGTGGACTGGATTATTGATCAACAAGGGATACAAAAATAGATTAGAACTGCATATAATCATGATAAAAAAAAAAAGTTTTTAACTTGAATTTGATTTGGAAATATTCTACCCAGAAGAACCAGGATCTAGCTTATGGATCAGTAGTAACTCAACCCAAAAGATCATCAATGCATATATATCATGTATATATATATATAGTACTTAATATAGTATATTCATCTTTGGATCAATAATAATATAGATCAGTTCTAAGTATTGGCCAAGAGTAGTAGTAGAGAAAGAACAGATCACGGACCCAATAAGCAGCAGTAAATCCGGCAATCCCCGAGGAAAGATGGATGACATAACCACCGGAATAGTCGATGACACCCCAATGAAACAAGAACCCACCACCCCACAAGCTGAAAGCTCCAACGGTGTAAGAGAAAGTGAGCCACAGTGGCACGAACATCATCCACGCTTTGATGTTCATCCTTGCCAGCAGCGCCCCCGCTAATATTACTATCGTGATCGCTGCAAACACGCACTGAAACCACACCATCGTGGCCGTCGGGAAGTATGGCCGGGCCATGGGCGTCTCGACCTTGCCATTGCCGAAATACTGAGTGGTTTCGGGTAGAGTGTTCCATTCGAGAAGGAACTTCTGGCCCAGAGCCGGGCCGCCTTTGCCCCAAAAGGGAAGGAGTTTGTGTCCGAAAGACATCTTGTAACCCCACGTTACCCAGCAGAGAACTACTGCAGCAAAAGCGTATAAAGCCATGAAAGCAGAATTGACGGCCCATTTCTTCTTGACAATACTACCGTAGAGTATGACGAGCCCCGGTACGCTCTGCAGACCGACGAGGGTGGCCGCTATCATCTGCCACCCGTTGTCTCCTTTGTTCAACCATGGCGGCACCGCGAGAGAGGTGCTGGCCTGGTACGCCACTGGAACCGGGTTCGGTGGAGGAGCAGCCATGCGCGCTTGGCTGGCTAGCTAGCTAATTAGCAACCTTTGCTCCTTTGCACCCAACTGGCCGCTAACTAGTACGTATTGTGGAGTAAAAATAAAATGAGAGTGGAGGCTTACAATATATATCTTTCTAATTATATAAAAGAAGTTCAAACATGCTGACTTAGGATTCATCCCGTGTAAATACTAAATAGGCTTAACATGATATCTTATGCCGATCGCTTCTAAATTAAACTTTCAATCAACAAACCTTTCGATATTTCTATGCAAATTGAGTTTGTCAACACGCTTCAAAACAAATGGCCAAATGCTGCAATAGTGCAAAATAGAGAGACAAATTTAAAGTACGAATATTTAAAAATCTTGAACCATCATCTTTCATTTGATCACAAAATAATAAATTAAAAAAAAAAGCCCCTACATTGCATGTGCGGGTTATAATTGGCTAGTTAAGATTAAGGATTAGTTTTGGTAGTTGAGTATTCTGATTATTATTTATTATCTAATTTTTATTACTATTGATTATTATTTATTACTATTTCATATTTTATTTTATTTTATTTTTTTATTACTGTTTACAAAATAATTGAGATCATTTCATTATCTAAACGCAATGTAAAAGAAGTATCATGGTGACTAGGGTTGCATGCTGACCCGACCCGATCCGATAACATGAAATTTCGATTAAACCTGATAAGAACTGCATTCATATAGACCGTTTAACCGAATATCCGATTGCCCGTTCAGGTATTTCGACCCGACCCGATAACAAACCAGATTTACGAACAGATTTCTTCTCTTTTCTTTTTTTCTTTCTGCCAAACAACTTCCTTGCAATTTTACAAACCAGATTTATAGTGGATTGTCGGAGCCTAACTTCTTTGCCATTGTTGCCGAAGCCTCCATCATTCACATCACGTCTTGCATCGCCGGTCTCTAATTCGGTACCGTCGAAATCCACCAGTGCGAAGCTCATCTAACGATTGTCGATGCTTTGCAAAGTTTGCACCCATGATCACAGCTCCTTTCCAACGTCACCAATTCCTCACAAGTCGCAAAAATCATGGCAGTGCGCCAATACCAATTGGAATTAGGCAAGTTGCAGAAATTATCGAAAAAACTATTACAAAAATTATGGAGAGGGACTGGTAATGCAATACGTGGCCGATGTACGGTTAATTTCTTATTAGCATGTAAATGATTGGCCATTTCCAACTTCCGTAAGCATTTAAGAGAGTCGGGCAATTTATGGTCGGGTCGAGTCGACAACACGGAACTGTAATGGAGCTGGCTTTTTTATCCAGCCTTAATGGCTTTTTTATTCAACCCTAATGGTGACTACTCTCTTGTAGAATACCTAATTATGATCGTAAATAGTTTCTCAAATCAATGGTCATGCTCACAGATCATTAGCAATCAATGGAGGGAGAAAGTACAAACTGGTGAAGTCCAAGATTCTACAGACTATATTTCTCGTACGTGTGCAATTGGTCAGCTTCATCATCAAACGACTAGTGTACTGCGTGATGTACATGACTTCTTGAGAAATAGGGAGTATAATCCGTCCGATTCAATATGATTTTGGCTAAAATATAAAATTCAACCAGTAATTTTGCAAAATCAATTATGCCTTGATTACCCTTGAAAACCAATAGTATCAATTCTAATCCAGTTCCGATCTGGATTTCTGATTTTAATAAATTACAAATTTTTAAAAACAATATTATTAATACTTCTTCTGATAAAATATTATTAATATATATTATGTTTAAAGCATATGATCAATTAAATTTTTATGTTTAAATATTATCACATTATTTATCTATAATTATAATTTATATTATCATATATAAAAATTAAATATAATATAAAAACATATCAAATATATAATATTTAAAAAATAATTTTAAATATATAGGTAATAGAACCAGTTCGGTTCGGTCTAATCCAAAATTGTTCGGTGCCAAAATTAGATCGATTATAAATAGGTGTGTAAATGGTCCGGTCCAAGAAAAATGTAGACCAGTTCCATTCGTTCCAAAAATTTTCTCACCTTAAACTGGACCGAATTTCTATTTGTTTCATACTGATTCGGTCCAATTCAGTTTAGGGGCGATCCGGTCCAATTTAGGGATACCTGATATAATTTAATGGATTAAATTTAATCCAAAATTTTGCAATGATGAAAAGTAATTTTTAATCCAAATTTAATTATTTTCAGCTCAATTTATGTATTTATTATAGATTAAACCAACTAATATTAAAAAAAAAACGTACTCTTAAAACATTTGGTAAAAGAAAAATAATCTAAATAAAAAAGTAAAATACAAAAATTATAAATTATAATTTTTATACTACAACTAGTCAACTACTATAAATTATAATATGTTAATATTATAAGAATATATATTATATATTAATATATTATACTACCACTTTTAATCTATATTAGTATTAATATTATAATTTATATACTATTATTTATGTATACATATATATATTAAAAAAAAAATCATTCAGTCTAGTCCAGTTCGATCCAGAGGGAAAAATGTCATGGATCGAGACCAAACCGAAAATGTTCGATCCATGCAAAAAATGGACTGGACTGGACCGAATTCTATCCAATCCCAGTCCGATCCATGCAGTCCGGTACGGTCCAATTTGGTCTTCTTACACCCCTAATTCTTATTGATTTTGTATTTCTCGAAACAGATCTGAGATCGGACCGGTTCAAAATCGGTCTAATTAGTCCAATTTGAATTAGTTTAAGCTGATATTTTGATTTTACGATATTTTTATACGCCCCTACTTAAGAAGCCCATATTGTATCTGAATTTTTTTGATTAATAACACAATTCAATTTTCTTTATCAAAAGAGTTGTACTCGGTAATAATTATGAGAACGAAAATAGTTCTCAAGATTCTATAAGATTAATAATAATCATGCTTGCCTACAAAATATTTGGAAGTAATCATGCACCCAACTGGCCTGCGTCTATCTCCTTATATTTGGCCCTTATATTTGGTAGTATGAGGGGGATTGAATTATCCCTAATACCAAGCCATCAATAATCACGCCTTCTTACAAATAGAAAAAGAAAAAAGAAAAAAAAAACAAAGAACTACAATCGACTATAGACATAGGACCAACCTCTAAGCCTAGATATTCTTCAAAGGCCTAGCTAGCATTTTGTCAAGGATAAAGTTTTTATTTAAATTGGGTGGATGAAATTTCCTCTGGCCTAAATGTTTCGCAAACCACCACATCTTTAAGATAAGTGAAAGAAGACAGCTTAATGGTCATTATAGAGTAGAGGAAGAAGAATCAATTGCCATTGGGATCAAAGGGAGGTTTATTCAGAATGTTCCATGTATATTTTCTACCACGCCTTTGGGATCAAAGAATATACATCTATAATAATTACAATTAGAATGAAAAATGTGAATGAAATTAGGTCTCATTTAGATTTAGAGATGAAATGAGTTGAAATAAGTTTAGATGAGTTTAGTTTATTTTTTTCAATATTATTATTATTTTAAAATTTGAAAAAATTGAATTGAAATTTGAAAAATGAATATTGAAATTTGAAAATTTTGTATTGAGATTTATGTTGTGTATAAAAAATTAAAAAAGTATAATAATGAAGTAGATATGAGTTAAGATGAACCTACTCTTCAATCTATACAAGATCTAAATGAGCAATCTCCTAAAATCAAAAGTCGAAAAGCCTATAATTTAGGTGAGAGGATATGAGATCCTCAACACCATTTATAAATGAGAAATGATAGGATTACTAATAATTTATAACTATTTTACAACTTTTCATATTTAAAATTTTTTTAATTTTTAATTTTACCTAATGATTAAGAATGTGAATATTAATAAAATTTTTATTTTTTTATATTTTTTCTTAATGATTAAGAATATTAAAAAATTATTTGAAAAAAATGATCAAAATAAATAAACTGAAATATACTATAAGTTAAAAAATTCTTGTAAAATGTGTTTATAAATATTACAAGTGTTTCTTAAATATGTGACAAGTATTTTTTTTTTTTTTTGGGTAAAAGGTCCAATTTAAAAAACTGTCTCACATCTCTTCATTAAAAAAGTAAATGCTTCTCACATGCTCAAAAGACATATCAGCTTTTTAAATTTTCAATATAATTTAAAAAGTAACTCTGATAATTAATTCTTTAATTCATGCGTAGTTGTTGGCGTCTGTTTAGCATACAAATAAATCTCTTTCAATTGGTCCACTTTTCTTATATATAAACAAAATTGCTTGATGGCATACGCTTGCGGCTTGCTTGATGAATGGAAGGAGGATATTTCCCGCCACAAAAGGGCAAGCATGATCTTATATCAAGTTGTAGTCAAATGTTAAGATCTATGATAGAATGTAACCTTTCATGTCATTGTTGGGATCTCTTTTTCACTCTCGACAGGTGTCCGCTTTTGGAATTTTTTTTTTTTTTTTGGGTTTTCAGATTGATTGATGCTAGGCTAAAGAGACTTCTACACCTTTTCTACCCAACAGTATACACTTTCCTTTTTGTTTTATTTTTTTCAAACATTTAAAAAATAAATAAATAATCATAAAGTCATTCCAAAACACTTCCTTAATCATTAATATCAAAAAAAAAATGGGTACAAACTGTCGAGAGAAATCCATGGTTTCTCTTTTAGATTTGGGTATAAGAGAGTCACTGTTTGCCTGCGAAGTGTTGTCCCTAATTTGGTTTCATGACCCCATCCCTCATCAGGATTGTTCCTTTAAGAGTTCCAGGGGGCCATAACGAGATAATCCACACATTATGTTGGGCGTTGGCTTTCACTCGATAAACTCCTATAAATAGATGTTATATTTAAGAAATAGGAGTATCGAATTCTTGCTGGTCGATAAATAATATTATTTTTCATTTACGCCATAAGAGAGACTAGGGGTGGCAATTTCTTACACGACCCGTTAACCCAACACGAACACGACACGATAATAGCGGGTTAGGGTTTAGTTTTAACGGGTTTAGAGTCAAAACGGGTTGACCCGTTATGACACGATTGCTTAATGGGTTGATAGCGGGTTGACCTGCTTTAACCCGTTATGACACGTTATGACACGCTAAGAAAGTTAAAATTACAATTATATTCTTATTCTTAAAAGTAAGATTGTTAGAATTTTAATTTTGATATTTTATTGTTTAGAATGTAATTTAGACTTATAATTAGTGTTATTAGTTTTATAGATTTGTGATTTTAATATTTATATAAAATTATACTAAATTTAATTAAGTCAAACGGGTTAATTTTGGACATATTCAACTCATTTATATAAACAGGTTAAAACGAATCATATTATGTCGTATTAATATATTTTATAATATTTACTAACGGGTCATAACGGGTTGACACGATACGACACGTTATGTTAACGGGTCGGGTTAGGGTTTGAGATTTTGACACGATAAGCTTAACGGATCGGGTTAGGGTTGACCTATATAGTATAATATATATGTCTTGACACGACACGAACACGACCCGTTAACACGATTTGACACCCCTAAGAGAGACTATATTTTTATATTTTTGTAGAAACTCTATATTATTAGCCTTTGTCCCACCATATTCTTGTTTGTCAAACCACATTAACATCTAACTTCTTTTTTTTATGCTTTTTTTTTTTGAATGGAATAACATCTAACTTAACATCTCTCCAAACCAACGTTAAGGCCTAACCTAAGCACATTGGCACAGAAAATATACAAAAGCAAGAGAAGAATTCATTTACCAATACTTAGAAATCAACGTGGAAGCTTACCAAAGTACAAATATAAGGAGGAAGAAAAGAGAGAGAGAGAGAGAAAAAAAAAACTATCAAATAAGTAATCTATAGTAAGAAACAATAAACAAGTTTTTTCTTTTGGGGGGGGGGGGGGGGGGGGGATTAAAATAATTGTAATTTTTAAGGGCAATTTAAATAACTATAATTACATGGATCGACTTTACAAGAATTAATTCTAAAGGCTGCGAGCCAAGAACCAGATTCTGTCCTACAAAAAAATTTAATGAAACTAAAAGCCGCAAGAAGAAAACAGAAAACAGAAGAAAAACAAAAGGGGGGCAAACGGAAATGAGTGAATGTAAGAAGAAATCACTGCTTAGTGCTATTGCTACAGAACTATTTCAGAAGATGGCACTCAAAAAGACTTGACTCAACATGCCAAAAGAGGAGAAGGATTTTAAAATGTCAGCCAAAAATGCCTGTAATTTTTCACTTTGGGCCTGCACAAGCATATATGGAATCTCAATCTATGTGGCTGAGATCCAACGCCTGATTCAAAATTTTTGTCCGAAGGGCTTTCCATCCTTTTGCTTAAGAATTGCAGGGTCGCAAATGGATGATCCTTCATACCAAACCATTGAGATGAGATGTACCATACCGATTGCATATTCTTTTACTTGAAATAGTCTTGCCGCAAAATTGTGATGAAACTGGGGGGTGATCCGTCTTCATCCTTATGCTTCCAGAGTTCCCCGTTGCCTTGGATGTACCATGATACTCTCGGAGATATTGGTGTATACAAATCTGCAGGTTTTGAACTGTAAGACACAAATATTTGTGGCCAGGAAAATGTTTAAGAACGTTTTTCTAACAATGTAATGTAATGGAATTTCTGAACAGCATAATTCAGAGCTTCCCTATTAAGATATCTCTTACATAGATAGAGCTCCAATCTTAATGCTTTTGAAGTTTTGATGTGAGAAACACACAACAACATTCTTCTTGTAGGATCTTGTATATTTTTTACCCCGAATAGCATTGTTATTTACGCAACATATAAGCACACAAAATTTGAAGCATTATTATATGGGGAATACTTTAGGCACAAAGGGATTTCACAAAAATAAACTCACAAACTAATGTGGCTTGATGTGGTGCACAAAGGGAATACGTTAGATTTTAAATCTAACGCACCACATCAAGCCACATTGCTTTATGAGTTTACTTTTGTAAAATCTTTTTGTAGCTGTAGCACTTATCTTACTATATTGCATGAAAGGCCTACAGTTGCTAACCCAACTGGCATGGTTTCTTCATTTAAATCTAGAAGCAAAGAAGCTCTACTATAGACTCCCTCCATATTAGAATCAACGGTAGCACCAAGGTTCACTGAAGTACGGTGAAAAGTTTGTTTGATAAACCGGTAAACAAAAACAAAAAACAGAAAGGCGCTCTTGACAATTAGACCACTGAAGATGAGAAAAAACGAGACTTTGACATGATATAAACCTTGAAATAGCATCTCTCCACCTCCAAAACAGAGTTGAAGGAATGAAGTCGTGGATTCAATTTAGATGAATTATTGAGCTGGCATGTAAACAAGCCCACAAAGGAGAGAAAAAAGGGACTCAATGTCATAGAAAAATGAATGTCAACACTTTACCAGATGAACTTTTTGTTAGAAGTAACTTTACCAAATAAACCACAAGCTTCAAACATTTTTAGCAGTACTGATCTGTTTTTTAACTACAACAAAATGACTTGCCAAATCAACTTTGGAAGACTGGTAAGCAGTTTACACCAGTCGAGTCTTGTTTTAATAAGTTGGCTGAAAGAGATATATGAACTATCCTAAATCTTATAATTTGAACAGCCCAACTAATACCAGCAAACAAGCGAATTACTTAAATGAAAAATACTAAATTGTCATGAGTCAGCGTTGCTATAACTATCCCTCTGGATCATTCCTTGAGGGAAATCTACTGTTGGTTTGTAACCAGAACCTCTCTTTATAAATAATCATACAATCTGTGGTCAACACATCCTCTTTGGTGCAAACAATAGCATGGAGAAGTTTCCTTAGCAAGTCACAGATCTACTATCATAATTCCAACTCATCACTAATACAGTGATTTTACATCGTTAAGCCTTAGAACCTAGGGCACTAGAGTACAATCCTTGTAACTGCAAGGCATACAAATAGATTTAGAAGTTCCTAGGAGGTGGTAGCTTCTCAATAGAAACAATTTCTACTCCTGATAATAGCTGAATGCACACTGTTTTGCTTGTCCATGCAATAAATAACCTAACCATTTCAACAAGGTTTGCAAATGGACTTTTTTTTTTTTTGATAAGATATTATTAATAAATGGAATGGCGTCAAAGCCGGTTACAATTACACACATGCTCTCTTAAGTAGGCGCATTAAAGACAAGAAAATCATAAAATTCCATACCATTAAAATCCACGACGATAGACCATGTACAAAGAGTTCTATAAAATAAAGTTTTAAACTCCTCTAGTGATCTCTCAATGTCTTCAAAAGTCCGCTCATTTCACTCATGCCATAAGCATCACATAATGCAAATAGGGATCATCTTCCAAATGACTTTGATTTGTCGCGTGCCCCAAATCGAAGGCCAACCCGTCATAGGTGCCAGTACAATCTCCAGCATAACCCATGCAAAATTCAATCTGCCAAAAAACTGGTCCTAGAGAAGCCTGGCTATCTCGCAATGTAAAAGTAGATGGTTCACCGACTCGCCCCCTCGCCGACACATGCAACACCAGTCTGCAATGATGACCATTCGTTTCCTCAAATTGTCTGTTGTAAGGATCTTACCTAAAGACATTGTCCGCACAAAGAAAGTCGCTTTCAATGGTTCATTGTGACGCCAAAGGTGTCACCAAGGGAACTGAGAAGTATGGTGTCACCAAGGGAACTGAGAAGTAGGATCTTGTGTGAGAAGCAAGTAGAACAAACGGACTATAAAAGACACTTTCCTAGTAGATATCCACCATATGTTGTCGTCTTGTTGTAGATTTGGTCTTTATGAGTAAATAAGGCCATAGAAATTTGCAAAGACACCAACTTCCCAATCCTGTGTTGCCCGATTGAAAGCAATGTTCTAGCTGATGCTCCCACATTGGAGTTTTTGGCACTTGTTATCTGAAAGAGTGAAGGAAAAAAATTGCACAGTGCTCTGTCTCCACACCAAATGTCCTTCCAGAATTTAATCTCCGTTCCCGTACCCAATTGAATCCTAGTGTTCCTCTGAAAAACCCCCCACCATTTTCTTATATTTTTCCACAAACCCATCCCACCCATTCCCCTAACTTCACAGGAATTCCAACCCCCTCAAAGACCACCATATTTGCTATCGATCACAATTTTCCACACTGCCTCAGGTTCATTGTGATACCTCCATAGTCATTTGCCCAGCAACGCCCGATTGAATATCCTCGAGTTGCGGATACCCAACCCACCATTCGTCCAGATGGTAAACTGTCTCCCACTGTCTCAAGTTGAATATTTTCAATTTGCGGATACGGCAAACTGTCTCCCACTTGACTAAATGGTATTTGAAATCCTCTCCCATGCCTCCCCACAAGAAATCTCGTTGTAGCTTCTTTAGACGACCTGCCACACTTGCTGGTATAGGGTAAATGGACAAGAAATATGTGGGTGGTGCATTTGAAATTGTGTTTTTGATCAGTGTAATACGACCCCCTTTAAACAGATACATTATCTTCCATCCTACTAACTTCCTTTCCATTTTCTCGATAATCGTGTCCCATATCCTAGATGAATTTGAAACTGATCCCAGCGGAAGCCCCAAGTATATCATAGGTAAGGAATTAATATTGCACCCGAGAGTTCCGGCCAACACTCGGATATTGTGGACTTAACCGATCGGCACCATCTTTGATTTGTCATAGTTCACTTTTAGTCCAGATGCTGCTTCAAAACAAAGGAACGACGCCTTCACCACTCGGGCCTGGTCTTGATCTGCCTCAAAAAGAATGAGGGCGTCATCTGCAAATAACAAATAAGAAATATTAGTAAAGCCTCTCAAAGGGATACCAACCGGAAACCCACTTACCAAACCATTGGCCACCAAGGCCGATAGCATCATGCTAAGAGCCTCCATGACTATAACAAATAGCATGGGCGAGAGTGGATCCCCTTGTCTCAAACCTCGAGAGCTCGAAAAAAAAAACCTTCTAGGCATCCATTGATTAAAACAGAGAATCTTGTAATGGTTATACACCATCAAATCCAGGACCTCCACCTTTCTCCAAAACCACACCTCCCAAGCAAGTACAGAAGGAAATTCCAATTGACATGGTTATATGCATTTTCCATATCTAATTTGCACAAAATTCCCGTATTGCCAGCTTTCCTTCTACTATCAATGCATTCGTTGGTTATAAAAACCACATCGAGGATCTGTCTGCCTTTAACAAAAGCATTATGAGACTTGGTGATTATTTTCCCAATTACCTTGCTAAAGAGGTTGGCAAGAACCTTTGAAATAATCTTATAGACCTCACTCACAAGGCTAATAGGCCGAAAGTCCTTTAACTCTATAGCCCCAACTTTTTTCGGGATTAGAGCTAAAAAAGTGTTATTAAGACTTTTCTCAAATTTTCCCACCAAGAACAATTCTTGGAAAACTTTTATAAGGTCTTCTTTAATCACACCCCAACATTCTTGGAAGAAACCCATAGAGAAACCGTATGGCCTAGGTGCTTTGTCTTTGACCATTTTCAGAACAACATCAATCACCTCTTCCTCCTCAAAAGCCCGCTCCATCCAAGTGACATCATCCAGCCCTAAGGTATCAAAAGCAAGACCATCTAAGATAGATCTCCAATCCTCTTGGTCGGTTACAAGCTTCTCGAAGAAATCTACAATGTGATTTTGAATGACTCCTTCATCTTTAACCTCTTCCCCATCAATCCTTAAAACCACGATATTATTATTTCTTCTATGAGAATTTGTAGTTCTATGGAAGAATTTCGTACTTCGATCTCCTTCACGTAACCACAAAACTCTCGATTTTTGCCTCCAAGACACTTTTTCTAATAATAACAATCTCTCAAGATTTGTAGCCAGCAAAGTCTTCTGCAACTGTTCTTCTTGAGTAAGTGATCGTCCCTCTTGAGTCCTATCTAATTCCTCAATCTCTCTCATCAAGCAATTTTTATTATCCCCTACATTACCGACTGACTAAGAGTTCCATAACTTCAAGTCACATTTTAGAGCTTTAAGCTTGTTCGCAAAAATGAAGCTAGGAGAGCCTTGAAATTGGTACGAAGACCACCACTATCGAACCCTATCCTCAAAACCCTCTGACTTTAGCTACATATTCTCGAACTTAAAGTACCGACGACCACTCCAAAGCCCTCCACAATCCAGTAAAATGGGCCAATGATCCGAGGATAAACGGCCCAACCGCTTTTGCAAGGCGTCAAGGAAATGACTTTCCCACTCAAGTGAGATTAAAAACCAGTCTAACCTCAACCAAGTTTGGTTGGTCAACCAAGTGGCCGAGGCCCCCTACGAGTAGTAAATCCAACAGATTCAAATCAAAGATAGTTCTGAGAATTCCAAACTGGCCGATCTCACTTGTCTACTACCACTCGTCTCACTAGGGAATCTGGCAACGTTAAAGTCACCCCCAATGCACCACGGTAAGTCCCACCACTGTGCACCCACGCCGGCTCTTCCCACAGAAGTCGACGGTTAGCGTCTAAATTTGGCCTGTACACACCTGCAAAAGCCCACATAAAATTATCAAAAGCACATCTAAACGAACAAGCTATTGAGTACCTCCCAATATACATATTCAGTTTTTCCATCACCCGCCTATCCCACAACACTATAACGCCACCTGACACCTTTAAAGAGGCCAAATATACCCAATCTACATGAACGCCACACCACAAGCTACGTACAATTTTCCTATTAATTCTCTTCAATTTTGTCCCTTGCAAACATACAATGTCCGCTCTCCACTCACGAAGCAGATGTCGAATCTGAATACGCTTATTAGCTTCATTGAGTTCTCGGACGTTCCAAGACATGATTTTTGGTTTCATTGGGGAACGGCAAGCCCCTTTCCTTTAACCCTTCCTTTTATGGGGGGCCATTCGAGTTCATCAACCAAGTCAACCGTTTAAGCTTCCAACTTTGTTTTGACTCCCCCTTCCTATTCTGTTTATGGCCAGCTTCCATAGATTTAAATAATGCCATCATCTGCTCTTCGTATCCTTCACACCGGAATCCCACAATATGTTGGATTGCTAAAATTGTTTTCATAACCCACTTGGAGGATTGGTTTGGAAAAATGTAATTCAAAGGGACTGAAATTCATCACCAATCGGAATATCCTCTAATCCCTACAAAGTATTCGAATCGGGAAGAAACAGTTTGTCGTTAACCGAATGCATAATATCTTCCGAATCTCCGTCCGTGTCCAACATCTCATGAAGATCCTCTGAAAGAAAATTATGATTCGCCAGTGTCGAAAACCCCCCATCATCTCAAGGGCAATTTCCACGAGTTAATTTTGAGTGCACTGAGTCAACGGGATCTCGTTGAAGCCAAGCCTGCCTGGGCGATCTCCAAGAGTGAGTTTTGAGTAAACTGTGCCGGTGGGATGTCTTTGGAGCCAACCACCATTGTCATTGCCACCGTCTGGACTATCCTTGCCGGAACATCCCCTGTCGGCACACTTTCCAGCACAAACCCTAGGCCTTGCAAGTGCGTATCGAAAGAGAAGATATCCGGGTTTGAACTGTCGGGTTGGTGGATACCCATTCCAAACCCAAGCCCATTTCGGGAAGAGGATCCAGCCTCTCTAAAATGACTTTGGGCTTTCTGGGTTCCAGACCCAAGAACGGTCTTCTAGGGTAACTAGGGTAAATCAGTCCCCTCACCCCCTTGGGCCCTGGGCCCAACTCGCACAGACCTGACTCTACGCCACTCTTTCCCCTTGCCTTTATTTCTGGGTTGGGCCCCCTTCTGATTCAAGCCTAGGCCTCCCCCTCCTTGATATAAGCCTGCATCCCTTAAGTTGTTTGCTCGCCTTCCCCCGTTAGCACCCATCTCATCCCTTTCATGATACAGACTAACAAAATGTACAATAACTTTCATGTCGCGGTGCAACTTCCTCAGTCATCCTTGAACCTCCAATAGGAGCTTGCGTGTTTCCCATTCCATATGCGTCACAGACCTGCTCTGGGATTGGCTCGGTAACGAATGTCCAACGGTTTTCACTTCAAGCCGGGATCGTTTGGGTAAAGACCTCTCTGCTTTTTACCTCCCCTGTAATAGCTTGGAAAGGGCATCCTTGTACATTTGCCCAGCTACCTAATGCCCTCCTAGTATTGTTTTCGGTTTGGTAGTGGTGTTTCCTCCCTTTGAAGAGCTACCACCTCCCTAGTTTGAGAGCCTCTCACGGACTTTCCACCATCCCCACCCGTCATCACCTTCAAGAAAGCATAGAACTGTCCTTCTTCCCCCTGGTCATACTCCGAAACCTCAAGAAATCAACCTTGTATATTCAAACATCGTTGAGCAATGAAGCTGCAAAATCCATCCCTAGTGGTAAAGTATACATCCTTCTTTTTCCCCTCATTCGAACACTCCAGAAACACCTTTGCCAGCCAAAGCACCATAGCTGAGCTCAAAGCGATTGATCATTCGGCCTTCCAGTTCTTCTTAGTGACTCTTAACAACCCTCCTTCCTTTGCAAAAATGAAGCTTTTGGACTCAATCACTACTTCAGGAGGACAACCCATTAACGCCACCAAAGAAAAAGAAAGCTAATAATTAAAGAAACTTGAACGTAAAATGCATCAACATATAGACAGCTCCAAGAAACGCTTGAGAGAACAAATTTCACGGGTACGGATTTTCTCTAAATGTTTTTTTGCAAATGGACTTTTTCATGACCAAACAAAATTCTGAAGGTCATGCAAGGTTTGTTCCCCGATACGAATAAAAGACATACCTGTAATGATGGGTGGATCTAGCTCTCGTGTACTGTGCAATATAGCTGTCCCAGATAACACAGTTATGAAGCCACAAAGCTCCGATGCTATGCTGCTTGCACTTTGACCATAATAGTCCTGCAAATAGTACAAAAAAGATTAATGTTCTACAAGTAGAAGAAATCTTGTGTATTCTCTCTCTGAACATTTCTGCATAAGGGTACCTTAAACATTATTGCACTGGCAAGTATTGTAAAAGCTGTGAACAAGGCATAATAGATGGGAGAAACAACAGTTGTGTTGAAAGTATCTAATGCCTGCAACAATGCCAGAGATTGGACATTAGTAAAATTGAATGCAGCATTGCAACACACACAGAAGCATACAAAATTAAACGTTTAAATATGAAAAACAAATTACTGTAAACAACAACAAAGAGCAGATATTTAACTAAACTTCAAGGGTATGTCTCCCTCTAATTCAGGCAATATTTCATGTATCCTTAATTTTAAACCACAAACCTTATTTACATGTTTTTTTGATGGGTAGACATGGAAATTTTATTAGTAGAAAAAGGCTTAGTTTTTTTTGTAAAATCATTTATAAATTAAAATTGGATAAACTTTATTTACATGTTAATACAGCCATCCTCGCCACCAGGTTGGATCCTCACGGAGCCCTATTATTATATAATGAAATGAACGTCCGCTAAAGGTCTTTAACCAGAAAATTCAGCAGACAACCCCTTGGCAGCATTTCGGTGGGGAAAATTTTTGTCCATTAAAAGAAAAACCTGTTAAGCTGTAGAAGTGAGTCATCTCTTTCACAAAACATGAACTGATACGTTAAGAACATAAATCCTTGAGGAACAATAGACCACTAAATTTACATTGTTAGTTCCTTGAGTGGGTATCCTTACCATGTTGGTCACCAAATTACGCATCAGACTCACCAATGCTTTCATTTCTACTAGATTTATTTTTACTATAATGCATGCTCCCTTTTTTTCCAAAGAGGAGGGAGGAATGAGATAACAAGTTTTAAATTGGTAAAAAATAAATAAAGCTAAAAAAAAATCATCTCTGAAAGCTTAAGAAGTTTTTTTTTTGTAACTTTTATAAATATGATAAGTTTCTTGATGAGCGAAAAAGGCAGAGCCCCATTAAGAAGAAGAAAGAGATGAAATGAAAAGGCCCAATAGCTCTCTGTTGAGGAGGTTTAACAACACCCCGTCCTCTCCAAAATCCATATTCCCCCAAGTCAAGAAAATTCTTGCCTACAAGAATCTCAGCACCAAAATACCGGCTCCTTTAGAATTATTACTAAAACCCCAAACCACAATGCAAGCTTCTAACTTTATCAAGTCGGATCTCTCTATTTGTGTGTGTGTGTATACATACAGACAGCACGTGCACGTGCACACACATCCAAGCCCTCTTAGTATGCACAGTGATAAACCAAGACATCCAATTTTTACAATCTTCTTTTGCAGCCAAGTTGGATATAATCCTGAAGATGCATCCTTCAAGGCCATATCAAGAAGCTCATAGTTATTCCAACAGTTGGATGCTCTTGCCAAGCAAACAAAGATCCAAACTAGATATACCATGTCTGACGGGAAACAGCTAGAGAATTCAGCGTTCCATGTAACCAATTTTCTTATTTGAGAAGTTCAAATTAAAACACAGATACAGATTATCCAAGTTCTTCATTCACATATACAGATTTTTTATACAAAATGTTGCAGAAATCACTTATACTGACCATGTTTAGATAATTTAATTGGGTGATGATACAGGTAATTGCAATCATTGCAAAAATCCATGTCTGAAAGTATTTGAGCTGGTTTGTGCCCTCTAATGTGAGCTCAATTGCAATACCAATGGCTTTTATACTCATGACCTGCAAAAGCCAAAACTTGGTTACATATAGGAAACCTTGAATATCACTTAAGTATAAATGATACTTAGAGAACAAGATATGAACATCAAACAACAAAATAGTAACTTATAAGAGAGCAGTGAACTATCGAGCCACAAATAACTCACTGTCAAAGATCCAATTATGGAGCATATTCCTACATAAACCATTATGTTGGTTTGGCCATAGCGAGGAGCACAGTACAGGACCAGTACCAATGTTATAGCTACCGCAGCGGCCGTATACAAAAGAAATGCTGGGTGTAAGAGCACATCAAACTAATCAGAAGATAAGCTGGAGATGAGAAACTAGCATTCCAATACAAATATGAGATGACCATTCAGTGATTAACAAAAATCTAGCAGCATACCTGGTTGGATTGCTAATTCCCAGATTTGTTGTACAGAACTAAGAGATTCCTCTTCAGGTGCATGGAGTACAATCACTGTAGATCCCACTATACAAAGAAGACACCCCAACATCCCCATTTTCTGGAGTTTCTCCTTCAACAAGAAATGTGCCAAAACAGCACTACATCATCTCCATACAGACATAGTTCAACTTCATCAGAAACACTATAAATAGTTGAACGTCCAAGAAGAAATGTTAATCATATTTTCATATCACTAGAAATCAAATGTACCTAACTATAATACTCAATGCACCAAGGGGCGTCACCAGCACAGCAGGTGCATATATGTACGCTACAAAATTCGCTATCTCCCCAACAATCACTGTCAACGTAGCAAAAATATGATATCAACGATAGGCAAGCCTGTGGCCCTGGTGACCAACAAACTAAGAAACTAGAAAATCAATGGTCTATACGATACGAGAAATAAAGGAGCAAAGGAGAAAAGAGCCAAGAACTCAAATATTACTGAGCCCTCAATCAGCAATTTAAATAGGGTAAGCTCAAAGAAAAAAAAAAGTATCATCCAATTGAGTATGGTACAATTTCTTAGCCCAATTGAGCAACCCAAAATAAATGACCAAATTTAACTTAATTACCAGTAATTGGCTAATCGAGAAACCAGAGACGGATAGTACAATGCAGAAGCGTAAGAAAAAGAGCAGCTTACTTGTAATCATCCCGATCCACCATAGAGGCTCTAAAAGATAGCCATACCCTCCAACACCTAAGACGCCAAAAACCATACAAGAGACGGACTGATTAGGGCGCATATAGAAAACAAAATTACAGATTTAACGCGCGTGAGCTGAAAAATGCGAGGGCTTACTTGCTCGAGGGCCGCTGACCCCGGCTCGGCGGAGACCCTTCTTCTTGATGATGAAGCTCAATCCAATGAAGGCGCTGGAAACCATGGCCAGAATAAAGCCTTTCAAATTGCTCGAGTACATCTAAATCAACTTTATATATACAAAATAATACACTTATTTGCATGAACAGCTGTATCGATGAGAAGAAGGATGCATAATAGTCACTGTGAGCAAGCAAAGCAAGCAGGGAAGGGAGTGGATTAGGAAACCTCCGTCTCCACAACTGGACCCCCAGTACTAGGGTTGGGTTTTGTTCGGCTTCTCTCTCTCTCCCTCTCTCTCTCTCTCGCTCTTTACTGCGGATCTAAAGGACAGGGTCGTTGGGGGGACGTTAAATTTGTCACCTGCCAGTCGCCTTGACGCCAACTGTCCGGATCCCGATTCGTCCACTCCAACTGAATGCTAATTTTTTGAGAAAAATGATAAAAACACCAACTTAAACCATTTTGTATTGTTTAAAAATATTCTTTAAATAATATAAATTTATATATTTATTAAAAAAATTATTCATATTTAATTAAAAATAAAAATAGAAAAAGAGAATAAAGGTATTTTATGAATAGTAAAACTAAGATTTTATCAAAAAAAAATGATTTTTTATGAATAAAATTTTAACTTTATTATTCACAAAAAATATTTTTATTCTATTTTTCTATTTTTATTTCTCTACTTTTATTTAAATATGACCAAAATTTTTTAATAATTATATAAGTTTATATTTTTAAAAAAATAATTTTAAATAATCCAATAAAAATATTCTTATCTATATTTACAATCGTTTAAAAAGATAATAACTATTCCTTTAAACTTTATCTTTTAAATTACATTATTTCATATAAATAAAATGTGATGTAAAAATATAATAATATATTTATATATTTTTAAATAAATATAATTATATTAAGTAGTGATAATTATAATTGTAGATGTGTGGGCATCCTCTCACTTATCTTTTGTAGGTTAGGAAATCTTGAAAAATCTTTTTACAAACAACTATATATTGGGAATTTGGGATGCTAATTAAACAATAATAACTTCTAGTATTTTAGTAATTTTTGTTCATTTTTAAATTGAGGATAAATCAGTTTTTGAGATTTCCTATTTTTACAAATAAATGCCATAAATGTTAACATTAGCAACGATGATATTTAAGACTTTAATTTATTAAAAAAAAAAGCCTTACTACATATAAATCGATGTGTTAGGGCACGATTTATAGTATGATCCATTATAACTGTAAAGAAATTAAAACACCAATCATTATTAACATAGTTGGTGTGGAAATTTTTCACTTCAGTAATGTGTTGTGTATGTATAAAAATTAAACCTCATAAATAAATTTTTTGGAAGAAAAAACTCAATTATATTTTTTTCGATCTTTAATTATTTTAAGGGATATGAATGAAAAGAGTTATTATATTCTTAAACCTATGTGTAGGGCACACAATCTACATCACTTAAATAATAAGATATAATTTATAAGATTCAAATTCAAGTCATCTTTTTAATCAAATTATATCATGTAAGCAATTTACTACCGTAAAAAGATGGCAAAATAGTTGTTGAAAATTCACTATGTGCAAGGTATGGACATAGGTTTTTGTAATTGTTTTATTTTTAGATCAATTGAATTCCAAATTTATCTTAATTTGACCAAAACTATAAGGAAAAATCTTATTGTCAGTCATTTTGCTAATGTCTAATTACCAAAGGTTAATGTTGTCCTGCGAACTCACTCATGGAGAAATTAATAGTAGATCGTGGCACTCATAATAATTTTGTTGTTAGAGTCTACCAACCTAGAACTAGATGGAAGGCCACTAGTAATCACTTGACCTAGACCCTCCCTCTCTCCCATTATTCAGGCATGACAAAAAGCAACCACCAATCCCAATCCACCCCTATGCTCCTCTCTCACACTCACTACCAGGAGCGTTGAAGATGAAACGGAGTGAGAATCCCTTGACCCTAACTAAAGGCCACTTGACCTAGACATGTGCTCCTCTATCCCATTGACTGCCAAGAACCTATCTCCGTTCAGATTATTATGGCGATAAGTCACTGATTTTCCTTTTTTCTCGCTTTTAGTAAATGATTTGTATTGAAGTAAATAAATAGAGATGAGGATAAAGTGTTTGAAGAAATGTCATAAAGAGGCTATATGCTTAAAATGAATTCTGTAAATTTAATCGTACTCAGGCATTACAAAGGTGCTATTTAAAGATACATCATGTACCATAATCAATATCAAAAACCAATCATTAAGTGACACCTAGCAATTGTTTGTTACAAATAATATTCCTAATTATTACAAGTTTGTTGGCTGGAATCTTCTTGAGTTGCATGGGTCTCTGCTGCGTGAGTGGAGTAGTGCATTGCAGAAGGATTTGTTGCCTTAATACTCTCTCGCGAGTTAAGCAGCACTGACTTGATAGTGAAGCTTGATCATAGTTGAAGAAATATGGGTGAAGACAGTGGCTTAGTGAGAATTTACGCTAGTTGGCCCTTACTTGAAATGAAGAAAACTTACAAGGACTTGACTGCAACTTTGTCCCGAACAAAGCGTTAATCGAGTTCAACATGCTTGGTGCAGGTATGAAGTACTGGGTTGACTGAGAGGTAGGTGGCCCCTAAATTGTTACACCAAAGAGTTTGGGCTGACCAAGAAAAATGTCAAGCTCTTAAAGTAAGGATTGTTTCAATAGCAATTCACACGCAGTATTGGCAACGGATTTATACTCGACTTTAGTGGAAGACCGAGTAATTGAGGGTTTTTTTTAACCCCAGGATATGAGATGAGTCCCAAAGAAAATATAAAATACACCCGTTGATTTGCAGTCATCAGAGCATCTTGCCTAATTAGCATCGGAGAATACAGAGAGACTAAGTGAAGATGAAGGAGAAAAACAGAGATCAAAAGATCGAGTGTTGTTCAAATTATGTAAAATACGTTTGACGGCCTACTAGTGGGGTAGCCATGGTGAATGCATGTATTGGCAGACACAGTTGAGTGCAAAGGAAGTGTCATGATGAGTGAATGCAAGATATTGCAAACTACCCACTATGTTGTGATACAAGTGAGGCTCCCCAAATGAAAACCCATTGAAAGCATATAGTTTATAAAATGGGGACATAGGAGTTGAGATGGATTTTGATTTGTCCATATTTATTTTGACAAGTAAATTAGAGACATATCTTGAAAAAGAAATAAACCAGGTGCCATTCGGATGACCTTAATTCCTATAAGTAATGTAGCATACCGAACATGTGACGAGGATGTCATCAACATAAATGAGTATATATATATATATACAATCAATAGCATATCAAAAGATAAAGCGGAATAAGTTAGACCTAGATGCATGAAATCCTAAAGAAAGTAACTAATCACTTAATTTGGCAAACAAGGCCCTAGGGGCTTAGTTTAAACCACAGATGGAATTTGATAACTTAAAAACATAAGATGGATGTTCGAGATTGACAAACTCGGTGGCTGCCTCATGTAAACTGCTTCGTCAAGGTCCCTATGGAAGAACACATTCTATATGTCCAATTGATGGAGAAGCCAGTTTGAGGTAATAGCAAGGGAGATGAGCAGTCGAGTTGTTACGAGTTTAAGAACGGGGCTAAATATCTTGGAATAATCCAAGCCTGGTTGTTGGTGGAACCCCTTGGCTACAAGGCGGGCCTTTGCAGCGTTCAATGGTCCTATCGGCCTAACGTTTGGTTTTGAGGATCCATTTGGATCCCAAAACATTGAACGCAGTGGAGGGAGGGATGAGCTGCCATGTTTGGTTTTGAAAGAGTGCTTGAAATTCAAGATTCATGGCATCTTTCCATTCTGGATGTTTCGACATCTCGAATTTAGTTGGCTGCTTGTTCTGGAAATGGGGTAGGTGAAGAGGAGGATGTGGCACTGAAGGTGGTTAGAGAAGTAGTTGGTTTAAGAGAGGAATAATGTCGTCAGTATGTATACGTGAGCACTGGATATTTGAGCATGAGCGAATGACTATGGAATAACAATTGGGTGGAGTATCATTAGAGGGAGAAGTTGCAGGGAGCAGATTTGGAGAAGAAGAGATGAGGCTGCAATTGGGAGAAGTATCAAGAGATGACACCCAGTATCAAGAGATAACACCCTAGAGTGAGATGATGAAGTGAATTCGGAGTGGATTGGGTCAAATGAGGAAAGTAGGCCCATATGAGGAGAGTACGGTTGGATATGAGTATTGGGCTCAGAGTGAGGTTCGGGATACGAAACAAGGAAAGGGGCCTAGACACCAATGAACTTGACATGGAGGACTCATTGGGCAATTAGATTTGGACTCAAAAGGAAAAACGTCTTTTTGAAAAGTGACATCCTAAGATATATAGATCCTACCCATGGCCACATGTAAACATTTATACCTTTTGTGGTCTAGGATGTAGTCCAAGAAGACACACAGATGAGATTTAAAATTTAATTTGTGTTTGTTGTAGGGCCTAAAATTGGGCCAGCAAGTGAACCCAAACACTCCTAAGAAGGTGTAATCCAATGGGTGGCCCATCAAGACCTCAAATGGGAATTTATGTTGAAGAAGGGGTGTAGGCATGCGATTTATGAGATATGAGGCCAATTGGAAGGCTTCGACCAATAAATGTTGAGGCATGTAAGCATGAGAAACAAGGGCCAAACCCGTTTCCACAATGTGGCGGTAGTGATATTCCACACTCCTGTTTTATTGATAGAAGTAAGGACACGTAATTTGATATTGAATACCATAATTTTGAACATGGGGTAGAGGGGACGAAATTTTCTTCCCCAATCAAATTGAACGAACATAATATTAATAGAGAAGGAATTTGTAACAAAATGTAAAAATGCAAGAATTAAATAGAAGACATTGGATTTAATTTGCATGGAAAACAATTATATTTATTTTGTAAAATCATCTATGATAGACAAATAGTAGCATGACCCATTTATGGAAAGAGCTGGGACCTGCCAAACAACCATCTTTCCCTTTTTCTCTAGTCATCATGGAATGCAACAACTCGAAATCTACCATAATATTATCAGTGATATATCCACCCAGTACAAATGCACTCTGCCATTTAGAGATTATACTTGGAAGCAACAATTTCAATATTTGCTAGTACTTTTGCAATAACTTTATAGAATACATTGCACAAAGAAATATGTCTGAACTCATTGACTGTAATGGGACTATTTAATTTAGGAATTATAACTATGTGAGTAAGATTAATAGTACTAAGCTGTTGATTTCCATTTAGAAACTCAAGAATAGCCCTACTAACCTTTGGTCTTATGGCTGACCAATGCTCTTGATAAAATCCTGCTCCAAACCCATCTGGACCAGGTGATCTCCATGGATTCATTTTTTTTAAGGTTTGTTCAATTTCTTTCTCAACAAAAGGAGTTATAAGCTGCATATTCATTTTTATAGAAACCCTTTTTGTAATAAACTTTGAGCACTGATTCAAATCTTCCATCCCTGGATTAGTAAAGGTATAAACATCCTGGAAGTATGTTGTAAAAGCTTCTTGTATATATGTTTCTTGTTTGAACATCCTACCATTTCCATCCTACACTTGCTCTATTCTATTTTGTTTCTTCCTTTGAGTAGCACAAGCTATTTGTCCCCATGTTGATACTAATGTACTTTAGCTATT
This sequence comes from Platycarya strobilacea, assembly GCA_036898215.1. NCBI lineage: Eukaryota > Viridiplantae > Streptophyta > Magnoliopsida > Fagales > Juglandaceae > Platycarya > Platycarya strobilacea. The sequence goes on along the minus strand of CM072546.1, from coordinate 19,004,849 downwards.
TGTTTCCACACCTGATTTTTTTTTTTGTTCAGCAAGTATCCAATTTCCTGCTTCATTATCTTAACAACATTATTATTGTGTTACCCCTCCATTTCTTGTAATGCTTTTAGCTCTGCAGATTTCTGTTTGAAGCTCGAATCTGCTCCAATGTGCAAACACTTTTTGACTTTCTTTTAAGCACACTTGAATTTCCTTCAACTTAGTTTCCTGCCTCACATTTTTCTCCAATCATCTTTTATTTTTTTATTTGCATTCATCCTCTCCCCCCATGCCATTTCATATCTAAACATTTTTGTCTCCATTTCCTTGTATTGTTTACCTTCCATAAATGAATTAATAGAGGGCTATGATCAGAGGTTCTTGCTGCTAGCACCTCAACCTTTGCTTGTTTGAACCTTTGATTCCAATTCAAATTTTCCACCCCCTATCTAATCTTTTCATAGTGAAAGTGACATCTTCACAACCATTCCTTCACGTATATTTTGCCCCTTTCCAACCTGTATCATAAAATCCACTTTATTCCAACATATTCCGGAATCTTTCCATTTGAGTAAAGTTTCTTTTATTTCCTCATCTCTTCTCTTGTTGTGCCACTATCTCATTAAAATCTCCACATACCAACCATGACATTTGATTGTTTAGTTTCTGAGACATCAAAGTATCCCACAATTCTTGTCGTTTAAATGTCTTTGGATGTCCATAAAGACCTGTGAACAACTAGTCTTGTTCTCCTGCTTCACCGCCCATCTTGGTAGTAATATGATATCTTGAGTAAAAGTCTATCCTTAACTTGATATGTGATTTCCATAACAGTGCTAATCCTCCACTCCTTCCCCTTGGATCCATTGCTAAACATTCTTGAAACTTTAACTTTCTTTGTATCCATTGTCATTGCTTAGTAAACTTTAACTTGCTTTATGTCCATCGGAATAAAAAAATTACATGATGGTGAGATTATGAAGGCCAAATTTGCTATAAGACATGTGCTATCAGTTCAGAATATGTTTTGGGGTGTGAAGCTTTAGGCAAGTTTATAGCTGGTACAGTTTTGTGGATGTGATGAGTGTGCGAAAGTACACTCTAAATATCCTAATATTTGATTAAATTGTTAAAATATGAATAGAAATAATGTGATATAATTTATATTATTAAATTTAATTTCTATTCACATTTGATATATTTGAGCATAATTCTATAATATTTTAAATCTCAAATATTATATGATTTGTTTGTGAAGAATAATTTGCAATCAGGCCTCACAGTTTATATTTTTGGGTTTATTTTGATAGCAGCCACACTAAACTTATGGGCCCAAATTCATATGGCTAAGGACTTGTGGGTTTATATGGACTTCACATTGACCTTATGGGGGAGCCACATATATAAAGGAGAATATTTTTTGAGATGAAAAATTGGGCTTCAACAATTAATTAAATCTTCAAATCAACAAAGCCTCACTTGAAGTCAACCATAGCCCAGATACATGGATGGAGTTCAAATAACACACAGCTTAGTCTCAATTTATCTGGATTCACTTCACTGGGGCCTCACAATCTACTAGTTTTTGGGATAGCAATTCAACTTGGAGAGGGAATCAAAGTTTCGGGCTACATAGACACACTGTTGCCCAGATAACTAACACAAGTGGAGGGGTGAATTGAGTTATATTAAAAAATTAATACTTATAAACCAAATACACAATATAAAATATAACTAGAATATAAAGCAGTAAAAAATATAAAGAATAAGGGTAAGAAGAAGCGAACTCAGTATTTTTACTAGGTTCAGCCTCACTGCCTACGTCCTCACCTCAAGCTACCCCTTGAGGATCTCAAATTCACTAGTAGATGGAGATAGAAACCTATTACACATTTGAGCAGCACCGCTCCAAAGAATCCATGTAAAACACGCTATACAATTCCAATTACTTCATACTTGGTGATTCAACTATTCCCTGTGTAGAACACCTTTTACACATACAAGGGTTATACTCACTCTCTTATTGATACAAGAGTTGATAGTGGGTAGATTATCAAAATATACTCCTTAATGAGTGAGATAGAAACAATACAGCGCAACCTATATCTCTCTAAAAAAGAATAAGAATTAAGGTACAAAACTTTAGAAAAGAGAGAATAAGAGTTTTAAAAGAATGATGCAAAATTTAGCAATAGATGTGTAAGCTCTTGTTGTGATTTTTGCAAAACTCAAGTGAGCTATTAATAGGTAAATGCAATTTCAAATTTGAAAAGATTCATACGTCAAATAAGAGCACTATTCACTTTTCAAAAAATTCAAATAAAAACATTTCTTTTTTGCATTTGTCAAAGACAACTCTATTCATTTTTCAAAGAAATCAAACATAATCTTTTGCTTTTCATACATGACAAAATGAGTATGATTTATTTTTCAAACCAAATCATTTTCTTTTTGCATATGTCAAAAAAAATACAACCACTCTTTAAGATTTTCAAATAAAATCATCTACTTTTTGTATTTTTCAAAAAAACACACAACCACCCTTTAAAATTCTCAAACAAAATATACACATGTCAAATATGATAATCAATCATCTTATAAATTCAAGCTTTTATAAAAAAAATATAATTTTCGAAATTATTTTGTTTGATGATGTTATGCACATGTGAAAAACATAATTTTCAAAATTAAGACATTTAAAAATGTCTTGCATATGTGAAAAAAATAATTTGATGTTTTATAAGAAAAAAGAGTAATTTGGAGTCTTAATCCAATTTCGAATTTTATCAAGAGATGTACAACAATAATCTATGAGTTTCATTTGTAGACTTGTTCTTTTATACTTAATGTGCGTTTCGCTCCATTGCGTAAATAATTTGATCTTGAGACTTGAATGTATTTGTTATCATCAAAATCTACACGTAGATACGAAACTTGAAATCTTATATTCAACACACACACACACACACACACACACATATATACTAGGGATGAGCTGTTGTCGGACTAATACAAGAGGGGGTGGTGAATTGGGTTATATTATAAAACTTAACACTTATAAATCAAATACACAATATAAAATATAAATAGAATATAAAGCAGCAAGAAATGTAAAGAGTAGGGTAAGAAGAAGCAAACTCAGTATTTTTACGAGATTCAGCCCCACTGCTTACATTCTCGTCTCAAGCTATCCCTTGAAGATCCCAAATTCATTATTCAATCTCTTTTAGGTAGAGATAAAACCCTATTACACATTTGAGTAGCATCGCTCCAAAGAATCTGTGTAGAACACCCTCTACACTTCCAATCACCTCACACTTGGTGATTCAACTATTCTCTGTGTATAACACCTTCTACACACACAAGGGTTATACGCACCCTATTACTGATACAAGAGTTGATAGTGGGTAGACTATCAAAGTACACTACTCAATGAGTGAGATAGAAACAATACAGCGCAACCTATATCTCTCTAAAAAAATAAGAATTAAGGCTCAAAATTTTAGAAAAGAGAAAATGTCTCGCTTTGAAAGAATGATGTAAAACTTAGTAATAGATGTATAAGCTCTTATTGTTGTAATTTTGTAAAACTCAAGTGAATTATTTATAGGCAAATGGATCACACTCAATCATCTTCCAAATTCAAAATTCAAATTTTGATGAAGTCATTGTATATGTCATTCAATTTTCAAAATTCAAAATTTTGAATGATGTCATTGCATATGTCATGCACATGTAAAATATAATTTTTGAAAATAAAGTTTTTAATGAGATCATTGCATATGTCATGCACATGCAAAATATAATTTTTCAATTTAAAGCTTTTAATGATGTCATGCATATATCATGCTTTTGTCATGCATAAAAAATGCAATTTAATACTTTATGAGAAAAGATTAATTTTTGAACCTTAATCCAATTTTGAATTTTATCAAAAGATGTACAAAAATAATCTATGAGTTTTATTTGTAGACTTGTTCTTTTATACTTGATGTGCGTTTTGCTCCATTGCGTAGATAATTTAAACTTGAGATTTGAATTTATTTGATATCATCAAAATCTACACGTAGATACGAAACTTGAAACCTTGGATCCAACAATCTCCTCTTTTTTATGATGACAAATACTTAGTAGAAATCTGTAACCTGCAGTAATACTAAGCTCCCCCTGAAAATATGCGTAAGTTTTTCAAGAAAAATATAAATATGATTCTAGCATATATAATAGGGTAATCTAATACTAGTATAAGACTTCTCCCTCTTTTGGCATCATTAAAAAGGAATTGTAATTGGTTTCAGTAAAATTTCTTTCCGTAATAACCAATAACCAAATAAAACGGTACGTTTAGTAGAAACTGTAGAGTGTCGAATAATCAGAGCCACCCGTGTTCGACAAAAACTACAAAGGTTGATGCCTAATTCCCGTGTTTGACAAAAACTGCAAAGGCTGGAGGCCTAATTCTGGCAATTCGGTGCGGAAAGAGATTCAAATCTGCTTAATGTTGTTGACCAACAAGATTTTATAAAGATCTGAAAGCTTTCGAGTTGCTGTTTAAAAGACCATTTTTACCCATTGAATACTCACAAGAAAAATCTCACATTGTTCATTGATCAAGTATCTGTTTATCAAAATAACAGAATGACGGAGAAAATTTATTTTGGTAATCTTCCGGATTTGAACCAAAAATCATGTCAACCAGTCATTTTATCTCTTGATACTGTCGATACCTTGATAGAAGCAGAGATGTATTTTTCTAGTAGGACTGATTCTAAGGTTATTGCAATATCAAGAACTCTCAGTACTCAATATACTGCCTCTATTATGACCATGTCTCAAAGTTTACTAGCGAGGGCAAATGAGGTTGATCGACTTAACAATTAAATATATGTTTTATATCAAAAGCTTGCAAATAAATGTAGAAAGAATAGGAGATTAAAGTAGGAAAATAAAGATTTGACAGAATTAGCTCGTGTTCTGAAACTTCGAATAGAGGAATCGAAACGAGTGAGAGTTCAAGTACAGAGTCAACATCAGCAAATAATGGCAGCGTTTCATGAGAAAAATAGAGACAATTGTAATTAATCTCGCTGGTTTAACTCGATAACTTTTGACAATATGCATCCAGAATATCTTGTAAGGTTGACTAAGTAAGATTTGAAGAGATAACAGTTTGTCTTGTACTTATTTTCATCTTTATAAAAGTAATTTTTAGTTTTATCTAATTCGCATAAAATCTTCTTCTCATCTCTGTAGTTCATCTTCATTCTCACTCTACAAAATTTCAATGGCTCATCAATTTTCCTTCAGTGCTTCTTGTGATCAAGATATGAGGTATTTTTCACCTCTAACTATTTTTGCATCTATTGTAGGCGCTACATGAAGCAACAAGAGACTGATTTGGATAATAAATCAGATCATAATGCCATTTATGAGCTTGTGGGTCTTGGGACTCGATACTCATCTTCCATTGTTACTTTTTTCGCTCGGTTGCAGTCCAAAACTCTCGAAATTGAGAAGTTTAGCGAAACAGTCTCTGTACTTCAACGACTTGTTTATGAGTCAAATAAAAAAATAATAGAGTTAAAGCAATAGAATAAAGATTTAAAATCCTTACTTGCCTCTTCATTTCGATTGCCTAATCCTTTAGACAAGAATGACATGATGATTTATGAGGAGCAAATGCATTTGAATGATGAGGCTAGACGTCTCAAGTTTCTGTAGGTCATTTGAGATAATGGAATAAAAGTATCTAGCAGATATTCATGGCATGCATCATTCTTATTTCTCTTCTAATCATGCATAGTCTATCTCCTGGTAGAAGTTTTGTAAAAATGTCTGCCAATTGATCGTGTGTGCTTATGAATTCTAGTACAATATCACTTTTTTACACACGATCTCTACAAAATGATATCTAATTTCAATATGTTTGGTCCTAGAATGTTGTATTGGATTCTTTGAAAGATTTATAACACTAGTATTATCACATTTAATAGGAATATGATTGTATATGAGTTTAAAATCCTCAAGTTATTACTTCATATAAAAAACTTGAGTATAACAACTACCTACAGCAACATATTCTGCCTCAGTAATAGATAATGCAACAGAATTTTGTTTTTACTAAACCATGAAACAAGTGCATGACTTAAGAAATGACATGTTCCACTAGTACTTTTTCGATCAACTTTGCAACCAGAATAAATTCGCATCTGAATAACTAATAAGATTGAAAGAAGTGTGTTTAGGATACCATAACCTAAGTCAATGATACTGGCAAGATATTTAAAAATACTCTTGACTGCAATCAAATGAGATTGCTTTGGAGATGATTGAAAATGTGCATATAAACATACACTGAACATAATATCAGGTCTACTAGCTATAAAATATAATAAACTATCAATTATACATCGATATAAGTTTGAATCAACTGGCTTATCGCTTTCATCTTTATCAAGTTTAATGGTTGCTTGATTTGCAATCAAAGAAAGAAATTAAGTTCTCCTATCATGCTCATTTCAAATTTTTCCTGTATGCTCTTAGCAAAATCTTGGCACATATTTTCATTAGTATTATCAAATATTATATCATCAACATAAATTTAAACTAGAAGAATATCATCCTATTCATATTTGATTAAAAGAATTGTATCGATCTTTTCTCTTGAAAAACATTTTTCAATCAAGAAGCCACTAAACCTTTCATACCAAACTCTAGGAGCTTGTTTGAGTTCATATAAAACTTTTGTAAGTTTAAAAACATAATTAGGAGAAATATGATTTTCAAAATCTAGAAATTTCTCAACATATACCTCTTCATTTATAAAACTATTTAAAAAATTACTTTTAACATCCATTTGAAAAAGTTTGAAATTTTTATAATATGCATATGCAAGTAATATTCTAATCTTGCAATAGGTACATACGTTTCATCATAATCGATTCCTTCCTCTTGATTGAAACCTTGAGCTACAAATCGAGCCTTGTTTCTAGTGATGATTCCAGACTCATCTTTTTTATTTCTAGAAACTCTTTTATTCTAATAACGGCATGATTTTTGGGTTTAGGAACGAGTGTCCAAACATTATTTCTTTCAAATTGATTTAACTCTTCTTGCATAGCTAGAATCCATAATTCATCAATAAGTGCTTTATCAATATTTTTTTGTTCAGTTTGAGATAGAAAAGCAATGTGATTACAAATATTTCTAAGAGATGATCGAGTACTTACACCTCGTGAAGGTTTTCATAAAATTTGTTTCACTGAATGATCTTTCACATGTTTCCACTATTTGGTTGCATCTTGTACTAAGTCTTGATGATCTTTCCTTATGTCTTCATGTTGGATTTCTTCCATTGTATTCTCTTTGTTGAGATTGAGACTATTTGTACTATTTGTACCTTCTGTTTCTTCATCAATAGATTTCTTAGAGAGTAGAGAGTTAAATTCATCAAATACTACATGCATAGATTCTTGTACAGTCAAAACCCTTTTATTGAATACTCTATAAGTTTTACTATTTGTAGCATACCCAAGAAATGTACCTTCATTAGATTTTGCATCAAATTTTTTTAAATTATCCCTATCATTAAGAATAAAATATTTACATCCAAATACATGAAAGTAATTAATGTTGGGTTTCTTCTCATTCCAAAATTCATAAGGGGTTTTATCTAATTTAGACCTTAACATAACTCTATTCATAACATACAATACTTACCGCTTCAGCCCAAAAATAACTAGGTAAATTATTCTCATTAAACATTGTTCTTACCATTTCTTGAAAAGATCTATTCTTCCTCTCTACTATCTCATTTTGTTGAGGAGTTCGAGGAGCAGAGAAATCATGCACAAAACCATTTTCATCACAAAAAGATTCAATATCTTTATTAACAAACTTTTTTCCCCTATCATTTCGGATGTTTGAGATAGTATAGCCATTTTCATTTTGAATTCTCTTACATAACTTGGTAAAGACATTATGTACCTCATTTTTATGAGCTAAAAAGATGACCCAAGTATATCTAGAGAAATCATCAACAATAACAAATGTATAATATTTTCCTTCCAGACTTGCAACCCTATTTGGTCCAAAAATGTCCATATGTATTAGTTGTAAAGGTCTAGCAGTAGAAATATGTTTCTTGATTTTGAAAGAAGTTTTTATTTGTTTACCAAACTGGCATACATGACAGATTTTGTTTTTAAAAAAGTTTACTTTTGGCAAACCTCTCACAAGATCATTTTTTGAAAGTTTGGAAATAAGTTCCATGTTTGCGTGACCTAACCTTTTATGCCATAACCAACTATTTTAATGTTGAACTGATAAACAAATAACATTTTGCAAGGCAATTTTTTCAAATTCGATTGTATAAACATTATTATTTCTAAGAGCAATAAAACAAACATTACAGTCATAATTATTTAAAATAATGCACTTATCCTTTTTGAAAGTAACTGTAAATCTTTTATCTCATAATTGACTTATACTCAAAAGATTATACTTTAGTCCTTCAATAAGTAGAACATTTTCAATTATGAGAGAAAACTTATTACAACTTTATTTATTCCCACGATCTTCCCTTTTGAATTGTCTCCAAATGTTACGTATCCTTTTTTTTAGCAGTGAGGTAAATGAACTTAGTTTTGTTTCTTGTCATATGTTTTGAGCATCCGCTATCTAAAAACCATTTGGTTTTACCTATGGAGGACTTCATGCATACTTACAAAAACAATTAAAATAATTTTTCTTGGTACCTATATTTTTTGGATCCTTTATTTATTAGTATTAGAATAAATAAGATTTTTTGGTACCCATACGACTCTAATAGTCATTGTATGTTTTCTTCTAATAGGATAAGTATGATAGTTATGACCATTTCTATTGCAAAAATTACAAATGACATGTGATATATTTGAAGATTTTGCATGATTGTAATAATATCTTTTTTTGACAAATTTATTTTTAGGAAAAGAATTTTGAAAATCTGACTTTGATTTAGTAGGTTTATCAAAGAAACTTTTATACGGTTTGAGTTTTTCTTTTAGCATGTATCCCAATCATACCTTATTAAAAACACATCTTTGACTAATAAGAAATTTTTCAAAGTTTCTTTTTTCATTAGTAAAGTTTTCAACAATTTTTTCTAAATAAGCTACTTTCTTTTTCAGTTCATCATTTTCATCTTTTGAAACTGTATTTTCTTTTCTTAAAACATCAATTTCATTTATTAAAAAAGAAATTTTCTTTTTCAACGTGATATACTTGATACCTAGTTTTTCAGATTCCCTATATATCTCTTCCAAAACATTTTGTAATTTTTCATAAGAAGAATTTCAATATTTTCGAAATTTTTTTACCTCAAGATCATCTTTAGCCATAAGAAAAAGATTTAAAGATTCTTCATTACTTGCGTTGCTGTCTGAACTACTTGAATCATCATCCCATGTAGTTTTCATTGATTTCTTGTCTTTGTATCAATCTTTATTTAGCAGGAGACAATCTATCCTGATATGTTTTGATTTTTTACATTTATAACAAATTAATTAATCATTTTTACCTGTAATTTTGTCGAAAGATTTTTTAAAATGTATCCTTGGAAAAGTTTTATTTTTCAAGAATCTCTTAAATCTTCTTGTGATCATTGCAATCTCTTCGTCATCGCTTTCTTCATTTTCATCGCTTTTACTTTCATGAGGAACGATTTTGAGTGCCAAGCTCTTCTTTTGCTTTTCTTCTCCTCTTTTCAATGTGTGCTCATCGGTAATAAGTGACTCGATGAATTCATTTACTTTGAGTTTTTTAAGATCTCTAGTTTCAAGAATCGCCGTTATTTTTGATTCCCAACGTTTTGGTAAGGAGTTGAGAATTTTCCTTACTATCTCCAAGCTGGAATAAACTTTACCAAGAGATGTCAAACTATTTATAATATTAGTAAAACGAGTATACATAGAAGAGATAGATTCATCATCATTCATTTTGAACATTTTATATTCATGCGTAAGAACATAAATTTTTGATTTTTTGACTTGCGAAGTTCCTTCATAGGTTACTTTCAAGTTGTCACAAATTTTCTTTGCCATCCTACAAGTCATTATTCTGATAAATTCATTACCATTGAGAGTATTATATAGAAAATTCATAACCATTACATTCACAGTATAAAGTCTATCATCTTCACGATCAAACTCTTGCTCTTCCTTTTTAACATTTACTCCATCAACAGTTTTTGTTGGAATATAAGGCCCATTTACAATACATTTCCAGATTTCTCGACATTGAGACTGAATAAATATTCTCATTTTAGCTTTCCAGAAAGTATAATAATCTCCACAAAATAGTGGAGGTCGGCTACTGGATTGACCTTCAGCGAAAGTAGCTGCAATGTTAGCCATATGATCTTAACTCAATAGATAGTTAATCTTATAATAGAGCCTTTACTTTGATACCAAAAGTAGCTGCAATGTTAGCCATATGATCTTAACTCAACAGATAGTTAATCTTATAAGAGAGCCCTTACTCTGATACCAATTATTGCCGAGATGACTAACACAAAAAGGGAGTGAATTGAGTTATATTATAAAAATTAACATTTATAAATCAAATACACAATATAAAATATAAATAGAATATAAAATAGCAAGAAATGTAAATAGTAGGGTAAGAAGAAGCAAACTCAGTATTTTTACGAGATTCAGCCTCACTGCCTATGTTCTCGTCTCAAGCTACCCATTGAGAATCTCAAATTCACTATTCAATCTTCTTTAGGTGGAGATAAAAACCTATTACACTTTTGAGCAGCACCGCTCCAAAGAATTCGTTTAGAACACCCTCTACACTTCTAATCACCTTACACTTGGTGATTCAACTATTGTCTGTGTAAAATACCTTCTACACACACAAGAGTTATATGCACCCTCTTACTGATACAAGAGTTGATAGTGGGTAGACTATCAAAGTACACTCCTCAATAAGTGAGATAGAAAAAATACAGCGCAACCTATATCTCTTTAAAAAAGAACAAAAATTAAGATTCAAAATTTTAGAAAAGAGAGAATGTCTCGCTTTGAAAGAATGATGCAAAATTTAGCAATAGATGTGTGAGCTCTTATTATTGTAATTTTGTATAACTTAAGTGATCTATTTATAGGCAAATAGATCACACTCAATTATCTTCTAAATTCAAAATTCAAATTTTGATGAAGTCATTGCATATGTTATTCAATTTTCAAAATTCAAATTTTTTAATAATGTCATTGCATATGTCATGCACATATAAAATATAATTTTTGAAAATAAAACTTTTAATGAGATCATTGCATATGCCATGCACATGCAAAATATAATTTTCTAATTTAAAATTTTTAATGATGTCATGGATATATCATGCTTATGTCATACATAAAAAAATGCAATTTAAAACTTTATGAGAAAAGATTAATTTTTTATCCTTAATCCAATTTTAAATTTTATCAAGAGATGTATAAAAATAATTTATGAGCTTCATTTGTAGATTTGTTTTTTTATACTTGATGTGCGCTTCACTCCATTGTGTAGATAATTTGAGCTTGAGACTTGAATTTATTTGATATCATCAAAATCTACACGTAAATACGAAACTTGAAACGTTGAATTCAACAGGAGCAACGTGTAAAACACGTTTTCCTAATTTAGTATAGGCGCAGTTATTTTTAAGAAATGATATGATTTTTATAAATAAATAAATTTCGATCAATAATATAATATATAGAGGAAATAAAATGTAAGTCCTAACAAATATTTGACGGATAATAAAAGAAAATTATCTTAACAGTGAAAGAATTATATAAAAGTAAATTAATAAACTGTGTGAAGTGATGAAAGATAACTATTTAATAATTATTATAATTTTATTTATAAAATATTATTATTTGAATTTAATGCTTCATAATAGATTTAATTGAGAAATAAATAAAAATCTTAAAGTGTTTGAGTTGATATTCAATTTCAATTTAGAAATCTAAAATAGAGAATGATTTCTGAAAAGTTTGAAATATAATAGTTTGGATAATGACTACGTAGTAAAACATTTAATTTAAGAATATAATTATCAGTTTCAAATCGATAATTAAAATCACTTTAAAAATAATAAAAGTAATAATAATAATAATAATAATAATGAGAAGAAAATATTTACAGGAATATAACTCATAATTCTCAACATATTTATTTATAACAATACATATGATTCGAGTTCTTACAGGTCGTTTAAGTTTAAACTAAAATGTACTATGATTTTTTTATTTTATTTTATAGAAACATATAAGAATGATATTAATGCATATGATTTTCCAAATATTTATTTTAGTCATACTATGATTCTTACTATACAAATAATCTTGTATGACTAAAATGTTGGGATATGACTAATTAAAAATTAAGTAGACTAAATTGTAGGGATATGATTAAAATGTAGGGAATAGCAACCTATATTATATACATGAGAAAAATATGTTAAATTTATATGTTAGTATTATATACATGAGACAAATATGTTAAATTTATATGTTAAATGACGTTAAATTTAATAAAAAAATAAAAAAAAGTTAACGAAAAATAAAAAAATTTGTTAAATAATCGTTAGATAGCCACTTATTATATATATATATATTATTGCTCATGTTCACCTGCTTCTTTTGATGCAAATTGTATTTTATTTTTCTTTCATCCATTACTATGACTTATAATCATTTGTTGTGGTAGATTGAAACATAAGTTTTTCTTAAAATTCTCATAATACTACAAAAATTAAGAGAATACGGTATATAATTTTTAACGAAAACTCTCCCTCAATAGTTTTAATTATACATATCGATTTTAAATTAATATATGATATTTTAAATTTTGAAATGATATTTTAGATATAATAAGTAGTTGTTAAATTTAATGGCCATTTAACCAAAAAAAAAAGAAAAAATTCGTTAAGTGGCCGTTAGATAACCACTTATTATAATAAGAATATATTGTGTGTGTGTGTTTGTGTTTTGAGAAGGACTCCAGACAAAAGGGGGAACGAGAGCCGCGCGTACAAGGACTTTTCTTCACATAATTCGGATGGCCCATTAATTCAAATAATAGATGGCAATTAGACTTGGAGTGGATTTGAATTTCTGCACATATATAAATACTAGGGGTAACACAATGTGCTTGCACGTTGCCCTGTATCATTATAAAATAAATTAAAAAATATAAATATCTAATAAAAAAAGAAAAACTTAAAGTGAATGAGAATAATATATTTCATTCAAGTTGTAATCTAATAATTCAGATAGTAATAAGTTTAAACAAACCTAGATCCAAATAAATTTCAGAAATAAAACATCGTGTTTGAAATTCATATTACAGTTTGTTTCTTAAGACAAAATAAGATATTTTTGTTTTTTTTTTTGCCATTGAAATGGCAATAAAAAAGTTTTGAAAATTATGCATCTGGAGGTGGTATGTCATCTTCATTGATAGTATTTATGGAGAGAATATTGAAATTTTTCTGTTGTTGTTTTTGAAGTTGATCTCCATCTGTACCCAATTGTATTATCCATTTTTTGTTTGAACATAGTGCTGCAATATTTTGGACATATGATAAATATTTTTGCATGGAAAAAATTGGAAGTTAAAATATGATTATCAAAGATTTAGAAGTATATTAATATATATCATATAAAATATAGTGACAAATATAAATGTAGAGTATGTAGTGCTTGGATAAAATAATAATTTTGAATATAATGGAATCAGAAGAGCATTTTATCATCTAATTAGCTAGCAGTAGTGCTTAGAATTTTATTTAGTTCATGAGTGATATATAGTTCTTACAATAATTTATATGTATGTATGTATATTAGGGAAAATACAAGAGTGGGTATCGTTCATGAATATTGTTGCTAAAGAGATTGATGATAAATGCATGTAAACTAGACCTAAATGGGTAGATTTGAAATTATAACATATTTTTCATATATCTAAATATGCGCGTGATACACATTCAAACATACATATATTTATATGTATGTTAGGCAAAAACAATAATTGGGTGGATTCATGAATGATGTAGGCCTAAAGAAGTTTTGGTGAAATGACCACGCCACCTTCAAACAAAGCAAAGGGACGCAGAGTCAAATGACCACGCCACCTTCAGACAAAGCAAAAGGGCGCAGAGTCAAATGACCACGCCACCTTCACACAAGGCAAAGGGGCACAGAGTCAAATGATCACGCCACCTTCCAACACAGCAAAGGGGCGCAGAGTCAAATGATCACACCACCTTCCAACACAGCAAAGGGGCGCAGAGTCAAAGGACCAGGCCACCTTCAGACACAACAAAGGGGTGCAGAGTCAAACGATCACGCCACCTTCAGACAAAGCAAAGGGGCGCAGAGTCAAACGACCACGCCATCTTCAAAAAAAGGAAAGGGGCGCAGAGTCAAATGACCACGCCACCTTCAAACATAGCAAAGGGGCGCAGAGTCAAATGACCACGCTACCTTCAGACAAAGCAAAAGGGTGCAGAGTCAAATGACCACGTCACCTTCAAACACAGCAAAGGGGCGCAGAGTCAAACGACCATTCCACCTTCAGACAAAACAAAGGGGCGCAGAGTCAAATGACCACGCCACCTTCAGACAAAGCAAAGGGGCGCAGAGTCAAACGACCACGCCACCTTCAAAAAAAGCAAAGGGGCGCAGAGTTAAACGACCACGGCACCTTCAAACACAACAAAGGGGCGCAGAGTCAAATGACCACGTCACCTTCAAACACAGCAAAGGGGCATAGAGTCAAATGACCACGCCACCTTCAGACACAACAAAGGGGCACAGAGTCAAATGACCACGCCATCTTCAGGCAAAGCAAAGGGGCGCAGAGTCAAACGACCACGCCACCTTCAAAAAAAGCAAAGGGGCGCAGAGTTAAACGACCACGGCACCTTCAAACACAGCAAAGGAGCGCAGAGTCAAATGACCGCGCCACCTTCAAACATAGCAAAGGGGCGCAGAGTCAAACGATCACACCACCTTCAGACAAAGCAAAGGGGCGCAGAGTCAAACGACCACGTCACCTTCAAACATAGCAAAGGGACGCAGAGTCAAATGACCACGCCACCTTCGAACACAGCAAAGAGACGCAAAGTTAAATGACCACGCCACCTTCGAACATAGCAAAGGGGAGCAGAGTCAAATGATCACGTCACCTTCAGACAAAGCAAAGGGGTGCAGAGTCAAATGACCATGCCACTTTCAGACAAAGCAAAGGGGCGCAGAGTCAAATGACCACGCCAATAGATAAGAAAAGTAAATTAATTGTATCGATTAATTGAAAAAAATCTCAAGGTCTCTAAAAAGAAAAACAAATTTCAAAATATATGTAATTTTGAAATGCAACATAAGAAAATTCGTATCTAAGGACTTAAAAAATAGGTGAATCAGTCATTCAAAATTTCTAACATTTTCTCCAAAGGATAGTTTGTTCAAGTTTTATGCATCACAGTTGCATGGCTAGATCTTGTTGGAAAAAAATAATGAGAGTGAAAATCACGCAATGTAAGTACATTTTATGAGCTTTACTGAATAATCAAAAATTCGTCTATCACTTTCGTCTCTAGACCTTTGTATGTCTACTTTTCTTCGCTTGAATGATTTATCTCTCTCGCAGTACAATCAATAATGAAACATTTATCACAAAAAAAAGGAAAAAATGGATAAATAATTTTTCTCCTCTCCTTATCCATCTATGTAAATCAAATATTTTATATCTCCATTGATTACCATTGATTATCAGAAAGTTAATAAATGTAGAAATAAAAATAATGACTCTAATTACTTTTTATTGATTAGCTCCATTTATCACAAAAAGATTAACAACTACACAAATAAAAAAGAATAAGACTAAACTAGAAAAGAGAAAAAATGAGAATGAACATGAAGAGAATAAACTAGCGAGCTCTCTATTTATCACAAAAAAAATTAATACATTCACAAATACAAATAAAAATAATGAAAAGAAGCAGGGAAACTAATTGGGAAAAAATAATGAGAGTGACCACCACGCAAACATACCAGGAGAAATGAAATCAATTTCGGCAATAAACCAGCGAGCTCTCTATTTATCACAAAAAAATTAATAAATGCATAAATACAAATAAAAATAATGAAAAGAAAGCTAGGAAAATAATTGGGAAAAAGTAATGAGAGCGACGATCACGTAAACATACCAGGAGAAATGAAATCAACTACGGCAACAGAAGGTTTTTTTTTTTTGTTCTTCTTCGTCTCACACTGGAACGGATAATTAGAAAGGAAAAAGAGTGTCCTCCATCGTCCTCATCGAGAACCCAAAATATCTTTTCATCCGATAACGTCACACCATCAAACAGTAGATACAACCAGACGAATGAAACTGAAGTAAGAAAAATCAAAATTATTATAACAAAATGAACTAAACGGGTCCGAAAATAGAGTGATATTATAACGAAATGAACTAAACGGATCCGAAAACAGAGTGATATTTTGTAAGGGACGAGAAGAGTACAGTGCGCAATCTGAAATAGATTTGATTACGTAAGAAGGCATAAACCAACGTACAAAAGCACAAATCATGAAAAAAATAAAACGCACCGTATCCACTTAGCTAAAACGCTGCGTTTCGCAGCTACCACATAAACGTAAAATGACACGCACGGAACCACATCCAAACCCGTCACCACCTTTATTGAGATTAGTCAAATGACCACGTCACCTTCAAGCATGCAAAGGGGCGCAAAGTCAAACGACCACGCCAGCTTCAAGCATGCAAAGGGGCGTAGAGTTAAACGCGTAGAGTCTAATGACCACGCCACCTTCAGATGAAGCAAAGGGGCGCAGAATCAAACGACCACGCCACTTTCAGACAAAGCAAAGGGGCGCAGAGTCAAACGACCACACCACCTTTAACCACAGCAAAGGGGCGCAGAGTCTAATGACCACGCCACCTTCAGACAAAGCAAAGGGGCACAGAGTCTAATGACCACGCCACCTTCAGACGAAGCAAAGGGGCGCAGAGAAGGGGCGCAGAGTCTAATGACTACGCCACCTTCAGACAAAGCAAAGAGGCGCAGAGTCTAATGACCACGCCACTTTCAGACACAGCAAAGGGGCGCAGTGTCAAATGACCACGCCACGTTCAAACACAGCAAAGGGGCGCAGAGTCAAATGACCATGCCGCCTTCACACGAAGCAAAGGGGCGCGTGTCAAATGAAGACGCCACCTTCAAACAAAGTAAAGGGGCGCAGAATCAAATGGCCACGCCACCTTCAAACAAGCAGAAGATGCACACAGTGGGTTTTGTCTGAAATCAGATGATTTCGGGGATGAAATCGAGCTGCACAACCTTGTGGGTTTGTGGGTTTCGTGGGTCTCATTGTGGGTCTCATGGGTCGCGTGGGTCTGTGATCATCTGTGCAGGTGTTTTGGCCGTGTGTTAGCTTAGGGGTAAATCGAGCTGGGTTCTGGTTTCATGGGTCTCGTGGCCGTGTATGCTTTGTGCGTCTCATGGCTGAAATTTTCGTCGGGCATGGAATTTTCATGTCCGTGGGTTCTGAGTTTGGCCAGGCATGAAATGGAGATTCTGAGAAGTGGGTAATTTGGGTTCTGGGTATGGCCGGACATCGTGGGTTTTGGGTTTCGTGGGTCTCGTGGCCTTGTGTTAGTTCAGGGGTAATTTTGGATTATGGGTCTCGCGGCCGTGTATTAGTTCAGGGGTAATTTTAGATTATAGATGTTAAACAAAATTTACATTGTTCATTACTGTTTAAATTGAGATATGGGTTTCGTGGGTCTCGTGGCCGTGTGTTAGTTCAGGGGTAATTTTGGATTATGGGTCTCGCGGCCGTGTGTTAGTTCAGGGGTAATTTTGGATTATAGATGTTAAACAAAATTGATACTGTTAATTACTGTTTAAATTGAGATAGGCGCTTTTTAGGTATAAAGATATATATATATATATATATATATACTAGGTGAAAGCAACTTATAAAGCACATTTATCTAATTTAATTATACAATTATTTTTAAGAATTGATATTATTTTTATTAAATTTTTTTTATTAATAATGTAATGCTTTTAGAAAAAAAAATATAATTTCTAACAAAAACTTAACAGCTAATTATAATTAAGTAGATGATAAATAATTACACATTCATTTTTTTTCTCAAGTGGATGATAATTAAGTAGTTGAGAATCACAAGATAAATAGTTGTTCTATTTTGGTTTCTCCATGCCATTTATTTTCTACATATTAAAACCAGAATAGTTACAAAATATAATCCTTAAGATTTTTCAGAGTATATGTTTCAACATGAAAAGAGTAGATGGAATTAAAATTATGCCGTAGAAAATCTGATTCTTGCAATTATTAATGGTATGTGAGAAGTGGGGAAAAGAAAAGATATAAAAGATCAAAGTGAAAATATAAGTCACTCCTATCTTTACAAGGCCCTCACCTCTCCTTCACTTTCTTGCCCGATGCTAAAACACTACAAGCATAACTTTCAACTGCATGTAGGTCACCTCTCAAGTTTCTTTCTCTTCTGCTTTCGAAGGTCAGTAACATCAAGTGTCCCAACAACAGTAGGAGTTCTGAAAAAAAAAAACCACATATAAGTAATGGAAAATGCAGTACACAATATAGGATCAGGCAATGATCTACAATAAGATATTTAAGCACGTAGGGTGAAACATGAAAAGACCATGATCACAGCATTTGAACAAAATGAAGTTGAATTTGGAATGATAATTCTGATATGATCGCAAGGGATAGTCATTTCATCTATTCTGTTTCTGTTTCTCTTACCAATTTCTTTTTTTATAAGTAATCAAAATCCATTCCATCATTATGTGTTAATGGTACAATTAGTGGTTGTACTTGAAGGCATACGCTGAAATAGATTGGCACAAAAATTAGCCTCCAAATCCCTAAATATCAATACAAGATTATTGATGAAAGGCGCGATTATTATGTTTGTCAACACAAGAAGATAGATAAATCATTTGTATCAACAAAGAGACAAAAAATAGCTAAGAATAATTCTCTTACTGGCTATTAAAAGATACTAATTAGAAAAAGTAAAAAAATTGAGATCTAGGATGCCTATGCTTGGTTTTGTATAGGGGTGGACATCTGACCCGACAAACAAGTTTTCGACCCGACCCGTTAGCAAACCCTTCCATTAAACCTATTACCCGATAAGTCTACTACCCGACCCGATAGCCCTTATCAGGTAATCGGTATTCCGTTTCTAGTTATATAGGATAGATTTGATCAAATCTTTGATGGGCGGTGCACGAATCAAACCCATGACATGATATCCATGAGCAACTCAAGAACAAAATATGTAAAATTAACTCAGATTAGTTAAAGAAAACTTCATTAGACCCAAGAGATCATATGTAAAATCAAAACACACTGCTATCACTACGGGAAATGCCCAAATGGATATAAAACACGGAGGAAAAGAGAGATTTGAAACACAGAGAAGACAAACCTCGCGAGAGAGGAGCAATCGGCATCATCGGCGAGAGAGAGGAGAAATTGACGTTGTCAGCGAGAGAAATTAGCATCGTTGGTGAGAGAGAGGAGCAATCAGCATCATTAGCGAGAGAGAGGAGAAATCGGCATTGTCGGCGAGAGAAATTAGCATCGTTGGTGAGAGAGAGGAGAAATTAGCATCGTTGGTGAGAGAGAAGAGCAATCGGTGTCGTTGGCAAGAGAGAGGTCAGAGAAGCAATCGATCAAGCAAGAGAGATGGGTACGAAAACGAAGACCTAAACTAGTTCAATTTGTTTAGCTGAAGTGGTATCGGGTATTAGCCGTTTCGAAAACAAACGAGTCGGAACAGATAATGGAAGAATAATTTTGTTTTAATGCTTATCGAAAACGGGTTTTTGGGTCGGTAACAGGTCGGCATAATGGGTGGGTTGGGAAAACGGTTTTTTTGTTCACCCCTAGTTTTGTATGTAGAAAATCGTAATTCCCATGTGGATTTCATATTTTTTTATCATGTGTTCAGACGTACAACCATCTTTGCACAAAATGAAGAAGAAAAAAGAAAAACAGAAAATGTCACAATTTAGCATAAGATATTCACATGACAAAAAAAAGAAGAAAGACACCTAACTAAAATATTTTCTTGTCAACTTAATCATTAAAAGGAGGATCTGTTTGCTAAGAGTGACAATATTACGTGTGATAGCCTCCTCTCCTTTTTTTTTTCTTTCTAAACTATATGCAATTGATTTTGAAATCAAGAATAATAGGAGTAGGAAAACCCTAGAAAATACAAAAAAATTACCTTTCTCTTCATCTAGCTTATATCTAGGTTTTCATCTTACACACTTCTTATGTACTTGATTTTTGCTTATATACTGAAAAAGAATTCCTTATTACCTATAAGAATATATATATATATTGGCTAATGCTCAACTTTTCCGGGCAAAGCCATAAGCTCAATACCAAAAAATAAGCAAGAAATCACCCTGACAACTTGTTCATTTTCTCTTAAAAATCCAAAACTCCAAGAACAAAACTAAATCAACAAAAGAAAAAGCTCTACTTCTTAAAAATATTACCATAAACCCATTACAGGTAAGGGCATGGGAAAAACATATTGGGATATTATAGACTTAAACATATCCCATACCTGTATCTTTGCCATGGTCTTGGCATCAAGAAACTTCTATGCAGTAGGCCAAAGCATCTTTTTGAAGCTAGGATCAGCATTGACAATGCACATTTGATGTAACGTTTGTGGATCTATTGAAACAATTATATATAAGCAATACAACATTTGAAAACCAAATATCACTGAGAAAACTTTAGTACCTCAGGATGGTAACTATTGTCAATTTTTATCATAGCAGCCAAGAGATTTGCAGTAGTCTGGGTAGAACAAAACATAATTATCAATTGGCAGCTAAAATCCTAGAAAGAAATACTTGCAAGTTACAGAAAGAACCAAGCATTGTTGTTGGAACCACCCAATACCTTTTATATATTGGTATGCCTTGATTGTGATGTATAATTACTAATCGAAATTTTAAAAAAAATACCATTTATTTAATATCAAAACTCCGTAAGCATTTATCCCTCAACAAAACCAAAATCAGAAAATCCAAGAAGACTTCCTCAGTCCCAAACTAAAAATAGCTATGAAAAATAAAAAATAAACAGAAACAAAAGTTCAGAAAATAACTTCTCTATTCTAGAAGCTAAATATCAACGAGAACCAAAATATGTACAAACCCATCAAAAGCTTGCATATTTGAATGCATAAACATCAAGAAAATGAACGATAAACAAAAAGTAAACAAAACCTTAGAAATTAAATGCAAAAACCCTAAATGCAAAATTATTTACACATACCCAAATGCACGAAATAGAAGTCCAGCAAACCCGCAAAAATCCAAATTCGAAGTACGAGATGCCAAAAACATTAACACAAGCTTGCATATTTGAACGCTTAAACATCAAGAAAATGAACGACAAACAAAAAGTAAACAAAACCTTTAGAAATTAAATGCAAAAACCCTAAATGTAAAACTATTTACACATACCCAAATGAACGAAACAGAGGTCTAGCAAACCCGCAAAAATCCAAATTCGAAGTATGAGATGCCAAACATTAACACAAGATCCGGCAACAAATTTCCATCGAGCAGGCTTCTGTCGATTGCGATTTCCGTCAAGCCCAAGGAATCCATTTAAAAACCTCATAAAAACATTAAAAAAAAATCTTAGTACAAGAAAATATAACTCTGAAATAAGCGACTCACATGGAAAAACTCGAGCTGGTCCTCGAGGTTTTCAAGCGCGGTTTGAATGGCGTTGAGGCTCTTGGTCTCCTGAACGGATGAGTCGTCCCTTAAATGAGGAAAGCTCGAGAAGATGAAGTGCTGGAATGAGGAAATCAATGAGGAAATGACAAAGGAATTGAGGAAGACGAAGCGAGAGTGATTTGCATTTACAAACGGCAAGTTAACGGAGAAATAAAGACGTTTAATGGGCAGACGTTAAACCAACAAATTCCGTTAGATATGTTTTTTATATATATAAAGATAAAGATATGTGGGTTGGAACGAAAAATTGCAAAAAGCTGGGACGAAATTCATATGGCCTACGACTTGATTATTTTTTTGAGATTTTTGTTATCTATTTATATTTATGGATAACTAAATTTTCAAATAAGATTAAGGATGAATTTGCACACTATATGATATTTTTAATTTATTTTTAATTAATGTATTTGATTTTAATTTATTAAAACTCTTTATTTTGTTATTCTCAATATATTGTTGGTGTTTTTTTTCCAAACAATTATAGAGTTTATTCCGTTTATAGATTCAGTTATGCTTTTTCTATTGAATGATTATATTTGTGATTGTATTTGGATCTATTAATTATTTATATTGATTTAATTCTCTACTGCAATATTGCTCTATGAATATATTATCGTCGTTGGATTTTCTTAATGTATAATAATTTGTGTGATTTAAAAGTGATGAATGATTTTTCAAATAGTTACATTTGATTTAAATTTTGGTTTATAATTCTATATCTTCCAATTGAGAATTACGGAATTGAATTTTCAATTGAGTTATCAATGAATTAAGAATAATTAAAATATCGGATATGTGCAAGAGATTCCCAACACTCTACTGTTTTATAATTTTGACTATTTCATTAATTACTTTGTTTAATTTTAATTTTCATTTAAAATAAAATTTTATTTTCTCATGAATTATTTAGTATTTTTTTAATTTTTTTGTTATTTTACTATTCTTTCAATTGTCTTCCTATAGAATTAACACCCCTAAGTTGCACTATCAATATTACGTTATTTTTTGGACGTAATTAGGATGATAGACTCCTCCAATGGACTTCTTGCAATTGTATATGGATGAAGCTACTTTCAATCATCTTCACAAAGCCGTTGTTGGCATTACCTTGAGGGACAATCAAAAGAGAGTCAAGATGGCTTCTTCAAAGGAAGAATGAAAGGTGGATCGGTGATTGAGTTCTTAGCTATCCCTAGAGGCCTCCAACTATCCTGAGAGGCCTCCAACTGGTCATGATTATGGAGACTACTTACTTATTATTGAGACTGATTGCTTGCTGGTTGTGTCACAATTAAATGATGCGGAACCTTAGTCTCTATCTTCATGAGAATCTATTATTATTGAAATTAGGAGGCTTATGTGTTCTTTTATTGATGTCAAAATTTGTCATGTAAATAGGCTAGGTAATGGAGCAGCTCATGGTCTAGCTAGACATATTTGGAAAGTTGAATCCATAATGTGGTGGGAGAGATTTTCACACTTTATCTCTCAAGCCATTTGACTTAATAGTCGTCTGATTATCTCATGAATGAATATTATGTCATTATAAAAAAAAGATTTTTCATCTTAATTTAACTTTGGTTGTTAATGAAAAAATAGACAATTTAGATTATCTTTAATTGTTAAATCAAGTTTAATTAATTTTAAATCAATTATTGATGAAAATAACTATTTTCTCAACTTTCTATAAAAAAAATTTAAATTCATTTCAACCTATTTCATACATTTTAATTAAAAAGAGTAAATTTATCTCGACTTAAAAATTTAAGTTCATCTTAACCCATAAAATGTTACTATTCATAATTCAACTAATTTATCTTCGCATCTAAACGTAACATTAACATATATTTACAGTTAGATATTAATTAAAAGAGTAGAGTCAGAAAGGCCATTTTTAATAATTTGAATATTGAATGTATAACTTTATATCTCTTTTTTTTTTTATAGGAAACTTTATATCTCAAAAATATTAAAATTAACACATGATATCTTTTAGTTATTAAAGAATTTATATTTGGCATCTTAGTCTAATTTCGATGATTAGCTCGTCAATGAATAGTAATATTTTCGTTCATATTAAATTTTATTATTTTCAACCACATTTAAATTACGACATATTTCAATTGCTGCCATTTAAATGATCGATAAAATAAATTATTTAAGAATTAGGTGTGTCGAAAAAAAAAAAAAATAGGGGAGTGGACAGCAGTCGGGCTGCTGCAACAACCCCTCTTAATAACAGTAAAATTACTGTTCACAACTTGGCACAACTCGGCTGCTTAATTTTTTCAAAAAAGTTATGCCATGTGAACCGAACGAAGAACTTTCTCAACTCTCATACGATGAAAAAACAAATGTATTTAACAAATTAAAAAACAACATAAAAAAAAAAAGAACAGCCGCCATGTTTGAACAAGGATGACCTCAATAAGGATGACCTCAACTCCAAGTCCAAGCCGGCAATCCATGACCATGAGCAGAAGGCAACGGAAGGGCCTTTTACGCGCCCTCTCTTCCTTCCGGAAGCGATTCTAACTAATATGGAAAATAATATCAATATTTAACAACCCAATTGGACCCAGGAGGGTGGACTTTTCTTGCTTCCGTCATAGACTTTACCACCCACCGTCGTCGTCTCAATATTCCCCTCTCTGTCATTTCCCCCTGTAAGATTTCCTCGGTTCCCAAATTCCTACCTATGTTCGATTCTATTTGATCAAGCTATCTCGGCGGTGTATGTAGCAGAATTCGAGAAAAAAAAAGCTCTTCATTCCCATGAACTGAATGCTTTCTGTGTGATTTTCGTGATTCGTGACGATGGGAGGGCTGTGTTCGAGTAGTTCCAAAGAGAAGTACGGGGTTTCTAAAGCAAATGGTTACGCCGGTAATCGTTTCCAGACGAATGTGCAGAAGAGTAGTAATTTGACTGCTCCGCCACCGCAGACGTACGAAGTACGAGAACCGAAGAAGGAGACACAAGAACCCGTTGCGTATCGTGAAACGGCTGCGTCAGCAGCAGGTATTTACGGGGAGATTGGTCCGGATGATTTCTATGATGGAATTCCTCGCTACAATCCTGGCGGACCTTTGTCACAGAAATCCAGATCAGTAAGGTCGACGCAGGCAGCTGTTGCAAAGGTAGGTGTTTCTTGGCAAAAAGATTTTCATATACTTATTGTCTATTTCACTTTTTATAAACGTTGAATGAATTGAGTTATTTCACAATAATCAATCTGCATGTGTTCTTCTTTGATTGTTATAGCTCTCTCTCTTTCTGCATCTCTTGTATACTTCCCGACTTTTGGCTTCAGTAGAATCCAACTTAAAATAAAAGCATGTTTCGCCGCCCTCGGGGGGGTGTTGAATTGTAGTCTGTAGAGAACCATAATTCTAAAGTGCATGCTTTATGGAGATTGTTGCTGTCTGCTGCTTTCAACTTCCCACTTTTACTAGAGTTTACTTCGTTACTTCTCTGTTCTGTTTAGTTAGTAAAGGCATCAAGATGCCCTAATCAGTTCCCAGTAAAAGAGCTTTAATCAGCGTAAAATTCCAGGTCTCGGAGGTCAGTTCCCGGTTAGGGAAGGCTGGTAGTCTTGGCTTTGGAAAGGCAGTAGAAGTCTTGGACACGCTTGGAAGCAGCATGACGAATTTGAATTCAGGAAGTGGTTTTGTTTCTGGAGCAGCAACTAAAGGCAATGAAATTACTATTTTAGCATTTGAGGTTGCAAACACGATTATGAAAGGTTCGAATTTGATGCAATCCCTTTCAAAAAGAAGTATTAGGCAGTTGAAAGAAGTAGTGCTTCCGTCAGATGGTGTACAACATTTAGTTTCAAAAGATATGGATGAACTCCTTCGGATTGTTGCAGCTGACAAAAGGTGGATAGTGGACGAAGTAGCTAATCCTTATGATAGCCTTGCATTTTGTGGTTTTCTTCCCATGGTTGATGTTACTTGTAATAATTTTCATACAACCGTTTTCTTTGTTTATTTTGGGACTTAAATCTTAGACAAATTATTAAATTACATTTACAGGGAGGATTTGAAAATATTTTCAGGAGAGGTGGTTCGTTTCGGAAATCGTTGTAAAGATGCTCAGTGGCACAACTTGGACCGTTATTTTGAGAAGTAACCTAAATTTTTCTCACTTATTTTGTTTTGCTATAAAGTTTGATATACATGTCAAGTTACAGCACTATCCTTACTTGGTGACTTTCTGATACACTTTCCAGGATCAGCAGAGATCTTAGCCCTCAAAAGCAACTGAAGGACGAGGCAGATTTGGTGATACAGCAACTCATGACATCAGTTCAGTTTACAGCTGTGAGTATTGTCCTTAGTTTGTGTGGGAGAAATCATTTTTGTTAGGTTCAGAAGGTATTAGAAAGTGTAAAAGTTTGGATGAATAAACTTTGGATTCACAAATCTTATGCATGTCTCTGGAAGCTGAATTGATGGCCTTGAAAATTTGTTCTCTTTTTGTAAATAAGTAATCTCAGTTGCAAGCATAGGAGAAATCCAGTTAGATATATTTTTGTCAATCTAGTTGTTTTTTTTTTCTGGCTCAACAATCTGAGATAATTTTTGTTGTGGAAATAGAATGTTAAATTTATTTTCTATAGGTGTAGATAAACGAAAAAGGGTGAATAGTTTGTGTTGGTTAGTAGTGTAGCCACATTGTGTCCTGCATGAATTTTTATGGAGAAATCTTGCTCAAATTCTGTCTACTTTGTGGTGTTAAACGGTATTGGTTTTCGATGGGTGAGTATTCAGAGTATGGCGTCACCTTTAAGACTGCCTTTTGCTGGATGGTTGTACTTGTATTCAAAATGATCCAACTGGTAGGTTAGTAAATGCTGTCCTTACTTAGAGGAACCTTTAGTGACTGCTTTTGAAAATCCAACTCCTCAGATGACATTTAACAAAGGAAATTTGAATAAACTAATTTTTTAAACTCTATTGGGGAAGCAGCAGCGTCATTCTCTCTTTATTCCATGTTGAGTGATGCAGTAGTTAAGGTTCAATTCATTTAATACACTCTTCAGCTGCTGCAAATGAAGGACGATGTAGGATCATTATGTGTGTTCATAGCTCCAGACTGTAAGCAATTGACGGAGCATATAACTGTCTCAAATATTAAATGAAGAAAGCTCTTATGTTTCTTCTGTTCTTAGGAATTATACCATGAATTGAATGCATTTGACCGATTCGAGCAAGAATATCAGCGTAGGTATCAGGAGGACAGTTCCAGTCAGAAAGGTGATTGCTATTTCTTTTGGGTTGAAAAATGCAGCTGTTCATTTCCGCAGAGGCGCACACACATTATTTCTATTTTTTTTCAATTTAGTGTTAGGAGTAATCACTAGGTCTACTGTTATTCCTGGAAATAAAGATCTTAAAACATTAGAGATTAGAACAGAAAAGTTTTTACTTACATTTTTTACCTTGATAGAAACAACTGGAATTTTATTTTTGATCATATGAATTGGAAAAGATGATCTAACACCAGGCATGAAACATATTTGGAATGGAACTGTAAATGACTTTTAAAGATATTGGGAAAAGTATATGCTATACAAGCATTAACAATACCAATCAAGCCATTCAAAGTAATAAAAATCAGGTGGGAAACCTCAAACATTTGTCCCAAAGGAAATAATTCCGTGATGAATTTAAAACAGATGTTAATTCTATGAAAGCTGTTCACAATGTAAGTTAGAACTAAAACCTATCCAAGGGTTGGGTAATGAAATGAGATGAAAAAATCTCAAAACTTCTTACATTTTCCTTCCCAAACGTTACTCAAATACAAAACACTTTTCAATTTCAAATCTTCAACTTTTTCTTCTAATCATCACCTAATCATTATGAACTTTTACAAACTTCAAAACAAAATCCAAAAATCAATAAAACTTTTTCTAACTTCAAAACAAAAATAATTATAATAAATTACATTCAAACAATTTTTTTACTTTATAATATTTTTATTCATTTTTTTCTCTCTCCTTTTCCAAAACTCAATATAATATCTTAACTCAGATCATTTCACTAATATTTATAGAATTATGAGATACTAAGCGTCCAAATGAGCCCCAAGTCCGTATGACTTTTTATGTAACTTTGGGGTGGAGATAGGGGACCAAAGGGGGTTATACCCACCCAAAGTAAAAGATACAACCATTTTTTTTCTGTAAAAATTGCAGCCTTTATGCTTTTAATAATATGTGGTAAGAGTTCCTCCAAAAGTTTTTACAGTATTTTTGTGGATGGTAACTCAGAATTAGAAAGTTTTTGTTCTAGTAAAATGACATGGAGTATATTATTTTTGTAAATAAATATGAAGATTCATCCATTTTATCCTTTTTTATTTGTCATGTAGGTGACAACCTTGGGATCATGAGGGCAGAACTGAAAAGCCAAAAAAAGCAAGTAAAAAATTTAAAGAAAAAATCCCTCTGGTCCAGAAGTATGGAAGAGGTAACTTAAATATCATCTTGAATAGCTTTTCTGGAGAAATTGTTAACTCAATGTGTTTAGCTCTGATTTATAAATAATTCTTTATTGGACTTTTCGACCTTTAGATCTGTTTGTTGGTGTTGCTAACAGACCGTTCATTTCTAGTTAAGTGTTTCTCTTGAATATGTCCTACGTACTTGGACCATCTTCTGCTCAATAAAATCCTTGACTACTTATGTAAAAAGGATTATACCCTTTTTTTGGAAAATTTCTGATATTCTTTTATCATTTAACAGACTTCCCCTCCCTAAAAGATTGGTTTAAGTAATCAAGTGTAGGTCCCATACTAAAATGGGCCCAGAAATGAATTACTTGTCTCTTTGGATAGGGTGGAAAAAATGATTTGCAATCTGGTTTTAAATCGACCAAGAACCACTGTTGATAGCATATGCTGTGGTCCAGATACCTCATATTCAGAGACACTGGTTAAGACTGAGGGTGCAGGAGCAGGAAGGTGTGAGACACCTGCGTCCACCTGACCAAAGGTTGTTCTCCAGTTGTTCTCATGGGTCATAGATGGAAAGAGGAAATGCTAGATGTGATCCTACATCGTAATTATAAAATTTCACAATAATTTAGTGTTATTTCACTATGAACAATATGAATCAGAGTTTTGAAGAAGGGGAACAAGAAACAGTCCATCAACCAGAAAAGATAGGAGAGAATTTATTCAATCACATAGTTTGGGCTCCCATAATATGGCTCCCTTGGGGGCTTTCTGATCGATTGTGTCGAGAAAATTTGTATAGGTAATGGGAAATTGGAACCAAAGAATTTGATTAGTAAATCAGAAGACATCCCTGTGATGTTGTAATTTTTGTAGATCTGTAGCATGAGATATAGCTTGTCAACAATTTTTACTGAACGGAAAAATGACAAAGTGAGGAAATTAAACAGAGAAAGAGCGCCAGATAGTGAATGAGTCTCAGGCAAAGCTCCTTAAGAAAGTGTTTGTACTTAGGCAAGCTAGATTGTGGAGAGAACAAGCAGCTAAATTTCTCACAAAGTGAGAGTCAAGAGGAATCTGGCATGTGGAGCATCAGAGCTGGTGTCATACCAACCCAATCACATAGGCCATGTGAGAGTGGGGATTACTTACAGAAGACAGAATGTATACGCCAGCGGAGTGGGGAGACCGTGAGAAAGTGAAGAGAAACAAGCCAAGAATGCAACTACTGCCTTGCAAAATATCTATACTGTGTTAATAATGGCACTCTCTGTATGCGTTTTTGCATATTTTGTTCGTTGTTTGTAATAGCTTTCCATTGTACCTTTTAACTTTCTCTCTGCCATATTTGTACTCAAATGAATTTTTACGTTAGAAATAAGAATTAAATCTTACAAATTTAAAATTAGTTTGAGACATACAATAATTTGGATTATAGGTGATGGAGAAGCTTGTAGATATTGTTCGTTTCTTGCATTTGGAGATCCATAATACCTTCAGCAGTACTGGTATGTCTGCATTTAGAGTGTTGACTGTGTTTAAGCTTTCTTTGTTTCATGTTCATATTTTGAAGTAATATATTGTTCAAACATCCAACTGTACCTATAATAATATTGTCATCAATGTCATCAATAATAATATTATCATCAATATCATCACCATGTTTATCATGTCAGATACATCACCTATAGTTCATTTTCAAGGATAGCTTCAGTAAACAAGGCAGAATTTGAGTAATTTTAATCAGTGTGTGATCAGAAACAAATGGTTTGTATTAGGCCTTTGTGAAATAATATGCGGTTTAAAATGACATTTTAAGGTGGTTGTTCTCTTAATCCAGGTTCACCATTGTGTGTTCACTATTATGTTGGTTGGTTTTTGAGCGATCCATGCTTAATAGTTATAAAAAACAAGTTAATTATGTTTCTCTGTCTGCAATTTCAGACGCTCACAAACCAGTAGATGAATCCCTGAGCAGTGGCCAGAGATTGGGACCTGCTGGACTTTCATTGCATTATGCAAACATAGTCATCCAAATTGATAATCTTGTAAGTGTGCCATCACTTCTAACTGCCTTTTTCATGTTGTGTAGTTTCTTTCACTTTTTATTTCTTCTGGATTTCCTGGAAATACAATTAGTAATAAGCTTATATGATTGCTGTTATCGCTGTTAGTTGTAGTAACTCATAATTTCTCGGGTCTTTGTATGGAATATCTAGCTTATCCGTAAAGTAACTTGTAATCAAGATATGGGTACTTGTAATCAATATCTAGCTAATCTTCTTTCACAATTTTGCAAATTGTGAAAGAAGATTAGGTCAAGTACATTTGTTGCTAAATAGGATGGGATGGTAGGAAGAATATCTTCATAATCAAATTAAGTACTTTTAAATGTGTTATGAGGAAGTGGGCTTGAAATAGATATTTTGAATTGGTTGTTATAACCTACTTAAAGAATTAGCTTTTGAATGACTCCAGTTTCACCTCGATCCAAAGCATGAGCTGTTATCATTGAAATACAGAGGTACTTAATTTTTTTTTTTTTTTTTATAAATAAAACAATTTTATTAATAAAAGGGATGACATCACAGCCATTTACAGAGTAAAACTCACATACCCTCTAAAGAAGGAGCATTAGAAACAAAGAAATCGTGTAGGTCCATGCTGTTAAAATTCATGGCCATGGACCATGTACAAAGAGTTCTAAAAAATAAAATTTTAAGCTCCTCTACAGTTCTCTCCATGTCTTCAAAGGTCCGCTCATTACGCTCTTGCCATAAACACTATATTATGCAGATAGGGATCATCTTCCAAATGGCCTTAATATGTCTTGTGCCCCTAATCGAAGGCTAGCCCTCCATAGTATCCAACACGGTCTTCGGCATAACTCATGCCAGATTAAGTCTGCTAAAAACCTCATCCCAGAGAACCCTTACTATCTCGCAATGTAGAAGAAGATAGTTCATCGACTCGTCCCCCTGCCGACACAAGCAACACCAATTTGCAATAATGATCCTCTATTTCCTCAGATTGTCCGTAGTTAGGATCTTTCCCAAGGATGCTATCTAGGCGAAGAAGGCCGCTTTAAGAGGTGCTTTGTGACGCCAAAGCTGTCTCCAAGGGAGCTGCAAAACAGAATCATGAGTAAGAACCCTGTAAAAAGAGCGAACATTAAAACACCCTCTCCTAGCAAGTATCCATCATATCCTATCATTTTGGTGCATGTTTGGTCTTTGCGAATAAATAAGGCCAAAGAACTCAGCAAAAACCTCCACTTCCCAGTCCTGTGCTGCCCTATGGAAAGCGATGTTCCAACTAATGCGCCCACCCCCAAACTCCATAATTTCAGCCACTGTTGAGTCTTTAACACTAGCTATTTGATAAAGAGAAGGAAAAATCTCACATAAAGCTCTATCCCCACACCAGTCGTCCTGCCAGAATTTAATTCTCGTCCCATCCCCTAATTGGAACCTGGTGTCTCCTAAACAAGTCTCACCCTTTTCTAATATTTTTCCACACTCCCACCCCCCCTGTTCTGTTGACTTCGTGTGAATTCCAAACCCCCCCCCCCACATACTACCATATTTGCGATCAATTACTATTTTCCACAATGCCTCAGGTTCCTTGTAATATCTTGTTGGAAAATCCGAAAGATATAGAGGCAATTACTAAAATTGTATAGTTACCAAAATTGTATAGCAGTAATTACCATGATTGTATAGCTGTAAAATAGGCAGTAATTAGTCAATGATTATAAATTAGGTATGTATCTTTATTAAGTAACTAATGAGTTATTCTTTTTCCTAGTTTAGATTTATTGTAATTCTTATAAGTAGGAATTGTGTAAGTCAGAAATTAAAGGAGATTATTCCCAAAGTATTCTTTGGTTGGTATCAGAGTCAAACTTTCTAGTATTGGGCTTCACTCATTGATCCAATGAGGTCCATTTGTAGGAGCACGACAAAAGATCGGCCCACAAGTGAGGGGGAGTAAAAAAGAAATCTCACATTGTTTAAGAAGGAGATTGTCTTGGGCTTTAAATGAAACACCTCTCCCCTTTTTAATAAGGCCTTTTAGAGAAGGGTGCATGAGTTTCTTTATATCTCCATAGCCATTTGCCTAGCAGCGCTTGATTGAAAAGTCTCAAGTTGCGGATACCCAAGCCACCATTTGAAATAGGCCTACAAACCGTCTTCCATTGACTAAATGGTATTTGAATTTCTCCCCTAATCCACTCCACATGAAATCCCTTTGGAGCTTCTCTAATCGACCTGCCATACTTGCAGGTATTGGAAAAAGAGATAAGAAATACGTAGGTAGATTTGACATGGTACTTTTGATTAGAGTAATACGGCCTCTTTTAGACAGGTACATTCTCTTCCACCCTGCTAACTTCTTTTCCACTTTCTCGATGACTGTGTCCCAAATCCTGACAGCTCTTGAAGCCGCTTCCAGCGATAACCCTAGATATGTCATAGGTAAAGCAAAAATTTTGCACCCGAGATTACTGGCCTACGAACGTATATTTCGGACATCTCTTATCGGAACCATCTTAGATTTGCCATAATTCACTTTTAATCCAGAGGCCACTTTGAGACAAAGGAACAATGCTTTCAGCACTCGCACCTGGTTCTGATCTGCCTCACAAAAGACGAGTGTGTCGTCTGCAAATACTAAATAAGATATGTTAGTAATGCCCCTAACAGGAGTACCAACTGGAAATCCACTACCAAACCATTAACTACCAAGGCCAATAGCATCCTGTTGAGAGCCTTCATAACTATGACGAAAAGCAATGGTGACAAGAGATTCCCTTGTCTCAAACCTTGAGAGTTCGGGAAAAAACCTTTTGGGCATCCATTAATCAAGATAGAGAGTCTTGCGATAGTAATACACCACCAAATCCAAAACTTCCACCTTTTCCCGAAACCACACCTTCCGAGCAAGTATTGAAGAAAATTCCAATTGACATGATCGTAAGCTTTTTCTATATCCAACTTGCATAAAATTCTAGTGTTACCGACTTTCCTTTTGCTCTCAATGTATTGATTAGCTATGAGAACCGCATCGAGGATCTGTCTACCTTTGATAAAGGCATTTTGCGGCATAGAGATTATTTTCCGGATAACCCCACTGAGACGATTAGCTAGAACCCTTAAAATGATCTTATATACCGCCCCCCCCCCTCCCCCGCCCCCCGCGGGCCCCCAAAAATACTAATAGGCCGAAAGTCCTTGATTTCTATGGCTCTTGGCTTTTTTGGAATAAGAGCTAGGAAAGTGTTATTAAGGCTTTTCTCAAATTTTCCTTCCGAGAATAGCTCTTTAAAAATATTCATAAGGTCCTCTTTTATCACACCCCAACAATATGGAAAAAACCCATTGAGAAATCATCTGGTCCCCATACTTTGTCTTTGACCATTTTACAGATGATCTCGAACACTTCCTCCTCCTCGAAAACCTTCTCCAAACAAACATCCTCCTCTAACCCTAAAGTCTCAAAAGCAAGGCCATCTAAGGTAGGTTTCCAGACCTCTTGTTCAGTTAAAAGCTTCTCAAAGAAATCTACTATGTGACCTTGTATGACTACTTCATCTTTATTCTCTTCCCCATCGATTCCTAATACCTCAATATTGTTATTTCTTCTATGCGAATTTGCGGTTCTATGAAAAAATTTTGTACAACAATCACCTTCACGTAACCACAAAGCTCTTGATTTTTGTTTCCAAGAAATCTATTCTAACAATAACAATTTCTCTAGTTCTGAAACCAACGAAGTCTTCCTCATTTGTTCTTCTTTAGTAAGAGCACGCCCTGCTTGAACCCTATCTAAATCCTCGATATCTCTCTTCAATCGATTCTTGTTTTCCCCCACATTTCCAAAAGAGTATGAGTTCCATGCCTTCAGATCACCTTTAAGGGCTTTTAACTTATTAGCAAAAATGAAACTAGCAGTGCCCTGAAAGTGATACGATGACCACCATTGTCGAACCCTTTCGATAAAACTCTCCGACTCCAGCCACATATTCTCAAACTTAAAATACCGATGACCACTTTGAAGCCCTCCACAATCCAATAGAATGGGCCAGTGGTCTGAGCATAAACGACCCAAACGCTTCTGCAAAACATCTGGGAAATGACTTTCCCACTCGAGAGAGAAAAGAAAGCGATCTAACTTAGACAATGTCTGGTTGTTTGACCAAGTAGCCGGACCCCCCACTAAAGGTAAATCCAAAAGATTCAAATCAAAAATACTTTCTGAGAATTCTAGGCTGGCTGATCTCACACTCCTATTACCACATGTCTCACTAGGGAAACGAACGATGTTGAAATCACTCCCGATACACCACAGTAGCTCCCACCAACTATGCACCCCGACTAGTTCTTCCCATAGAAATCTGTGGTTTGCATCTGCATTTGGCCCGTACACACCTGCAAAAGCCCACATAAAATTATCAGAAACACATTTAAATGAACAAGCTATTGTGTCCATTTAAATGAACACAGAGGTACTTAATGACAAAGCTCTCTTGGTTAAAAAATGCTCTAATGTCCATGTGATAACCTGATATTTTTCTCCATTGGATCTTTCATGCTTGAAATGATTATGTTTTTTCTAGAATTATTTTAGTAGTTATTTGGAAATTTTTGAAAATATATTCACTATTTATTTTGATTCTTTTCTTGTGTAAAATATATATCTATATATATATATGAATTTCTAACTGAGTTTTTGCTTGAGAGGTAGAGAGGTGCTAGTGATAGAATTATTTTCTTTTCTTGGAGAAATTCGGATTTGAGGGTACATGTAAAGAAATGTTTACTTGCTAAAAAAATCAATTGGAACACTTGGCATGTTTGGATTTCATATGTGTTTTTGGAATTTCAAGATGATAAGGCATGAAAAATGGAGTTTTGTCTTAAAGCTAATGGGGGCTATTACCATTTCTTCTCCTAGTCGAAACTTGCATATGAGGTTGAATATATAACTTTACTTCTTCATACATTATGACATGTGGGACCATATGTTTGATGATTAAGTGATTTTGTAAATGAGTCAAATAAGGAGGCTACGGTTTGGACTCATTTGGAGGGGGAGAAATCTAATTTCATCTATACTTCACTTTGCTTGGAAAACAAACAAATAAAAAGGGATAAGTGGCAAGTGATTATGATTTTATCCTTGAGAGGGTGACACGTGGCAATTGGGGGGAAGAGATGAGCAACCAAAATTGGGATCTTTTCTTGGTGAATTTCGGCCATAAGAGATTATAGTAAAAATACCAAGTGGTTAAAGAACTAATGGAGACACTTGGCTCAAGTTTGGCAAATATAGAACTAAGAGTTAGGTAAAAAGTGATTTTTGACTTCTTCCTTGAGAGAGCAACGAAAATAGATGACAACCAAAGGGAGAACTGACTTAGACTTGCTTCTTTTAGATTTTTCATGTAATGATTCTTTTTCTTGACAAATGTGGAGTGTTGCCCAGATGACTAACACAAGAGGGGGGGTGAATTGAGTTGTATTTAAAAAAATAACAATTATAAATCAAATATATAATATAAAATATAAACAAAATATGAAACAACAATAAATATAAATAGTAAGAGTAAGAGAGAAGCAAACTCAGTATGTTAACGAGGTTCGGCCCCACTGCCTACGTCCTCGCCTCAAGCTACCTCTTGAGGATCCCCAAATCCACTATTCAATCTCCTTTAAGTGGAGATAGAAATCTATTACACCTTTGAGCAGCACCGCTCCAAAGAATCCGTGTAGAACACCCTCTACACTTCCAATCACCTTACACTTGGTGATTTAACTATTCCCCGTGTAGAACACCTTCTACACTTCCAATCACCTTACACTTGGTGATTTAACTATTCCCCGTGTAGAACACCTTCTACACATACAAGGGTTATACACACCCTTTTACAAATACAAGAGTTGATAGTAGGTAGACTATCAAAGTATACTCCTCAATGAGTGAGATAGAAACAATACAGCGCAACCTATATCTCTCTTAACAAGAACAAGAATTAAGGCTCAAAACTTTAGAAAAGAGAGAATGAGAGCTTTGAAGAAATGATGCAAAACTTAGCGATAGATGTGTAAGCTTTTGTTGTATATTTTGTAAAACTCAAGTGAGCTATTTATAGGCAAATGAGTTTTCAATTTCAAATTTGAAAAGATTCCCATGTCAAAAACATCATCATTCACTTTTCAAAAATTTCAAATCTAATCTTTTTACTTTTTGCATGTGACAAGAGGAGCACACTTTACTTTTCAAAAATTTCAAACATAATCTTTTACTTTTTGCATATGACAAAAGGAGCACACTTTATTTTTCAAAATTTTCAAATAAAGACATCTACCTTTTGCATAAGTGAAGAAAAGCATCCACCACTTTTGAAAATATTCAAATAAAACATGCACATGTGAAAGATGACAATCAATCATCTTTCAAAATTTTCAAATTTAATTTTCAAAATATTCATGCATATGTGGAAAATGTATTTTAATGCTTTATGATAAAATATTAATTTTGAGCCTTAATCCTAATTTCGAATTTTTAAGAGATTTACAAAATTATTCTATGATTTTAATGTGAACTTGTTCTCTTCTTGCTCATGATTGCTTCCTTGATGTGCTTGATTCTATTGTGTGGATAACTTGAGCTTGAGACTCCTTTATTCTTTGAATTCATTTGTTATCATCAAAATCCATTTGTAGATTTATACGAAACTTGAAACCTTGGGTTCAACAATCTCCCCCTTTTTGATGATGACAAATACTTGATAGAACCTGAAACCTGTATTAATACTGAAGCTCCCCCTGAGAATGTGCGTTAGTTTTTCAAGCAAAAATATAAATATAATTCCAAGCATATATAACAAGTTTAGAAATTTAAACAATGTTAATATTCTAGTCTAAAACTTCTCCCCCTTTTGGCATCATTAAAAAGGAATCATAATTAGTTCAATAAGATATATTCCTACAATAACCAATAGATAAATAAAACGCTGCGTTAGTAGAGACTGTAGAGAATTCGGTGTGTAGCCACACGTGTTCGACAAAACCTGCAAAGGCTGGAGACCTAGTTTCGGTAATTCGGTGCGGAAGGAGATTTTGTAAAGAGCTGAATAATTGAAACCATTCGTGCCCGAAAAAACCTGCAAAGGTTGAAACCGAATTTTATCATCTCGGTGCGGAAGAAGATTTAAATCCGCTTGATGTTATTGACGAATTAGATGTTCCAGAGATTTGAAGTTGAATAATTAAAATTATTCGTTTCCGACAAAGACAACAAAAGCTGCAGGCCTAGCTCTGGCAATGCGGTGCGGAGCTATGCATGTCCGACAAAACCTGTAAATATTGGAAGTCTAACTCTGGTAATTCGGTGCAGAGCCACGCGTATCTGACAAAACCTGTAAAGGTTGGAAGCCTAGCTCTAGCAATCGGTGCGAAAGCAGATTTAAATCAATCGCCTGATGTTGTTGACAAACGGGTTTGAAGGCTCTGAGTTTCTATAAAAAAATCATTTTCACCTATCGGATATAAAAAAAAACATCGCTTCTTGACCTAAGTTCTGTTTTTTCATAACGATAGAATGACGGAAAAAATTTCGTTTGATAATCTTCCGGATTTGAATCAGGAACCGTCTCAACCAATCATTTTATCTCATGAGGTTGTCAACACCATGATAAAAGCAGAAATGCATTTTTCAAATAGAACTGATTCTGAGGTTGTTGCAGCATCAAGAACTCTCAGTGCTTAATATGCTGCCTCTGTTACGACCATATCTCGGAGATTACTAGCGAGGGCAAATGAAGTTGATCGACTTAACAATCAAATATCTGTTCTGCATCAAAAGCTTGCAAATAAAGGCAGAAAGAATAAGAGGTTAAAGCAAGAAAATAAAGATTTGACGGAATTAGTTCGTGTTTTGAAACTTCAAATAGAGGAATCGGAACGAGTAAGAGTTCAAGCACAGAGTCAACATCAGCAGATAATGGCAGCGTTTCACGAGAGAAACAGGGACAATTATAATTAATCTCGCTAGTTTAGTTCGGTAACTTTTGATAATATGCATCCGGCATATCTTGTAATCTTGACTAAGTAAGATTTGAAGAGATGACAGTTTGTCTTCTACTTATTTCCATCTTTATAAAAGCAATCCTTGGTTTTATCTAATCCGCATCAAATCTTCTTTTCATTGTTGTAGTTCATCTTCATTCTCACTTTACAAAATCTTAATGGCTCATCAATTCTCCTTCAGTGCTTCTCGTGATCAATCTATTTCTGCATCTGT
This sequence comes from Platycarya strobilacea, assembly GCA_036898215.1. Lineage (NCBI taxonomy): Eukaryota > Viridiplantae > Streptophyta > Magnoliopsida > Fagales > Juglandaceae > Platycarya > Platycarya strobilacea. The sequence continues at coordinate 18,966,198 of CM072546.1, read as the reverse complement.
CGTAAGTGCCATGAAGCAGCAAAACACTGATTTGGCTAATAAATCAGATCATGATGCCATTTACGAGCTTGTGGGTCTTGGGACTCGATACTCATCTTCCATTGTTGCTTTTTCCGCTCGGTTGCAGTCCAAAACCCGCAAGATAGAGAAGCTTAATGAGAAGATCGATATTCTTCAACGACTTGTTCAAGAGTCTAACAAAAAAAAATAGACTTAAAACAACAGAATAAGGATTTAAAATCCTTACTCGCCTCTGCATTTCGATTGTCTAATCCATTAGACAAGGATGACATGATGATTTATGAGGAGCAAATGCATTTGAATGATGAGGCTAAACGTCTCAAGTTTCTGTAAGTCATTTGAAATAATGGAATAAAAGTATCTAGCAGATCTTCATGGCATGCATAATTCCTATTTATCTTCTAATCATGCATAGTTTATCTTCTGGTAGGGGTTTTGTGAAAATTTCTACCAATTGATCATGTGTACTAGTGAATTCTAATACAATATCGCTCTTCTGCACATGATCTCTAAGAAAATGATATTTAATTTCAATATGTTTGGTCTGAGAATGTCGTATTGGATTCTTCGAAAAATTTATAGCACTTATATTTATCACATTTGATTGGAATGTGATTGTACATAAGTTTAAAATCCTCAAGTTGTTGCTTCATGTAAAGAACTTGAGAACAACAACTGCCTACAGCAACATACTCTGCCTCAGTAATAGATAATGCAACAGAATTTTCTTTTTACTAAATCATGAAACAAGTGCATGACCTAAGAAATGACATGTTCTACTAAAACTTTTTCGATCATCTTTGCAACCAGTATAATCGGTACATGAATAACTAATAAGATCGAAAGAAGTGTGTTTAGGATACCATAACTCTAAGTCAATGGTATTGGCAAAATATCTAAAAATCCGTTTGACTGCAATCAAATGAGATTGTTTTGGAAATGATTGAAAATGTGCACATAAACATATACTGAACATAATATCAGGTCTACTAGTTATCAAATATAATAAACTACTTATCATACCTCGATATATATTTGAGTCAACTGGCTTACCGTTTTCATCTTTATCAAGTTTAGTGGTTGGATTCATTGATGTTCCAATTACCTTCGCACGTTCCATCTCAAATTTTGAGTAACTCTTTGATATATTTTGACTGATTAATAAATGTTCCACTTTTTGCTTGCTTGATTTGCAATCCGAGAAAGAAATTAAATTCTCCCATCATGCTCATTTCAAATTCTTCCTGCATATTCTTAACAAAATCTTGACACATATTCATTAGTAGCACCAAATATTATATCATCTACATAAATTTGAATTAGAAGAATATCATTCTATTCATACTTGATGAAAAGAGTTATATCAATCTTTCCTCTTGAAAAACATTTTTCAATAAAAAAAAAAAACTATTTAAGAAAACATTTTTAACATCCATTTGAAAAAGTTTGAAATTTTTATAACAAGCATATGCAAGTAGCATTCGAATAGTTTCTAATCTTCCGACTAGTGCATATGTCTCATCATAATCGATTTTTTCTTCTTGATTGAAACCTTAGGTTACAAGTCGAGTCTTATTTCTAGTGATGATTTTAGACTCATCTTTCTTATTTCTAAAAACTCATTTTGTTCCAATAACAGCATAATTTTTAGGTATAGAAACAAATGTCCATACATTATTTCTTTCAAATTAATTTAGTTGTTCTTGCACAAATAGAATCCATGATTTATCAATAAGAGTTTCATCAATATTTTGGGTTCAATTTGAGATAGAAAAAGTGTGTGATTACAAATATTTCTAAGAGATGATCGAGTACTTACACCTCGTGAAGGTTCTCCTAGAATTTATTCCGCTGGATGATCTTTCACATGTTTCCACTATTTGGTTGCATCTTGTACTAAGTCTTGATGATCTTTCCTTCTATTTTCATGATCTTCTCTTTTGAATTGTCTTCAAATATCACACATTCTTTTTCTTTAGAAGTGAAGTCAATGAATTTAGTTTTGTCTTCTGTCACATATCTTGAACATCCGTTATTTAAAAATAATTTATTTTTACCTGTAGAATACTTCATACATACCTACAAAAGCAATTAAAAACAATTCCTGGTACCCAAGTTCTTTAGGTTCTTTATTTATTAGTATTAGAAGAAATAAGATTTTTAGGTACCCATATGGCCCTAATAGTCATTGAATATTTTCTTCTAATAGGACAAGCAAAATAATTATGACCATTTCTATTACAAAAATTGTAAATAGCATGTGACATATATGAAGAACTTGAGTGATTATAATAGTATCCTTTTTTAACAAAATTATTTTTATGAAAAGAATTTTGAATATTGGACTTTGATGTAAAAGGATTATCAAAGAAGTTTTTATAAGATTTGTATTTTTGTTTTGGCTTATATCCCAAGCCTGCCTTATCAAAAACACATCTTTGACTACCAAGAAATTTTTCAAAATTTCTTTTTCCATTCATAAAGTTTTCAATAATATTTTCTAAATCAGTTTTCTTTTTCTTCAACTCAAGATTTTCATCTTTCAAAACAATACTTTCTTTTCTTAAAATATCAATTTCGTTTGTTAAAGAATAATTTTTCTTTTTCAAAGCAGTATACTTGATACCCAATTTTTCAAATTCCTCATATACCTCTTCTAAAACATTTTGCAATTCTTCATATGAAGGATCTTCAATATTATCAAGATTTGTTACCTCAATATCATCTTTAGCCATAAGACAAAGATTTGCTGATTCTCCATTGCTTGCTTCACTATCTGAGCTACTTGAATCATCATCCCACGTAGCTTTCATTGCTTTTTTGCCTGAATCTTTTTGGGAAAACTTATTGAAAGATTTCCTTGGAGGAGTTTTATTTTTCTTTAAGAACCTCTGAATTCTTCTTATTATCATCGCAACTTCTTCATCTTTGTCGTCATTTTCCTCATTTTCATCACTTTTACTTTCATGTGGAATAGATTTAAGTGCCAAGCTTTTCTTTGACTTTCCTTCTTCTTCTCCTCTTTTCAATGTGTACTCATGGATGATAAGTGACCCGATGAGTTCATTCACTTCGAGCTTCTTGAGGTCTCTAGCTTCAAGAATCGCTGTCACTTTTGATTCCCAACGTTTTGGTAGAGAGTTGAGAATTTTTCTTACTATCTCCACTTTGGAATAAATTTTGCCAAGAGCTGCCAAACTGTTTATGATGTTAGTAAAACGAGTGTACATACTAGAAATAGATTCATCATCATTCATCTTAAACATTTCATATTCATGAGTAAGAATATAAATTTTTGATTCCTTGACTTGAGAAGTTCCTTCATAAGTAACTTCCAAGTTATCCCAAATTTCCTTTGCTGTAACACAAGTCATTACTCTATTAAATTCATTACCATTGAGAGCATTATATAATAAATTCATAGCAGTTAAATTCAAAGTATAAAGTCTATCGTCTTCAGGATTAAACTCTTCTTCTTCCTTTTTGACCTTTACTCCATCAACCACTTTTGTTGGAATATAAGGTCCATTTACAATGCATTTCCAGATTTCTCGACCTTGAGCCTGAAGGAATATTCTCATTCTAACTTTTCAGAATGAGTAATTGTCTCCGCAAAAGAGTGGAGGCCGACTGCTAGATTGACCTTCACCAAATGAAGCTGCAATGTTAGCCATAAGATCTTAACTCAAAAGATAGTTAATCTTATAATAGGGCTCTAGCTCTGATACCAATTGTTACTGATCATAGGCCGCACCTATGTCACCTAACAACTGTACCTACCAGACTAGCCGGCCACCGTCTCTACCGGTGCACCATCACCCATGGTCGGAGAGTCTTACTTCGGTGACATAGTCACAAGCGAGAGTTCCCATGAGTGATCTGCCTGTATGAACAGTACAGGTCAACTAGCTCTGATACCAATTGTTGCCCAGATGACTAACACAAGAGGGGGGGTGAATTGAGTTGTATTTAAAAAAATAACAATTATAAATCAAATATATAATATAAAATATAAACAAAATATGAAACAACAATAAATATAAATAGTAAGAGTAAGAGAGAAGCAAACTCAGTATGTTAATGAGGTTCGGCCCCACTGCCTACGTCCTCGCCTCAAGCTACCTCTTGAGGATCCCCAAATCCACTATTCAATCTCCTTTAAGTGGAGATAGAAACCTATTACACCTTTGAGCAGCACTGCTCCAAAGAATCCGTGTAGAACATCTTCTACACTTCCAATCACCTCACACTTGGTGATTTAACTATTCCCCGTATAGAACACCTTCTACACACACAGGGGTTATACACACCCTTTTACAAATACAAGAGTTGATAGTAGGTAAACTATCAAAGTACACTCCTCAATGAGTGAGATAGAAACAATACAGCGCAACCTATAGCTCTCTCAACAAGAATAAGAATTAAGGCTCAAAACTTTAGAAAAGAGAGAATGAGAGCTTTGAAGAAATGATGCAAAACTTAGTAATAGATGTGTAAGCTCTTGTTGTATATTTTGTAAAACTCAAGTGAGCTATTTATAGGCAAATGAGTTTTCAATTTCAAATTTGAAAAGATTCCCATGTCAAAAACATCATCATTCACTTTTCAAAAATTTCAAATCTAATCGTTTTACTTTTTGCATGTGACAAGAGGAGCACACTTTACTTTTCAAAAATTTCAAACATAATCTTTTACTTTTTGCATATGACAAAAGGAGCACACTTTATTTTTCAAAATTTTCAAATAAAGACATCTACCTTTTGCATAAGTCAAGAAAAGCATCCACCACTTTTGAAAATATTCAAATAAAACATGCACATGTGAAATATGACAATCAATCATCTTAATATTTTCAAAGTTTAAACCTTTAATCATGTCATGCACATGTGAAAGATGACAATCAATCATTTTAATATTTTCAAAATTCAAACCTTTAATCATGTCATGTACATATGAAAGATGACAATCAATCATCTTTCAAAATTTTCAAATTTAATTTTCAAAATATTCATGCATATGTAGAAAATGTATTTTAATGCTTTATGATAAAATATTAATTTTGAGCCTTAATCCTAATTTCGAATTTTTAAGAGATTTACAAAATTACTCTATGATTTTAATGTGAACTTGTTCTCTTCTTGCTCATGCTTGTTTCCTTGATGTGCTTGATTCTATTGTGTGGACAACTTGAGCTTGAGACTCCTTTATTCTTTGAATTCATTTGTTATCATCAAAATCCATTTGTAGATTTATACGAAACTTGAAATCTTGGGTTCAACATGGAGACAAGTGGCAACCAAGGAAAGATGAAAAACTAGATAAGTATTATTCTTAGGTGAATTTTGGATGGGCTTATGTTTAACATTGTATTTTATTTTTCATATAAGAACACATCTTTTGAGGGATGGTTGACAAGTGGAAGTGGAGAGAGATGTAAGTAAGATTCAATACATTTTCTCCTTGTGGATTTCGAATAAAATGGAATTGAGAAGTGGTGGCCAAATTTCATACTTGTTTTATCTTATATGTATGGTATATCAAGGATGGATAATGATTAGGTTTATGCTTAATTTTGTCTTTTTCTATATAAAGGAAGTAAGTGACTTGTGTATTTTCAAGAAACTCATACATAGAAGGTTGATGTAAAAAGTCAATAGCATGAGAATACAAGTCATACAATCAAAGAATTTTGAGAGAATATTCTCACATATTAGAAGCAAATGGATTAGGGTGTTTGGGAAGTATAAACCGACTTAGCCTTTTGTCTTATCTTCTTCCATGTTTATCCAATTCTTTTGAGGAATTTGGGACAAATGGTAAGTGTTGATTGAAAGAAGAAAAACATAGACTTTTTCTTGATACATTTTCGACTAAAATAGAACAAGGTAAGGAAATGAAATTGCTGAATGAAGTTTTTGTTTTATCTTTTGGGAATTTCCAAGATTTTGGATAAGCATTTTGTCATATCATGCCACCTAGTCTAAGAATGATATGAGTGCTCATTACCCTAAGCGGACACTTGGTATAATTTAGATCAATTTTCAAATTTTAGTCACTTCTTTACTTTAAGGTGTCGACCAAAACATATATAGCGCGCGCACGTTTTTTCTCTCTTGAAGCTTTCGACCAAGACCCTCCCATCATCTTTCCATCTCTTCTCTTCCTTTCCCTCACCTTCCAAATGTTTTCCCCTTGTTCACTTGGCCCAAAGCTTCAAGAAAAAAGGAGTGAGTGTGTACTGTGGATGTTGGTCGACACCTAAGGGTAAAAGAAGTGACTAAGATTTGAAAATTGATCCAAGCTAAGCCAAGTGTCCACTTAGAGTCTTAGAGCACTCATACCATTCTTAGACTTAGGTGGCATGATATGACAAAATACTTATCCAAAATCTTGAAAATTCATAGAAGATAAGACAGAACTTCATTCAGCTACTCATTCCCCACCTTGTTCTATTTTAGCCTAAAATGCATCAAGGAAAAGTCTTATATTTTGTCTTCAAATAATCACTTGTCATTTGTTTAGTATCTTGCCAAAGAAGTAAACTAAGATAGAGTAACAAAAAGGCAATTGTGCAAGTCGGTTTATCCCTCACAAATTGTTCAATCCGATGCTTTCAAATGGGGCGAGAATATTCTCTCAAAATTTTTTGCTTGTTTGACTTAAATTCTATGCTTTTAGCTTTCTAAATCAACCTTCTATGCTTGAAAATATACAAGTCACATATCTACTTTGTATAGAAAATGACAAAGTTAGGCATACATCAAATCCTTATCCATTCCTTGAACTATTTTATATATATAAGATAAGACAACAGATGAAATTCAGTTACTCCCTTCCACATCCATCATAGTCGAAATTCTCAAGGAGGAAAAGTGTCCAAATTATGCTCATCTCTCTCTCCCTCTTCCACTTGTCAACATCTCTCAAAAGTTGAGTTCTAGTATAGCAAAAAACAAAAAATCAAGTATATGTCCAACTGAAATCACCAATAAGAAATCCTATGTTTATCTCTAATCACCACTTGCTTTTGATCACTTTTCCCTTAAAAGAAAAGGAATAACTTGAAGAATCAAAGTGACATTGTTTAGTCAAATTTCCTTATCAAAAACTCTCCCTCCGTTGCCTTCCATTGTGAGAAGGAGTATTCTTTTCTTAACTTATTTGAACTTTTATGCCTTATCACTTTGAAATTCTAAAAAGGCATATGAAATCTTAACTTCTCAAGCTCAAGTGTTCCGATTGATTCCTTAGACATGTAAAAGTCTCCCAAGTAAAATAAGCTATGCATAAAATTGGGTTTTCTCTCTCCAAACCGTAGTTCCCTTTTTGCAACAAGGGAAGTCTCTTTCTCTTTGTGCCAAGTATCTCAAATGGTTCTTCAAACACACATACACACACACACACATATATATATTTCCAAAAAGTTCCAAAAATGACTAAAATAATTCTTTAAAAAAAAATAGCCATTCCAAACATGAGAAATCCAGTGAAAAAAAATCGGGTTGTTACATTCTTCCCCCTTAAAGAAAAGATTTCGTCCTCGAAGTCGTTAAGATAGTATCCCAACATACAGATCCACTCATAAGGAAAAAAAAACTTTATTCTAATACTAGTAACTATGGATTCTTTTGAAGAGGAGTAGGATGATACATTATTTTCTATTGTCAAAGAATCCTCCTTGAGAATTTTGACTATGATGGATGTGGAAGGGAGTAGTTGAATTTCATTTGTTGTCTTATCTTATATATATTAAATATTTCAAGAAATGAATAAGGATTTGATGTTTGCCTAATTTTGTCATTTTCTATATAAAGGAAATATGTGACTTGTGTATTTTCAAGAAACTCAAGCATAGAATGTTAATTTAGATAGTATGGATTTTAAGTCAAACAAGTAAAGAATTTTGAGAGAATATTCTCACCCCATTTGAAAGCATCAAATTGGACAAATTGTGAGGGATAAACCGACTTGCACAATTGCCTTTTTGTTACTTCAATTTAGTTTACTTCTTTGGCAAGATATTAGACAAATGACAAGTGATTATTTGAAGACAAAATATAAGACTTTCCTTGATGCATTTTCGGATAAAATAGAACAAGGTGGGGAATGAGTAGCCGAAAGAAGTTTTGTTTTATGTTCTAGGAATTTTCAAGATTTTGGATAAGCATTTTATTATATTATGCCACCTAAGTCTAATAATAGTATGAGTGCTCTAAGACCCTAAGTAGACACTTGGCTTAGCTTGGATCAATTTTCAAATCATAGTCACTTCTTTTACTCTTAGGTGTCGACCAACATCCATAACACTCACTCCTTTTCTCTTGAAGCTCTCGGCCAAGACCCTCCCATCACTTCTCCATCTCTTTTCTTCATTTCCCTCACCTTCCAAACATTTCTCTCTAGCTCACTTGTGTGGTTTCTCTTCAAGGAGTTAGTGAAAGTCTTCTCTTTTACAAGGTTTTTTTAGTTGATTTCTTGGAAAGCTTGTAAGTGCACTCTTAACTTAATCTTAACATTTTTTTTAATATATGGAATAAATTTGATTGATTGGATGATTTTGCTATGTTTTTCTATACTTTATTAAAGTGATGCCTTAGTTGTTGATCTAAGGAATATTTGGAGGAATATAGTGAAATCTTGATGGAAGAACTCAAGGATTATAGTTAGTAAATTTTGGTTAAGGGCTTGAATACTAGTGTGATATGTTTAGATGAGAAAAAAAATATTAATTTGGGAAGCCTATGGCTTTCAGCTGTAGTGGGTACTTTGGATAATTTTAGGTTTATAATTCTTAAATTGGTGATATGATCATAATATGAATCTTTGGGTGAGTTGTAAAAGTATATTCTTTGACTGACTTGAGAAATAGTTGAAGACATAGGTTTGGTTTGGAGAAGATATTATATGATGGAAAGGGACTGATTATTGAGTTTTGGAATAAAAAAAGAACAAGCATGAGTTGATAAAGAAAAGATGAAAGGAAAAGATCTGGGTTTGACCCTGCTATGAATTTCGACTTTGACCCTTTCAGGTTAGTGTTGATTTGTTTTGAAACTCTTTTTATTAAATTATGTACGACTTATTTAAGAATGATTATGTTTGCATAATATAGCATGTAAAAGTCATGGTTTGGAAATGCATGCTTCATAAATCATATATCACATGAACTATATATCATGCATGAGAAAGTCCAAGTTTGCATGCATGACCATTCATAACACAAGTCCCCTGTTTTGAATCATCATGTTTTCCAAAAGAAATAAGAATACGAACGAGAATAAGAATTAGAATAAGAAAGATGAAAAGTCATGTCAGGACGGTGAAGGCGATTCGATTTACCGGATGACTGACATGAACAAAAGGACCCGACGGTGAAAGTGTTTCGATCTACCGTCGAGGTTAAGAAATTGACGTTGAAGGCGTTTCGATTTGCCGTCAAATGATGAAAAGTCATGTCATGATGGTGAAGGCGATTCGATTTGCCGTATGACTGACATGACCAAGAAAATTGACGGTAAAGGCATTTTGATCTGCTATCAAATGATGAAAAATCATGTTACGATGGTGAAGGTGATTCGATCTACCGTATGACTGACATGACCAAGAAAATTGTTTGTGAAGGCGTTTCGATCTGCCGTCAAATGATGAAAAGTCATGTCATGACGGTGAAAGCGATTCGATTTGTCGTATGACTGATATGACTAAGAAAGCTGACGGTGAAGGCGTTTCGATCTGCCGTTATGCTAAGAAATCCGACGGTAATTTATGTTTGAGATTTAACGTAAACTGAAACATTGGGACATGTAACATTAGGCTATATACCCCTCGTTCATGTTGGAGAAAAAATGTGCATGGATTTAACTTACTAGTAGTATGGAATGTATATTGCAACAGAATAAACTAAATTCCGAATAATCGGCAAAGAAATCTAAATCTTTGCAAATACTACATGATAAGATATATTAAAACCCATAACTTTATAAAGTTAAAGTCTAATGTACCAGATTCTTAACAGTACACATCATTGTTCTATAATTCAAAAGAACCAACACACAACTACCCCTATCCACCTTCAGAGGTTCCTCAGAATTTCCCCGAGTAAATTGAGTCTGGTATTAGGCCAAAATTCACTAACTATATTCCTTGAATTCTTTTCTTAAATCCTCACTATATTCTTCCAAATATTTTCTTGAATCAAACCATAAGGTATCACCTTCACAAAGCATAGAGAACTCGTAACAAAATCAAACAAACAATATAATAAAACCACCAACAATAAATTTGCCATATGTATATACAAGAAATGTTAAAATTAAGTTAAGAGTGCACTTACTACTTTTCAAGAGATCAACTAAAGAAACCTTGTGAGAAAGAAGATTTTTACTGATTCCTTGAAGAGAAACCACATAAGTGAGCTAGTGGAAAATGTTTGGAAGGTGAGGGACAGGAAGAGAAGGGATGGAGAGATGATGGGAGGGTCTTGGGCAAGAGTTTCAAGAGAAAAAAAAAAGTGTGTGTGTGCCATATATGTTTTGGTTGACACCTTAAGGTAAAGAAGTGACTAAAATTTGAAAATTGATCTAAACTATGCCAAGTGTTCACTTAGGGTATTAGAACACTTATACCATTCTTAGACTTAGGTGGTATAATATGACAAAATGCTTATTCAAAATCTTGAAAATTCCTAAAAGATAAGACAAAAACTTCATTCGGCTATTTTATTTCCCTACTTTGTTCTATTTTAGTCGAAAATGCATCAAGGAAAAGTCTATGTTTTTCTTCTTCCAATCAACACTTACCATTTGTCCCTAATTCTCCAAAAGAATTAGATAAACATGGATGAAGATAAGACAAAAGGCTAAGTCGGTTTATACTTCCCAAACACCCCAATCTGTTTGCTTCCAATAGGTAAGAATATTCTCTCAAATTATTTTGCTTGTTTGACTTGTATTCTCATGCTATTGACTTTCTAAATCAACCTTCTATGTATGAATTTCTTGAAAATACACAAGTCATCTATTTTATTTGTATAGAAAAAGATAAAATTAGGCATAAACCAAATCCTTATCCATCCTTGATGTACTATACATATAAGATAAAACAAGTACGAAATTTAGCCACCACTTCTCAATTCCATTTTATTCGAAATTTACAAGGAGAAAATGTATCAAATTTTACTTACATCTCTCTCCACTTCCGCTTGTCAACCATCCCTTAAAAGATGTGTTCTTATATGAAAAATAAAATAAAATGTTAAACATAAGCCCATCCGAAATTCACCAAAGAATAATACTTATTTAGTTTTTCATCTTCCCTGATTGCCACTTGTCTCCACATTTGTTGAGAAAAAGAATCATTACATGAAAAACCTAAAAGAAGCAAGTCTAAGTCGGTTCTCCCCTTGGTTGTCATCCATTTTCGTTGCTAAGTCAAACATCACTTTTTACCTAACTCTTAGTTCTATATTTGCCTAACTTGAGCCAAGTGTCTCCATTAGTTCTTTAACCACTTGGATATTTTCACTATAATCTCTTATGGCTGAAATTCACCAAGAAAATATCCCAATTTTGGTTGTTCATCTCTTCCACCCAATTGCCATGTGTCACCCTCTCAAGGATAAAATCATAATCACTTGCCACTTATCCCTTTTTGTTTGTTTGTTTAGCAAGTAAAGTGAAGTATAGATGAAATTAGATTTCTCCCCCTTCAAATGAGTCCAAACCGTAGCCTCCTTATATGACTCCTTTACAAAATCACTTAATCATCAAACATATGGTCCCACATATTATGATATATGAAGAAGTAAAGTTATATACTCAACCTCATATGCAAGTTTCGGGTAGGAGAAGAAATGGTAATAGCCCCATTAGCTTCAAGACAAAGCTCCATTTTCCATGCCTTATCATCTTGAAATTCCAAAAAGGTATATGAAATCCTAACATGCCAAGTGTTCCAATTGATTTTTCTAGCAAGTAAACATTTCTCTACATGTACTCTTAAATCTGATATTCTCCGAGAAAAGAAAATAATTCTATCACTAGCACCTCTCTACCTCTCAAGCAAAACTTTGTTAGAATTTCATGTTTTCCAAAAGAGTAAGAATAAGAAAATAACAAGAAAGATAAAAAGTCATGTCAAGACGGTGAATACGATTTGATCTTCCGGATGACTGACATGCCGATGGTGAACGCCTTTCGATCTGTCGTCAAAGTTAAGAAAATTGACGGTAAAGGCATTTCGATCTGCCTTCAAAAGATGAAAAGTTATGTCATGACGATAAAAACGATTCGATTTGCTGTATGACTGACGTGACCAAGAAAACTGATTGTGAATGCGTTTCGATCTGCTGTCATGCTAAGAAATTCGATGGTGAAGGTGTTTTGATTTATCTTCGTGATTAAGAAAAAATCGTGTCAAGGCGGTGAAGGCGATTCGATCTGCCGGATGACTGACATGAATAAAAGAACCCAGTAGTGAAAGCGATTCGATCTGTTGTCATTTCAAGAATGATAAGAATATGAACAAAGACGCGTAACGTTGAGAGGTTTTCAAAAAAAGACATGACCAACATACGAAAAGTTTTGTTTACGTGTCAAAGAAAGCCTTTTCATGAAAACATGACGGCTTTATTAAAAATGCATCGTGCATAAATCATCCATCTCATGAGTCTCATGATCATGGTAGATGCATTTGTTTATCTGTATATGCTGACAATGCTTTTATTTCGTTATGTGTAATTACTGAGATTTCCTATAAATCTAGGAAATCTCACTTTTTTAAAATTTTTCTATCATTCCTTATGGAATGATAGACGTTAGTGCAGGTATAAATGGCTCAATACCAGACCCAGTTTACTCAGGAAAATTCTGAGAAATCTCTAAAGGTGAAGAGGGGTAGTTGTGTGTTGGTTCTTTTGGGTTATAAAACAATGATGTATACTGTTAAGAATTTGGTATATTATATTTTAATTTTATAAAGTTATGGGTTTTAATATAGCTTACCATGTGATATTTATAAAGATTTAGATTTCTTTGCTGATTATTCAGAATTTACCTTATTTCGCTGCAATATACATTTCATACTGCTAGTAAGTTAGGTGTATGCACATTTTTTTTCGACATGAACGAGGGGTATGTAGCCTAATGTTATATGTCACAACGTTTCAGTTTATGTTAAATCCCAAACGTAAATTGGGGACGTCACAGTCCATCAACAATATTTAGTAATGGCATAATATGAACGAGATACTTAATTATCATTCCTAGGAATGAAGAATTAAAAGGCCGGATAGACATTGAATTGATTATTGAAGATATGATTTTGGACACGTGGCATTAGATACATGTGGCATTCAATTATCAAAGATACGTTTGTTTGTTGTTTATTTTTTTGCATCTTGAAATGGGCAATCTTCTTCCTTGAGCACATCAGAAGCCACAAATAATGAAAATGCAAAGGCAAAGGGAAGGAAGCTGTGACATTGTGAATCAGACTGACTACTACTACACTTTTCTATCCAGGGGGCAGGCTTCAGTACTGAAGGACAGACAAATCTTAACAGAAATCTTATTTATGGGATTATTCCCATTGTAGGCTCATTAGGCTTATATTCTTTCTTAGAAAAACACCATATTGTTTGAGGAATATCTTGCTGCATTATCCCAAGTGTTTTTCCAAATGGATTGAGACAATTGATTGGATCACCAGCCAAACTTTTGTTGTCCAAATTAACTCCAATAGCACCTAGTTTTGGTTATTTCCCTGGTTAACATGTTATCTTCTACTTTATGTTATTCAACTTCTAAAGTTCTAAATGAGCTTTGATGAAATCAGGTACTTCGCTCAAGTTCTGCAGCTCCAAATACAAGGGATGCATTATACGAGAGCTTGCCACCTAGTATAAAATCAGCTCTGCGCTCCAAACTACAACCTTTCCATGCTAAACTAGAGGTATAATCTCATTTGGTGTCATTTTGTTAACTTTTTTTTCCTTGGACAAAGCGTTGAAGACTCTTTGTGTAGCGATCTAATCTCCAGGAGAATAACCCCCCTGCCCCACACCTATTGGGAAAAACTATACACAATTTTTTCCGCTTACATCTTCATTCAATTAGAATAGTGCTTTAAATAGAATTCATCCTTACATAAATTATTCTTATCCCAACTCAAGATGATGAGTTTCCTATTGCAATTCATTTCCTGTAGCTCTCTATTACTGATATTAAAGCTGAGATGGAGAAAACTTTGAAGTGGCTGGTTCCAATTGCCACAAACACAGCCAAGTAAGATGGCCTGCTTTTCTATTGACTCCTATCAGTGAAAATTGTCTTGGATTTTGGTCTAATCATTAGTATGTTGCTTTTGGTTGCATATAAATTATATCAGGGCCCATCATGGTTTTGGCTGGGTTGGGGAGTGGGCGAGTACCGGGTGAGCAACAACAATAAACTCTTTTTCCCCTTCTAAGCAAGTTGTCAATTCCCCATTTTCTTTTAAGATGAACCGGGATTTGTTATTTCTTTTTGTATGTTATGTATATGATATGAATTTTCGTTCGTACAGTTCTGAGATAAACAGGAAGACCACAGTGCAGACTGATGTGATTAGAATTGAGACCCTCCACCATGCAGATAAGGAAAAAACTGAAGCCTATATAATTGAACTACTATTGTGGCTTCACCAATTAATCAACCAAAGTAAGTCTGATACAAACGGTGGTGGGAAGAAGTCAACAACAACTCAGCAGCCCAAGCAAGAGGCATCCACCAATGCCAAGCCGCCCATGCTAACAAGCGAAGAGCAGGAGATGCTTCAGCGTGTGAGTAAGAAAAGATGGACAGCAGGCGGCAGTAAGAGTAAGAGTGAGGAGTTTAATAACTCTGGGAAGGCCAGTTTGGAAAAGGAAAGTAGGTTGAGCAAGAGTTACAGCCACTCCTCGAGGAGAAGCAAGAAATTGTTGTCTTCTATTGAGCCATCTTCCGTGCTTCCCATCATTGAGTTAGGCAATGAAAAGGGGCACGCTTGAATGTGGTTGAAATAATGGACGTGCTTAAATGCTTTACAGAATGTAAATGGCCTTTAAAGTTGAGTGAGAGAGTCAAATTACGGGTAAAAGTTAAAACAATCGGTCAGCTAGTGTAAATGTACTGTATTTATTCCATTCATGCAGATGATATAGAAAAAAAGGCCAACTTTCTGTGCATCCATCCATCACACCCTGTATTTCTTTATCATGCGTTGGGTCAATGATTGACTTGGCATAGCATGACTTCAACTATTGATTTGGATAGAAAGGATGGTGTTTTGGAACACTGACACAGAGTACAGACAAACGAAATGACTATTTGTTGTTGGATTTGCGTCTCAATTCCATGCTTGAATCCGTGTAGGTAGCACTAGTTAATATTGAAAGATAAATGATAATAGTAGAAGGTGTAAGTATCAAACATTTTTTTTTTTGAAAAGAAAAAGAAGTAAATATGAGACACATAAAAGAATTAATATTTTAATAATAAATTTTACTATATTTTAAAAAGATTGTGTAACATTTATGCACTCCATAATTATATCTAATCAATTACCCATATAAAGTTTTTAGGAAATACAAATCCTTTGTGCTTGACACTCAGTTTAATTTGTTAACATTGTGTTTTGCACGTTTATGAGCTAAGTTTCAGCAATTCAGATCTTTTAGGTTGAGCTTGCAAAAACAAAGTAGAAAAAGGTGGGAGAGGGCGGCCTTGAAGGCCAGAATCTCTGATATTTAAGTTAGTAATTATTTTAGAGATTTGCACATTATGAAAAGGTAGAGAGGTTCTTTATATTTGAGAGACTGCTATTTCTACCTGGTGCCTAGGGGGAGAGATCGTGTTTGCCCTTGTGGGACCCTCTTTCTTTTCATTATTTCTTTGTCTGAGTCTTTTAATGCGGAGTAGCATTTATAACAATGTAATTAATGCGACGTAACATTCAAAGAAAATGAAAGACAAAAGAAGTCTGTAACCATTTTTATTTTCTTTGAAACTTAGCATTTCATAGATAAATTACAGAATACAACGATACAATATTTAGTGGGATAGGAATTTCCAATAGTCATCTCAAAACAAACAAAAGCAATACCAAAACAAAAAGAAAAGTAAAAAATGGATTATCTCATCAATACATTGATTCCAGCCTAATTCCCATAAGAGAAGCTGCTCAAAAGCGATTTTAATATAGTTTGATAAACAGACTATAAACTTATGACTAAAAGTCGCAGTTGTGAAAGGTGTGCTGCATTTTATTGATTTGTTTCAACCGAATGAGATTATCACATACACATCCTCTTGATCACTGGTTATCGAAAGCACTATCATTAGAGAACCGATACACCGGAACAGGGCGACCACCGATTGGAGTGGTGCATGAGAAATACGCGCTGCACTGGAATGAAATCCGAAAGGAAATAATAGAAATCGGAAGCTGCTGATTCCAAAGGTGCTGTGCGAGGCGTCAATGGGGCTCTTCACGTGCACACGCACCCCTTCAGGCGCGTGAGAGCAACATGCTGTACATCTGGTCTCTTTCTTCCTCCCCTCCCATAGATTGGCAACTGTAGACTTCATCTGTCCAGTGTGTGATGGTCGTAGATATCTAGCAAGCAGAAGATCAGCAACTTTATAGATTGTAGACAAAACACTATAAAAGCATGAAAAATAACAAGAAAAACAAACAGTAAAAAAACTAAAAAAAGCCCAAAAGGGCTAGATGAAGAGCGCCAGAGAGAGAGAGAGACAGTTCTTGGGTTAGAGAGAAAACTTTGGAGTTTTTAAAAAATTTGGATTTCATTTTGTAACCATTTTTGTTATATGCAAAAAGAACTTTTTTTTTTCTGTAAGTATTATATTTAAAAAGAACTGAACATATAAACGATTGCCTGCATGAGTTTTTAAATTTTTAAAAGTGTTGTGCATATTGCTATATGTGATGGCTTGTTATGTGAAGTAGGGATTTGCAAAAATCTCATGATTATGAGTTTGTTCAAAAGATGAATGGGATTGTAAATCTTGGAAATCTAGAATCGTCGCATCATCTTGATATTCTACAATGTAGAAATTTGTTGAGGGAATCTTTTTGTTTGATCAATAGCAAATGCTAAAATTTATGTACAAACTTCTTAAGTTCTCAATAACCTTATCGGAGAACAATGAGGGATTACGTGTCAAAGGATGCAGTACAAGCAACATAGCGATCAACAACTATTAGGAACCCAAGGTAAGTTGGGCTGGATTTAATAAACCTTACTTGTTATCTTTTATTTTTTAGAATTAATTAAGGGTTGTAGCTCTGGTCCGGCCATTAATTGGTATGATAATTAAAAGTTGGTATTTTTTTAGTATAAATAAGGAAAGTGAGTCTTCATATAAGGGATCTGAAATCTGAAACTTTATTTTTATTTATTCTCTGTTTTGCATCCCTTTATTCTGATTCCTACGGAGTTATTTACATTTCAATACTATTTTCGATCTATTATGTTTTGGTATCTTATAATTGATATCCGGAGCCACCGATTCTCTCCATGATCTGATACAATTAAGCCAACAGCAACTCGATTTGTTGAAGACATTACTCGACAAAGTGCAGAAACTTCAATTATCAGTCAATCAATACCATGGAAGCTTCAAGGTTTTCTGACAATCTCTCATGGAATCGTACGATTAGGAAGATGATGAAGTAGAGGAAGAAATGGTATCCGATGTGGCTAAGCTCAAAGAGGCAGAGGATGGGTACGCAGTGAGTACAATGATGAACGTAAGCAAGCTGAGTATGCATCCCCACTCGGTTCGTCCTTGATTTGGTTCTTCGATTCTCTCTTTCGATGTAGATGAAATCGTGCAAGAATATGACGCAGAGGAAACAAATGAAGTAAATATTCTGGAGCCGCTTCGTGAAAATGCACCGGCAGTCAACGAAATCTTCAATGGAAATGCAGTGGATTGCATCGATTTGAAGGCAAGGCAAAAAGAGGCTACAAATCCGATAGGCGAGCAGGAAGAATCAATGGTTATAGTGTTGGATTTTTGCTCCTTGAATCCCACGTGGAAAAGGAGTGGGAGAGGGGCAAGGCCAAATAGGTTATAAAAGGAGGCCTAGCCTCCTTAGTTAATTACACCAGTCATAAACTTATCTAGTAACTTTTGACTTTAGTAAAATTTCTCTATTGTCATTTTTATATGTAAAAGGAAGAGAGGTGAAAATTAGAGTTTTACTAGTGGGAGAAGTTTTTGTGGGTGTCGTTGGGGTGAGGAGAAAAAATGTGTGATTGTAACAATTTTTCACATAATGTATTTTCTTCTCTGAATCTGGTGGTTTTTCTCTTAATTTGGAGTTTTTTACATAAATTTTTATGTTGTGTTTATTTCTCCATTTTTCTTGATATTCTGTCAAAAGTAGATTCTGATATGAGAAATTTAAAAGATCAAAGATTCCCAACATATAGCAATGACTTTGCGTTTTGATGATGAAAAATCCGAATCCTCAACAGAAAATTGGGGTTTATCTGTTCCTCTCCATGCCCAAACTCAAATCCCTAACTCCATGTCTATCGTCATTTCTACTTGTTCTAATGCCATTTCCCACGACCTTAACCTAATCCCCCACTCATTCTTGCTAAAATTAGTGACTGAGTTGTAGATTTTTAACCCTGGCATCCACACCTCCTTTCAAAACCACAGAGCAGGGAATGACATTGAGGTCGTGGGAGTCGTTGTCGCCGTTTTACACATGCAACCACGAGCACAAGGATATCCTATCAACAGAGTGCTAAAGTTGGCTGGTTGCGGACGAAACCAGAAATTAATACACAAAAATTGCTCAATTTATGAGAATCCAGATATTGCTTTAACCAATGGTAAAGGATTTGCCTGTCTTAAATTATTTTGCATTGTGCTCGCATTGACAGTAATCGAATCCAAATGCTCTCTCGGCAAGCTTGCCTGGGCCACCGACGACCAGTCCCTGAGGCGCGCATTCTTTCACTTTGGCAAGATCTTCGAATTGAAGATTATCAACGACTGTGACACCAGAAGTTCTAGGGAATTCAGATTCATCACGTCTAACACGGTGGAAGCGATGAGGAATTTCAGACTTGTGAGTTAGGTGCACTCACAAGGAATGGTGGAACAGTAATAGACCATAGGGTTAATAATGTTGGGTGTCTTCGTGTAGCATGGAAGCTGTTCGCGAGACTGGTTGGCCATCTAGCAACAGAATGTTGCGATAGGCCTGGTAATGAAGCTCTGTATGTGTTTGGTTATTTGTCATCTAACGAGGTCTTTAAGCCTTTTGACAGGGGGAGAGAAGATTAATTCAATATGATGAAAATATGTTGTGAAATATTGCATTTGGCTCTTAGAAACTCTTTAATGTCTGGTGATGATCGAAGCTTGGATGTATGGAGGAAACTTCAGAGACTGAAGCACGTCTGCTGTAATTCGATTTTTCTTTGAATGGAGCAGTATACATGCCATACGCAATTTGCATTTTGGAATCCTGTGTATGTTTCAACTTCTAAAGAGGAAATATAGTCCAACAATTCCGAGGTAGCCTTTTTGATGGGTAAGAAATTGATTGCTTACTATGTGTTTGACTATTTGTCTCATAAATTGGTTTTTGAGCCTTTTGATAGAGCAAGACCATCGGCTAATGTAATTTATTCGAGGATCCGTAGACAAATTTGTGGATTTGTGGTTGACAGATTTGTGGAAGGAAACCTTGTAGGAATAAATTGTGCTGGCCTGGATGTTATGGAATATGGAGTTGTTGAAAAACTATAGATGGTTAGAAATATGGAATTTGGTTTGGAATGGAATCTGTGATTTCAAGGCTGGTAGCCAGGAATGTTTATACAAATATCTCAAGGGTTGCTATAGAACTAGAAAAGCAGTATTTACATTCGCCCATTCAGCAAGGCAACTGGCTTATTTTGATGCAGTGCATAGAAATAAGTTTCAACGTAGACATGCTAATCATGCATGGTGGTGTATTGATATCTTGGATATACTCTAGGCTACCAAGAGCTAAAGATTATATCAGCCGTGTTAGATATGCTACCTTCTTATTATGCCTTAATATGGGTAGCTCTTGCTTCACGAGAAGATCTGGCAAATCTTGCACAGAAGCAGGGTAATCAGTTTCTGTCTCCCGTATTCTCGAATGGGCTTTTCACTTCTAGTAGCCAAAGCTACAATATCTCAGCCATAATAGATGCCAACTTTCACCTTGACATTGATGCATATGAGCATAAAAGCCATCTCTATCTTAGCATCTTCTTTGCTGTATACTATGGTATCAATTTTGCCTGCCTTGTTGCCACTATTATTCAAGTGTCCTCTTCCAAGGAAAGAAAATCTGGCAGCTAAGCAAGTCTCCCATCAGAGAGAAGAAGAAAACAAATGCTGGCCAAGTTACAAGATACCTAGTTATGTATGGCGTTGCTTCTATTTCTGAACCTTGGGGATAATGTTCTTTAAAGGAGGGGAGATTGTTAGGAACCCAAGGTAAGTTGGGTTGGGCTTAATGGGCCTTACTTGTTATCTTTTATTTTCTAAAATTAGTTAAGGATAGTAGATCTGGCCCATGGCTATTAGCTGGTATGGTAATTAGGAGTTGGTATTTTTCTAGTATAAGTAAGGGAAATGAGTCTTGATGTAAAGGATATGAAATCTGAATTCTGAAACTTTATTTTGTATCTGCAATTTACTGGAGGAAGGAGTCCCCAAAGTTGCTCATGCGTGTACATTTCACGTATTATCTAAATTGTTTGTTATTTGTTCACTATTTTACATCCCTTTATTCCGATTCCTACAGACTTATTTACATTTCAATACTATTTTTCATATGTTCTGTTTTGGTATCTTACAGCAGCTCTATATGTTTCTCTTTATTCATGTTCTATAATAACATCTTCGGGTTCTTTCCACTGGCCTTACAAGTATTTTCAGCCGTTTGGGGCTAGAAGGGCTATTTGTTGGTTTATCATGCACAATTGTTGTTTATTATGCACGAGTGACAACCATTGGTGCATAAGAGTATAAAACTACTGCGGTCTGCATGTTGTCAAACTCGAAATCTTTTACAATCCTGAGATCAGAAATGGCGAAAGATTGGGTAGGATTTGCTTGAGCTATCGTCAAGCGATAGTAACTGACTGAGTTTACTTAACAAATTGGTTGACAAATAACGATTTTGTCCTCTCAATTCAAATAGTTTAAACCTTTTTCTTTAGCCAGATGGTTTAGTATGTGGCAAAGTATTATTAATTTATCATCATAAAATCATGATCAAAATATCCATCCTGTAACACAAACTAAAATTGAAGGTCAAACGAAATAATTGGTCATTTTAAGGATTAAATTTAGATAATTTACATAATGACAAAATCAGAAAAAAGTAACAAGTAAAATAAGAACATGTAGGCTGTATTGGTAATGAAACCTATATAAGAAGTTTTTAGTTTTTTTTTTCAGTAAAAAAGAACTTTAATGATGAGGATATAAGAAGCTTTTTTAAATAAGTAAAAATATAATATCAATAGGAGTAACCAAATACATTGGAGGTATGCAAGAAAACACCTAACCCATACTAGGTATCCACAAATAACTCAGAAGTCCATGAAAATTAGAAATCTATCCAACTCCAAATTGGGATATACACACCTCCCCAACCCCAACCTCTCGTAAGACTAATACTCCTCCCCGAAACTTCCTTTATGAGGACATTTTCATAATGTCCTCCCTTTCATTTTCCTTAGACTTGAGCTACCTCCTTTAATGTTGTTGTTGATTGTCTAAGAAAGACGCTTCAACTTCTTGTTTTTCTTAAAGCTTGATTTGGTTTCACATAGTGAGTAATGTTTTAAATTGGTATTCACATCCTCTATATGAAAGCCCCACATATAGGAAGCTTTTAGCTGGAATAATTTGCATTTCATGCTATAGACAACTTAATCACTTCAATTAATTTTCCACAATAACCTAGCCCTAAATGGGTTGAATTAGGATTGACTAGTAGGTTTGGATCATGTTGAATTAATAGTATGATGTATTAAATTTTGCTACCTTTAGAACCTTGGCCTCCCCCTTTTTAGATTGACTAATAAGTTTGGATTACGTTGGATTAAATACCGTACCGTACCGTACCGATTGGTATGTCGAAAATGGTCGGTCCAAAAAATGTTGCATTTCATTTCGCTCAATATTTCACCTATTTCAGCAGATACCAGCTGAAATATCGGATTTCGATAGACAGCTTGTTTTTTGCTTTTTTTAAGTGGTTTTTTTTAAATAGATTTGTTTTTTTTTTTCTTTTTGTATATATAAATAGTATATTTTGCTTGTATGAATCACAAAATAAATAGTTATTTTTTTTTTAGTTTTTGTGTGTATAATATATATAATTTATTAATATATAAACTATTTTGAAATGGTACATAAAACAATATTGGTATTGAAATATTTCGTTCTAGTGTTTAACTAGTACAACCTCCAATTCAGTATTCAAAACTTTGATTAATAGAATGGATTAAATTTTGTCACCTTTAGAATCTTGGCCTCGCCTTTCTTGTTGTGGAATTTTCCATCCATATAAACCATTGGCACGTCGAATCAGTGAAGGATAACGACTCAAGGAAAAGTGCTAGCCACCTTAGCATTATGACACCGAAAATGGTGAAAAGACTGATCAAGTTGAATCTTTCCTGAAATCACTTTTAAAGTCCAATTTCACCTAGTAAGTAGCCAATGTAGGACTTTAGCACCCATGCCTAACTTTTTAATCTACCCACTCTGTGTGGGCTAGCTATCCATATTCGAAACATAGGACCAATATTCCTCGAAGCCTTTGTATCAATCTCCTCATGCCCTTTTTGATGGCCTTCTCGTTTGTAGGTTTTCTTCTCTCTCTTTTGATCGGAACCAAGGTTCTAATACAAGAAAAAGTTCTCTATGCATTATCTGTGTTTCCAAAAATAAATGGAG
Source organism: Platycarya strobilacea (assembly GCA_036898215.1). Taxonomy (NCBI): domain Eukaryota; kingdom Viridiplantae; phylum Streptophyta; class Magnoliopsida; order Fagales; family Juglandaceae; genus Platycarya; species Platycarya strobilacea. The sequence goes on along the minus strand of CM072546.1, from coordinate 18,943,162 downwards.
TCAAATATGACATCTTCATTCTCTCGTTATGTACATATTTATTAATAAATCTTTCTGGTGCATTCTAGAAGTTATAATTGTCTCGCTTTTTATGGAAATCAAGTGCCTTATCTTCATTGCCCCTAAACTTCTATGTGAGAACAACATTCAAAACACACTTTTTTTTTTTTTTAATAATAAAGTTTAGAATACAGACCTTGATGTGTTCTGAGTGACTCAATCAAGATGGTGATCCAAGTCATTATAATTTGTATCAATAAACCCCACTAAGGCTTCTAAAAATGGGTAAGACTTTATTGGACTTTTCTGGGTTTTTTAACTGATGGCGTGACGTCACTCAGCTTCAATGATAAATGGCTTTGTTTGTTTGTGTAGTTAATAATAATTTATGAAGAAGTATATTTTCCTTGTTTTTGTTGTGTTTATCTTCATTTGTTTTTTTTTTCTCCTGATATGCTAGTATACTAAAGAACAAATATATGTTTTGTTGAGAGAAAATGAAAGAAAAAACACCCTAATGTATTGTTGACTTGCTTTTACATAAAGTTCATTTATATGATTGCCTAACTATCATGATTTATGGGCTGATTGTTTTTGCAAGCTATTTTAGAATTCTTACACTGCAAAATTGATTTTTATTGAGGGTAATATATCGATCAAACTCATTTTATAAATAAATCTCAAAATAAATTATCAACCTTAAGCTTATAATCATTTTATATATATATATATATAGTAAGAAATCGTCTAATAATTTGGCCAACCAAAACTCTCAAACCACTTTTCTATATATAAAAAATGCTTTAGTGTATAGAATGGTATTTGCTACTTGAATTACTATAAGTGCAATCTAATATCAATTTGCATATATAAGCAAATGAATCAGATTCAAGCATTGTTAGAGTCCATATTATAACCCAATAAATAGCTGCTTTTCACATAAATCCTGCAGTTTGTTTTGAACCTCCTGCTAGCTTTCAGGCTCATAAAGCTTATAGATTCTCTTCCACTTTCAAAAACTAAATTCACAAACTTTGGTGTGAGTCTTTTTTTTTTTTTCAATGAATTACTTTGGTTTGAGTTTAGACACTTAGTTGATTGTAGACTGCTCTTCTCACTGTCCTACATCCGCTCTTCCAACATAATATACGTCGGGGTTGATTTAACTCATTTTTTTCAGCCAAAAACCTCCTGGGACTTACCTTTGACAACAGGCCATTACCATTACATATAATAGTGTTCGGATGCTTGTTTTGTCAATTCAAGTCCTTCCAACCAACGTTGGGGGACAGATCTCTTATAGGCAAACATGCAGATTAAGAGGTTTTGTATCATGTTTCCATCTATATAATATTCAGCATTCAAATGGTCAGGTGCTTTAAAACTGTTTCCTAACAATTCTTTCTCAATATCTGTCTGTAATAAGGACAAATAGTATGCATGATAGGAGGAGTTGCCTTCTATCTTAGTTCCGATGAATTTTCACCTTGACCAAAAGCACTTATTTCTTCTCCCTTTCTATCAGGTCGCTCCCGCACATAAATCTGATTCTAAAACGCACTTTACGTGGACATCTCACCTTTAAATAAGGACCTCCGATATCCCATAATTTAAGAGCCCTCTTTCCATCTTGGGTAAAAGATACTATCCTATGAGAGTCATGATCAGTAGCTGCCTTGTATTCTTGGTAACATTGGCAAGGCGATGGTGAGCAATACCCAATTCGATCCTTGCCCCTTTGGGAAGTGTGGTCCTCTCCTTTATGCAGTGCCCTACACTACTCCTATCGATGAGTATTCCATTCCAGGAAAATTAACTCTGGTGTTACAGATCACGACCTTGTTGTGGGGGGCCCTTCCACCTTTAGAGCTGCCTAGTTTCATTGATTTAAACAGAACTTCACTATAGTCAGATGGATTGTCTAGTCTTTGGGTGTTAAGACCCTATTGGTCAAGTTTGTCGTGGCATGCATGGTCTGATATACAAGACTATTCACAATGATATGGATACTCTAGGCATCCACTAACCCTAATTTATAGGCTAGGCTAAATTGTCTAGATGCATCAGTTAGTTTGATCATCTTTATTGTTATGTTCAGTACTGCTTTATCACTTTTTAAACATTTGCATAGACATTATTCCCAAAACGAGCTTACACATTCCCTTTTATGAAGGCAAGCTTTCTTTTTAGTCTTATTGTAGCATATTCATTGTCATTTTCAACACTTCAACAAATGGACTTTTTTAAATTCATTAAAGGATATTTTTCAGTTTGGCATTTCATTTTCCTTTTGTTTCTGCTATGAACATTATTAAATTAAACCGAAGTGTATACAATTTTTAGAGTTTACTTGAAAATTGCAACTCGTTTATCGTTCTCAATTTATTTTAGATGAAGATTGTTGCTCTGTTCTTTGTAAGGGAAGATTTTAGATAATTGCACAGTGGTATTTAACAAATTCCTAGAAAGTGATGTTTAGCATCAATGCAAAGTACATATTAGTTAATATGTTTCGAACACTTTATTTCCATTTTGGCATACACAGAAAATTAGTCTAACTTCATGATAGTTACTTTATCAAATGAGTTTAGTTTGGATGCAGAGATGAGATGGATTTAGTTTATTTTTTAATATTATTATTGTTTTGAAATTTGAAAAGTTAAATTAGAATTTGAAAAATGTGTATTGGAATTTGAAAAAACTACATTAAGATTTGTGTTTTGTATGAGAATTTAAAAAAGTATAATGATGAGTTTGAGATAAATTAAGATAAACTCGTCTCGTCTACGAATCTAAACCGACTCTTAATATTTCTCTCAAGCCAAGTAAATATCTGATTGATTGATTCTCAATGGTTTGGCGCTGTGCTGATTCTGATCTATCCCATGGTGGAATGTTGTGCATATTGATGCACATCTATACGTTACGTAATTGGCTCAAAGGATACTGTTTAATCAATCCAGGAAAGGGCTATTGGAATGGGGTTTTTTCAGGCTTTTTTATGTTTTAAACCAGAACCTTGATGATTTTTGGTTGTACATGATAACCGTATAAATGGTTTTGCTTTGTATGTACAGAGTTCTACCACGAGATCATGATATTATCTTCGTTCTTTCGCCTAAAGGAAAAAAAAAGTCTTAATTTTTGTAGGTTTCTCTAGGTGTTGATTTTTCATTCATATAATGTCAACTTTGGAAAAGAGGCTAATTTCTAGAAGTCATTGTTTAATTTTTTTAATTACTGGAAGAAATGCAAGAGAAAAATTAGAACCGCCATCTTCTTGATTTCCATATTTTCTCATGATCTTTACTTTCCAAAACACATTTTCTCATAATTTTTTACAGTTTATCACCCACCTTGTGCCAAGGCCACACATTTTGATTTGAAATCTTTGCAATTGCTTACTTGTTTCTTTTGTATACAACTCATGTACATGGGCTATGTCTATTTCTATTGATAAAAGTTCTTGCCTACCTATCAAAAAAAGCTTTGCATGCTGAGGGCTTTCAGTTTACAAATTTTGGCTGTATTATCGATTCAAGATGGAGAACTTAATATATATCTATTTTATGGTACCTATATGGGTTGTAAAGATATGTTAATCAATCTTTTGGTCTTTGTAGAATGTTTAAATTGTCATTGGAAGATTCAGTCCTGAAGAAGGTACTGATATCTATGAAAACTTACTCTAGTTTTTATAGATAAAATGCCCATATTTATTTATTACTCTAGTGAATGTTTTCAAATGAATATTCTTTTTTAAAATGATGTATCATTGTGAAATATTGTGTTTGTTTCATTCTTCTTGTTTTTATATTTGTTTCATTATTCTTGAAGTTGCCTTTCTATAATGCAGGTAGAAATTATGGGCATTATAAACTTCTGATGGGCAGATGAAATCTACAGCATCTTCATACTTTGAATAGTACATACAAAGGAAAAAAAAAACTTAATTTGAATAATCTTGGGGGAGAAGACCTGCTATTAAAATACTAGTTGGCATGGATGTTTAGTCCATCTTCTGGGGCCAATGTAAACAATAATTTATAGCCTGCTTGTTCATGCTGGATATGTCCTTTATTTTACAATAAAAGTTCTATTTTCAACTCTTTTACATTCTATTTTTCATAATGCATCCCTGCTCAAGCCATGTGCTGAGCAATGAGGATGATGCGTCCCCATGTTTTGGGAGAAAGAAATTTCAACGCATTGCTCTACATTCGGTAAAAGAAGTGGCGTCTCTGAAACAACCTATAGAGGCACACCCGTTGATCATATGGCACTGGCAAATTGTTGGGAATCTGGGCTTTCAAATTCCCCCCACCAGGATCTACTTTTCACAGAATAACAAGAAAAATAGAGAAATAAATACAACACAAGAATTTACGTGGAAAACTCCAAAATAGGAGAAAAACCACCAGACCCAGAGAAGAAAATATACTATGTGAAAAATTGTTACAATCACACAATTTTTCTCCTCACCCCAACGACACCCACAAAAACTTCTCTCACTAGTAAAACTCTAACTTTCACCTCTCTTCCTTTTACATACAAAAAGGACAATAGAAGAATTTTACTAAAGTCAAAAGTTACTAGATAAGTTTTTGACTGGTGTGTTTAAACCAAGGAGGCTAGGCTTCATTTTATAACCCCCTTGGTATTGCCCCTCTCCCACTCCTTTCCCATGTGGGATTCAAGGAGCAAAACCCAACAATCTCCACTTTGCGACTTTGACTGATCCCACAGCCACGCTCCACTGCAATGAAGATCTTCATAACTTCCGCTATCATGCTCCACCATAAAAGCATACTCACTCAGAATAAACCAATTTCAAGCATTTCACTTCGGCCCATGTCGAAAATAACCTTACTGAAAAATTATGGTGCAACTCCCACGTTTGGCTTTCCTGAAAGTTCATCAGCCATCGACATGAATTTCCACCACACACCTTGCATCAATGCCAAACCAATGCCCGTGTGCAAATTTATGGAACAACTAACATTAACACATCCTCTATCATGGCAACTTTGGGATTAGCGGCATGCCATAAGGATATACATGTCTCTTTTTCTATGGAGAGAGACACAATGTTAGCTTCATACCAGTATCTCCATTTACTGATTTGGAACCACTTGCCGAACCGGCTCCACTTCTTCTTGACAACTTTTATTGACATGCCCAGGTTGTCCACACCTCCAGCAAATTGCTGACTTCATGGGTTGGTCTGCTCTTGTGTAATTGATGGAATCAAAATATTCGTGACTTGTACTTGCCACAAGTCAAAATTGATTCTCCCATCAACGTTCTCTACCTCCATTCTTGATATTGCTTCGATGAATTTTACCGTAGAAATGAATAGTATCTACTAAGTAAGTTCCCAGGAAAGACTAATCTTTCCTAGACAGAACTTCAAGGTTCCCAGGAAAGATTGGAGGGTCACAACGGACACACTTAAAATTTCCAATCTCCTAGACAGAACCTCCTTAAACCATACGTATTCACACTACCACACCAAAGCTCCACCCTGCAAAAAGAACCTAGTGGCTCTGATACCACTGTTGGGAATCTGGGCTTTCAAATTCCCCCCACCAGAATCTACTTTTCACAGAATAACAAGAAAAATAGAGAAATAAATACAACACAAGAATTTACGTGGAAAACTCCAAAATAGGAGAAAAACCACCAGACCCAGAGAAGAAAATATACTATGTGAAAAATTGTTACAATCACACAATTTTTCTCCTCACCCCAACGACACCCACAAAAACTTCTCCCACTAGTAAAACTCTAACTTTCACCTCTCTTCCTTTTACATACAAAAAGGACAATAGAGGAATTTTACTAAAGTCAAAAGTTACTAGATAAGTTTTTGACTGGTGTGTTTAAACCAAGGAGGCTAGGCCTCATTTTATAACCCCCTTGGCATTGCCCCTCTCCCACTCCTTTCCCATGTGGGATTTAAGGAGCAAAACCCAACACAAATTAAGTAGACTCTGACTTTCTGAACTGCTAGTTAGATAGCAAAAACCTCAGACAAAATAGTACTTCTTCTACAAGCTAGTTTTAATAGATAATTTGAAAGGGAAGAAAGCAAGATAATCACCCAAAATACAAAAAAAAAAATGACTCTGATGTTCAATTTAAAATTATCAAAATTTAATAACGATGAAATCAACCCATATGTCGGACTCTAATAATTGAAAATTGACAATGTCAAAATTTTATCAAAAATAGTAAAATTTCAATAATCACACTCAAATGAAATACGTAATTCAAGAAATATTCTGCCAAAAATTTGATCAAAATTGGGTTTAGAATCATTTTATACATGATGAAAGAAATATTACCATAAAAAAAAAACTAAAAATAGGAATACAAAAGGGAAAGAGTAACTATTGACCTAAAAAAATATGCACACCAAGAGAAGATGGGTGATTACGATGTAAGCATTAATTTTTTTTCAAAATTACAGTTATATACGCAATTCTGATACTCATAGTCAAAATTATGACCTAAAATATCAAACGTGTCCAAAACTGTTCCAATTAGAAAAAGATCACGATTTTCTACTATCTTTACACTCTTCTACCACCTCAAAGTATTTTAACACTGTCATCATCCAATCTAACAACTCAATATCATCTGATATGAAACTCTTATATCAACCTCTTATCTCATATCATATCATATCATCTCATCTTATCTTATCTTAATATTTAAACATCACAAATACAAATATTTTTAAAGTAACGATGCCTTTAGTGCCTTACATCTGCTTTACTATTGCATTACAACCCAACTATTTTTTTTCTTTCTACTATTTGAACAAGATTAAAAATCATAAAATTTGACTTTCTTGCATAATCTATATGAAAATAAATTCAATCAATCAATGTAATCATGTAAGTTAATTAAAAATAAAATTAGTTTTATGAAAAATTATTCAAAGTACAAAAGAAGGTAAGTTTTTCTCCAATTAAATTTATTTCTAATTAAATTATATGATTATATTAGCTGCTTAAATTTATTTTCTTTTAAATTATGCAAGAAGGTCATGTTATGAAATTTTTAATATAAATCCAAAGAATAGAAGGACAAAGAAAATAATTGAGTAGTAAAGCGTGGTAAAAGATGTGTAAGTGTATTATTACCCTATTTTTTAATTTTAAATTCCTCAATTTTTTTTTATCTATTTATAACTTAATTATTATATTTTTTTCAAACTGTTAAACAAAATACAAAAAATAATCCAACTTCTTTAAATCTTAAAATAAAAATAATATTACAAAATTATGTTTTACAATATTTTAAGTTTATAATATTTTTATTTAACTTTGTCTCTTTCATTTTCTAAAATCTTATAAATTATCTCAATTTAAACTATTTCATTCGTATTAACAAATTATCTCATCTCATTTCATTATTTCAAATTAAAATTAAATCAATAATCATGATAATCATTTTCTTAGTGCCACCTTATCGGCCAAGAAAAATTAAGATCTAACATTTGACTTTATTTTCATTTTTCTCTCTTCAGATGAGTGTTTTAATAATTATAAAATAAATTTATCAGATTACATAAAATTATATTAATTTGTAATACTATTTTTGCATAATTTTTTCGTGACAATAACGCTACTGCTTAATAGTTATATAGCGTGGTTTTGACTAATTAGACCCACCTTTTCTTTTGTTCAAAATTAATATAGGGTTAATTGTAAATTCAATTCATAGGCTGCATCTCTATTGCTAGTATATTTTATGGATAAATCTATATGCATTGCTGGTTGAGTCTCGCCGTGAGTCTTGTTCTTTTATTATTATTATTATTATTATTATTTAATGATTAAATAAATATTATTTAATAATATTATAATTTTTTTTCTTTTTTAAAAAAATATTAAAAAGTATTAAAAAAATAATATAAGAAAAACAAAATATATATATATAACTAACGAAATCTGAAACGGGTCCTAAATAGTGGGACTGTAGCAGCCCCCATATTTTGTTGGGTATATCTTATATATTATTTTTATACAATTTTATCCATAATTAAGCGCATGTTTTGATTTGGAATTAATTTTATTTTATCTCATTATTATATTTTTTTAAAATTTATATAAAATATAATAAATTTTTCAAAATTTAAAATAATAATAATATTAAAACTAATATTTTATTTAATTTTTATCTTGCATTTAAAATTATTCCATCTCTGAATTTAAAAATTTTTGTCCACTTGTTCTCATGGGTCTTAGAAGATGAAAAGAGGAAATGGTAGATGTGATCGTACATCGTAGTCATAAGATTATTATTTATTGTTATAAAATATTAATATGTATTATTAATATGTACGTATATACGTCATCACCAATGGGATTTACTCAATCTCTATGTGTCAGTTTTAGTAGCTTCACCAAGATGGAGTTGGAATTTGGATTACTGTTTTGAAATATTATATCGATGGGCCTATTGATAAAAATATATTAATATTTTAAAATAATATATAAATAAATAAGAGATATATAAATATATATAAATTATATTTTAAAATAATAATTAATATATAAATAAATTATATTAATAAATATATATATGTAATTAGTTTAGTCTATATTAAATAAAAAAAATAGTAAAAAGATGAAAAGTTGAAATCTAATATGGCCGAAATACATACCTGTATTTCAGCCCGTATACCCGAAATATCAAATGATACAAAACGATTCATTATTTTGTACTGGACAGTTGGCCAATATAACATATTTTGACGGTACTAACCTATACAATACAACATAAAATTTAAAACACTAAGTTGGACTGAGCGTAGCCAGCCAAAATGGCAAAATTGCTGCAAAGTGCATGTACAACAAATATTCTTAGCACAAGAATTGGCCTGGATATTTTTATTTTATAAATTGTCCTATCGCAATAAATGATTCAGTAGTTCCCGCATGGGACAACATAAGGGGAGGCATAGGCCATGTGAGAATATGGCAAGGTACCCCACAAACCCTTTGAGTCTACTGCCCCTTCAACATGAGAGGGTACCACCAGTTGCACTAAATGGGAAAGCTAGTGCACTGCCTTCAAAGCTTTCAATTGCATAGAAAAGTAAGAAATTGATATCTTCTAATGAGCCATCTTTCGAACTCACTACAAAAAAAAAAAAAAAAAAAAACTTTTTTATTTGTAATCAATTATTTTTAGCAAAATTATTCCCAACTAAAATAATTTGCAATAGTCTTTTCGTTGCCAAAATTCTTGTAGTGGCTTCCTATCATTGAGTTAGGCATGGAAAAGGGGCACACATGAATGTGGTTGAAATAATGGACGTGCTTAAATGATTTTCAGAATGTGAATGGCCTTTAAAAAGTTGAGTGAGAGTCAAATACGGGTAAAATTAGTTAAAATGATCGGTCTGCTAGTGTAAATGAACTGTATTTATGCCATTGTAGATGATATTGAAAAGGGAAATGCCAATCTTCTTGCTAGTTCTTATTGCTCGAAATTATTGTTGGGATTTTTTATTTTATTTTTTGTACTTAATCAAAGTATTTTTTAACAATATTATTTTTAAAAAAATATTTAAAAGTATTAAAAGATAAATATAAAAAATAAAAATATATATATAATTAATCGTAGCAGTACTACCTGCAACATACGATGTGGGGGTTAGCCAAAAGGGTAAGACGGCAGGTGATGGGTGCCCTCTGCCCACCCCAAACTAGCAGGAGCTGTAGGAGCTCCAACGGTGGCTATAGAGACACCCTGTAGATTATTAAAAAAAAAAATCAATTTTATGTGCATTCATCCATCACACCTTAGACTTCTTTATCATGCATTTGGTCACGAGAAAACCCGTGTTTCGAATGGGTGCAAAACCCGATTTTGCACCATCTAATAATATTAAGCCATGTAGGCATTCCATGTGACTCTACCCTACACCTGCATCCACTGAAAAAACTTCTAAGAAGGACTCCCAGATTCCCCCATCTCGTATGATTTGCTTCTCTCCCAAATTTCAAATCTCGGACGGGCGCTGCTAGCGATTCCGATTATTGTGCGTCCTTATTTTAATTTTTTTTTTATTTTTATTTTTCTTACATGATTTTTATTTAAGTGATTTTAAATAATATCGTGATTTTTTTAAATTTTTAAAAAATATTTTAATATGTTAAAAAAATTATGTGAAATAAATATATTTATTTTACATGATTTTTTTAACATATTAAATTTTTTTTAAATATAAAAAAGTTACAATATTATTTAAAAATACTTAAACAAAAATCATATTAAAAAAAATAAAAAAAGGAAATCGGGATCCAGTTAGGGTCCCGATTGTCGGGATCAAAAGCATTTCCCATCTCGGACAACAGCTACAACCAGCATTCTCCGTCCCCAACAGCAACCCACGACTTTGAATCCTTGCCAGCGACAAATGCTCGACGTGGCCCAACTGCGATGAATACCCAACCTGACGTGCGAAGAACCCCAATCTCCTGCGAACGAGCTCAATTCCTACCTGCCTGAGTCATGTTTGGTGCAAAAACCAAAGCAATGTTGTGTGCATCCCTCTTGTTCAAATGTTCCTCTTGGACAACATCAGCCATCAGATAGACAGTCCAATCCAATATAGCGACTTCAGTTGGCTACAAGATTTTCTAGTTTTAGCCACTATTTCTTTTGCCACAACTAAGCATTGTGGCAAATAGATGTTGTAGTCACGAAAATGTTCCTCCATAATAGAAAAATGCACTTGCCAGGAGATTTCGTGCAATGAACGGGGTAGTTTCTTAACACTTTTTCCGGCGACTTCATGTTGCAGCAAAAAGTTTAAAATCGTCGCAAAAAGTGTTGAGCCACAAAACGCTATACTCGTGGTCGTTTTGGTACACTAAGCGCACGGGATATATACAATGATCGATAAAACCCTGTCCCCGTCTATTTCCCTCTTCTACCAAATAATACCTCGTTAGAGAGGTTTCCATCTCAAAATCCCTAGATCGTTGGATTTCTAATGGGCTGGATCGGCCGAAATCTTCTACTGCTGAGACGATTCCGGCCATAAACAGCCTCCCTTCGCTGCCCCTTAACCTCGGAATCCAGGTGAAAGCCCTCCAAATCAATTTTTTTTGGTTGTTGTGATAAGTTTCTCCAAAATATTTAAGCCCATAACTTGATCTGTGTTTTCCTTCCTCTCACACTCTCCCGCTTTGCATGTATTTGTATATTGCACAATGTCTTCATTTGTGTATAGCCTTTGTTGGTATTTACTATGTTTCGGTGTTTCCCAAGTCTGAGAAATGTGTAAGAACATACATTGCTGGAACATTTTGCCGTCCTCTCCTTGAGCATATTTTTGAGCAGCAGCTACTTGAGCATATTCTTGAGCAGCAGCCCTTTGTGGGCATTTCTCCGTTCTCTGCTTCTATTGGACTTTCTTACAACCGTTTCCTCATTTTTGTGGGCATTTTGATGCCCTCTCAAAGCTTGAGAACTGAAGAACTTTCTTGAACACAAATAATACAAGGGAATACTCTTGATGTTGTGTCTTCTGCAGTAATTCCTCCAGCATGGGTTGCTTCATCTTCCATGTCTGTGACAACTTAGAAATACATTAATTAGGCTAAAAATAAGACAAAAAATTGGGTTTTAGGGAAATGTATCTATTTCTCTACTTCAGAAACTTGTTAAAAAAAAATCAAAGAAGTATGAGAAATGCCACGAACAGAAGTGGCAAAGGAGAGAGCAGGAAAAGATCAGAATAAAACGTACTAACTTTTGAGTACTTTTGCATTTGATCTGATAAAGAAAGAGTAGAAAAGAGAGTTCAGAAGCCAAGTTCTAAAAGAGTTGGGAAATGTGAAGAGTGGAGAGTGTTTAGGTCGAATTATTAAATAGAAGTAGTTGACAGAGAGGTGTGTTTGTTGTGAATTAAGCAGTTAAAAGTAAGCATTTATAATAACCCCTTGTATAATCAAGTGCACTAAGCCAGTGCTTGGGCTAAACTTGCAATGAGGCGGTTCACTTTTGTTTTTTTTTTCCCCTAGAATATGATCTTCAATAGCGTGGGTTGTCTTAAAAAATTTAAGAAGCCGTGATGAGGTAGCTAAAGGATATTGGAGAATGAAGGAGGTAAATCAAAGGGGGAGGAAGTCGAATCCTCCCAGTAGATCAAAGGTGTTCTATCTCACAGTAGATTGAATCCTCCATCCCCATTGCCAAAAGGAAAAATAAAAAATAAAAAACAGCAATTCTAAATCTATATAGCTATTAGATGCCAGAATTTCATCTATTATATATGCTCTGATCATACATTTAACTAAGGGCATTTGTTCAAATATCTAATACATTTGTTCAAATATCTAATTACATTTAGATTTATTGTCCATTAACATTCTTTTGTGATGATAAGGAAAGTTTAAACTTGAGATCTTTAACCTTTTTGTGCACTGTGTTGGTTGTTCTAAATCTGGGCAGCCTAGTTGTTTATGGAGGCAACTAATGTGTGCTTTCATTAATGACTTTGCACATTAATGACTCTGCAACGCAATTGACTGTTATTCTTTACTTATTAAATCTGCCTGGTAGGCACTACAAGAAAAAGACAATGTAGCGGCATTTTTCCTACTGGTGTTCCTACATAAAGTAACTCTAAAATGAAAAAGGATAAGATATAAGAGGGTAGTAACTTGACATCAAGATATTATCATTTCATAACCTATATAGATGGAGCTATCAATAGATAGAATATGCAATTTTCTTCAGTGATTTCACACTGAACTTAATATCTCTAGTAATGGCATGTATGAGAATTTTTTGCAGGTTTCATATGATGAACCCCAAGATCCAAGGATGAAGAATAAGAAGTTCCATGCAGACAGCTTTAGATATTAGGTGGTTCTCCAGCAAACTATGTAGAATGAACAAAAGTTAAATTGTATGCTTTAAACTCTAGACATTGTTAGATTAATACACTGATAGCAATTAATTTATTTTGTGTATTGGATTATTTTGATATGGGAATACAATGACTAGATATTCCATGAGAAATTTATTGTATGAGCAAGTTACTTCTTACATATCATAAATAGAAGCTGAATTATATTATACTATTGAAGTATTACATAGCAGAAATGCATACAGTTAACAAAATAGCTAATGAATGCGTTAGAAAGAAATTATGTTTCTGACTTTTACCCATGACCAAGTTCATGGCATTAATGTATTTGACACAACTTGATTTTGTGGGGAAAAATTAAAATTACCCACTAAACCAACCTCAATCACCACGGCCTTGGCAACCGGAAATAAGTTTTTACCATGACATGATTTCATGACAAAAAACTAATGGCCACAGCAAAGTAGACATCATGAAGCGTTTTTGAGACCAACATGGATGGTTTTTGCCAAGAAACCTTTGGTGGCAATAAGTATTTATTTGCCGCGAGAAAATTAGTCGTGGTAACAAGTAGTATTTACCGTGAGTTTTATGCCACGAACCTCCTACGGAATAAATTTGTGGCAATTGCTCTATGACCGTGAAATAAAAACTTTTAGCTGTAAAAATATTTCTCGACTAAAACTCGAAAATCTTGTAGTGTGGGGGTAGAAGCCTCACAATTTTAGCAAAATCCTATTTCGTCTAGCATCACATTACCTGCTTAGGTGGTGGAGAATCTAGAACTCCAATTAGGTGTTCCCTAAACCAAGCCGAGAAGATCAAATATAAACCAAGTTAATATATACAACCATTTAAAGTTGCAAGTCACAATTCTTACTCATTTCTAGAAGACCATGTAACGACTTAACTATTATTTATTCACAGGAAACCAATCTGTAAATTGTAATAGGCCAAACATAGAATGCCTACATGGCTTAATTCTATTGGATGGTGCAAAATTGGGTTTTGCACCCATCCAGACCATAGGTTTTCTTATTTAGGAACACATTGGAAGACGGACACAACAAACGAATTACTATTTGTTGTTGGATAATTCGCGTCTCAATTTCATGCTTTGAATCCATGTAGGTAGCATTAATTAATATAAAGAAAAATGATATTTGCAACGTGTAAGGTGCAAGTATGTATTTGCACCTTATGTAGCTAGTGATAGAAATATATATGCTGCCAAGATTTTTGTTATTTGAACTTTTCATTTTAGTTAAATTGATTTTATATTTTTCTTTAACTTGTGCTATAAGTTGTAGATGTTTATGTTCTTATGCAGGATACTTATGTCACTTACTTTCCAATATCATTTGATGGTTACCATATCTAAGTTTCCTTAATTGAGTAAATGTACTTCCCACTAGACTTTCTTTTGTAGTTATTTTCTAACTTTTCAAAAAGAATCTTCTTATCATTTTAATTTATTAGTTAAGGGTGGATATATTTAAAGATCAATGACCCTTAAGTGATTCAAAATTTTCATTAAGCATTGGCTAGCACTTTGGCTAACATTTTTGTAATATAACTAACTTATATTGGCAGTAAGGTGATTTTACTATATTAGATGGGACATGTTCAATGACTTTTTAATGTTCATTATTTTAGAGAGGGGATTAAGGCTAATAATTTACAAGTTAGCTATAGATAGCTACTCATTAGTACTGCAATTATTTATCACATCTTAATTGTTTTAGTGTTGAATCTTTTTGAACGTTTTTTTTTTAAGTTTTGACTGATGTGATTTTATTTTTGTTCCTTCTTATGTGGTTGCAGGGAAGGAAAGTAGTATATATGCATATAAATTTCTATATGCACTTGTAAGAGTTTATAGTTTCACATCTTCTGGTTTATTATGTGCAAAGAGTATCTACATATTGGAAAAGTGCTCTTTGGTTAGATACCTGATAAATTTTTTACCATTTGTCATGGTTTAAGTAGAAGTTCTCTCTAATATATATTCGGACTTTGGTTTGTCTCTAATATATATTTGAACTTTGGTTTGTCTCTCTTATAAATGAAAAGTATCATATATCTGAACTTTAGTTTAATGCCAAAATTCTTTAATACACACGATGTCAAAATGCAGAAACATTTACTATCTGAGAAGTTCATCTTAGGCTAGTTATTATTTCATAACTTCTATTTTGTATGGACCAGAGTTATTTTGATGACATTAAGTTAGTGAAATTAGTAGCAGAGTTTACTTTGAAAAAAAAAATGGTAGCATAGTTTGTATGTACGTATTTGTTTCAGATTGTTATACGATGTTTTGTTAAATTTGGATCTTCATTGCTTCTATATTTATATGTTTAGACTTATTACATGCTATTCTTTTTCTATTAAAGAGACGCTGGGGATCGGTCCGGTTGTCCCCAGAGTTTAAAGCAGTCCAACTTGATGATGAAAAACACATGAAAATTAAATAAAAAATATAATTAAATAAAAAAATAAAGATTAAAAATATATTAAAAAAATAAAATGAACAAAATATAATAAAAAACATAATAAAAAATACAATAAAAAAATAAAAACATAATAAAAAACACAATAAAAAATAAAATGAAGATGAATTTAAGAGGGGATTCGGCCATAGAGCAAACAGAGCCGCCGCCGGTGGCGGTGGGCGACACCGCCTACACCATCGGGACTGGCGGACTCAGGCGACCTCACCCCTACGACGGAGAGCTCCGGCGAGCTCCGGTGTGCCCCCGGCAGCCTTCAACTCGTTTCAGACCCATAGGGGTGAGGTCGCCTGAGTCTGCCGGTCCCGATGGCGGGAGCGGTGTCGCCCACCGCCACCAGGGGCGGCGGGGGCTGCACTGTATAGGGGGGCAGCCCGTCTGCCCCCCAGAAATTCCCTTTCTATTATTGGACTCATTCTTAATTAATCGATTTTGTAATCTATTTTTTTTTTATTTGCGACAACATGTTGTTATCGCAAATATTGTTTTTATCAAAATAGATTATTTTTGACGAAACTATTTGTATAGGAAAAGAGTTATTGACCAAAATTTTTGTCACAAATGTTTTTTAGTAGCATCATCAATTTGTCAATAAAAGTATTTTCACATCTACTTGTCGTTATTAAACACTTTTTTTGATGATATCTCTTTGTAGAAATTAATATAATGCAACAATTACTATTTATCGTAGAAAAGAAATATTGGCAAAATTTCTTGATGCAAAAATTATTTTGTGGCAACGTATTTTGTGGCAATTAAGTTTCTCATATGATGTCTAATTACTTGATAGAGGTTTTTTTGACAAATTATTTTCCTTTTAGCTACGATAGGAGTTGCCATAATAAGTAGATTTATTCTGACACTTTTGCCGAATTAAATATTAAATTGGCTCTGCAAACGTGTGCCATGAAGTTTTTTCAATAATGGTTATTTACGGCAATTTTTAATACTTATTGCGGTAAAAAGCATTGCCTCAAAAAGCTCAAAATGCACAAAATTGAGACTATATATAAAAAAAAAAATTAATTAATTTTTTAATAATCAACTTTATTTATTTAAAATAAAATTGTGAAATGTATAAAATACCACACAATATTTATAGTATTATTCATCTAAAATTTCAAGAAAATACAAATCCTTTAAACGTGTCCACACTCAAATTTAATTTATAATTAATATCTCAATCGTTTTCTTTCTTAAGAATTTCGAAAATCTAATTGTGAACCTTTCTATTGGTATGGGACGTCGCTTCCATTCTTACATTTTGGACATTATTTATTCATTTGCACTTTGGCGGTAAAAATCCTGCCTCCAAACAATTGTTTTATTTGTTTTTCTAAATTATCTCTTCTATTTTAAATTTATTATTATATTTTTTATATTCTCATATAAAATAAAATTAATAATTCAATTTTTTAAAATTTTAAAATTAAATTAAATTTGAATTAGGAAGAAGAAAGAAAACTCGATTTTGAGATGGGTATAGTGTATACACGAGTTTGACACTATGGGAGGTAAAAGGCAATTTTGAGGTGATTTTCGAAGTGAAAAACGCAGCCTATTTATAGCCCGAAAGTGAAGCACTCGGATCTCGAAATGGTGCGAAAATGGATACCAACTGTCACTCTAAAACCTGATAAGAATGGAGATGTGTTGCCAAGGCCGGGGCTTGATTTTTGAAGACCAAAACAAGGGAAGAAAAACCCTAGTCGGCTTATGGTTCCGCAGGAAAACAATAATTTTTTCAAGCACGTGAAGCACGAATCTACGACAAAATCTGAGGGGAAATATTTAGCAATGTACTACGTCTACATATCTGAAAGAGCAACACGTAGTTGAAGAGAAGAAGAAATGATCTGTAAACATCTGAGCTAGGGTCACAGGTCTGCAACAACGAAACAGGGGAAGAAAATAAAGAAAGAAGAAGAAGCAGTCGGCGTACGCGTGGGAGAAGACTTGGGTTTTCATTAAACCCATTGACCCAACGACGTCGTTTAAACATAGGGAAGGGCTGGGTTTTTAGTGGGCCACCGGCTAGGCTTCCAAGACCAAAACCAACTTAAACAAATACATTTAAAAACTCAACCCAACAACAACTTATCTATATATAAAAGCCCACCCGAAAATACAATAAATAAAATAAAATACAACACATTAAATTAAAGACTAACACAATAAAATAATAAAATAAAGAAATTAAATTCAAGCATTAAAATAAATGCATTTCAATAAAATAATAAGAGAAAATAATTTAACTCACTATTTAAACATAGAAAATAATTTTAAAAGATGAAAATTACAAACTAACACACTATATTGAATATTTATATTAACAAGCAATACACATAAAATATTTAAAATACAGAAAAAATAAAATTACGGAAACTCACATGTAGCACTTGGCAAACTAAGTAGACTCTGACTTTCTGAACTGCTATTTAGATAGCAAAACCTCTAACACCAGATAGAATAGTAATTATTGTGTAAGCTAATTTTAATAAATAATTTACAAGAAATGAAAACAAGAGAATTATCCAAAATACAAATCACAAAAAAATGATTCTGATGTTCAATTCAAGAATAACGAAATCAACCCATATGTCGGGCTATAATAACTAAAAATCGACAATATTAGAATTTTATAAAAAATAGCAAAATCTCAATAATCACATTATTTATCCATAGGATTATCCATTTAACTGTGGATTATCCATTTAACTGTGGAAAATGTATGGATCCACCTTCTTTTGAAAATTTTTATGAACTTTACAGTTAATGGTATATTTACCTATTCTATATTTGGTTATTTTGTGTGCAGTTTTTCTACTATAGACAACGGACCATGAGTGCTGGCATTTATTTTAGATTCGAACTCTAGCATGACCTTCGAACATGGATATTTTCTTCTTATGATCTTGAAAATTGCATTCTGAGGGCTTTCAGTTAACAAACTTGGCTGTATTATCGATTCAATATATCCCAAGGATATGTTATACTGAAGAGTCTGTTGCTGGTGAATTTCAATTTTTTACTTATTACTGCTACACTATGGATTATGATATTGTACCTAGATGATGGAGAACTTAATATTTATCTGTTTAATGGTAATTGTATCGGTAGTAAAGATATGTTAATCAATCTTTTGGTCTTAGCATAATGTTTTAGTTGTCATTGGAAGATTCAGTCCTGAAGAAGGTACTGATACTTCTATGAAAACTTACTAGTCCAGTTTCTATGGATAAAATGCTCATTTTTACTATTTGCTACTCTAGTGAATGTTTCCTGAAGAATAAATGAATATTTTTTTTAATGATGTACCATTGTGAAATTTTGTATTTGTTTTCAATCTTGTTGTTTTAATATTTGTTTCATTATTCTTAAAGTTGCCTTTCTATAATGCA
Organism: Platycarya strobilacea; assembly: GCA_036898215.1. Lineage (NCBI taxonomy): Eukaryota > Viridiplantae > Streptophyta > Magnoliopsida > Fagales > Juglandaceae > Platycarya > Platycarya strobilacea. The sequence goes on along the minus strand of CM072546.1, from coordinate 18,924,347 downwards.
GGTAGAAATTATAAGGATTATCGGCTTCTGATGGGCAGATGAAATCTACAGCAACTTCGTACTTTGAATAATACATACAAAGAAATAACTTAATTTGAATAATTTATGGGGAGAAGACCTTCTATTAAAATACTAGTTGGCTTGGATGTAAGTCCAGCTTCTTGGACCAAGTGCAAACAATCATTTATAGCCAGCTTGCTCATGTTGCAGGATTTATGTGCTTTATTTTACAATAAAACTCCTATTTTCAACTCTTTTAAATTCTCTTTTTCATAGTACTGCATGCTTCCATGGTCACCAATAGATTCACTCTATCATTCATGTGCTGGCATGAAACTAATCCTAAAGCTGCTTTAACGGTAGTTTCTATAGAAAAGAAATAAAATAAAATAAAGAACAAAGGCCAATTCTCTCTTTGGGCTTCTTTCCCGCGGGAGCAAGGCATTTTTAAGGTTGCTAGGAGTAGTACTTTCTTCCTTTTTCTAAGCCAACAAGTGAAGGGAGTGTAAAAAAATAAGAACTAGTGTAAATGTACTGGATTTACGTCATTGTAGATGATATAGAAAAGGAAAATACTACTCTTCTCGCTAGTTCTTATTGCTTAGTGTTATTGTTGAGATTTTTTTTAACGTAATGATTAAGGAAGCTGTGTTTTTTAATAATATTTTAAAAATATATATTTAAAAATATTAAAAAATAAATATAAAATAATATAAAATAATAATATAAAAAAAATAATAAGAATGCTACCAGCATCATACGGTAAATAATCGAGCCAAATGGGGCAGGACAGTGGGTGGTGAGTGCCCTCTGCCCATCCCGAACCAGCAGGAGGTGGCTGTAGAGACACCTTATAGAAAAACAAAAAAATTAATAATAAAAAACAAAAATCAACTTTCTGCGCAGCCATCTTCCTGGATTTCTTTATGATGCATTGGGTCAATGATATACTTAGCATAGCATGATTCCAAGTATTGATTTGGATAGAAAGGAAATTTAGGAACACAAAATTAATGGAAGATTGACACAACAAACAAAATTATATCAATTGAAAATTATATTAATCAGAATACATTCCTTTAACAAACCATGCGTCACTTTTGATTATCTTATTAATGTGGGAAGCCATTTAAGGAGGAAGATATGTTTCACGTGGATTGTGAACATTTCTCCTGGTACGTGACACGTCCATTCTTACATTTTGGACATAATTCATTCATTTGTTTGGTGTTAAAATCCTGCCTCCAGCCAAACTAATTCTTAAACATATCTATTATAAGCAGTGCTCCGAGGATGTAGCTTTTTTTGTGATTAAAAAAATGTTTTTTAATAATATTGCGAATTTTTCGAAAAAAAAATATATTTAAAAATATGAAGAAAATGAATGAAATAAAAAATTAACGAAAGAAACCGTTGAGTGATTCTCTCAGTTGATTTAGCATTTCTTATCTATTATATATGTTTTCTAATAAAAAATTATAAATGTTTAAAATAATTTAATTTGATGTGATATATTATATTATATTATAATTTTTATGAGTAATATCATATTAAAATGCATAAATGTCTTATAAATGTCTTATAGTTACTTTTTAAAAGAGTGAAATCCATTATAAAAATTTAATTTTTTTCATATAGATCTCACATTTTACTCATTTTTTCAAAGTAATTATGTTGCATTTGCATACTTCGTGATTGCACATATCATTTCTCAATTTTTATTATAAAGTAGATATAATGCTTCATATAAAAATATATAGATTTATAGGTTTAGATATCTTTAAATGGTCTTTTTATAGCTACAAATGCAAAATTTTGAGTACCGGGATCCCGCTTAAATAAAATTATTTTTTTTTCCTAGATCTTTTCTTTATATATCTTTAATAGTTTCAAATAACCTCTTTTAAAAAAATAAAACATCATTAAAAAAAATATATCATTCATCACTAAGTAAAAAAATAAAATAAAAAATAAAGAGTCGAGATTTTTGGGTTGAAACTTTGGTGGTGGGTTTAGCATTTTTGATTTTTAAAACTATAACAGGTCTCCTTCTAATAAACTTTTTGTCATTCTATATAGATTTTTATTTATTTTAAAGAGATTATATTTAAGATTATTATTTTATATGAATAACTACGTGTATACGTCAGAAGCTAACTTCATTAAAATGGAGGTTGGACTGAACGTGGCAGCCAAATTGGCAAAACTGCCGCCGAGTTGCATGTACAACAAATGTCCTGTCGCACCCTACCTACTACTTGGTACGAGAATTGCCATGGACATATTTATTTTATAAATTTATTAAAATTTTAAAAAATTAAAAATAATAATTACAAAATAATTAAAATTTGTAAAATATTTATTGCTTGGATTGTGCATGATCAAGATCTGATGCGTACCTATCATTTTTGTTCACGCAGATTGTAAAAGGTTGCTGTGACCTCAACTCTCAATTTCTGTCTCTCTTTTGAAGCCATCTCTCTTCTTTGAAGCTTGAGTCCCCAACGTCTCTCGACAGTCCTTCGCCATGGCAAGAGGAAGCAAATTAACCAGAAGGACAAAATCCCATTCCCATGCATCCGGCAAGAACGAGAGAAATGCAACTGTTCAAGAAGAACAACATGAGCAAGGAGCACTACTGGTCGAAAGGGCCGGCGAAAGCTCTATCTCACTCCTTCCCCTGATGATTCTCACAGAAATTCTCTTGAGAGTGCCTTTCAAATCCATATTCAGTTGCAGGTGCGTGTGCAAAACATGGCTCAGTATTCTCTTACACCCTGACTTCGCCCAATTGTATCAAGCAAGAGCGCACTCCAGCATCATCCTCCAACCTCAAAACGACATCCATAAACAATACCTTTACTCGGTCGATCTCGAGGCATCTGACAGTAATAATCATGCGATTAATATTAGTCACTATAGCGTTAGAGTGAGGTTTGAGACTCGAACTCAAATGTCTCCCCAAAGCAGACTCAGTCTGGTGGATTCTTGCAATGGGTTGATTCTTCTGTGCGAGTCGTTCCGCCTGAGCCCGTTGGCAGAGAGGTTATATGTTTGTAATCCGATAACGGGCGACTTCGTGATTGTTAGACCGATTAGGACCAACCTGCCGCATTGGGTGTCTCCGCGGCTTGGATTCTGTCCCAAGACTCGGAAGTTTAAGGTGGTTGTGTTTGTGAACAAGGAGAATGGAGTTGATGAAAAAATGCCCACTGATGTGTACACGCTCGGCGGGGAGGGAGGTTGGAGGAGTGTTCTAATGAAATATGATGTGCGCAGCAGCGTGCGTGACACTATACTTCTGAATGGATTCATTCATTTTCTCTGGAGCAGTGTTATTCCTGAATTATTAATACGTTCCTTTGATGTCGAGAACGAGAAATTCCAACCGGTTCCGCCGCCTCCCCTAGCCGTTGAATCTCTAAAGAGATGGGGCGACAGGATGAGCCTGGGCGTGTTGGGAGGATGTCTTGCCTTGGCTGAATTTCCTAATGATGATGTTAATTGCTTTCACGTTTGGGTAATGAAGCAATATGGTGTCCAGGCGTCTTGGACTAAGGAATGGTCCATTGATGTCCAGATCGACAAACCTCTGTATTCCATACCCCATTGTCATATAATAGGGTTGCTCGGCAATGGAGACATCTTGATCTTACATCACGAGAAAACTCTCTTCTCTTTCAATCGAGAGAATCGTACTTGCAAATTTCACAGAATTGACAAAATACATTACTTTCAAGTGCTGCTTTATGTTCCCAACTTTTCTTTACTTAGGGATATCGCAAGTGGAGAACAGGTGTTCAATGCCAGATTCAGGTGAAAATTCTCAAGCTCTTTCTATTTAGTTTATTCGATTGAGTTCTAATGCCATCTGACTGCTATCCCTAAATTTCTTATGCTTATTTGTTCCAAAAATCTCTGACGGTTTGAATGGTAACAATCAGCTATGATATAAGTTTCTTGAACAAGTTGTATACTTTGTGTGAATAATTGAAATTGACCATGCAAGGTCCCACCCGGGGCTGTGTAAACTCAACCTGTGTGTGTAGATATTGGCCAAAAGCATTTATGATACCTCATTTTTGCTTTAAATCTTATTAAACTGATCTTCTAAAGTATTTGTACTATCTTTTACTTACACTAAGTATACACATTAAAAAAAAAAAGGACACGGAGGTAGAATCATTTGGCTGAGGTCTAAATTAGATAGGTATTAAATTTAAGATTTTGGCGGCCTGCCATATTCGGTTTCAATGATAAATTACTTCATTTGGTCTTCTTACAAGATCAATTGTAATCAAGCTTGTTTTCCTTGTTCTGGCAGAATATCTGCTAGCCATGATATTTATGATCTTGTCTTGATCTCACTTGCTTGTTAATTGGCTGAATTTGCCTTTATCTTCAAGTTGTATTTTGCTTTCATAGTGGACCTTAGATGATACTTCTTTTTTATGTAAAGAAATAAAAATGAAAGACAAACGAAGTACTGTAACCATATAATTTTGTTATATGTAAAAAGAACATTTTCTTATAAGTCTTATAGGTAAAAGGAAGTTAACATATAAACGATTTTCTGCATGAGTTTTTAAATTTTTTTTTGAAAGCGTTGTGCATATTGCCCCAAGGATGGAGGAGGCTTGCCATGTAATTTAGCGAGGCATATATAGATATAATTGTTTGTTATGTGATGTAGGGATTTGCTGAAATTTCATGATTATGATCAGCTTGTGCAAAATATGAATGGGATTGTAAATCTTAATCTTGGAAATCTAGAATGGTCGTATCATGATATTCTACAATGTAGAAATTTGTTGAGGGAGTCTTTTTATTTGATCAGTAGCAAATACTAAAATTTATGTACAAACTTCTTAAGTTCTTAAAAACCTTATCGGAGAACGATGAGGGATTACATGTCAAAGGATGCAGTAGTACAAGCAACACAGCGATCAGCAGCTCTATGCATTTCTCTTTATTCATGTTCTATAATAACATCTTGGGGTGCTTTCTGCTGGCCTTACAATTTTTTTCAGCTGATTGAGGCTACAAAGACCATTTGTTGGTTTATTATGCACTAGTGCACAACCATTGGTGCATAAGAATATAAAACTACTGTGGTCTGCATGTTGTAAAACTCAAAATTTTTGGCAATCCTGAGACCAGGAATGACGAAAGATTGAGTAGGATTTGCTTGAGCTATCGTCAATCGATAGTAACTGACTGAGTTTACTTAACAAATTGGTTGACAAATAACAATCTTGTCCACTCAATTCAAGTAGTTTAAGCCTTTTTCCTTAGCCAGATGGTTTAGTATGTGGCAGAGTATTAATCTATCATCATAAAATCACGATCAAAATATATATCATGTAACACAAACTAGAACTGAAGGCCGAATGAAATAATTGATCATTTTAAGGATTAAATTTAGATAACTTACATTTTCATGAAAAAATTAGGAGTAACAAATAAAGTACCTTTATTGGTATTTAACCTTTATAAGAAGCTTTAAGTTATTTTTAATTTATCAGTAAACAATAATTTTATTGATGAGGATATAAGAAGTTTTTTTTTTATATAAGTAAAAATATTATATCAATAGGAGTAACCAAGTACATTGAACGTATAAAAGAAAACACCTGGCTTATACTAGGTAGCCCCAAATGATTTAGAAGCCCAAGAAAATTAGAAATCTATCCAACCCCAAATTGGAATATAACACACCTCCTCAATCCCAACTCTAACCCCAACCCCAACCTCCCGTAAGACTAATACTCCACTTGGAACTCCTTCTATGAGGACATCCACATATTTCCCCCCGCTTCGTCTTCCCTCAACTTGAGCTACTTCTCTTAGCATCGTAGTTGACTGTCCAAGAAAGACGCTTTAACTCCTGCTTTTCTTAAAGCTTAATTTGGCTTCAAGTGAGTGGCCCGCCTTTATCATAGTGAGCAGTGCTTTAAATTGGTCTTCACATCCTCCATTTGAAAGCCCCACAGATAGGAAGCTTTTAGCTGGAATGATTTGCATTCCATGCTAAAGACAACTTGATCACTTCAGTTAATTTTCAGCAATAACCTAGCCCTAACATATTTATGGGTTGGATTAGGATTGACTAATAGGTTTGGATCAGGTTGAACTAATAGTGTCATGCATTAAATTTTGTTACCTTTAGAACCTTGGTCTCCCCCTTTTTGGATTGACTAATAAGTTTGGATTAGGTTGGATTAATAGCATGGATTAAATTTTGTTACCTTTAGAATCTTGGCCTCGTTTTTCCTGTTGTGGAGTTTTCTATTCGATATAAACCATTGGCACGTAGAATCAGTGAAGGATAACTACTCAAGGAAAAGTGCTAGCCACTTTTAAAGCCCAATTTCACCTAGTAAGTAGTCAATGTAGGACTTTAGCACCCATGCCTAACTTTATAATCTACCCACTCTCTGTGGGCTATCCATATTCCCAACATAGGACTGGGGAATTCTTTGAAGCCTTTGTATCAATATCCCCATAATGGGTATTGGGATCATTTAGTTTTTAAGTTCTTAAGTTCATTTTAGTTTTGTATCATACTCTTGTTTGGGTTTACTTCGACTCTTTTTTAACTGATGGCGTGACGTCACTCAGTTTCAATGAGAAATGGCTTTGTATGTTTGTGTAGTTAATAATAATTTGTGAAGAAGTATATTTTCCTTGTTTTTGCTGTATTTATCTTCATTTGTTTTTTTTCTCCTGATATGCTTGTGTACTGAAGAACAAATATATGTTTTGTTTAGAAAAAAGGAAAGAAAAAACACCCTAATGTATTGTTGACTTTTTTTTTGTCTCTTTTTTTTTATACATTTGGGAGAGGGGGTTTTCGAACTCCAGACCTCCATTTTGGAGGTTGGAGGCTATGCCAATCATGCCACAGGCTTTTGGCTAATGTATTGTTGACTTGCTTTTACATAAAGTTCATTTATGTGATTGCCTAAATATCATGATTTATGGGCTAATTGTTTTTGCAAGCTATTTTAGAATTCTTACACTGCAAAATCGATTCTTATTAAGGGTAATATATCGACCAAACTCATTATATAAATAAATCTCAAAATAATTTATGAACCTTCTAATCATTTTTTTATAGTAAGAAATTGTCTAATAATTTGGCCAACCAAAACTCTCAACCACTTAACTTTCTATATATAAAAAATGCTTTAGTATATAAATGGTATTTATTATTTGATTTACTAAAAGTGCAATCTAATGATTATCAATTTGCATATATAAGCAAATGAATCAGGTTCAAGCATTGTTAGAGTCCAAATTATAACCCAAAAAATAGCATCTTGCAGTTTGTTTTGAACCTCCTGCTAGCTTTCAGGCTCATAAAGCTTACAGTTACAGATTCTCTTCTACTTTCAAAAACTAAATTCAAAAACTTTGTTGTGAGTCTCTTTTTTTTTTTTTATATGAATAACTTTGGTTCGAGTCTAGACCACTTAGTTGATTGTAGACTGCTCTTCTCGCTGATTTACTCGCTGTCCTAAATCTGCTCTTCCAACATAATATATGCCAGGGTTAATTGAAGTCACCTTTTTCAGCCAAAAAACTCCTGGGACTTACCTTTGATAACAGGCCATAACATATAGAGTATTCGGAAGCTTGTTTTGTTGATTCAAGTCCTTCCAACCAACATTGGGGAAAAGATCTCTTATAGGCAAACATGCCGATTAAGAGGTTTTGTATCAGGTTTCCATCTATATAATCTTCAGCATTTAAATGTTCAGGTGCTCTAAAACCGTTTCCAAACAATTCCTTCTCAATATCTGTCTACAATTGGTGTCCATGGCAGCCAAGTGTAATAGGGACAAATGGCATGCATGATTGGAGGAGTTGCCTTCTATCTTAGTTCCAATGATTTTCGCCTTAACCAAAAGCACTTATTTCTTCTCCCCTTCCACCAGGCAGTTCCCGCACATAAATCTGTTTCTAAGATGCACTTTACGTGGACATCTGACCTTTAAATAGAGACCTCCGATGTGCCATAATTTAAGAGCCCTCTTTCTATCTTGGGTAAAAGACACTATCCTATGAGAGTCAGCAGCTACCTTGTATTCTTGGTAACATTGGCAAGGCAATGGTGAGTGTTACCCAATTCCTTACCCCTTTGGGGAGTGTAGGCATCTCCTTTATCTAGTGCCCTACACTACTCCTGTCAATGAGTATTCCATTCCAGGAAAATTATCTATGGTGATACAGACGACTTTGTTGTGGGGGCCCTTCCGCCTTTAGAGCTGCCTAGTTTCATTGATTGCAACAGAACTTCACTGTAGTCATATGGATTGTCTAGTCTTTGGGTGTTAAGACCATATTGGTCAAGTTTGTCATGGCATGGTCTGATATACTATTTCACAATGATATGGATACTCTAGGCATCCACTAACCCTAATTTATAGGCTATCCAGGAAAGGGCTATGGCAATGGTTTTTTCAGGCTTTTTGATATTTTAAACCAGAACCTTGATGGTTTTTTGGTTGTATATGATCATTGTATACATGGTTTGTTTTGTACATAGAGGGTTCTACTATGAGATCATGATATTATCTTCATTCTTTCGCCCAAAGAAAAAAAAAGTGTTTTCATTCTTTTAGGTTTCTCTAGGTGTTGATTTTTCATTCATATAATGTCAGATTTGGAAGAGACTAATTCCTAGAAATCATGGTTTAATTTTTCTAGTTACTAGAAGAAATGCAAGAGAAAAATCATAACCTTCATCTTCTTGATTTCCATATTTTGTCATGATCTTTACTTTCCAAAAAACATTTTTACATTATTTTTTACAATTTATCATTCACCTTGTGCCAAGGCCACGCATTTTGATATGAAATCTTTGCAATTGCTTAGGTATTTCTCTTGTATACAACTCATGTATATGGGCTATGCCTACTTCTATTGATAAAAGTTCTTGCCTACCTTTTGAAAAAAGCTTTGCAAAATTCTTGAACTTTTTCTTCTCTGTTTTTTTTTTTTCCCATTTTCTTGGATGAGCTGGATTTGTAGTGTAGAAGTCTTTGTATGCCCATCGTGTGTTTAATTTCTTTGCTCTCATGCTATTTGTGGTGAGCTACCTGCATTGCTAATATTATCCATGAAAAATCCATAGGATTATCCATTTAATTGTGAATTAAAAAGCTACACGACACTCCAATATATGCATGACAACAGAAGTTACAATAAAGGAACATGTATGGATCCACCTTCTTTTGAAAATGTATGTGAACTTTACAGATAATGGTGAATTTACCTATTCTATATTTGGTTATTTTGTGTGCAGTTTTTCCTAGTTTAGACAAGGGTCTAAGAGTGCTGGCATTGAGATGCAATTGAAAACTATGTATTTTTTTTATTTTTTTTTCAGATTCGAACTCTAGCAGCATCTTCTAAAATGGATATTTTCTTCTTATGATCTTGAAAATTGCATGCCGAGGGCTTTCAGTTTACAAAATTTGCCAGTATTACCGATTCACGATATCCTAAGGATATCTTATACTTAAGAATCTGTTTCTGGTGAATTTCAATTACTTATTACTGCTAGACTATGGATTGTGATACTGTACCTAGATGGCGGAGAACTTATTATTTATCTTTTTAATGGTAACTGTATCGGTACTAAAGATATGTTAATCAAACTTTTGGTCTTTGCAGAATGTTTTAGTTGTCATTGGAAGATTCAGTCCCGAAGAAGGTACTGATACTTTTATGAAAACTTACTCAAGTTTCTACAGATAAAATCCTTGTTTTTACTATTTGTTACTCTAGTGAATGTTTCCTGAAAAATAAATGAATAATTGTTTTTAATGATGTGCCATTGTGAATATTTATATTTGTTTTCATTCTTGTTTGATATTTGTTTCATTATTCTAAAAGTTGCCTTTCTATAATGCAGGTAGAAATTATTGGGATTATCAGCTTCTGTTGGGTAGATGAAATCTACAGCATCTTCATACTTTGAATAATACATAAAAATAGAAAAAAATTATTTTGAATCATTTATGGGGAGAAGACCTTCTGTTAAAATACTAGTTGGCTTGGATGTAAGTCCAGCTTCTTGGGCCAAGTGCAAACAATCATTTATAGCCTGCTTGCTCATGCTGGATATGTGCTTTGTTTTACAATAAAAACTCCTATTTTAAACTCTCTTACATTCTCTTTTTCAATAAGCATGATTCCATGGTTATCCTATTCTATCCACTAGGAGTAGTACTTTTTTCCTTTTACTAAGCCAACTAGTGAATGGAGTGTAAAAATATAAGAGCTTTTCCCATATCTCCCTCCATCAACTCTTCCTCCCATATGCCTTGGGAGACCCAACTTTTTCCCCCTTGTCTAAAGCTTTCCCGTTTATTATCTTGCTTTTGTTTCTGTCCCCAGGTTTAAATCAGACTGGATCTCTCGTATCCTGCTCAAGCCACGTGTGAGCAATGAGGTTGATGCATTCTGAGAAAAAAATAATAATAATAAACACATTGCTCTACATTCGGTAAAGAATGTTGGTCTTTGAAACAACTTACAGAAGCACACCCGTTCATCATATGGCACTGGCAAACCAAGGAGACTCTGACTTTTCAAATTGCTATTTGGATAGCAAAACCTCTAACCCCATATACAATGATAATTATTCTGCAAGCTAGTTTTAATAGATAATTCATAAGCAATGAAAACAAGAGAATTATCCAAAACACAAGTCTTAAAGAATACAACTCTGATGTTCAATTCAAGAATGACGAAATCAACTCATAAGTCAGGCTATAATAACTAAAAATTGACAATATCATAATTTTATTAAAAAATAACAAAATCTCAATAATCATGCTAAATTGAAATACGTAATTAAAGAAATAATCTATCAAGAATATGGCCCAAATCGGGTTTAGAATTACTTTCTAAATGAAAAAAAAAAATATTAAAAATAGGAATATAGAAGGAAAAACAGTAAATCTTGACTTAAAAAAATGGGCACACTAAGAAAACTGGGTGATTATGATGTGAGCATTGAAAAACATTTTTAAATTGGATTCGTATACACGATTCTAACACTCATGACTCAACCAAAATTATAGTCCAAAATACCATGTACAAAACTATCCCAATTGGAGAAAGATCATAGTTTTCTACCATCTTTACACTAATCTGCCTCCTCAAAGTATTTATATGTTGTCAATATCCAATTTGAGAACTTAGTATCATCTTACTCAGACCTTTTACATCAACCTCTTATTTTATATCATTTGATCTCATCCTGATATCCAAATATCATAAATACAAATATTTTTTTAAAGTAATGATACTTCTGCTATACTATCATTGCTATTAGCTTTTTATTTTTCTTTTTACTATTTGAATCTGCATTAAACATTTTAGAATATGACTTTCTTGTATAATATATAAGAAAATAAATTCAATCAACCAAAGTTACCCTGTAAGTTAATTACAAATAAATTCAATTTTATAAAAAAAAATTATTCAAAGTACAAAAGAAGGTCAATTTTTAGCAAATTAAATCAATTTTTAATTAAATTATATGATTACATTAGTTGCTTGAATTGATTTTCTTTTAAATTATGCAAGAAGGTCATACTATGAGATTTTTAATGTGAATTCAAAGAGAAAAAAGAAAAAGAGAATAGTTGGGTAGTAAAGCTTGGTAAAAGATGTATAAGTGTATCATTATTGTATGTTTTAGTTTTAAATCCTTAACTATTTTTTATCTAATTTTTACCTATTTATTACAAAATTTTTAAACTTTCAAAAAAATACAAAAAAATCCAATATCTTTAAATTTTAAAATAAAAATTATATTACAAAATTATATTCTAACCATATTTGAACTTTATAATATTTTTATTTAATTTTTTCTCTCTCATTTTTTAAAATTCTATAAAATATCTCAATTCAAACTATTTTACTATTATCAAATCATCCCATCTCATCTTACTATAAAACTAAATCAATAATCATGACAGTCATTTTCTTAGTGTCACCTTATTGACCAAGGAAAATTAAAATCTAAGCATTCATTTGACTTTATTTTCCCCTCCTTACATTGGTTCTTTAGTAATTATAAAATATATCTAATGGATAATATAAAATTATGTTAATTTATGATATTATTTTTATATAATTTGTTTATGACCATAAGAGGATTTAATAATTATATAGCGTGATTTTGACTTTTGATTAATTAGCCCCACCATCTTTTCTTTTGGTCAAAATTAATATAGGGTTAATTGAAAATTTAATCCATAGGCTGCATCTCTATTGCTAGTATATTTTATTGGGTATACCGTAATTATGGAAAATGATATCTATACAATATTTTTCATAACAAATTTTATAATAATAAGTTAAATGGAGGACAATTTTGTAAAATCGTTTATAAAGTAATATTATTTTACAAAAATACCCTCACCTTACAATATTATTATGAAATATATTGTACTGTAATGAACGAACGTCGACAGTCGCCCCCCTGTCCCACCACTAAAATTATGTGAATGACTCCACCACTATTATATTAAATTCTGTATAGTGATTTGCATAGTAGCTTGCATAGTAACTTGCATAGTAATTTCAAAACCTATAAATAGGGGTTTTAGTTCTAATGAAATTTATAAGAAAATATAGAGAGAGAAAGAAAGTTTCAGTTCTTAAGAGTTTTAGAGAGAATTTCTTATTTCTCTTTTGCAATAGTAGTTTCTTTTGTTAGTTTTATAACACGTTATCAGCACGAGGTTCTACCGATACTGAAGCTAGTGGTCTTCTACTTCAAGTAAGTTTTTCAATATATTATTTACAGTCCTTGAGTTAAATATTAAAGGTAATATTGCTAAATATTACTTGATAAAATTTTATTTTTATTCTCATGATAATGTGAATATATTTTTTAAATTTACAGATTTATTTTTGTAATATAATGTCAAATATTGAGATTTATTACTATTGACATTTCTGAAAAATATTATTTATCCAAGATCCTTGATGAGATCTATTTGGATATGATGATGAACTTGAAAGATACAATCATAGAAGAAAACCATGTGTCCCTGAAGGACCGTGCTGTGTATCTCATGATGAAAAATTATCTTACTGTGTGAAATGAATTAAGAGAGTGATATAAGTACCAGAAGATGTAATCCTCTCAAAAGATTATTATGATTTATTGTACCTGAAGTTGCAAGATTTTAAGAGTGGTATTGAATATTCTGCACTCTTTAAAATCAGCTCAATATTAAAATTATACAGTGAAAATGTCACTGATGATGATATATAAAAGAAGACATTATTTTTCATTCCTCGAATGTGCTCCTGCAGTAGCAATATCGAGAGTGAAAGTTCAACAAATATTCTGAACTTTTTTTTTTGTCTTCCAGTGATTGAGCTAAATAATGAGTTTTTGTTACACCAGTTACGTCCTATTAATAATATCGAATTTACACAATTCCTAGAAGTGAACGGTGCATCCTTTCAAAGGAATTAAGAGCGTAGACGTGGTAGAAAAATTATAGAAGTGTTGGTCCCAAAAGTGACAACACTAAAGATGATAAAAATATATCGTATCACCAGAAGTGATCCAACTCAGAGAAGGGTAAAGGCCCTCAGAATAATTTTTAATAAAAAGATGAAGATGTTTATCATAGATGTAATATGACTAAACAGTAGTTACGTACCTGTTGTACGGCCAGGCACTTAACTGATTTATATCAAACTTCTATTAAAGGAAAGAATAAAGTGCATGAAACAAATTTAGTAGAACCATCAGATGATTTATTAGATTCAGTAGATGTAGACGTTACTCATCTTGATGTATCTGATTTCTTTAATCATCCTGAAGGTAGTATTGAACACTTAATTAGAGATGGAAGTGTTTCACTCAATTAATGTATTTTCTTTCTATCAGTAATAAAAGTTTTGTATATTTTGTAGAATCATGGATCACATTGATGAGTTTTTTATCTCTGAGTTGAATGATAAAGATATATGTCTGGCTGACAGTGCTACAACTCACACAATTCTCAAAGAAAAGAAATATTTTCAAAATCTAACACTAAGTAAAGCCTATGTCTATACCATATCAGGTTCATCGGATTTAATTGAGAGCTCCGGAAGAGCTTATATTGTGTTGCCTAATGGCACCAAATTTTGTATTGATGATACTCTATTCTCTTCACAATCCAGAAGAAATTTATTGAGTTTCAAAGATATACGTCGTAATGATTACCATATTGAAACGACCAATGAAGGCAGTAAAGAGCATCTTCTTATTACTAAAACAATATCGGGCCAGAAGCTCGTATTAGAAAAACTGCCTGCTCTATGTTCTGGATTGTATTATACAAAAATGAGAACAATTGAATCATATGTGGTAATGCACCAGAAGTGCATTGACCCTAAAGTATTTATGACTTGGCATGATCGCCTTGGACATCCGGATTCTATAATGATGAGACGAATTATTGAAAACTCGCATGGGCATCCCTTAAAGAATCAAAAGATATTTCTACCTAATGAATCTCCGTGCTCTGCATGTTCTCAAGGTAAGTTAATTATCAGACCATCTCCCTCAAAAGTCATTGTTGAATCTCCATCCTTTTTACAAAGGATTCACGGAGATATATGTGGGTCTATTCATCCATCAAGTGGACCATTTAGATATTTTATAGTTCTAATTGATACATCTAGTCGATGGTCACATGTTTGTCTTCTTTCCACTAGAAATGTTGCATTTGCTAAACTTCTTGCTCAAATAATTAAACTACGAGCACAATTTCCTGAGTATCCGATTAAGACCATTCGATTGGATAATGCAGGTGAATTTTCATCTCAAGTTTTTTATAATTATTGCATGTCAATAGGAATAGATGTTGAACATCATGTTGCCCATACACACACACAAAATGGTTTAGCTGAGTTTTTGATCAAAAGGCTTCAACTAATCGCTAGACATTTACTTATGAAATCAAGACTACCTATTTCTGCTTGGGGACATGCTATACTTCATGTAGCATCTCTAATTCGTATTAGACCATCTGCATATCATAAATATTCTCCATTACAGCTTGCATTTGGTCAACAACCAAATATTTCTCATCTTCGTACTTTTGGATGTGCTGTATATGTTCCAATTGCACCTCCACAACGTACAAAAATGGGCCCTCAACGTAGACTTGGGATATATGTTGGTTTTGATTCTCCATCCATTATTAGATACCTTGAACCCCTTACAGGGGATATGTTTAAAGCACGTTTTGAAGATTGTCATTTTGACGAATCAAATTTTCCGCTAATGGGTAAAGAAAAGTCGGTGCCTGAAGTACGACAAGATATTACTTGGAATAATAAGACCCTGTCTCATTTTGATCCTCCTACAAATGAATGTAAACGGGAAGTTAAAAGGATTATTCATTTGCAAAATGTTGCAAATCAGTTATCAGATGTATTTATTGACACTAAAGGTGTAGTAAAATCTTATATTCCTGCTGTTAATACTCCAGCAAGGATTGAAGTCCCTGAAGGACAAATTGTCAAAGCAGCAACAGATGAATCTAAAACACGCCTGAAACGTGGAAGACCTATTAGTGCAAAAGACAAAATTCCTAGAAGGAAAATAATACAAAATGAATTTGGTGTTCCTGAAGAACACGTACCCACAATACAGGCCACAAATATAATTGATGCTTTCATTTCCAGAACCTCCTGAAGAGGAAACTCTTGAAGAGTATAAATCTCCTAAAAATGGACCTCCTGAAGAGGTGTGTCATGAAATGTTTTCTCCTGAAGAGGAACAGGTACCTGAAAATAATGAGATCTCAATACATTTCATGAAAACTGAAGAAATTCTGGATAGAAATAAAACTGTTGTCGACAACATATTTTCATATAAAATGGCCCTTGACATTACCATAAGTAATAAAGAAAGTGAGCCAAAAAGCGTCGAAGAATGTCGACGTAGAAATGATTGGCCAAAGTGGAAAACAGCTATTGAAGCTGAATTAAATTCGCTAGCAAAACGAGAAGTATTTGGACTTGTTGTCCAAACACCAAAGGGTGTAATGCCTATTGGATATAAGTGGGTATTTGTACGAAAACGTAATGAGAAAAATGAAATTGTGCGATACAAAGCACGGCTTGTTGCACAAGATTTCCTGCAGAAACCCGGGATTAATTATGAAGAAACATACTCTCCCGTTATGGATGCAATCACATTTAGATTTTTGATTAGTCTGATTGTTACAAAAGGATTAGAAATGCGGTTGATGGATGTGATCACTGCATATTTATATGGATCCTTAGACTATGACATATATATGAAAATCCCTGAAGGATATAAGATACCTGAAGCATCTACAAGTACATCTAGAAATATGTACTCAATCAGACTACAAAGATCTTTATATGGGTTGAAACAATCCGGACGCATGTGGTATAATCGCTTAAGCGAATATCTATTGAAAGAAGGATTTGAAAATAATCCTATATGCCCATGTGTTTTTATTAAGAAATCAGAATCTGGATTTGTCATTATTACGGTTTATGTTGATGATTTAAATATTGTGGGAACTCCTAAAGAGATCTCAAAAACCGCTATATATTTAAAGAATGAATTTGAAATGAAAGATTTTGGCAAAACAAAATTTTGTCTCGGCCTGCAGCTCGAGCACTTGCCAAATGGAATTTTTATTCATCAATCCATGTACACTGAGAAAGTCCTAAAGCATTTTTATATGGACAAATCTCATCCCCTGACTACTCCAATGATTGTTCGAACACTTGATGTGAAGAAATATCCATTCCATCCTTATGATGACGATGAAGAAATTCTTGGTCCTGAAGTACCATATCTCAGTGCAATTGGAGCTTTGATGTATCTTGCAAATTGCACTCGACCAGATATTACATTCTCAGTTAATCTGCTTGCAAGATATAGTTCTACACCAACTCGAAGGCATTGGAATGGCATCAAACATGTCCTTCGTTACCTTCATGGTACGATTGATATGGGATTATTTTATCAACATGGTTCAAGTCCATAATTGATTGGGTATGTAGATGCAGGTTATCTTTCAGACCCACACAGAGGTAGATCTCAAACTGGATATTTATTTACTTATGGAGATACTGCTATATCATGGAGATCTGTTAAGCAGACACTATCTGCTACCTCTTCAAATCACTCAGAGATCATTGCTATTCATGAAGCAAGTCGAGACTGTATTTAGTTGAGATCAATTATTCAACATATCCAGGAAAAGTGTGGACTTTCCATGATCAATAATAGCCCAACAATCTTATATGAAGATAATACTGCTTGTATCACTCAAATCAGAGGAGGATATATCAAAGGTGACAGAACCAAACATATTTCACCTAAATTCTTTTATACTCATGAACTTCAAGAGAAAGGTGAAATTAATGTCAAGCAGATACGATCTAGTGATAATCTGGCAGATTTATTCACAAAGGCGTTACCAACTTCCACATTTAAGAAAATTGTGCATAACATTGGAATGTGAAGACTCAAAGATCTTTTGTCATGCACTTTTCAGGGGGAGTAAATGTGCTGATTGTACACTTTTTCCTTCGCTGAGGTTTTGTCCCACTGGATTTTCCTCTGCAAGGTTTTAATGAGGCAATCTTAAAGCATTTGTGGATACATAAGAAGACTGTACTCTTTTTCCTTCGCCATTGGTTTTTCTTCCCACTGGGTTTTTACTTGGCAAGGTTTTAACGAGACAGATTCCTTATTGGCGGTCATTCAAGGGGGAGTGTAATGAACGAACGTCGGCAGCCGCCCCCCTATCCCACCATTAAAATTATGTAAATGACCCCACCACTATTATATTAAATTCTGTATAGTGATTTGCATAGTAATTTGCATAGTAATTTCAAAACCTATAAATAGGGGTTTCAGTTCTAATGAAATTCATAAGAAAATATAGACAGAGAAAGAAAGTTTTAGTTCTTAAGAGTTTTAGAGAGAATTTCTTATTTCTCTTTTGCAATAGTAGTTTCTTTTGTTAGTTTTATAACATGTACAAATTTATTATGTGTATCAGTACCCTATTTATTATTATTCCTATACGGCCCTGTCAACAATTAAGAGAACCATTTAAACCTTGAGGAATAAAAATAAATGCTAGTTGATTGAGTAATGAGCTGCTCATTATTCAATTCACATAAAAACTTATTCATTTTTTTTAATGGAATGGAAATTTAGGCAGTTTTTTAAATTTATAAATTTAAAAAAAAAAAAAAGAAGGGAATATCATTCATCATCTATTTTATTTTTATCTCTTTTATTAATGGATGTAAGTTGTCATTTAATCCAATAATCGATTCGGCTGATGCATGCAGACGTTAAAATTCTAGGCAAGCATTCATGTCAATTTGGCTATAAATAAAAATAAAAAACAAAACAAAAAGAATAAAAGGGGAATGGGCCATTGGGGAGCTCCCTTCACTTCATACAAAGAAAGAACTTGAGATTTG
This sequence comes from Platycarya strobilacea, assembly GCA_036898215.1. Taxonomy (NCBI): domain Eukaryota; kingdom Viridiplantae; phylum Streptophyta; class Magnoliopsida; order Fagales; family Juglandaceae; genus Platycarya; species Platycarya strobilacea. The sequence goes on along the minus strand of CM072546.1, from coordinate 18,905,825 downwards.
CTCCCAACAAAAAAAAAGAAAAAAGGATTGAGATAGAGCTCCGAAGCCCGCGCATCGGATATTCGGTATTCGCATTTCTTAGTTCCGAGCAGGAATTTGTTGATCATCCATCCAAAACTAATCGCCTATGTTCTACAGTTATAGTATTGTTGTAATCTACCCATGAGCCACCCTGAGCTTGAGGATATTGAAGTTTTAGGTTCCGTTTCCAACTAACCTTCAATACTCTGCACGAGTCTAGCTAATCCTACTCCCTACTCCAAATTTTTATCTTTCTTCCCCTTTTTTTCAATCTTCAAAGTTCAAACCCTACGTAATATCTTCTCATATATAAATATATATATATTTTAATTATTCAAATTGGAATAATTAATTATCATTGGAAATTGTCATCGTGATTCGTTTGCTTCCGATAAAGTCTGACTTTTGGAGTCGGTATAATTTAAAGAAAGAATCCCTATTTTGTAGTAAGACAGTCTACCAGATATCGGAAGCGCAATCGAGGTTGGTTTTTTTTTTTTTTTTTTGTAAATAATTACAATTATAATATATATTATTATCTATTCTTGAAAACTTGTGCAATGGTGGATTAATATATGGTGGGCTGGACAAACAACAGGATGGTCCCTCTCTCTAACTTGTTCCATAATAACGTCTTGGTTGTGGCTGCTCGTCCTCCTTCTCCTGTACCCGATTTCTCCATATATTCCTCGTTTAACCAACTCCCATTATTCTCCTCTTCTAAATTCAGTACTTATCCTCTTAGTTCTCCGCTGCCGAGCCAGACGACATCTTATAAAGTCGGTTATTGGTCGTCCAGATTTGACACCGGCGGCGGAATCGGGAGATCGGGTTGTGGTGGTGGTTGTGGAAGCGCGGTAATGGAATCGTCTCCTCGCAAGATTCTCAAGACGTCCAATCACCTGCGCCATGTTGAATCGATGAAAGTTCTGCCTTCCGGCGCCGGAAACATTTCTCGTTTGAACGCTGTCATTTTGGGCGAATCTCTCGCTTCTGAAGAGAATGATCTTGTCTTTCCCAGTGACGAATTCTCTCGACAGGCACTCGTTTCTTCCCCCGAGAAGGTACCCCGTGACCTGCTTACTTTCTTTCTCCCTGCATTATTGTTCTGCTTTTTTATTTTTTGAAGAATTGTGCAGAAATAAGCTTCTAATTTTACGTTAACTATAATTAAAAAAATTATAAAATTAAATAAAATTATAAAATTAAATAAAATTAATCATTTGTCCAACACAAAAACAATTAAGAAAATTAAAATGCAAAACATAATAAAAGATGAACTACAATCTATCTCCTGCATAATTTCTACGCAAAATTCTCTCAAATATCATTTTCCTCTTCATTGATTGCTCCTAGGGTGCCGTCCAGGTAAATTTTTTTTCTCTTTCAGCTGTATTATTAATTATATATATATGCATTCATTTGTTTCTATGTTGTCAGTATTTGGAGATGTATAAAAGATCGATCGAAGACCCTGCTGGATTTTGGTCCGATATCGCATCGTCTGAGTTCTATTGGAAAGAGAAATGGGGCCAACAAGTCTACTTTGAGAACCTCGACGTCAGGAAAGGCAATATCAAAATTGAGGTCTTATTTTACTTTGCGATTTATTCTTCCCTTCTCTTTTAAAGTTTCTGGCTTTATGCCAGTCTTTGATCTGCCTTTTTCTTTCAGTGGTTCAAGGACGGTGTCACCAACATTTGCTACAATTGCTTGGATAAAAATGTTGAAGCTGGACTTGGGGACAAAATTGCCCTTTACTGGGAAGGAAACGAACCTGGTTTTGATGGCACTTTAACATACACCCAGCTTCTCCAAAAAGTTTGTCAGGTCAATTTTTAAAATCCTTATACGCACGCATGAACCCTCCCACACTCCCATATATAATAAATAATAATAATAATAATAGATCAGGTCTCTAGTCTCTGATTGGCTTAATGGCTAAAGAAGTTTGGTATATAAAGTATATCTCATTTCTTCCGCAGCTTGCAAACTACTTGAAAGATATTGGTGTAAAAAAGGGTGATGCCGTCGTGATTTATTTGCCAATGCTCACGGAACTTCCCATTGCCATGCTCGCATGTGCTCGCATTGGTGCTGTTCACTCGGTACTGAATAACAACACTACTTCCACATCACCTTTTCCTTTTTTCAATTTGATAACATTGTTCTCAATTTTGTGCATATAAAACCTGAGAACTTTTTATTCTTCAGGTTGTATTTGCTGGATTTTCTGCAGAATCTCTTGCGCAGAGGATCGTGGACTGTAAACCAAAGGTTGTGCTTACTTGCAATGCTGTCAAAAGGGGCTCGAAGGTTATTCAGCTCAAAGACATAGTTGATGCTGCCCTCGTTGAAGCAGCTCGAAATAATGTCTCTGTAGGTGGGAAAATATTGCTTTGATTTTAACATAAAATTGGTTAATCTTCAGGAACATGCATCTGAATAAAAAGGGTCATACACGTTGTTAATCAAGATTTGTGTCTCAATTGACACACTTGATTGGCATAAATTAACCTGAGCACCTACATGATATGAAGCCACTATTCCTTTCCACATGCTCTTTTTTCCTTCCTTTTTTTCCCCATAATTCTTAAATTCAGTAACATGTTGAGTTTATCCGATCTGTATAAGTTGTGACCGTTGAATTTTATAGAAATGAAATACCATGAGATGCAAGGACAACATGTGGCAAAGGTTTATTATTGCCCAGGCCAAATACATTTTTTTTTAATCAAACTTGACGAGTGGTCATATTAAGATTTTCAATTTGAATAAAAGGAAAAAATAACATCATAATTCGTGCTTATGCATTTATTTTCATGGAGAAAAATAAACCTATTGAAGAGACTTTGGGGAGGGTAAAGGAATAAGAAGTGCTAAGGTGAAAAAAAGACACCTTTTAACCTTAGAAGAAATATAAGAACTTTGAGTACTAAAAGAAAAATCTTTACACACAAATATTCATGTTTTAGAAGCCAAAATTTTGGGTTTTTAAAACACCTCTCCAAATTTTAAAAATTTTTAGGGGTGAGTTTTGAGTTTTTTTAGTTTATATTTATATCTTTTTTCTTTCTGTAGATTTCGAGGCAAAACTTTTAGAAGTACAAAGAAACTTCATATTTTTGTGGAGACTCAAGAATGTAGTCTATAGTTGGAATTAGAAAAGAAATTTCATACTTTTGGGAAACTTCAAGAGGTTTTTCAATTTTTAATTTGGAGTTAAATGATTTTTTTTTTTTTTTAATTCTGTTTGGAGACCAGGGGGGTCATGCAGCCCCTCTGGTCTCCAAGCAGCTCCGCATGCCCTGGTTGAGGTAAGGTAAACTAGCTATTTTATCCACAGCTTTGGGTTTGGATTGCTTGTAGAGACTGAAACCCACCTGGGATGCCAGAATTGCTTCCCTGTTTGAAACTTCTCTACCAGGATCTCTCTATCTGCTTTTCTCCATGAGGACATATGTGTTTCCTTGTTATGGCAGATGTATGCTTAGCCTATGAAAACCATTCCGCAATGAACAGAGAAAGTACTAATTGGAAAGAAGGAAGAGATATATGGTGGCAGGTTGGTTTTCACAACTCTTCTTGTATATAATTTGTCATCAAGTGTGTGTTGCTTGTACTCACAATGTGCATGCTGTATTCCCTACCTTGTATCATTGCTTTTGTGATATGCCTAGAGAGTAGAGAAAATGGTATGTCAGTTTATTTGAACTTCATGCCTGCCTTAATATTAAGAGGTTTCGTATCCAAATATATACTATGTTGCTTAAGAGACTCAGATAGTTGTGGAATTTGCTTTCTCAATTGATTATGATTGCATGTAATGTTGTTTCAGGATGTCGTTCCTAAATATCCAACTGCTTGTGAGGTGGAGTGGGTTGACTCAGAGGATCCACTTTTTCTGCTCTATACTAGTGGGAGCACTGGAAAGCCAAAGGTAGTTATGTTACATGGTTTAATAAAGACGTGTCCTTTTCCGGATTGTTTGTTCTAATACAAGTTTGTGAAGGGCGTTCTCCATACAACTGGAGGATATATGGTGTATACTGCAACAACGTTCAAGTATGCATTTGACTACAAACCATCTGATGTCTACTGGTATCCTTGAAATCTGCTCATCCTTTGTATCTCTGATAAGTCCCTCACTTGGAAGATTTTTATAGTTCTAATATTTGCTTTGTCTCAACATATGTTTGCAATTTCAGGTGTACAGCTGACTGTGGTTGGATTACTGGACACAGCTATGTCACTTATGGACCACTGCTAAATGGCGCATCTGTTGTTGTGTATGAAGGGGTATGAAATGACCTTCAAGATTGAGAAACAGATTAAGAATTTAGAAAGTACATGAAATGGATGCATATAAATCAACCTCTGCTTTCAGTGTGGGCCAGGAACTTGGGAATTTAATAACTTGGCACATAGGTCAAATGTGTTGAGTTTAGCGGCTAAACTTAAGTTCCATGTTATTTGATCTCTTAATATATTTTTTCCCTGATATGGCATCTACGGTCTGTGAATTGATGTAATTTAAGACACTTGGCTCATTCCATGACACTATTTATGAGACTTAAGTGTTACACATCGTGAATAACAGTTTGATTTGAGACTCAGACACCAATAGTTTGTATTGGTGAGTGGAAGATAAGTGAGAGCCTTATGAGCTTTAGGCTTGACAGTCTAATACCATGTTTTGATGGGCTACGCTTTGGGTGCATTCATGTTGTTATTTTGGCTTGCGTAAGACACCTTAATGAGATTGAAGTGCAAAATTTTAAACGGAACCATATAATGAAAAAGATCTGAACATTTATTTATATAAATAAATGTATATATATATATATTATCTTCAACGATTTAGTATAAGAGTCCACACATCGTGAAATACTAGGAGAGGTCATACATAATTTCAGTTTTGCAATTTAATGGCAAATTGTCTGTATTACCTGCAGGCTCCTAATTATCCTGATTCTGGCCGCAGTTGGGACATTGTTGACAAATACAAGGTCACAATATTCTACACTGCGCCCACGTTGGTTCGTTCCCTCATGCGGGATGGTGATGAAGTAAGCTATATTTCTCACCTTACACAAAATCTAGTTGAAAATGTGATAGAGCTCAGAATGCCTTTTCCCAGTTACATGTTGCTTCAATATTATCCTTTGTCATTTTGCTTAATCTACGTTTTTTGTAATAGAGAAGCAGTAACATGCTCAAGACTGAAAAACCACAGCAGTAAAGAATGATGATTCGAATCCTTCCATCCCAAAACATACCTATTATATATATCATATCAGATTATATATATTGTATGGAATACATATTTTCTATCATAAGAAAAGATTTGTCTTTTTTTTTTTCTTCTTTTAAACAACTCAGGAATAGTAAGGTTCATATTTCTTGGTAAAATGATTCACGGGACACAATTTTCCTCCCAATAACCTTTTTAGAGATTTTTGAGGCTTTATATCGCACTTGTTTATATTTTGGATTTTGATGTGGTGAAAGGAACAATTGAATCATCCTCCCTCTTTTCCAATTTAAATGTTTTGCATTTCTTTTGGGATGTACTGAAATACATCTCCAGTTTCTAAAAGTGAAAAATAATAAATTTTCAATTTCTTACATTACATTTAATTTCTTTTTTAAAGAAAAGTAGATTGTGATTAATTGTGCTGCATCTAACACAAGTTTAAACATAGTTTAGGAAGATTGTCGTGTTTTTACTTTTTATGAGTAATCAGTCATGCTTGATTTAAATTGACAGAGGGAGGATACTTTTAAATATAATTATTTATGGTAAATGTTAGTTATAATACCACGAAACTCCTTGCTGGAGAGAGAGAGAGTCACAAGTTCTGGTGCTGTTAAAATTTTGTAACTTTAGTAATATGAATCATTTCAATTTTGCAGTATGTTACCCGGTACTCAAGGAAATCCTTGCGGGTTCTTGGAAGTGTGGGCGAGCCTATTAATCCAAGTGCATGGAGGTCATCAGCACTGTCTTATTTTTATGATTCCAAAATACTTTTCTTAGTACAGAAACAATTAAAAGATTTTCCACTCTCTCAGGTGGTTTTTCAATGTAGTTGGAGATGCTAGGTGCCCTATATCTGACACATGGTGGCAAACTGAAACTGGTGGCTTCATGGTATTTTGGATTCCTTTCTTTAAGTCTTATTTTGTGGCAGGCACAGGGCATTTTCTCTGGCAGTAATATCTGTTGATATTGTCAAGCTAATGTTTCCATCTTTCTGTTTTTAAAATGGTTTTTATTTTTTCACCTGGCAGATTACTCCGTTGCCTGGTGCTTGGCCTCAGAAGCCTGGTTCTGCTACTTTTCCTTTCTTTGGGGTTCAGGTTTTTCATGCAAAACTTATATATGGATGCTATCATCTAACATATAAGTTTGACATTTTTTTTAATTAATTTTTGCTTTTCCATCATTGTCTCATTGGTTGGAATTTCAGCCTGTCGTAGTAGATGAGAAGGGTGTTGAGATTGAAGGCGAGTGCAATGGTTACTTGTGTGTGAAAAGCTCATGGCCAGGGGCGTTCCGTACACTTTATGGTGATCATGAAAGATACGAGACAACATACTTCAAGCCATTCCCCGGCTATTATTTCAGTGGAGATGGCTGTAGCAGGTAAGTTGTTACTATGATCACTGATTCACTTATTTGTCATTTTATCAGTGTCTGCATGATAAGAAGGTCTGTTTTGAGGATCTTGATCTATTATCTTGGCTTTGGTCAATCAGTAAAGGAAGGCAGAAGACATGCAAATAAGTTGAGATGATCATGTCAAGCTATCTACATATTTGTTTCAGGGACAACTGATAAAAAAACATATACGTTTCAGGGACAAGGATGGATTTCACTGGCTTACTGGAAGAGTTGATGATGTTATTAATGTTAGGTATCTTTTGGATTTCATTAGTTTTCCTCTTGAATCCCCTTCATAGTTTGGACAAGCATGTGAAATTTGTGTTATATATGCACATGCGGGATTATTATTTATTTATTTTGACACATTTCAGTAAAATATGCATATTTTGATCCCAAATATCGAGCTTTTCTGTTGTTAGGAAGAAAACCATGCAAGCTCTTTAAACTGCCTGTCTGATAGTTTGAAAACACGTGCAGTGGACATCGCATTGGCACAGCAGAAGTGGAATCTGCTCTCGTCTCTCATCCCCAATGTGCAGAAGCTGCTGTGGTCGGTGTGGAGCATGAGGTATGCCTCTGTGCTTGACTTTGTTGGTGGTCATTGGTTTGAGAGAGAGAGAGAGGAAGAGAGGCAGCTTGATTGGTGCATTTCACAACCTAGATGTTGGTTACAGGTGCAGATGCAAATACCAAGTATGTCTGAACCAATTACTATTTTTTGTTGCTGTAGGTTAAAGGACAGGGTATTTATGCATTTGTGACTCTAGTGGATGGTGTTGATTACAGCGAGGAACTGCGGAAAAGCCTCATACTCGCAGTCCGGAGCCAGGTCTGTATCTAATCCAATGAACTTTGTTGTGTATGACATAAAAGCTTTCAAACACAATCTTACCAAATGGCGCAATCATCCCTATATGGCGTTACCTAGTTTTGGAAAACCCCTTTTGGTTTACCTGGCTGAATTCTCTCATTGCCTAGATCTAATGAAAGAACACGGCTATTTGTTTACAAAGCATAATGCCTTCACTTATTTTATTTTTTTTTATCAAAAACGGGTAGTTCATACCTTACTGTGGTAAAATATTGAAGCTCATGCCTGTTAAAAAAATATATTGAAGCATTAGTTACCAGGTGCAACACCCTGCCCAAAATAGTTACTAGGTACTGATTTCTTAGCAAGACAATCAACTGTGATGATCATTGATTAAACCTAAGAGAGGGCTTGTATTCTGATGTTTCATACCTGTTCAATCTTTCAGATAGGAGCCTTTGCTGCACCTGACAAAATCCATTGGGCACCTAGCCTTCCTAAAACGAGGAGTGGAAAAATAATGAGGAGGATCCTAAGAAAAATTGCTGCCAGGCAATTAGATGAGCTTGGAGACACTAGCACGCTTGCAGATCCAAATGTGGTCGAACAGCTAATTGAACTTGCTGATCGCTGAAGTTCCTCTAACTGCGTTTTGGGAGGTACCTCCAGCACAATATTCAGTCCCGTTATAGGCTCGCACTAATAATTAGCTAATTTGAGCAATAGAAGAAAGTTTTCCGTAACCCTTCTGTGTTGGATTATTTATCAGTGCTATAACTGGGTTGGATTATTGTGTGCTTAGGTTTTTATTGACATAGGTGCACACCGTTCTTGGTTGTCTTGTCTTTTCTTTTCTTTTTTCTTTTTTTTTTTTGGTAAAAAGGGTTGCATTCGAGTTATATTTGGATGAGTCGATGTTGTTTGAGTTAAGCTTGAATATTCCAAAATAAGAGTTTTGAGTTCATGCCCATTCAAGAGTTGGGGACTTGAAAATTGAACTTAGCTTGAATTGATTTGTTGCCCCAACTCAACTCGAAGCTCTAGTTGTAATTGAGTTGAGTTGTTAACCAAGCTGACTTAACCTGACCCTAGTTTTTTTTATACTTCTTATTTTCTCATTTTAGAAAATAAATAAAAATCTTTATATCATATGTAAATGAGATAATAAATATAATTTAAATAAATTATACTAATACAATATGCAATTTGTATTTATTTTTTATTTAAAACTTTTATAAATTACCCATATGTTAATGTACAAGTTTTTCACGTGTACTGATATTTCATATCTAATATCTTGGATGCGTTTAATATTTACATGTATATAACATATTAGTATTAAAATTTGTGTATTAGAATTTTAAACTTGCATCACAATGTATACAAATTGTATTGTTTAATAATTGATTATTATTTTATTCTTACAACCAAGCTTAATTAAAAAATCGAATGCGAGCCGAATTCTTATAATCTGTACGTAGCAGTTCTCTTCTTAACCCTCGTTTTTAGGGCTGTAAAAAGATCGAACCGGACCGGTTGTCCCGGACCGTGATCGGGCCGGACCGGTTGGAGTTCGGTCCGGTCCAAAAAATATATGGACCGGAAAATTTCGGTCTGGTCCCGATCCAGGGAGTTTATCCCCTTGGATCGGATCGGACCGGACCGAATCCCTAGAGTTTTTTTTTATTTTTTATTTTTAAATATATGTATATATAAATAATAATATATAAATTTTAATATTAATATTAATATATATTAATATATAATATATACTCTTATAATATTAACATATAAATAATAAGTGTATTATTATTATTTAATATATTATTACTAATTTATCACTATTTACTAACATATAAATATATAATATACTAATGTAAATGGTAATAGTGTTATTACTTATTAGTTATAATTTATTAACATATACTAATGTGAAAGTGTTATTAGACTATTAAACTATTAGTATAATTTACTAACATACTTAATATATAATATATACTAACATATTAATATATAATAAATACTTTTATAATATTAACATATTATAATTTATAGTAGTTAAATTTAGGTCAAAAAAATATTTAATTATTGTAGAATTTTATATTAAATTTAGCCCATTAAATCATATGGGGTACCCCTAGACCGGACCGGACCGCCCTTGAATCGAATTAGACCGGACCGGTATGGACTGAAATCCTGTTCGGTCCGATCGAGTGTGAGAGAATTCTTGGACCGAATGAAATCGATCCACAAATTTTCCGGACCGGACCGGATTATTTACACCCCTACTCGTTCTGCGTCTCCAAAATGTTTTCGGAGTGGCCAATTTTAGGCGTTTACGGCCGAAGACCTCTGTGATACACGGTTGAAAGAGCTTGCAAGCTACACTAGTATAGTAGCATTGCAATTCGCACGAAAAAAGGATAAAAGGTGGAGAAAAGATATTTGCAACGGTAAATTATGCAACAGTTACGTCATCTCTTAAAAAAATAAAAAAGTTCATAAAATATGACATTTTATGTAAAATTACTGTAAAACGTTATTGTTGAGTCCATAACGTTTAACGAAAGTAAGGGGACGTAGTTGAGAGCCTACTCGCCTAGTGAGCCCACAAATGTTTACAGCCTGAACCTTTAGGCACCAAACACGCTATGGGGGCAGTTCAATGAACTTGTGACCTTCCCAGCACAGACCTCTCTTCCTCGGATGAACAAGCCCAACTTAAAGTTGGAACGTCTGGGATCATCAGGATCTCCTACTTTCTCCTATGCAAATGTACTTACTAGGAATCTGTTACTTTCAGCTTTTGTATCTATATAGGGGAAATGTTCCAAGTTTCAGTCAAACTGGCGCTCGATTGAATAAGATGTATTTTCCTTCCTTGAATTTTTGTCAAAACACATGCTTGAGTGTTATTAGTATGGTTAAGTAAACAGTTCGTCGCGGCAAAACAACAGAAGGCTCATTGTTTGTCTCTCAACAGAATTGTGTACAACAATTGTAGTTCAATACTTCACTTAAGACCAAAGTTCCATTTGCTTTCCTTCAAAACATGAGGGAATATGATGAGAACAAAATTGTTTACACTTCTGATTTTTTCCCCATTTTCGTATCAGTCAAGTTATATGCAGCATCGGCTGAAGACGTGTCAATATCGTTCAGACCCAATTCCTCGTTCTGCTCCCACGATCTCTCATACTCCTCAACTGGAGACAAGCCAATTAAATAACATCATACCGGGGGAAGAGAGAAAGGGAGGGAGGGATGGAGGGAGAGAGGGGGGGGACCAAAAAACATGCATAGTGTAATAGAGGATTGGATAAAAAATCGAAAGCATAACTAAAGGAATACATCTATGTCGATAAGTTAACGGAGGAAGCCAAAAGGCCCCTAGGCCCTAGTTCCACAACCTACCCAACTGCCACCCTTAGATTAGGGCAGTGTAAGCTTAATCCACGAGCCCTATGTATACTAAAATATATTGAAGAAGACAAAGGAAAAATAAGTACAAACTATAAAAGACAGGAAGAGTAGGACCAAAAATGAACAAGGCTACTACTACTCAACAGTCAGCTTGAATTCAAGCTCGTTAAACTTAAATCTGGCTTGCTTCAATAATTAAATAAGCCATTAGTGAATACAAAATTAGACACAATTATTAAACGATACAGATTAATATATAACTTGTTCGACTAGGATAATGTTTGTGATTGAGCTAGTATCCTACACGAGTTGACTTTGTTAGCTCCTTTTAATATATTACCACATTTAAACTACTGATATGATAAAGAATACATCTTATCATATATGTATATAGTTTATTTAAAAACAAAGCACATACAAAAATATACAGTAGTTTGATTAGGAACCAAAACTTACATGCCAACTGCAGGTCATCTTTTATATCTTCTGTCACGGGTGCAACAAAACAATTTGCTAAAGCATCATCTAGTACTAAGGTCCAAGGCTCTTCTAAACTCAGAAGCTGCAAAATAGTATAGGGTTACATTCTCGAGACAATAAGGTCAAAACAGAGTTTCCACCATTCATCAAAGATTCAAAAGTCAAGCCAACAATCAACGAGCACATTAAAAACAAAGGGTTGTGATGTGCCTTACTTTGAATCATGTGCGTGGTTATTTATTAGAGAATTTCAAAAACTTCCAGATTACATGATTATTTCCTAAATGGAATGTTCTGGTACCTTATTTAGCTTCACCCTGAATTCTTGCCACTTGCTCCTTTTAGATTCGTCAAGACTATCTCCAAAAGTAAATCCATGCACTCTCTCAAGACCTGCACATGCAAATGATAAACGTTAAAATAGAATATCCACCCAAAATAAAAGAAAATGCATAGCAAAATCGAACGAAAGAATAAAACAAGATGGAGGACCAAATGTTCATGTATTTAAAGACATTACACAAAATCTTTTATAAGTAAAGAATATACGATCGAGTTTTCAAATATCAATGGTATCCCTTATAGCACTAGGATATTGAATAATTTTCAGCATAAATCCCTTATGCAAAATGAGTGCTGCCAGCCGCAACTTTTCAGCACACCAAGGCATTCTAAGGATGCCTTACATCGAAGCGCATCTTAGGTAGTGTCTGAATAACAACTGCATAAGTTTTGCCCCAAAGAACATAGAAGTGTAATAGCATTTAAATTTGAAAATCAAAGCAAAATTATTCATAAATCATAAAAAAGAACATAAAAGTGTAATAGCCTTTTTGTTTGTAAATCAAAACATGCCTAAAAAAAAATCAAAACATAAATATAAATCATAAACAATGTTGGTTTGAATGAAAACAGGGTAATGGGACAAAGCCCTAGGTCAAATATTATATATTTTTAATTAAAATAAATCTACATATATATTTTTTATAATTAATAAGATATAATCTGCATACTTTTTTTACATTTTAATTAATTTAATGAAGGAGAACACATTAGGCAAATTCAGAATATAACTAGAAAGTACAGAGTGATAAAGGAAACGAGATTAAAGTTTTACTCACTTTCACTGATTGTTGTAATTAAGCCTTCAACTGTTGTAACAACTCCCCCCAGAGTGCCACTAGCCAGCTCCAAGTCAAGCTCTGGGACCCTCACACCTGCTGTATCTGACTGATACAATGCAGTGAGTTTTGTCAGATAATGTTTGTAGCCTCATACAAGTGTGTCAGGAAGAACAACTATTACATTTATCCACACATCTCATACCTGGTACTCCAGGTATGAGATGTGCAGAACAGCGCAGTTCAACAAAATATAATGGAAAACCTTTATTATGTCTCGGCTTAGATCATTGACATTATTCACAGTAAGAGAAATTCTCTTCCCTTTTTCGGGAACTCGCCCACCAGGCTTCAACTGCACAAAAGAGTAAGATTACCCTTCTTTGGATCAGTAAAAGTGCAAGAGTATCATAAAAGCAGGAAAAGCTAAAAGAGCGTGTTAGCAAATTACTGCAAACCTCAGAACTACGGTAACCACAAGCATCACAAGTGGAAGCCATGACAATTACTTCTTGGAAGTATGGAATGTCTGTTTATTGTTAAGCCCAAAAAAATCCAATCCTGATATAATTGACCAAAACATTGTTTAAATTGTAAATTTGAAGTGATACTGAACCACACGCATGATATTTTAGAGCCTCCACACATGGGTTCTCTCAGATTTTTTCATCTTTGAGCAAGACAGTTAGCCCTACTGATTTGCCCTTGAGTTGGCACTGACATTCTAGTCTTGGACTTCAAATATTAAATATAAAATTCCTTATTTTGCCTTTTTGCATAGAATCTAACAGTCTGTTCCTCTTATAGATTTTTCCATCTTTGAGCATGTCAGTTATCCCTACTGATCTGTCCTTGTGTTGACACTGACATTCCAGTCTTCAGCTTTCACCATTAAATATAAATTCCTTATTTTGCCTTTTTGAAGAGAATCTAATATCCTGGTCCTCTTTTCTAGCCTATTAATATCAATGAATGGTTGTTTCAGCTTTCAAATGATAACAGGCATTGGATTTGTGTAAAAGAATTAGCCATGAAACTCAAAGGAAGTCAAATGAAAGAGGATACGGGTCACGAACATCCGTGTCTCACACCTGGAGGCACAACCTCCACAGGTTGATGGGAAAGTCATAACCTGTCAAACAAAAGCAGGCAAGGACGCTGAGATATATATATATATATATATGCCAAAGTTTTGATCCACTGAAACCCCAGTAATGGCCTTACCTCTTCTGGTGCAGAATACTTAAACATAGTTTCTGCAATCTCTGCACTATCAGAGTGAGCAATGGCCCTATGAGCAGCTGTTGCTCCAACCGATCCATGAGGTTCTCTTCTTACTTCATCTGAAGCACCACCAATTTCCTCTGCTGATGCTTCATCACGGTGACCTTCCAAGTGCGAAGGGTCAACAAGATAACCCAGAGATGCTTGCTGCTCTGGAGTGCGCTCATAGAACCTAATACTCAAGGATGGGTCTGTGGATGGAGCAAACCTGTTCATAGGATAATTTTTTAGATCAGTAAATCTGTTCGTAAATTACTAATCCTCGTTAACCTAAAACAAGAGAAGCTTCAAAATATATGAACAGGGAAAAGAAACCAAGGCCCAGGTTTGTGTCAAGTGCGCAAGTTCATTATGGTCTTTTGTCCAAAGAAAAATCACACACAAAGAAAAGATTTTATTTTTTTTCTTTTTTGAAGTGTGTTGACAACCCTAAAACAAGATGCATAAAAACATTGAAGGAAAACCAGTGCAGAAAAATAAAGTTTCCCTATCATGTAAGAGCAAGTCAAGTTTCACAATCTACCCTAGTGCACTCAGGTTGCACCCCTAGCATCTTTAATAATATGTCATGTTTACTTATCGAAGAAAAAGTAAAGTTTCTCAAATCACATAAGGTTATGCCTTACAGGTTCTCAATGTAGCTGTTTCCAGCAGGATCATCCAGGATGAAGGTGAAGGGTGAATCTCCAGTTGCACAAGCTTTAAGTTTTAACAAAAACTTGTCTATTGCTTCAGCAGTCTGAGGATTTGCTTTCTGGATAACCCGGAAGATAGGATTAAGTTAGTGGGAGGAATATGACATCTAACACATATCAAGTATCTCAATTAATATGCACCTTGCGATCTTCTTGAAGGGCCTGCAACTCATCTGCAGCTCGTAGTAATATCCCCTCCACCTAGAATAATTACACCAGATGTTGATAGTTGAAAGGCGACTAGGGGGAAAGAAAGCCCTTGAATAATCATTAAAAGTAGAAAAAGTATCGGAAGTAGAACCTTCATTTCAACAGTGTTAATAATGCAATTCAGAAAGCACGTCCTTCAAAAAAAATTTGATTTTTCCCTCCAATCAAAACATCAACTGAATTCTAAAACTTCACTGGAGAACAAAAAAAAAAAAAAAAGTATTTTATTTTAAACAACCTCACCTTAAAGGTTTTTTTTTTTTTTATAAGCTTGCTTACATAAATCTTATAAAAAAAGGCAATGAAGCTGCCTCACAGAAATGAAAGTTTCTTCATTTCCCCCCTGGAATGGTTCAAAATCAATGATATAGGAACATATCTAAGAGAGTTACACATGTGCAGCAACAGAAAGACTGCTATGAATCGAGCTATTTTCCATAAGAACGAGAAGCACAGAGCCAGCAGAAGATATTCATAAACAAACTACAGCAACTTACAAACCTACTGAAGGGAAATTAAACAAAATAAGAGTTTAGTGAAGATACTGTTGACAGAGATCCACGCTGAGCTTCGGGAGGAATCTCAAAATCCAATTCAGGAATCTGCACAAACAAAGAATGAGAGATAATCAAATTTAGAATCTTACTCTAATCTCCAATTCGGGAATCTGAATAAAAACAAGAAATTCTACTGTAATCTCCAAATCTAGAAGATCCTAAGTTAAGTATATAGATCAAACTTACTGCACAAATATCCCAATATGGCATAAGAATGCTAACAAAAGTGTATCATCAAAATGAGAATCCCGTACAACTTAAATTTGTACAGAGAAAATGAGATTATGATCTATTGAAGTACCTTAATAGTTGCAGACTCAGACTTCACTACCTGACGGTTAAGCATCTGCATAAAAAAAAAAACACATCAGTTTGACTTATTCATATGGGAGGTAACCAGTTCTTCAAATTTAAGGGAAGAAAACTATGGCATTAGTGAAGAAGAAGGGAAAAAGTACAACTCGGACATTTAATGGGCACATCAGAGTAGAAGAAAACAAGGTTCTATTGCAGTAGGGAAAAAAGAAAGCAAAACAACTTGATGCATGTTGTGCAAAAAACAAATGTTAAAGGTTTACCATTCCATTCACTAAGAATAGCTGCAACTTTCAAAAAGAAAGGGTAAAACTAACAAGCAAGGGTAAACAAGATTTTTATGATCAAAGCTTCAACAGAGTACTTGGCACTTATCATTCTCAATTCACCAGAAAGTACACGTAGTCCCAAGTAAATCAAATGAAGGATGCAAATGCAATGTTGAGAGGCAAAGATGGTATATCCTAAAATATCTCTTGAAACAAATGAATTAATGAATGCCCATGACTCAAAAATAGACACAATATAAGCTGTAGGAGGATGCTTGATAATTATTTTATTCCAATTGGCACAACCTTTAAGTCACCATACGGAACCTCCAAATGATAGCAACATCCTCGGGGTTGAATCTCACCAGCAAACTGAACTTCATTGTTCCTTTGAAATAAACAAGGATAGGTAACAAACAAAACTTCTTAAAAAAAAGATCCCTTGAAATAAGAATATATTGAATTCATGAGTACCGTATGAACTAAAATTCCCACAACCTAGAATTGATTAAAAATTTGGCTTACCTCTCACCACAATGTGGACATTCAAAGGCTGACAACAAGATCTGCAGGGAGGAAATGTTAACTAGCTAAAGCTTGACAAACAGTACAAGAATAACAAAGCATGTAAATGAGGCGACAAGGACGCACCTTTCGAAAATTTGGAATTAAAGTCAACAAGAATCTTGTTATCCCCTGATCAAAGTATAGAATTTTGCGTCAGAACAATTGACAAAATTGGCATCAAACATTGATGAAACCATTTAAACTTGGGGTAACAAACAATAATAAAAGAGTTGAGCGAATAACAGCAGGCTCGGGCTTCTTCCAGGCAAAATCGAGTTTCCTCTTTACATGTAGATAGATTATAGAGGTCCTTCCATGACTCATTCAGCTGCTTACTCATTGAACACAATTAATTCCAACTTATACAATACGACACCAATTTAAGCAACTTCATTTATTTCAGCAACTATATGTACATTTATTGGTTTCCACAAACAACCACATTTGAGTTCAAATACAATTTGTAAACCGAGCCCAGCAGGAAGGCATTTCTGCTAGAAAACAATAATTCAAATCGCTCTCAAGAGCGAAAAAAAAAATTGCAGTTATTTTCTTCAGTGATAAAATACAAATCGATATAAGTACTGGGACTACGTGAACGAACGTAAAAATAAATTCACCGACAAAAAAAAAACTAGAGATAGAAAGAGAATGGGGGGCTATGAACAAGTACGTTTTCGCGGCAACGCATACAGAGACTTTCGACTTCGTAAAGAGGGGCATCGTGATCGTCGGCGGAAACAGCTTCGACAACGGACCTCACATCGACAATTTGCTCTTTGTTACTGTTAGCTTCCATCTCTGCTCTCTCCATCTGCCTCTTTGCATGTGTCACAGTCTCTAATAAATCTCTATAACGGTGCGGCCGCGGAAGAACTTAGAAAGCACACGAAGCGGGGAAGCGCATACGGGGTAAAGAAAGGCCCAGAAATTTCGAGAAAAGTAACAGTGAAATGGGCTTAACTAAAAAACTGACCTAATCTGTACCATTTAGGTCTTTGAAAAATGTTAATTTTACCTAATAATTTAGAAAGTATTTTTAATAAGGGATTGCTAGTCATTTCGGTCAAATTTATTCCGTTTGGATCCTACTTTGAGGTTTTTTTTTTGAGTTTTCTTAATATAATTTTTAAGTAAGTATATTTAAATAATGTTATGATTTTTTCTATTTTTAAAAAATATTAAAAATATTAAAAAAATCATGTAAAAAAATTATAACAAAACACAATCGAGTTGACTTCCAACAGAAAATATAGTATTTTTCTTTTAATAATATTGTTAATTTTTATCTAAAAATTATTTTTGAATATTAGAAAAATAAAATTATAAAATAAATTGTCTCGAAAGACTTTGGATGATCACGATCTAGCAGCACTCTTAGGCCTTTTTGGATTGAAAATATCAACTCATCTCATTTAATTCTATCTCATTATTATAAATTTTATAAATTTTCTCATAAAATATAATAAATAATTACACTTTTTTTAAATTCTAATTCAACTTTATTAAATTTCAAAATAATAATAATAATAATAAATAATATTCTAACAATATTTTATTTAATTTTTTAATGTTTATCTAAAACTATCACTTCTCATCTCACTATTCAAACAAAACCTTAATTATATATTCTTTGAAAATAATAATTTTACAATCTAATATATTATTATTATTATTTTCAAAATCTGATTAAAATATTTCTCTTAAATAATTTTAAAAAGTTTTCCTTACTTACAAATAATATCATTGTGTAGTAATAAAATTCTATATATGCAGTCACTTTTACGTACTATTTATGTAATTGGTTACATATTAAAAACAATTAATGCTGCCAATCATATCAATAAAATTTATAAAAAAATACACAAAAAATAACTGTATGTAAAAAAAAAAAACATTTAAAAAGGAAAAAAAAAATTCCAGCAGTTGGTTATAGAATATATGAAAATTATGTCATTGATGATCAGATCAATGTATCCTCTGTGGAAATTTGAGTATCACATGGTAAGAGTTATATTGGGACAGTCGATAATGAGTTCCTCCTCTTTCATCTTTGGATAGGAGAAAATTGTTATTTTTCCAAAATTAAATTAAAATATACATTAAAGCAACATACATATTATAACTAGTATGAAAATGAAACATGTCAACTACAAAGATGTAAAACTCCCTCCGAAAAACAATAAAAAGAAATACCAAACATATAGAAGATACATTAGGAGTTTGGAATTGTAGTTTTCAAGGCAGACTCAAGCATCCCCTTATTAAGTAGAGTCAGTAACAACTGAAAAGCCTAGCTGCAGAATCAAAATTGGCTGGAGTGCATTATTTACATATCATCACAAACTGAAATCTTATATTTTTCATGTATAGAAAAAGGGTGGCTTCCATGGAGAAAACGGTGGCAAGTACGATGTTTCCACTCTAGAAAAGCCAATACTTTTTTCTGACTGCCCTGGTTGGAACATCTGTAAATATATCCAGTACAAGAATCAGGCTTGTTTGTTGACATAATGTCAGGTTGAGTGACGAAGAAAAAGAAATTGTAAAAAGCAGCAATGCTAGTAGACCAATGTTCGAGTTCATCACCTCCACTTGCGTATAATGAATTATAATGCACTTCACTCCAAAAGCTCAGCCACAGCTCTAGAAACAACAAGGGACACCCAAAATTGAAATCAAATGAAACAGGAACCTTAATACACAAGAAGTGAGAAAGAAGAAAACTGTTATAACGTAGGGCATTAACATTAATAATAGGTAAAACCCCAAACAAACTTTTCAATGTAAAACCACAAGGTATATAACATATATTATAATGGAATGCTTACCATCACAAAATGTTTGTTAATGAACTGCTTTGTTTTGTGAGCAATAATGACTATTGGTCAATTTTCTTTTATATATAACAGGTTATTTTATTAAAAAAACATGAGGGCATAGTTCGAGTATACATGACATATAACGACTATTAGTGATGACCTTCTGACCTTCCCTGGAAACGGAAGCATTGCAAAACAGGGCAAGACCAAACTTCTAAAGAATAGCTCACACGCCAAGTTAGTTTAAACCTGGCTCAATGATTATTTAGAGAGAGAGAGAGAGACAGACCGACTTTGGAAGAATGCAAAGAGTAAGGTAATGTCTGGGCAACAACTTCAGGTTGGGGTAATTCTGTAGTTTATTTAGAGGCACTTTGATATGTGGAGAAAAGTCCTACTTTAAAGTCATGACAAAGTAAATTAATTACAAAAGAACTCATTCAGCCTGCAGAAATGGCAGTGGAAATGTAAATAACACAAGCAAAAACAAATGTGGCTGAAAATAAACATCCAGAGTTCAAAATATCTATAATTATACATATTTTACCTCTGGTGGGATTCTTGTCTTTGGGAAGGATCTCAATATAGCAAGTGTCCCGAAAAGAGGTGACTAAACAAATTTTGGCTCCAAACTAGAGAAATGCCATGATAAGTTAGAAATCATTCCTCACAGAAATTAATGAAATATCAGGAAGTGGAAAGGAATAAAACCACTAGGAAAACACTCAATGTGTGAAAATAGAGATGTAAAGTGATAAAATAATAGAACGTGAGGATGAGTCTACATTTTGTTCCTTATAACTGTGGCCAGCAGATTCATCTTAACCTCACTAATCTAATGCAAGAGAGCATGTCTGCATCTGGGGGAGGAGGGTGCAATTGTGATTGCCAACCAAAATCAGGGGGATTTGAGAGGAAATGAGTAACAAAAAGGATTGATAAAAATTGAACTTACTCGGTCTGCAGCTGCTTGTAGAGTAATATGATCTCCCCACTCACCTGATCTAGTGGAATACAAGTATTTAAACACTGAATTAGTATTCACTCACAAGTGATGAAACATGCTCTCTGATTTTTTAAGAGAATCAACAAGAATCACTGCAGATGTCTTACTTTTTCATCTTCTTTAGGTAGCTTCGATACGGCATTGGAACATAACCTTCATATAATTTTCTGAAATGCTTTAACTTAAGTGAAAGGAGGGGGTTATGTCAGAATTTAGATCTCTCCAATACTGTTCATAGTAATATGATAGACATTCATATTTAAGCTAAGCATTCAGTATATCATATTCCAACCCTAAACAAAAAACTTTAGTTAGTATATATATTAAAGTGGGTCAATTCAGTAAGTACGGATTGGTCCAACCTATAACTACAACCCCCTTTGAAATTCTGGTTGGGTTTGATCTGAGTCAATCAGCTAGGTTGAAAAGGTCAGGTAAAATGCTCTCCCCTAAGTACACTAGTGATCCTGCTCATCCTTTGCAGGCTGCTTGGATGCTCCTGCATCAGTCTCCCTATTTTTTCACCTTTGCAAACCTCAGGAAGATTGTACCATATCAAAACACTGACAAAATGCCAGTTCAACATCACCCACCTCACTCCAAATTGATAATCTGCTATAATACTGATATATCCCATATAAGAACATGGAGCCCCCAATATCACGATTGTCAATACCATCTAAAAAAATAAGCAAAGGAACCTTCAATATATCAGCAAATTTTCCCAAGGAATTCTGGCCATCCAACAAATCTTGACTAGCTAAGTTTATTATCTAGAGAAGTGTATGCATTATTAGTGAATTTGGATCACCAATACCTGCTTAATGACCTGCTTTCTTACATGCTTGTGATAGTCCGGATTGCGAAATAACTGATCTGCTAAAGCTCGAAACTGTCCGATTATTGAAAATAATATTTCACTTAGTATATGAAGATTAAAAAAAATTAACTAACAATAAAAGGCAAGAAATAAGTTGACAGAAACAGAAATTAACAGTGGCCCAGTGAACCTGGCAATTCCCATCACCCTCCATTTGCAGATCAGCTAATCCATATGTGACCAACCTATGAAAACAAATTCATTATAATGAAGCAAAGACAAACCACATACATGCCAGTTCAGATTTCCTTTTAGAAGTCCAGACAATTAATTAGTAATGTCAAAACATCAACAATCATGCCAGTTCACATTTCCTTTTGCCAGCATTTACACTCAATAACCACTGAACACATATCCCAAGTATAAACATTGCTAGGGGTGCAATTTATCTTTATTTTATTTTTTCTATTAAATTGATAAGGTGCTCTATGAGATTTTTTTTATTTTTTTTTTGTATTATTTCCGAACACAATATTCCCATAAATATGCCAACTGAAAATATGCAATTAAGAAAAAGAACCAGAAATATGACTGAAAATGCAAGAAAACAAAAAAAAAAATCACAGGCACTAGGTTGCAAGCACTAGGTCCCAAAGTGAAGCAAGACGTGAAGATGCAATAATAGTTGATAGTACCTTTTTAAAAGTTAATAATACATTCATATTCGATCATCAATCTACAGTACACAAACTTCACCCTGTCACTTCTTATTGCAGAGAATTAAATAGCACTACTTGATCATATTCCTTGACAGTGCTTGTTCAGGTTTATGACGATAGAGTCACAGGTTAAAATGATAAGAGAAAACCATGGAACTAAAATCATTGGATAAGAATGTATAAATTGGGTAAGGAATTATCTAAGGGTTACTGGAGTAAATTTTATTGTTAAGCCATGAGTTTGTTTAACAAGGTGCTAGCATCTAGCACCTGTCATTTCAGTTGAGTGGCATAGACAGCCAGTGGCTCATTAAACTTTCCTCAGCCAATGGCTCAAGAGTCTTTAGGATTTATCTAGTGGCTCCCTAGAATCACCTTATTTGTTCAAAGAAAGGAAGGAATGGTAAAACTAAAGCACAGATGTAGCGTAAAAGAGAACAAGCCAAAGATTGCAAACTGAAGTGTAGAGAATCAAGAAAAAGAAGATGACAGGCTGCCATCATCTGAAATTTAATGGAGAAGCAACCTCAGAAACAACCTTAGCAAGCATGCACACTACCCATTGAAATTAAAAAATCAGTTAACCTCACAATGCACACTACCCATTGAAATTAAAAAATTAAAAAAAAAAAAAGACCATGAAAAATCTCACATAGTTGTGGAAATTAAATGTTACCTTTTGGCAGGTAAAATTAATGAACAAATAAAATACCAAATAAGGAATTGCATGTAGAGCTCATCATAGAGTCAGAACCTTTCAGACAGCCGCTCATGGTCTAAGGTTGCATGATTTACATCAGGAATCTCCCCATTAACCCGAGGAGTATGCTGCCAACACAGTCCAACAAGTACTTAGATAGCCAGGTAATATCACAGAGGCTTAATTTACATGGCATACATCTTCTAAACAGTTTTAAATCGAGAAGGCATCTGCAAAGAGTTATCATTAAGAATTTAGATTGAATAAGTGATGCAGGAAGATCCAGGCCCAATGATGAGTATTTCTAGGATTTGGGCGAGAGGCAGTAAATTTGGGCAATAAGCAGCAGGTTTGGGGGAGGAACGACTTATTCCTTGGTTGGGCGAGGAGACTTATCCCTTGGTTGGGAGAGGAGACTTATTCTTCGATTGGGCAAGGAGAAGTGGCGACATCAGTATTTTAACTATAGCTTTTGACTACAGGTGTTAGAATCGCGCATATGATCCCAATCCAGAAAGCTCTCTTTGATGCGCACGTCGTAGTCTCCATGCTTTGCCTGGTGGGCCCCTTTGTCGACTCTGAGTCATCATTTTTTATTAACTCTTTCATTTTTTATCAATTTTCTTTTATGGTAATGTTTGTCTTTGATAACTATTTATTCTGAATTCTTAAGATAGATTTTAACTGTAGTTATCTTATTCCGTATTCTATTGTTTGGCCTTATACAATTTTGCCATTTTTCGTTAGCTATTTAAGCCCAGGTTGTGGGCTTAGAAGATGACTATTGATTTATTTTATGGTAAAACCCTACTCTCAGAGTTTATCTTAGAGTTTCTTTTTGTTTGCGACCTTTCTCAATCTCTAGCTTCCATTGTTTGATTAGCCGTCAAAATAATCTCTTATTGTGGCCCGGCATCAATAAGTGAAGCAAACATATGCTCAACAAAACTAACAAAAAAGAATAGAAATCAAAGTTCCTCTGCCCTAGAAGGAGTTACAAGAAAATACAGTCTATAGTGAGAAGCATACAGGGATAGAATCCAAATGGGAGAGCCTCTTCCCAAGCCTGCGATCAACTTTTGATTGCTCTTCTTCCGCTAAGATGCTTGCAATGGTTTGGTCATCCTCTGTATCTTGGATGCTGCTATTCTGACTAGAGCTTGAGCTTGCACTTGCATTGCGGTGGCTTTCGTTCATTCTACCTCAACTGAAACAGATAGGTAACACTGCCCTAAAAAACATGTAAAAACAAAAATAAACATGACGAACTGTCTTGATGTATAGAGTACCCCTAAAGATATACTTGCATGCATAAAACAAAAGGCTATCAAGAAACCATATGTGCATGGACACAAAAAAATCAATCATAGGAATTATAACAATCATTGCACGCATAAATACACATACACTTATTAGAACATATTAGGAATATCCATCTGATAAAAACCAATGAAAGTTACAGAAGAAAAATGGATATCTAAAATTATTACTTTTTCCTCGCCAATTTTCTATTCTGGTTGTTGAGAATACATATGAGAGAACTGAAAATTGATAAGAGACATCCAGTACAAGAACTTTACTTTTTCACCGACCGTTATAAATTCTCCCAGTGAGGCTCAAACTAGAGTTTGTATCTATAAGGAAATCAAAGAATAGCAATAACAATATATCCTTTGAAGTTTGAAAGCTGTCCCTTCGGCCATGCATTTTAGAATCATGTAACTTGGTTTTGCGTTTCCAAACACTCAGACATCCATCACAAAAGTAGAAGACCGAGATTCAGTTCTTTTCTTTGATTCCTGAGCAATCAAACACAGGTGTAACAAACTTCCAAGTAATAGGATTGGAATTAATGTACAATATCATATAATACGATAGATGAACAAAACTTAATTGAGTTACCCAGCTGATGTGAAACGGAGAGGAGGAACCCAAACAAAGAAGGCGTCGAAGATTTGTTTTTCGTTTTTTTCCAAGCCTTGGACTGGTCTCTCTCTTCCCTCCAACAATAAATTCACCCACCTATAACCACGTGGGACTTCATCAAACCGTGTTCCTGTGGGCAACGAAGGCAAATCTCATCTTTTAGAGAATATCTTTAACAAAAATATAGGGGGCAGCCCAGCACACCGGCAGCCCCGCTGGGCTACCTTTAGCACATCTCTATCTATAATGGAATCGAATCACAATGCGCCACGTAAGTCATACACCACATCTGTTGTGGTATGCATTTCAGGAAAAAATATCTCATGATCTTCCCGTCGGTCCCCTCCCCCCTTTCTCTCTCTCTCTCTCTCTAGATTCCGTGCTTTCCCACCTTTTCTCTCTCTCTCTCTCTCTCTTTCTCCTTCTCTTCTACCTTTCCCCCACATGTGATTTCTTTGAAGTTTGAAGCACTAATTTGAGAATCGTAACTTGAAGGAAGCAATGAAGACTAGGGCAATGGAAGATGACTAGGATTTGGAAAACACTCATTTGACAAATGTTAACGGTGAAGATGGTTCATTTTTTCAAGGTTGTAAAATCCCCTTGGCTTGCTGAGGAGCTAATGGAAAATGAAGCATCCGATATTGAGCATCCAGAGCTAGGAATAAGAGATCAAAATAATTGTAAGAAGTCAAATCGTGTTGAAAATAGTGACAGAACTTGCTAAAGTCAGGATCGCGTTGGAGATGAATCATTCATGATTGGAGGCAGGTCTCTAGGAGAAATCAAAATGGATGGGTGCATTATCTCGGAGAAATGTTTTCTGAAATGAGTTTA
This sequence comes from Platycarya strobilacea, assembly GCA_036898215.1. Lineage (NCBI taxonomy): Eukaryota > Viridiplantae > Streptophyta > Magnoliopsida > Fagales > Juglandaceae > Platycarya > Platycarya strobilacea. The sequence goes on along the minus strand of CM072546.1, from coordinate 18,880,572 downwards.
ATTTGTTATTGTGTGTGCAGGTGTAGAGTATATTTATGTGAGATGCTGATGTGGTAATTTATCATTTGTGTCCATTCGGATTGTGCTAGGTACAGTCCCCGTTGGGGGTCTGCCGTCTGTGTGCGGACGACTAGCCTTTTTAGTAATTTATTCGAATTGGTTTGAAATGTCAAAGAAGTCCTTAGCGTTAGTTTCCCTCCAGCTATTCTTTCTTTACCGTTCAACTCTCTCGTCTCGCACCCATCTCTACCTCCCTAGTCCCTTGCATCTTCTTTCACTTTTTCCACTATAAAAGAAATTAAAGCTAATGATATACTTCTAAACAAAAATTTTAACCCAAAAATTGAAGACTTTGAGTTGGCTAAACTTTTCCCAGATAAAATCTCACATTAGTACGAGAATTGCTGAGATTTTTCCTAAATCGGAATATTTGTAAGTTCTATCTAATTTGAACTAGACGTCACCACATTTAAGGAAGAATTTAATTGAATAATGTTACGTATAGTCATAGAATTATAAATGGCGTACAGTTATTTTAAAAAAATTAACTTTTTTACGTAGGTATTATATATATTCACTTTTTTCTAAAACAATTATACGCCGTTTGTAATTTCATGACTGTATCTATCATTTCTCAATTTAATTATATTGAAATTTGAATTTTACCAAGTTTGTTTTTGTTTTCTACAATGGCTATTCAGGGCCAGCACATGCCTTGGGTGGTTATTTGACCATGAAAGCCGACGTTTAGAGCCTTATACTAGAAACAATTAGCAAGCATTCCCAAGGAAAATTAGGGTCCCAATGTTGCGGACAGCATCTAGAATTCTTCACTTCTATATATTGGATGGTACCGTCCAAAGATGCTGTCTTCTTTTTACACCGTTTCGTTTTTCCTGCCATATAAGGAAAAATCGTCTTTCTTAATAATAATTAAAAATAATAATAGATGACGAGTAATTGACAAATTGCGGTCAGCAAAATCATTTCTCATTTTTTTTTTATTAAAAATCATTGGATAACTCTTCGTTAGATATGAGATAATCTAATTATAAAATAATTTTATAATTAAATCATTTCTCTTTTTTTTTTATTAAAAATCATTGGATAACTCTTCGTTAGATATGAGATAATCTAATTATAAAATTATTTTATAAAATTATAAAATTATTTTTATTATAAAATAAAACTGACAAATCAGATAAAACTAAATTAATTTGTAGAATTATTTTTATATAATTTATTTATATATATAGCAATCCTCTTAAAAAAAAACGATGTCCAGAAGAAAAATTACAAAAGAAATCAAAAGAACGAATAATATGGCATGGCCTAGTTTGATAGATCTCAGTAGTGGAAAATAAAAATAGACTAAAAAAGTTAAAAACATGAAAATTTGGAAAATACCGTTTTTTACCTCAATAAAAACTTGAAACATAAATGGAATATGAATAGCGCCTTTTTTTTCAATTAAACAATTAAAAATATGAAAAAGTAAAATAAAAAATAATTATTTATTTTATAAAATCAATTTCATAATTGTTTTATTTTTTATTTAGTTTTGAGAACATTTCCTAGAAAAAATTAGTTTAGAAATGTTTTTCTAAGAGAACATTTTTTTATCTATTTGTAATGGACTCAAGGAATACAAGGACGAGGAAGAGTGAATAAGAGGTATGAGAAGGAGACGTAACAGAATCTGAAATCATTTCCATCTTATTACTTCCATTCGAGGTATTTATAGCCCTACAATGTTGAGCAACATGCTACATGCCGCTTACAATATGCATCTAAACGACACTTCTTTATTACACTTACACCTCAAACGACATAGTTTAACTAAAGTCTGATTTGTTTTCTGAGAACAAACACAAACTCGTGGAATGGTGTCTCTATGTTCGTATGGAACATCTGAAATCTCCCAACACAAACAGACTCGAGATAATAGGCAAACCATCTCTCATTTCTGAACGGTTCATTGACAAGAAAACAGCATGTAAAAGCAGATCGACGCTGGGATCGGTACGACTGTCTCCAACATTTATTCAGCATTTAAAGTAATATAATAATAATTGGATTGTTTTTTGATGAAAATATATATTAAAATAAAATAATATAATATAATAAAAAATGTGATTAAATAAAAAACACACAATAAAAAATATAATAAAAAATAAAATGAAAAAAACATAATAAAAAACACAATAAAAAATATAATAAAAAATAAAATAGAGATGAATTTTAAGAGGTATTCGGCCTTAGCTGCAGCCCGCCGCCTCCGCGACACTGCCCACCCCATCAGGACCGGCGGGCTCCAGACCCATTTCGAGTTTAAGTTTTCATGGGACATACCGGAGATTGCCGAAACTCGTCATTGAAAGGATAAGCTCGCCGGAACCCACCAGTTCCGATGGAGTGGGCGGTGTCGCCCACCACCACCGGAGGCGGCGGTCCACTTTTTGCATGGAGATCGGTCCAGCAAAACTCACATTAATATCCTCCACCTACCCGCTTTAAACCATTTCTCTCTTTCCTAATGTTACTCATGTCTGCCATAATCATCCTCTGCATACCAGTATGCCAAATCGTCCCCCAAGATTTAAAAGGATTTAGAATCATCCTCTCCATACCTGTCATTGGCAAACCCATCTCACATTTGAAGGTAGCAGCTCATTCGACATTAACTTCTCCAAACCTCCATCCCGATCTATTGCCCTAAACCCATGTTCCCGTATATAGCAGGTGTCCTCGCACAACAATAGACTCCAATCAGTCTCTATTCGGGCTTGGCTTATCAAACGAAATCAACCACATTGTTGCTGAGGCCGATTGAAGAACTTCTATCGGTGTGCAAATCTCTGCCCAACTAGGCCGTACGATTTATATTGCCGAATCTTCACCGAGAGGAGTACCAAATCTCGTCCCCAGCTCCAGCGATCCATTCTCGGCTATTGAGCTATTTTGTCCATAGTGGAGAATGGTCTATAAAGCCACTAGTTGGCGTTCGACGTCAAGAACCCCTATGAAGAGACGCAACCCTCTCTCGATCAAGCAGCAGTCTCACATTAAAACACGATCCTATCAAGTAACTTCTTCTCCAACAATTTTCCTGCATACAGTTTATGGTTTTAATTGGGGTTTGGAGATTGCTTGGTTTGATTTGTGTTCGAACACTCTCTATTGTGTTCATTGAGTGCTTGCGTTAGTAAAGTATACAATATAAAAACTATTGCAACTTCCCTTATCCAAGACAATATTATTTAGGCCCTTTCAATAACTTGTTGTTCTGCATATTGCGAATATGGAACACACTCCCTTATTGTTCCTCTTTATACGGGTTGACTACAGGACCACAAAATGGAAACACAATGATGCTTGAAAATTGTATTTGGAATTAGTCTTTATAATTATACAATATTCAAAATTCAAAACCAATATATGGTAGAAGAATTAAGCCTGATGAATAGATGATGTATGAATAGATCAAATATGATGAGCCCTGTCAACGTTCCTGCTAACCTTGGTGCTCAACTACACACACTGCATATATATCATCTTATTATTGGATAAATTATATTTTCTATCAATTATCTTATTATTGCTACCTCATTCAAATTACTATTTTTTTTCTACTTGAGCACCACCAACTCCTTGTTCTTCCATTGGTATCTTTCTTTTAGTCATGTATATAACTTGTCCCCTGCTATTGTAAGAGTGTGACCGAGAGAGAACTTGTAAAAATGCACCCAAATGGTACATGCAAGCACATCATTTTGAAAATGTGACAATGGGAGAGTGAGAAAGAAGAAAATAAGATCAACAATTATGGAGGTGGAGTCCAACATAAATGGATACTGAGCATAGTTTTGGAATATGTTCTCTATGCTTTGTAACTGCCGACTCATTTATCTCCAATTTTGTTTCTACCTGCTTGGGCTCTTAATAATATGCTCCTCTAGATATTTTTTTTTCTTGTTCTGTTTTTATATGTATTTTTATCCTAAAAGATCTCAGCAAGAGTCTCATAAAGAATAATAGCATTCTCCATGGCATGAGCCCAAACGCATGCTAAACTCGATGGCAGCTCCATATAGAGGTTGATTAAAGATATCTTGGACAAGAATTATGTTTGATATCATAATGTAAAATGATTGAAGAGTGTTATAGCTACAAAGAGATATTACAAAATTAATTTTATATATACATATTAATAATCATAGTTTCCTTCCCTAGTTTCATTCAAATATGCTATAGCTATTTGACTGATTAACTTCTTTACTACTAAACAATGTATCACTTGCTTGTGTCTGCTTATGTGTTTTAACTACTTTAGCATTTCTCTAATAATGTTTAATGCCCTTGCTATATATTTCCTAGTGTTACAACCTACGCTCCTTTGTTAGATCCCATCGTTGCAATGTATGGCCCACTTCACCCTTTAAATTCTACATATATATACATGTCGTTTGCATTGCAAAATATTTATATATAATTATATTAGTGTTTTCCCATGGAATCCGAGTTGGAATAAACACATGTTGATCACTTGTTGTGGGCGGATGGAGTTGAGGACAAGTTTATCGACATGATACTTCAAGATTTACAAGATGGTGTATTGAAGGCGGGCAAGTTTCCACCCCAGGATCATGCATCCTATGCAACGCACCTTACCGCACTAGGCATAAGGACGTTTGAAGCAAGTCAGGTGAAGGGAAAATTACATCGCCTCAAGCTAACGCAGCGCCTCTTTATGGACCTCATGCATCAAACTGGTATGGGGTGGGATCGCGTGAATAAAACAATGACTAGGAGTGAGGAACATTGGGCAAACGCAATACGGGTAAACATTGCCTCAATTTTTTTCTACTCAAATTGATATTCTCGCTTTAACGACGCTAACATGTAGATTTGGAATTGTTCCCAAGCCAAACCGCAACTGAAACGATTTCGTATTTCAGGGTGCCCCCGATACGAAGATCTTTGTGAAATTTTTGGTAAGTCTGTTGCCGCACACTCCATCATGCCTTTACTGAACCACCACCAACATCAAACAAGGAGGAACGTCTAGATACCGAGATGTAGCGTTGGGGCCCGACAATTGGCACACAAGGTACTTAGGCTTTTGTCCATGGCTCCATGTTCCAATTGCACATGGATAGGGCGGAGCTGTCTACTTCTCACTCAATTCATCAATTCATATAAGGCCCGACATAAATGCTATGAGGGCAAGGCGGAATACTCGGGGTTAAAACGAAGCAGAGGATCCGGAAGCATAGATGTGGATAGTGATGGACGCTATGATCCTTTCGCGCATTCTATTCGTTCAATCGTCTCGTGGATGAGAAGGCATAGCAAGGATTTATTGCTATGGATGACGATCATAGATACGGATGGGCCATGAATAGCTGAACGTCTATAGCTCCGTTATCTAGATTGTCATAGTACTTGCTTTGATTGAGAGACATGATTGATATTATAATACTATCTATTGGGATGTATTATGTTTTGCCATTCATTAGTATGTCAGACATCTTATGCTAGTATCTAACTTTACTAATGAAGTTAGGGTGACTTATTAGGCGTTGGTCTCTTTGATATGAAACAATGATAATTATAAATCGTATTAGTATTAATGGAAATGGAAGATAAATTGGAAGGTTTTAAAAAAAATTATATATTAATATATAAATTGTATTTGTATAATATTTAAACTTAAATTAAATATTTTTAAAATATATAATTATATTATTATTATTAAAATAACCTGATTGTTTACTAAAATTAATAATTAATATATAAGTATATTTTGTATTTGTAAGATTACAAAAGTGAGTAACAAATGACTGAGATTTGTGGGTGTCACGCCGGGAACTCCCTATTGAAAGTATATATTATTAATTGTGAAATGGCCAAAAATATTGTTTTATTTGGAAACTGACAGGATAAAATTACACATATGTATGTAGTTTAATTCTGTAAATATTGTGCCTAGACATCCCAATAAAAAATTAAAAATTAAAAACACTAACCATATATAGTTTAATAATATAACAAGAATGTTACTTGACTGCATTATTTAATTCAATTTTGTAATTTTCTTATGAATTGTTACTTGACTGCAGGTAGTTTTTTAACAACGTAACCGTGTGGACGTGATTGTATATACATTCTACAGCTATCAAATTGGAAGGTGCTAGAGGTGTGCAGTGATAAACCTACCTAAGATTTCCTTTCCATTAACTACTGTCTTTTGCCTTTCATTTAGTACAAATAGACATCTTTCATTTTTTGTGTCATTTCTTGATAGTGACGACCAATCACGAGTTTGTTTATGTATTATCCAAAACAACTTTGTTATGATATGGGTGATAACAACAACCCAAATGAACGGAGTGATGATGATAGTAATCTTTGGAGTTCGGGGAGTGATAGTGACTACCCCTTAGAGGTTTTAGATATTATAAACATGATATCGATATTGACCCAAGAGTTGAGATAGAATATCCCAATGCTGCAGCATAATATCGGCCTCTGTGGGCATCAATACATTGTAGGGGTGTTAAACAAAAATCCACAGCATTGCAAACTTATGTTCCGTCTTGAGGTACCCACTTTTCGTGCCTTGTGCGTACTACTTCGTACCAATTGCTTGTTACGCGACTCAAGACGAGAAGTTACAGTGGAATAGGCTATCACTATGTTTTGTCTGTTTGTGGGACACGCACATGGCCAACGAGTTGTTAGGGATAGATTTCAACATTTATCCCAAACAGTTAATAAATACGTCCGACAGGTGATGAAGGCATTGTGTGAAGTTGGAAGACATTTCATTGTGCCAACACAAAGGGATGACGTTCACCCATTTATCCGTAACAATTCTGGCAATTATCCTTGGTTTCGGGTGAGAACTAAAAAAAAAACTTAATTTGTAATATACAAATTATAATTTATTAGTTTGGTATGCTTACATTATACAATTGTTTACTAATGGAACGTGTTTTGTTATGATCTATTAGGGTGTTATAGGGGCAATGGACGGGACCATGATGAAGGCTATCACCCCGGCCTACTTGCGTGAAGCATATCGAAATCGATTGGTCCAGGTTTCCAAGAACGTGTTGGCCGTGGTTGATTTTGATCTGAAGTTTATATTCGTGTACACTGGATGGGAGGGTTCAGCACATGATACTTGCATCTTCCATCATGCGGGTTCTGATACACAGACCCGTTTTCCACGGCCTATTGATGGTAACACTACTTTTCAAATTATTTTTTTTTTAATTTTTATGTTTTATTTTTTTTTTATTATAGTACCTAAGAATAAATTTTTGTTTTCTCTATTTTTTTTTTGTTTTATATATATATATATATCCGATGATGGCACACAAGTGTTTTTTTTTTCGAATGCTAGAACACTATACAGTTATAAATTGTCTTGCGATGGCAGAGCAATATTATCTTGTCGATTCAACTTACCCGTGCATTAGAGGATTGATGCCCCTATCCTAGAGAACGCTATCACAGGAATGATCGGCATGATGGGGATAGATTTCATGGGTACTAGGATTACTTCAACTATCAGCATTCTACGTTACGTAATGTCGTCAAACGCACTTTCATTATTATTAAAGAACGCTTCAGAATTCTAGAGTTGATGCCTGCATACACGGTTGGCCGACATGGCCTCTTTATTCAAGCCTGTTGTGCATTATACAACTTTATTAGGACGACCACTCCTGATAATTGGTTATTTCATAGATGGAGTACAATGCAGCTACCAGTCATTGACTCTGATAGTGGTGATGGAGCATCCTCATCTCATAGCGTAGACATGACAACAGAATCACGCAATGCTATGATTGCACTCAGAGATGAGATCGATGTTGGTATGTGGGCAGCTAGAGGCACACGTTGACATCGGCATCTGTCAACGTGTGCCTGTATTAAATATGGGAAATATTTGTTTGGGATTATCGAATTTGGCTATATTTTGAATTGGATATGTTGGTTTGGGACGCACCCAATTTTTATATATCGAAAAAAATGGGTGAAACCGGTCTACTTTTCCAATCTGTGATACAATTTATGGATGAAATTTCTTGGTATCTATTTTCGATTTATGATATATATAAGCATTGGCTACATTTCGAATTAACCATGCTAAGTAGTTATAATACAAGACAAAACCAATACATTGGTGGAGTGCATATTAAAATAACATGCATTAAAATAATAATGCACCAATGCATTAAAATAATATTGTATTAGGCTTTCAGTATAAAAGGCAATTTGTATTAAGGATTAGATAGGACGGAGAGGAGCAAGACTGGAGTGCATAAATTATGAAAAGCTACATAAGTGAGAAAAGCCTGTAACATACATCAGTATACGACCATACAAAAATGTTTTAACAAAATATTTACGTTCATCACTTTTGAACTACATATCTAGCCAAACCAAGTCAAAATTATTACAAAGACAAGAAGCCAATAAAGGCACAGTAATTTACGTTTTTCCCGACGCAGTTTCTTCCCCATCGCCGCCTCACCCTCTTCCCGTACCTTAACGTCCAACTCGCGCTGTAATATATCATTAACTCTTGTTGTTGACGTGTTACTCTCACATATCGAAAAATGCTCCTCTAGCAAATTATATATATCTACCCATATAAAAAATTCACACCGCGCACCCCCCAAACAACATACAAATCGCAGTGATCAATTAATAACGCATACATTGGAAATGCCAAGTGTAATTTTTAGTAGGAGCAATGCAGAGTTAATTTACTGTATTATAGTTTGGGCAAGTGAAAAATCTCCTTCCTAGATTTTTTTGGGTTTGGGACGTCTTTAGTAGTGTTCTTAGACTACACAAACAACTTGAGGATTCCAACACGAAATCATTAACCAAAGAAGATGAATGGGATGATGACATTGCTTTTATATCGAAAAGGCCAAAACCAATATTAGTGTAAGAGTCGAAATAGGTACACGTTCATAGCAATAAATTTCGAGCTTCGAAATGGGAATCCTGGTACCTAAATTTCGGTATCTCCAATAAAATAAATCAACATAACATGGTAAAAAATGGCAATTTTTTTTTGTGCACACCGCATCAATTCAAAGGGATGGACAATAGTATGCTATAATGTGCACTTAGGAAGGGGGGAAGAAGAGAGAGGGGGGACGAGGGTGGGGGGGATTTCAGAGACGGAAATCATAATGGGCAAAAAAAAAATTCAAATATATTTTTAATAGTTACATCGTACTTTGTAGGCCCTATGAAAGAATAATACTATAAAAAAAACACACATATTTCATCTATCTCAACCCAATCTCAAAAAGTCTCAAAGTTTAAATATATCTCAAAAAATCTTATCTCATCTCCGAAAACAAATCAGGTCTAAAACTAACTAACAGATTACACCATAATAGAAATAACAGCATAATTGCTATGCTAATTGTCATTCCCACGCTAGTTCTCTACAACTCAGCTACATAGCCTCATGACATAAGTCCCCCTAAAAACACTTTGCCCACAAGGTGTGGAAACTTCTCCCTAAGCTGCCAAAATGGTTCCCAAGTAGCTTCCTCAAGACTGGTACCACTCCATTGAATTAACAACTCTACTAATGGAAGATTGTGTATTTTCCTCATCCTCCGCTGCAAAACGGCCTCGGGTTCAGGGGTTATTTCACCATTCATATCTACTGGTGGTAATGTGAGATGAGGCGCCACATGTTGGCCTAACTTATTTATCAAGCAAGACACGTGAAAAATTGGATGTAGCTGTAAGGTAGGAGGCAAATTGAGATTATAAGCCACTTGTTCAATCCTTTGAATCACTTGGAATGGACCAAAAAATCTTGGAGCTAACTTCAAATTTCTTCTAAGCGCCAAAGATTTCTGTCTGTAAGGTTGTAGCCTCAAATAAATCCAATCTTTAACTTCAAATGTTCTCTGAATATGTAAATTGTCAAACTGCATCTCATTCTTTCTTGAGCACAGTCATGTTGTATTTCAAGGCTTTCGAAGTCAAATCACGAGTTTTTAAGGCTTTCTCCACAACCTTGTTCGAAGATAAACCAAGAATATAAGCTTGCAACTTAGTAGGTGGAACTCCATACACTGTTTCATAAGGAGTCATCTTGATAGACTGATGGAATGTGGTGTTATATCACCATTCTGCCAATGGAAGCCAGTCCAGCCACAACTTGGGTTTATCTCCTTAAAAGTACCTCATAAAATGTTAAACACACTTATTAACAGTCTCAGTTTGACCATCACTTTGAGGATGGTAAGCCAAAGAATAAAAAAATTAACACCTTGTAGCTTAAATAACTCCCTCCAAAAAGAACTTGTAAATGTAGATCCTCTATCCAATATTATGGTATTGGGCATACCATGTAATCGAAAAATGTTATCCACAAATAAGGATGCAACTTTAGAGGCTGTGAATGGATGTTTAAATGCCAAGAAATGTGTATTCTTGGACAACGTATCAACAACAACCATTATAACAAAATACCATTTTGATAGAGATAAATCCTCTATGAAATCCATAGATATATATGTCCAAATCTTCTTTGGTACCGGCAGAGATTGAAGGAACTCAGTAGGATGAGTATTCTCTATCTTATTCTGTTGACAAATTTTAGAATTCTTGAGAAATTGCTTAATTTCCAACTTCATACCAGGCCAAAAAAAATATGTTCGAGCCCTATGTAAGGACTTATGCAACCCCAAATGTCCTACAACAGGAGATGCATGTATGAAGTCTAATATCTTAGCCTTCAAAGTTGCAAAATTGGGAATATAAATATTGCCCTTTCAAAACAAGATCCCAAATTTCACTGAGAAACCTTTTACAGCTAGTGGTGGAGCTATTAATGCCTCTTAATAGGATTAATGAATTTTATTTATATAACTAATGCATATTAATCATAATATATATTAATTTTTTTAAAAAAATATATATTATTTTTTATAATTTAATAGATGTTATTTATATAATTTTATATTGGCTCATTCTCTATAAATTATTTTGACCCCTTCTATAAAATTATTTTGATCTTATAGATTAATTACTTATAAGTTTAATTTTAAACTTACAATTTACATATTTTAAAGTTTATTGTAATTTCAAAATTTTGGAGTATATAAAAATAAACATAGATGTTATGTAAATACATATTAACAAAGTTTAAAAATAGATTAATGATATATACATATTTCAAGTAAAGAATGCAATAATCAAATATAAATTATATATATTTCAACAAGCATATATATGTTTGTTAATCATTGTTTGTTAATCACTGCACCAAGGGGAAGCAACTGCACAGAACACATAAACAACCATTGTATATTAATTTGAAAAAACTCACAATTTTAAATATATATAAGATTCAATGCTTATTATATAAAAATAGAACAAAAAATATTTTTTTATAGTTTTAATTTTATTTGACCCCCCCTAAAATGAATTCTTAGTTCCACCACTGTTTACAGCATCAGGATCAATCTATACTGCTGAAAAATTTTCTGGATTACCTCATCATGTTCATATGCTTGTTGAATTCTTGCTAACCAATCAAGACTTGGTATAGTGATAGCAGACCTCAAGCCAACCTCTCTTGTCGAGATAATGCATCTGCAACTCTATTCTCCACTCCTTATTTGTATTCAATTGAAAAGTCATAGCCCAAGAGTTTAGAAAGTCATCTCTGTTGGACTTGTGTAGCAGCCTTCTATTCTAACAAATATTGCAAGTTATGGTGATCAGTCTTCACTACAAAGGAACTCCCAAGTAAGTATGGCCTCCATTTTTTGACAACCACTACTAAAGCCAAAAAAATTTTCTTATAAGTTGAAAGTTGCAACTATTTTCCTTTCAAAGCTTAGCTAAGAAAAGCTATTGGCTTCTACCATTGCATCAATGCTGCACCAACACCATTATTACAAGCATCACATGCAATAACAAATTTTTGAGAAAAATCAAGCAATGAGAGAACTGGAGGAGTTGTTACAGCCTGTTTGAGCTCTTCAGAGGCTTGAGTTGCCTCATTATTCTAGATAAAAGCATCCTTCTTTAAAAGTGTTGTTAATGGAGCAACCAACATCCCATAATGCTTGATAAACTTTCTGTAATATCCTGTTAACCCCAAGAACCCTCTAAGAGCCATAACAAACTTAGGAATTGGCCAATTCAACATAAAACTCAACTTTTTTGGATTAGCTTTTACACCTTCTTAGGAAATAAGATGGCTAAGGTATTCAATCTCTTCACAAGAAAAATAACACTTAGACCTCTTGACATACAATTGGTGTTTTTTCAAAATCTCTAACACAACAGCCAAATGACCTTGTGAGCTTGAAAATCTCTGTTGTACACCAAGATATCATCAAAAAATACAATAACAAATTTTCTTAAAAATGACCTGAACGCATCATTCATGAGTCCTTGGAATGCTGAAGGTGCATTAGTAAGTTCAAATGGCATAACAATGAATTTATAATGCCCTTCATGTGTTCTAAATGATGTCTTAGCAACAACATCATCTCTCATTCTTATTTGATGATAACCTAATCTGAGATCAAGTTTGGAGAAAACTGTGAAATCTTGTATTTCATCCAACAATTCATCCACTACTGGTATAGGATATTTGTTTTTAGTTGTGGCCCATTCAATACCCTATAGTCTATACACATTCTCCAAGAGTCATTCCCTTTTATAACCAAAAGGACCGATGAGAAAGGAGATTGACTTGGCCTAATAACACCAGAATTCAACAACTCCTTAACTATCTTTTCAATCTCTTTCTTCTGATATTAAAGATATATCTATATGGCCTAACACTTACAGACATAGACTTTTTCTTGAGCAAAATTTGATGATCATGAGATCTCTTAGAAGGTAAACTCCGAGGATCCTCAAAAACCTCCTTAAAGCTGTCTAACAGAATATCTATCTCCTGAGTGATCTGTTGATTTTCTTCTTGTTCTTGCACAACCATTATTTGTAAGAACAACCCTTTATAATCCATAATAAACAACTTAGCAACTTTACATCATCAATCAAGTTGCTAGCAATAGAGGAATTGTATTGTAAACAAATCCAATTATTTTTATAGTTAAATTGCATTTGTAACTTTTAAAGTCCCAAAGAATAGGACCGAGTTTTAATAGACATTGAACTCCCAATACTAAATCACAACCACCCAAATCAAGTGTCAATAGATCTGTGACAAAGGATGTACCTTGGATTAACAAATTAACATCCCTGAATTTACCCACACTATTAACAAGATCACTATTAGCTATTCTTACTGACATAGGTTGAACTTCCTCAATCAGCATAACAAAAATAACAGCATAATTGCTATGCTAACTGTCATTCCCATGCTAGTTCTCTGCAACTCAGCTACATAGCCTCATGATACTACTTTAGTAATTTAATAGATCATATCTTTCCTTTCTTGAGAATCTAATTATTAATTTTGTTCTTTCAAAAAAATAAGACATACTACAATTAATTTATTAGTACTAGTTGGGGGTACTAATGGCCGAAATTGATATATAGTTTGGACTCTATTGGTTATTTGTAACTAAAGTGCTGGTAATAATTTAAGGAGTTTGTGTATTTCCTCCTAAAAACTAATCCTTTCAAAATTAATTTGATTATATAGACAATGTTCTCTCGTTCATCTAAAGTGCTCGTGGATAGAATCCTGAATCGCTAATATTTTGGATAGTAAGTTTAGATGTGATGATAAAATAAAAGTTAAAAACTAAATAAAATATTAATAAAATATTATTTTTATTTTAATATTTGAAAATTTGAATTATTTATTATATTTCATTTAGAATTAAAAAAAATAAAATGATTTAAGATGGTTTACTTATCCAAATCAGACCTTAGAGTCATCAATTATTTTATTTGTTTTCACCAAGTCTCTCTTGATTATTAAATAATAACCCAGGAAATTAACTACATATAAGTTCAAATCATCATCATTTACATGAGGTTTATAAATATAGGATCAGTCTGATCATCATGACGTTATAATATTGAGATCATCAATGAAGGCTTTAAGGTTAGACAATGCTCTTGAATTAGCCTCTTCTCCCATTGTTCTGTCGTATAGCCTTGTCAACCTGTTCTTCAATATCTCACTGTCCTGATCCATCACTTTTCTCAACCCTTCTGCTACATCTTTTTGTCCAAACCCATTAAGTTTCACTCCAATTCCCCATACCTCAACAATGTATTTGCAATTTATGAACTGGTCTCCTGCAACTGGATAGCACAGAAGCCGCTGGTGGCATTGGATAGCCTCCATTGTTGAGTTCCACCCACAGTGCGTGAGGTAACACCCCACAGCCATGTGCTGCAACACTTCCATTTGCGGCGCCCATGAAACCACCTTGCCTTGCATGGCGGCCACCCTCTGCAGAAACCCTAATGGTAAACCTTCACGCCATGCAAACCCTAGCACCCATATGAATGGCCGCCCTGATTCCTCCAACGCTATTGCTAGATTCTTTACTTTTCCTTCTCCAATGGGGCTAACCCAGCTTCCAAAAGAGATGTATACAACAGAGTCTGGTTTTTGCTTGTCCAGCCAATCTAGACAGCTCTTGTCTTCTTCCCAGAAGCTAGGGTTCTTGGAAACTGCATGCTTGCTCAATGGCCTAATGGGAATAACGAGTGGGGAATTATGATGATGATGATCTTGAGAGTTGATCTTGACCAACTGGGTTTGTTTTCCAATATCGATGTGTTCATCAGGAAAGGAATTTACCAGGAGCCATCTTAGAGTCTTTGACCTGGCCAAGGTTCTTGTCCAGAACTTGAATCTTGCTTTCCTTGATGCAAGACTTCCAACCAGCCACGGCACATCTTCCGTAGATAGCATTGGTTGATCAGGTAAGCAAATTGTTCCAGCTAGTCGTTGGGGAATTCCTGCCGCCAAAATATTAAAATAATTATCTTCATGATCATTTAACAGACAAGCAGACGCAATTAGTTAGATCTAAAAAATTCCCATTAAATAATAATTATATATAGATATAGAAATTAGCTGAATCTAGGCATGCATGCGCAACTATAAGTTTGAGTCTTTGACTGGGTTTCGTTAAGAAGAAAATTAGATCAGTAGGAACTAGAAATTATAAATTAATAGGGGAATAAAATAGTATTTACGAAGGCATAAAATACATAGAATATCATACGCCTCTATGTTCAACACGTATGACGTATCTATCATGTGTACTGTATATATATATATATATTTCTTTTAAGAAGGCACATTTAATGGATTTTTTAAAATTCTGAAAATCATATCATGCAGTTGATTCGCTCATGAGTATATAATATGTTTCTAAACGTGGAGAGGATTAAATGAAAGAGAAGGTCAGGTGGATCGCAGAAGATATTAATTAATACTTAAGGGACTATTATTATTTATTCCAGACCTAGGTCCGCCCATGGAAATCTATTGTAAAACCACGCCTAACAGTAGGGAATTAAAATCATCGCGATCGGCGTACTTTCCCAAATATAACATATTTTATATAATTTTTATTTAAAAATTTCAAAAATTAAATCATTTTTTAATTTTTATGTAAGATTTGAAAAAATTATTATAATAATTAATAAGATAAAATGAAATAATTTGTGTGTAACCAAACGAGGGAATAATTAAGGTAACTAGTCATGATGAGGCCGGTTTGGATATATATTACTGATCAAATTAGTATTTTATTTCATCTTATTTTATTATTATAATTTTTTTTAATTCTTATATAAAATATAATAAATAAATAAACTTTTTTAAATCTTAAATAATATTATTATTAAAAAATTAATATTTTAATAATATTTTATTTAACTTCAACCATATCAACCCACTATTATATACCTAAATTTTTTGATAATATATTATTTAACTTTCATATCAACTCACCATCATGTCCCTAAATTCATGCCTAACTCCTTGTATCAAGGTCTTATCGAAATCGTCAAGTATATAATTATTGAAAGGTACTCATAACGAGGGAAAGAAAGGGACGAGATATATAGAACACTATTGTGGATGTAATTAACAGAATATATTGGATAAAAAGTCGGAATAAGTAATAATTATAAAAATATTTCTTCGATCGTGACATGCCATTATCGTCATCCAGCTAGCATGCTATTCCTCTTTTACATCGTATTATGTTTCTCGTGATCAATATGTTTTGGAAAAAGTAATTAATTTGTATCGATGCACAAATAAGAAATATATAATTTTTGTATTGATAAATGATATTTATAGTCTTTTTTATATAAGGGGTAGGAGATTTAGAATCTATATTTTCTATATATGTAGAGAACCATATGATGATCATGATCATATGCATGCTATCAGGCCATCATATTTTGAAATATTGTAGTCTTAATATTAGATATATGATCTAGAGAATATGCTGAAATTACGTACATACTCAAAATTGTATCCAGCAATATAGCCATTTATCCCATTCTGATATTTGTAATGAATTTGTTAATTAAGACCTAGGTTAATTGTTTTCACAAACAATCTCATGATCTTATCCTTATTACTTTCTTAAATCTTCGTATAAAATAAATTAAACAATTCAACTTTTTTAAATTTGAGATAATTTTTTTAAATTAAAAAATATATATTATAATAATATTTTATTCAATTTTTAACTTATATCTCATTTTATTAAATAAATCTAGCCTAAATACTTTGGTGATGGTCAACTGTTATTATAAAAAAGGGAATAATACTGATCATACGAGGGAGATATATATAGCCGGCCATGATACATGCATCAAATAAATTGGCAAAAAATAGAGAAATACGGCATCCTACTAACAACCCACCACAAATTTTTAAACCAGTATTCTCAATTAGTCTCTACAGTTGACTTGGCATGAAACTCTACAAAAAATATAAATTGAATATATAAAACTAGCGTAATATGATGGGACAGTTCACATACTGGCAAGCCCTCACATGAACCATGCAGCTACACTATTTGTACATAAACAGTGCAGCTATACTATTTGCAATCAATTAGTGAATTTGAATTTGTGTTTCCCTCCAAGTAAAATAATAAATGCATTAGTTAAACCGGAAAAAAAAAAGGGAAAACAGAGAGGCAGAGATCATAAGGCAACGTCATTTTGTTTGTTTGTGATCACTAACCTGCATCAGAAATAAGACCTGTCCGGACCAAGTCTGGTATGGCTGAAATCAACCGGTAAGTGGAAAGCATTGCCGGCCAAAACCCGGCCGCAGGGATGCTGCAACGGTTGGCTACTTCAATGGCCCACGACGCCAACAGATCAACAACCATACATACAACGCCACCATCCTCATCAAGCTTTCGAACCATGGCTTCCAAATGAAGAGGCATGTTGTTCTCCATAGCCATCTCAATGGCAAAGAAGTCTCGCGGCATGGTCTTGTCGAGCCCATCAGGTATTGGCACGCTCACAGTCTGGTCCTTGGATTCAATTAATCTCGACACAATCTGATGGTGAATGAACTCTGGAGTGACCATGATGGTGTCAAATCCACGGTTATGGAAGGCTGAGGCTAACTTGAGCATGGGAGTAACATGTCCCTGTGCTGGGTATGGAACCAATATAATCTTTCGCCTCTTTGTGCATGAGTAGTATTTCATGTTACCCTGATCTGCCTTAATGTATAATATTATCGGCCTCTCCCTTGAGAAAACGGAGTCGGATGCTGCTGTTTTATATATGGTTTTTTGTGCATTCAAGCTGCTATACCTCAATATATAGAAGAGGATGAGCCGGGGAGAGGGATCAGAGAGAGTCAACTAAGCATGTGCCTCTAGATGTGTATTATAAGCCAACTCTATATAATATATATAATATGGGGGTGAAAAAAGAAGTTGAAGTCATTTTGTTTGCTTTGGCTGGCTCGATAGCAACAGTATTTTGGTGGATATAACTAAACCCACGTCGCTCACCATTTATATATATGTAATTCATTCAGTTGACATCATGGTCGTCTTTCATTTTTTTTTTTTAATCGATCTAAATGATCTAATACAAAATATATAAGCATAACATGCATTAGATAGTAACTATTCATGTAAGAAGCCTGTTAAAATATATCAAAATAGAAGTCCAAAATTTACTCTAAACTTCATATTGATCTAATCAACGTGATGATCAGGCACTGCAAATTAACTTGCAGGTTAGGCAAATGGGCACCCACATTCCATCCCCTTCTATAATTGAGGGAAAGGGAGTTGTTTTTCGACACGTGATGAAATTTCATGATAATAAAAGCGACTTTCTGCCCACCTGATCTGTCCCATTAATATTCTGAGTGGAGTGATCTGCGGAGTTTGTATATGTAAACCAAGGCATGAGGGCTTTATCATTATTTTATTTGTATTTTGTGCACTTTTTTGGTGCTGTTGGTGCAATTGGAAGCTTCCTACCGTTTTCTTTCTGAAATTAAATTAGATATAGGAGCACTGACCCCATAAGTACTCAACAAAATTGACAACAAGAAAAGAAAATTAAAGGGGCTATTATTTTCTACCTTGCAACAGACAAATACGTAGAAATTGTATTTATGTATATCGAATGGTACAGTGTACATATATATAATATTATAATATAAGAACGTGATCCAAACCGTGTCAGTGTTGTGTTTCAGATTGATTTATTTGTTTTGAGAGATAAGATGAGATAAAAATTAAAAATAAAATAAAATATTGTTGTAATATATATTTTTTAAATTAATTTTCTTTTGAGATTTGAAAAAATTATTTTGAAATATAAAAATGTTAAATTGTTTATTTTTTTTATATAAAAATTTTAAAAAATATAATAATAAAATTTTAAAAAAATAAAAATAAAATAAAATAATTTATAAAAACAAATCAGGCCTAACACTCGAAGCTCTCATGTACAGCTGATATAAAGCATGTCGGCAATCCCTAAATCGACGATACGAAATATTATCTTCTTCTTTTACATATGTGTATACGAACAGTACTCAAATCAATTAAATATTGATGTGCCTAACTCTCATAATATAACTAAATAAATAAATCCCACAACTTATTTCACATTATCAACTGCATGAATGACGTACAATAAATGAGATGGCAGCACCAAATATTCTAATAGTACTTTAATTCCTAAGTTAGAAAAAAAAGTAGTCTCAATATAAATATATGAATGATTGAATCAACAATACGTTACTTTTAAGTATTATTTGTAAGGGTCCTATGATAAGGGTACTTAGGTGCGTTTGAATGTCGAGTTGAGTTGAATAAAATATTATTAAAATAGTTGTTTTTAATATTATAAGTGTGTTGAGATTTGAAAATATTAAATTATTTATTATATTCAATATAGAAATTTGGAAAAGTATACGAAGACTTGATAAAGTTATAATGATGAGATTAAATGAGTTAAGTAAGGTTTGGATTCCAAATGAGGCTTGTAACCAATGTTGATAACAGACAACTCCAAATCTATGGCTATGAGGGTGTTGATAACGGACCAACGCGGGTTAGCTCCAGATGTAGAGTTTATCTTAGATAACCATAAAATAAATTAGTAGGATATATAGTTTTCCTGATGCATTAGAAGCATTAATATCTATTCTCTATATATATTATCTAACACATACATGCATGCTCATAGCTAGGTTCAAATTAATCTGTTTACTTTCAGATCAGCTCCAATTTTTTAGGCCTCATATTTGAAACCTTCAACACATGGACTTATTCCTCCAAGGCCTTAAATATTATCCTGAGTTGTAATGATGGGGAAAAAAAGAATAATCTCTAGTTATCATATATGCAGCCGGAATCTTCTTCGATGGCAACCCTTAATTTATATACATTATACACATGCAAAAGATAATGATGAGGTTACATACAAGGAACATGCTTTGATGAGGCCAGGACATCTTTAATTCATGATTCTGTAGTACGCCGGCCTATGACGTAACAGTGCCAAGATACATACCTTATAGATAAATTCAGTTAATACGTACGTACCCTATATATGTAACTGTTTTGAAGATTACTTACCTTATAATATTTTGTACGTACGGAGAGTCGAAGTGTTGTAGTTATAAAAAGATTTCAAAAAAAAAATAAATCTATGAATTGATGACGTGACTCGATTCTCTAATCATTTAAAATTATAGAAATATTTTTTATTAAAAAATATATTTAACATATATAAAATATATCATGTTAATTTATAAATTTATTATTAATAAAAAAATCTCTACATATTTCGAATTATAATATCTACTGTAGAGTATTGGAATCCAAATCCGTATTTATGATGATCATCATCATCATCATCATCTGGTATACTGTATAATCCAATATTGAGAACTCGCATTAATTCGAAGAAAAGCCGCGTGACAGCAAAACATCTTGGAAAATGAGAAATTAAAAGGTGAACGCATGGATGGTACTGATCAAGCCACGTGTGCATGTGTATAATATGTATATATGCAAGGTAAAAATAAATATTGGAGGAAAGAACTTGCTTACAAGCTGCTTCAATAGCTGGATCAAATCTTGGGAAATAAATTAATTAGTTATAACAAAAGTAGGATTATACCGAGGAGCAACCAGCAAACAAAAATATCGCAATCTAATCCAAAAAAGAAGAACAAATAGCATATATATAATATATATATATATATGTAAATAAAAAAATAAAAAAGAAGCACAATGACATTGCCGACTTCGAAGGGGCAACGTGGCAAAGCGAGGGGCATGAAACTCGCTGAGAAACATTATGCGTCAAACCTAACGTACTTGAGTTGAATTGCGATTGCCGGATGAACTTGAAAGTATACTGGGAAGAAGAAGTAAACTTACACGTGCTTTTCATGATCGAATTGAGCGAGATTTTAGGATGTTGAGTTTGCGTAGGCGGCCTCCAAAACTTGAAGTACTTCTCCCCTACTCACCAATTGCGCCTTGCACATAAATCTTAAAGGGCCGATTATTGATAAGAATAAGAAAGGGTGTTAGGTACAAAGCGATGGATTGAAAAACTGGGCCTCAAAGAGTTCGAATTTAGTATAAAACCGAACCCTGTCGCCTCATTGCAATGGCCTGGAAAAGCATTGCTCCGGGCGACGAAATCATAAATTTGTTTTAAAAAGATAAAATTATATATATATATAGATATTTTGTTTTATTTTTATACAATTTTTTCTATAATAGTGGACAATTTAATAATAAGATCGAAAATAAAAATAAACTATATTTAATCCAACTTATGTGTTAAATAAATATATAATATATCGCAAAAACAATATCTGATCATTGAAATAACATAAAGACACTTATACAAATATTTCAAATAAAAGAAATACAAAATGTCTAAAATTATAAGTTGCATTCTTTTAAAGAAAAAAATATCAAGTATTAAATCTAAATTAAATTTTTTAACTATTTCTTTTTCAATACAAACAACTAAATTATTTATTATAAACTTATTTTTAATTTGTTGCAAAGCCTTATTTTAATGATCTTCATAACTGAAAATATTTGTTCACTAGTCATTGTAGATATTAAAAGTGTCAAAATAAGACGAAACAATCTATTAATAAAATAATATATTCTTGGTTTCTCTATATCTATCAATCTTAGACATAAATTTACAATAAATGATAAATTCTAAAACTTTAGATTAGTAAGCACATCAGTTTCAAAACATCGAAATACTTTCATTGTAAAAGAATAACAATATAAACAACATGCAGCATACTTTGATGGAGAATATTTTAATCATACAAACCAATAAACTTGAAAGCAACGATAATATTTTTTAGAACCAGAAAATGGATACTTTAAGAGATATATTTGATATGGACCAATTTTCAAATAATCTTTTTTTATTTTATCACGTTAATTAACTAGGTAGTCTCACATAAGAGGACGTAATTTTAGATTTTGTTGTAAAGAAAATATATTAATCTCTTTAGAATCAAGTATTGACGATCTAAAAATACTCCAGAATTGGAGAGTTAGATTAGGATTTTTCTTAAGTTCAATCCTTAAATAATAATTTTCTTAGAATATCAATTTCTTTTGTTTTAAAGAATGAGTTGATAATTTTTAATTTAAGTATAATTCATGAATCTTATAAATTTAAAATCAAGTTAAAACATATAAAATAAACTTAGATATATATGAATTCAAATTTCAATTACTCATGAAACACTACATTAATAGATTCAATACAATTATATATATGAAAGATGAAGAAAATCCAAAAATCCAAAAATTGAAAAATCGAAAAAAGTCTAATAGTGTATGCAATGACAGAACCATGTACGTAGGCGGTTAGGCTATTATAATGTTAGTGGTAATGTAGCTTGTAGAAAGAGTCGCAGTCTACACCAAAAAAAGTTTAAATTTTCTTTTAGTAATAAAAAATTTAAAAATTGCAGAATTGTAGGCAGAGTGGGTAGAGGAGAAAAAAATCATCTCACTTTTTTTTTAATTATTATTGATAGTAAAAATATATCATCATATTATTACACCATTTTATTTTATTTAAGATATATTTTATTTATTTTATTTAAAATGGATTAATTTTTTTAAAATTGGACTTATAAGTAATTAATTTATAAGATCAAAATATTTTTATAGAGAGAAGCCAAAATATTTTTTTTAAAAATGAGGCTAACATAAAATGAAATTAATATCATTCTATTAAATTATAAAAAACTAATATCTTTATACTTAAAAAAGGTCTATCGTCTAATGAATAGTAGTAAACAGTAATTATTGTTTAACATTTATAGTACATGTTTGGGATTACGATGGGAAATATTGTTTTTAGTTTAAGACTTATAGTTTAAAACTTAATGTAATAAGCTCTATTACTAAAAAGTCATTTACTGTTTGGGATCCATATGTATAAAGCACTTTTAGAATTAGTTACAATAGTTTTTTAAAAATATATAGTTATCTGCAGGAGCTTTTTGATAAAAACTCCAATTTGGTGCTTATTAAAAAAACTGATTTTTAACTTTTTTAACTGATTAAATAATTTTAATAAAATTACCTAAACATGTCATTTTTTTTAAAGTACTTTTAACTGCTTAAAAGCACTTTTAAAACTTTAAAACACAATCTCAAACATGCTCATAAACTCGAAATTGCCACTTGAGTTACGCACAAGAGCACCCATTTATCGTGTAAATGTCCTTCAGAGCTCCTTTGACTATGCACACAACCAACCAGCACTACAACAAATCCCCCTTTTTCCCACCGTTTATTTTGCCACAATAAGCAATAAATTTTGTCACTATTTTATCAAATTTGGCAAAACAAGATTGTAGCAGGTTTGTAGATAAAAAAAAATTGACAATTTTCCATTGAAACCAGCAACATGCTTGTAGAAAATATTAACTTTATTGTGGCAATTAATTGGAGTCACAAATGAACAAATATTTTGCCAGAAAACCATCCCAAGCCTGGTACTAATGGACCTAGATAATGTATTCCCACAATATAATATTGCCACAAAAGATCTAATTCCTCAAATTGGCTTCACACAGTTAACTTAAACTCACAACATGTAATGCCACAATTTTTTTTATTGGATGTTCATTCCGCCACAACAAAACCATTGCCTATAAATTATTTTGCCACAAATGATTTTGACTATTGAAACAATGATCCTACAACTTCCCATCCTGAGAAAAACTTTATATTACCAAAATCAATTGTGGAAAATACTATTGTATTTACAAATAGTTTCGCAAAAAATAATCTATTCTAGTAGAAAAAAAATAGTTGTAGCCAAAAGATGTTGCAATGAATCCAAGCGTATCCTGTCCTAGCATCCCTCCAAGTTGCCCTCCAAGTTTTCGACAGTTCATCATCATAATTCCAAGGTAATCTACACCATTATGTCGACTACACCAATATTATGAAATGTCAATTTCCTTTCTTTTTTGGGAAAAAAAAAACACAATAAAAACCTAACTTGAGGAATGGATTTAAAAGAACACACATGAAACTGAAATTTGGACTTCACAAGCCAAAAAGGGAAAGATGACATATTTGCACTGCATCCATGCGCATATATTTGCATGCACATATAAGTTGGCTATAAACTAAAGAATAACAAAAGTTGAGATCTTGGCTCATGCTACTCATCCATTGAATTCGATATGTTAGCAAGCTCCAGGTTACCACTACTACTGATCAAGAAGTTCCTTCAGACTGATTTATGAAACAGATTTTGAACTCTTCTATGTGTACCTTCTATCCTCGTTTTAGAAATTACAAAGAAGTGTTATTCATTATAATTAAAAAGTGCCTACTATCATAGATTAGCCTCCACTTATTCCAACAAACATTTCCAAGCGAGTATATAATTAATGGAAACATGTTGATGGGATAACACATCAATGGTAGTTGACACAACATATGTTGATGGCATAACATCATGCTTAATTCTTTCACGACATCCGCTTCCGCTTCCACTTCCACTTCCATTTTATTAATCTCAAGAAAAACACATAATTGATTGTATGATATAAAAAGAACAAATAAAAAATTTATGAGAAAAAAATGAACCTGGACAAATTTCTTGCCACCAATACCATATGGAAATTCTTTGGCCTAGGAAAAAATAAAAAATAAAAATAAAACAATTTTAGCTAACTCTTCAGTTGCCTCTGTTATGAAAATTTTAAACGATCTGTTATCAATTCTTATAAAACATATAAGTGGTGAAAAACACTTACATAATAATTAAAATCTACCTAGTTTTTCAAAACAACTAAAAGGGTTAAGTGCCCGCTTTGTTTCCTTCATTCTTAAATATCTACAAGTAAAGGCACATTTAAAGTTCATGAAATAACAAAACAAAACTGACCCTAATACTCCCAATAAGCTACCTAGTTTTAAAGTTGTGCTTTAATTTTCAAATAATTATCCCAATCCAAAATAATCTCCGCTACCCAGTTTTTCAAAGCAACTAAAAGGGTTAAGTGCTCGTTCAGCCGCTTTTCTCCTAAGTCAATCTCTGTAGCTCTAGGATTCAAGCCAACAATCTACAAGTTTTAAAACCCTAATAAAGATAAACCAGAGAGAGAGAAAAAAAAGATAAAATCAAAATTAACATGCTGACTTGTTTTAATGAGCGAAATAAAGCCTATGTCATGATTTCAATTATGCCCAAATAAATACTAAGGGATTATATGTAACAAATAAATATATTAAATGGGCCTGGTTGTTCCTAATGGAGTTTGAGGCAAATCTCAAATCATGTGCATCAAGAAATGATTAAAGAACATTCAAAACTACAACCTTTGGACTTTTAAGATTCTCCAATATATCTAATCTCTGCATCACATTATAGCATGAACACACTTTATCCTGTAACAGAAAAGGCCAACACAAAGTCCAAAACCTCATCAAAAAGAATCCACTTATTTTTTTTATAAAAATAAAACAAAAACATAATAAAATATGAACCTACATCAACTTACCAATCTTGCACCCCTCACATTGCAATACGAGGTCATCTGGGTTGTAAGGCATCTTAAATTTGCAGTACCTTTAGGAAAAATGCTAATAAAAATCGGAACCCATCAATGTACTTATCCAAATCAATGTTAAAAGTAAAAAGAAAAAAAAAATCAAATTTCAGCCCAACTCAAAAGTACAGAAAACCAACCTCAGAAAATTAAAATCGGGAATAAACAAATAGGGCGACTCATGAAAACTTTAACAAGTTAGAATCCAAATCAACATGAAAGCTTGGATAAGGTTGCGCTGCCACGTGCATAATAGAGCATTAGAATCCAAGAGACTTCAGAAGTAAAGAAGAAGCAAGGAGATATCAAATTGCACAAATCCTAGGATCTTCACTTTGAAGATAACTCAATATCATGTTGATGATTAATGTTAACTAATGGCCCACACAACAAAGCTCAACAAACACTCAAGAAACATAATGGTAGCAATATATTGAAGTCAAGAAAGAGTAACATCATTTGTTATTTTATTCACAAGTCAAAAGTTATAAGAAACAAAGATAAGTAAGGGGAACTAACCTAAAGGAGTTATTGAAAACAAAAGTAAGCACCTAAATAAGGGGAATGCTATTTCCTTTCCTGCAACCAAATAAGAAGGCACACAAAAAAATAAGTGAGTAGCTCTTTATAGCTAACATCCAAATTATTGGCCTTGATTCTCTCTCTAAAATAATTAACATTAAAAAAGTCATTGAACATATCTCATCTAATATAGTAAAATCCCCTCACTGCCAAAATAAGCTAGTTATATCACAAAGATGTCAGCCAAGGTACTAGCCAATGGTAAATGAAACACCAGAATCACTCAAGAGTCATTGGCTTCTAAATATATCCAGCTTTAACCAATAAATTAAAATCATAAATAGCTTCTTTATGGAAAGTTAGAAAATAAATACAAAATAAATAATCTAATGGAAAGTACCTTTACTCAATTAAGGGAAGTTAGATATGGTAACCATCAAATGATAATGTAAAATAGGTAACATAAGTATCCTCTGCATAAACATATACAACTTATGGCACAAATTACAAAAGATAAGAAAATCAATTTAACTAATATGAGAAGTTCAAATAACAAACACATTGGCAGCATATAAATTTCTAACCAGCGAACTCAAGTAGACAGGGGATGGGATTATAGCTTGTATTGCATTAAAGATCAAATATGATGCTGATTTAAATACCAAAAGTTGCATTAGTTATATCATACCAATGTTTCATCAAGTTATAAATTCATAATATCTGCAGTTTGGTGGAAATATATATTTAGAGTTTATGTTGGTGTTTCATTAACAGGGCTGATGGACAAAATATTGAATCTCTTAATATCATTGTTGCTGAATAGATTTGGTAAATGCTCATACATGATGATGATGCATCCTCGCTGTTTTATTCTATATTCATACTTGTACAGTTTGCATTACTTATAAAAATAAATAAACTTGTACACTTAGCTCCTGAAATTACGAAAACAAACTTATTGCAACCTCTAACTCCCAAAAAGTTGTAGTGTCAGTTTTGGTAGTTTGGAGTGCAAAATATAGAATGAAGGATGGTTGGAGGGGTGGAAAGAGTTTTTTTTTCCAATATTGGCTGTGGCCAAAATTAGATGAGCAACTTAAACAGCCAATACAAAGATGAAGCGTGCTACCACCATCCTTATTTCTGACACTGAAAGATAGAAGTTTCAAGAAAGGGACATCACTTGTTAATAATCTGAAAGAGTATGTGGGCTAGACAATAATTCATGATATCGATGCAAAGAAAAAAAATGAAATTCATCATATGGGGAAAAAAAATCTAAAGATCATTATCCAAGCCAGCATAGATAAAATAGAATATCATGGTTCAAGATGAGTTTCAGTTACATAATTGGCTAAAATTAAAAGAATTAAACAAGGAAATTATGGTTCAAAGGCACAATACCTTCAACAGTTTTTTTACTCGATTGAATGAAGAGTGCTTCTTTTCAATCTTTTCCCAGTTAAATATAAAAATCCTCATTCTTGCTTAGTATATCAAATTGCTTAAAGCAAGAGAGCACCAACAGAGACATGAGATACAGGGTCCCTAACATCCTACAACAACAATGTTCATGCTCATAAAAACTCATTAACAAAAGCAAATTACAAACAAAAAACATGTTGACTTCAAGAAAAGACAAATATTTGAACACCAACTGAGCCTTTTACAAAACATAAAGTATATTTTGAAATGAATGACTAAAAGAGAAGATTAGCTAGTGGCATGTGATGAGGAATAATTATTATTCTTAAGGGGAACTATCAATTCTTTCAGCCCTTTACAATACAACACAAATACATCATACTTCAAATAATTTGCATTTATAAGAGGAAAGTGGAAAGAGCCATTATGAAATGCAATGACCTAAGCTCAGCAAGAAGTTCTCTATTCACTCAATAGTTGGAAAGACCTATCTGGAAATAAAATAATAGGGAAATGTAGACTTACTCAAAATACATACCCGAATGCCTGCTTCATCTACTTCAGCGAATTTAATGAATGGATCTCCATTTACAGAATTGAGAAGTGTATTCCAACTTGAAGATCCTTTCCATTTACCCTACACTAAAAATTGAGACATTCTATGTTCAAAGTACTCTACCAATGTAGGTTTATACTGAAGACAACAGTCTCAAAGCCAAGTCCATTTAACTAAGATGAACAAAGTTAAATTCTTCTAGTGGTGTTGTCTTTCAACTTCAGTTGGATGTGGTGAATGAGTAGATGCACGAAATTTTAACATTTGAGGGGGGTGGGGTAATAATTTGATCCGAAGGGTAAGAAAATATTCTAAAAAAAGTGCGGAAACAGGACCGAAAATGAACTAAATAATCAATTTAAACTTCTGTGCTTTTGTTTTTAAATCATGTTGGCTGCTACATATGATTAATGAGAATCAACACCCTGCATCGAATTATGCGCATTGCTAAAATTGTAATACCTACCCAAATTATGAACTCAGCAGGTTGAGAACCTGATATCTCTTCAACGTCTACTATAGCAAAGGGTATAGAATGAATATATCTACTAAAAGGAAACAATGGAATTAAATAAATAGAGTATTTATTTTCAGGGAGACAACTATAAATAAAACATACAAAGACACAAGCCAATCAACTTCAGATATTTTTCACAAATATCACAACACAACAACCAAACCCATCACAGTATAAACTCTTCAAATTTTAAAAGGTTTCTGATTACGCCCAAAGAATAACGCGGTCGTTTGCAGTATAGCTTTGGGGTGTCGATTCCACAGAGAGATGGATTGAGAAATTGAAGAACAGTAACGAAATTAATAAAAAGATTTAGATGAGTGCGAAAAGTAAAGCATCGGGAATCCTTTGTATATAATTGGTATTTTAATTATTTTCGATTCATTAATAACTCAATTGAAAATTCTATGTCCAAATTTTCAATCGGAAAATAAAACATTAATAACCAGATTTAAATCAAATGTAATCTTTTGAAAAATCATTCGTCACAATATAAGAACAGGAATTGTTATCGATATTAAAGAAATTCAACGTCGACAATATACTCATAGAGCAATATTGCAGCAGAGAATTAAATTAAAATAGATAACCAATTAAACCAAATATAATCAAAGGATTATTGCATTTAATAGAAAAAGCATGACTGAATCTATAAATGAAATAAATTCTAAGATTATTTGGTGACGAAAACATTTATAATAAATTTCGAATGACTAAACAAAAGAGTTTAATATTTGAAGAACACATATATGAATCAAAAACAATTACAAATACCATCATATATACAAATTCATCCCTAGCTCTACTAGAAAATTAGTTACACATATTGAAAATATGCAACAAAAATTCTTCAAGGGATAATATGGAAGAGCCAACCATTATTTTCTTCTCTCTTCTTTGGTTTTTCTTTTCTTTTCTCAAGCTCTCAAACAATGTATCTTCCAAGGCATCCAAGCACACTCAGCATGGTCTTAGAACACACACCCCTCCCTTCTATTTATAAGCATCCTTCATGCAAGTTGTCATGACAAAATCATCACAATTTCAACTTGTTTTGCCATGTGCCATTCTTGAATCCAAGTGATTTGTGAGTTGTCATTTTGATCATTTGTTTTCCCACCATGCATGAGCTGGATTTTGCTTGTAGGTTGAGTGTTTCAATTTTGCTTCTCTATCTATTAGTTGTCTTGTATGACTTAATATCTTGTGGTCAAATAATTTGTCTTGAAGAAACTTGAGTGCACTTCATCTTGTATTTGGATTTGATGCAAGTGGCTGAAAAATATCCAGGAACGTCAAGTGCAGGTGCGTCCACTTGATGGTCAATTTTGTATTAGATTGAGTGGATATCTCTTCAAACACAAAACATAAAAGTTATAGATATTTCTCTTGCGGTTCTAGATCATCTTGAATCAGCTCAATCGGAGATTGGATGAGAGAGTTATGCCCATTTTACGAAAAGATGTCAAAACTGTCTGAAATTCCGCAATTATCTTCATTTGCTCCTAATGTCTCCATTTGTGTCCTAAATCAAAATATAAGAATAATGAGTATATTTAGGCATCAAATAAGAATAAAGTTTTAAACATTAAGAGAGGAAAATATGGCATTTTATATTCTCATCAATATATTAAATCATGCTTATATCTATCTCAAGATAAATGACCATTAATTTTATTAACATGAGTTATATCCATTGTTTTCTCATTTCTTTTAGTATTTAAATAGAGTATTTAGAGTGCATTTTTGTGCACTCATCACACCCCCCAACTTACTCATTGCTAGTCCCTAGCAATTTTCATGCAAAATGATGAGAAAGACCAAAGAAAATCACACATAGGGGCCATCAAGACACATTTTTCAAATTTACATATCAAAACAATCTTAGAAATTCAATAACCCTTTCACAAGTAATTCAAATATAGCAATCCACAGAGTGTGTATGTGTTCCAAACTATTTTTATCAGATCAGAGGTTTCGACACATGCAAAATTAGAATATCTTAAGCAAAAAGGTTCAACTCCATAACTCACGGGTATAGAAGTGTTTCATGTATGGGTTCTCTCTATGGAGTTGACAAAGGTGTACATTTACTCTCATGGAAATTTAGCCAATTATATATAAGTAACAAGTAAACATTGATCTTATGATAGGAATACTAACAAATGAGATTTCCACCATTCTTTCCACAAGCATACTTAGGATCGGAAAAATCAACACAAAGGGTTGTAATGTGGTTTAGGGTTGGGGTTCATAAGAAGAAAAGGTGAAGAGATTTCAAAAACTTCCAAGTATACACAAAAGGGAATCTGTTAAATTTTTCAGTAGACTATACTTTCCTTTTGATGTACTTTTCAATTTTTTAGATTTTTGACTAAGTACACTTTTCCATCTTCTTTTGCCACTGGTGTCTTCGCAATTTGATGAACTCTTTCATGAATAATTTGATGGACACATCTAGCACCATGCCATTTTTGTCATTTTTTTTTTTTTTTTTTTATGATGATTTCACACCTAGTACACACTTGGAAGTAAAATGGTAGGAAAATATAGTGTATAAGCTATACTCCAATGTGGAGAGGTATGGATGATGTAGATATGAAAAGAAAAGGCCATATGTGTATATTGGCTCAAAATTGGCTGCTAGGGATCTATGATGAAAAGGCTCAGCTTGAAAGGCTCAAACGTTAATCCTAAGTTGACTTTCGTCATATCCCAAGTATATCCACCATCTTACCACAAACCATGTAATGATATTCTCAAAAGAAGTGTCAAATTCAACAGATCAATGGATACTTATCACAATTTCTGTATTTGTAAGCTCTCAATTCTCACAAAATTCACATGAATACTTGAGCAAAATAATTCTTTAGTTACATGTGTCAAATCACCATATTACCACAAAGTTTGGAGAAGTGCATAAATGGCTCTGTGGATGTTTTAGCAAAATGATTTAAAATGGGTTTGTTGAATTCACCAAGATGGTTATGAATGAGCATGAGTATCATGTGTGAAAAGATGCCTGTGTGAAAAAATTTGGTAATTTTTTATATATTGATTGAAATATGCCACAGAGTTTAAATAACAGATTTATATTCCCACCCCCCAACTTAAATGAAACATTGTCCTCAATGTTTAAGAATCAGAATTGAATAACTAAACAGGGTAGAATACACCTGATGTGGGATGTGGGCGACTTGCTTGGCATCAAAGATGGTATTTGTCAAAATAAAATTAACCTATAACAAAATAAAGTAAACAATAAACAAAAATAAAATGAACGAAAATAAAAGAAAAGAAAAACATACCTGGAGATGGTCAAGATTGATATACTGGGTCCATAAGTGGAATGTCTTCCACTTCTGGAATTTGTCTATCAATTAAGATTTTGAGGCGTTGACCATTTACTTTGAAGATACATCCATCTTTTGGATTTTCTATTTCTACCGCCCCATTTGTGAAAACATTTTTTACTATAAAAGGGCCGGTCCATCTAGATCGAAGTTTTCCTGGATGCTTATGGAGTCTTGAATCATATAAAAATACTCGATCATTAGGCTTAAATGTTCTTCTCAAAATATTTTTATCATGAAATACTTTCATTTTAGCCTTATAGATCTTGGAGTTTTCATAAGCATCATTTCTCAATTCTTCTAATTCCGTCAATTGGAATTTTCTAAATTTTCCTGCTTTTTCCAAGTCAAAATTGAAATGTTTAATGGCCCAATATGCTCGATGCTCGAGCTCCACGGGCAAATGACAAGGTTTTCCAAAAACAAGTCTATAAGGTGACATGCCTAAGGGAGTTTTGAAAGCTGTACGGTAAGCCCAAAGCGCATCGATTAGTCTCAAAGACCAATCTTTCCGATCTGGGTTGACCGTTTTTTCTAAAATTTGTTTAATTTCCCTATTCGCAAGTTCAACCTGTCCACTTGTCTGAGGGTGATATGCAGTAGAAAGCTTATGTATCACCCCATATCTTTTCATTAAAGCTTCAAAAGAACGGTTACAAAAATGCGTACCTCGGTCACTAATGATAGCACGTGGGGTACCAAATCGAGATAGTACATTTTCTTTGAGAAACTTAATTACCGTCCTGTTATCATTGGTCCTGCAAGGTGCTGCCTCTACCCATTTTGACACATAATCTACTGCCACAATAATATATAAATATCCAAAAGAAGGAGGAAATGGTCCCATAAAATCAATGCCCCAACAGTCAAAAATTTCAATTACCAAAATTGGGTTTAAGGGCATCATATTACGACGGGTCATAGCTCCTAACTTTTGACATCTTTCGCATGAGCGACAATAGATATTTGTATCTTTAAATAAGGTGGGCCAATAAAATCCACACTGCAGGATTTTTGCAGCGGTTTTCTTCATTGAAAAGTGGCCACCACAAGCTTGGGAATGACAAAATTCCAAAACGCTTGCAATCTCTTCATCAGGGATGCAACGCCTTAAAATTTGATCAGGGCAGTATTTGAAAAGGTAAGGGTCATCCCAGTAGAATTTTCGTACCTCAATCATGAATTTCCTTTTGTCTTGGGTGCTAAAATCCTTTGGTATTTCACCTGCAGCTAAATAGTTCACAATATGAGCAAACCATGGTAGAGAAGTAATAGAAAGTAAATGCTCATCGGGAAAATCATCTTTGATTGGTATGTGGTCAGAAGTGTCCTCGAATGTGAGTCTAGAAAGATGGTCTGCCACTACGTTCTCCACTCCTTTCTTGTCTTTGATGGTGATGTCAAATTCCTGCAAAAGCAAAATCCATCGTATTAATCGTGCCTTAGCATCCTTCTTTGTAAAAAGGTACTTAAGGGCTGCATGATCTGTAAAGATAATGATAGGAGAACCAATCAAATAAGCGCGGAATTTATCCAAAGCAAATACTACAGCTAACAACTCTTTTTCAGTGGTGGAGTAATTCATTTGTGCATTATTTAGAGTTCGACTAGCATAGTAAATGACAAAAGGTTTCCCTTCTTTTCGTTGTCCAAGAACAGCACCTACAGCAAAATCACTAGCATCACACATAATTTCAAAAGGTAAATTCCAATCAGGTGGTTGCATTATGGGTGCTGAAGTAAGCTTGCCAATTAATGTTTTGAAAGCCTCTTGACAGGCTTGTGTCCATTCAAATGGGGCATCCTTAGCTAGGAGGTTACATAGTGGTCTAGATATGGCAGAAAAATTCTGTATGAATCTCCTATAAAAACCCGCATGACCAAGAAATGATCTTATATCCTTGATTGTTCTAGGTGTAGGCAATTTAGAGATTAATTCAACTTTTGATTGATCAACCTCCATTCCTTTGGAAGAAATAATATGCCCTAAAACAATACCTGAAGGTACCATAAAGTGACATTTTTCCCAATTTAAAACCAATTCTTTTTCTTCACAACGAGTCAGTACTCTTTCTAAACTCATTAAACATGCATCAAAAGAAGATCCAAAAACAGTCAAGTCATCCATAAAAACTTCCACGCACTTTTCAACCATATCACTAAAAATACTCATCATGCAACGTTGAAAAGTAGCTGGAGCATTACACAATCCAAATGGCATTCTGCGGAAAGCATAAGTACCGAAAGGACAAGTAAAAGTAGTTTTATCCTGATCTTCTAATGCAATTTCAATTTGATAATAACCAGAATAACCATCCAGAAAGCAATAAAAAGGATGACCAGCCACCCGCTCAAGAATTTGATCAATAAAAGGAAGCGGAAAATGGTCTTTTCGTGTGGTGGCATTTAATTTTCTGTAATCAATGCACATCCGCCAACCAGTCACCAGTTTTGTAGGGACTAACTCTCCAAGGTCATTTTTTATCACAGTTACTCCTGACTTTTTAGGAACAACCTGCGTAGGACTTACCCATTTACTATCAGCAATAGGATATATCATTCCTGCATCTAATAGTTTCAATACTTCATTTTTTACAACTTCTTTCATTGTGGGATTAAGTCTACGCTGGGGGTCTCTTCGAGGATTAGTTCCTTCCTCTAAATTTATTTTATGAGTACAGATTAGGGGACTAATGCCTTTTATATCAGCAATACTCCATCCTAGGGTTGATTTATATTTGCATAAAATCTGAATTAATTTCTCACCTTGGGACTCAGATAATTCAGATGAAATAATAACAGGAAAAGTATCACCTGGACCAAGGAAAACATGCTTTAAACCCTTAGGTAGGGATTTTAATTCAACTTTAGGGGCTTCCCTACTTGAAGGAATCTGTCTTTCTCTTTTTTCAGGCAACTTCTCAAACTTTGGTTGCCATGCCTGTGTGCTATAATCATGAGTTCTGTCAAAAATAGCACAAATGTCAAATACATCAGATGAATCACTTATAGGATTAAATTCAGAATTAACAATAAAGTATTCAAGGGAATCTGAGTCATGAGTTGTAAGAACATTCCTTTCTATAAGTGAGTCAATCATGTATGTCTGATGACACTCGACATCCTCTTCTGGCTGTTTTGCAATATGAAAAATATTTACCTCAAGAGTCATATTGCCAAAAGAGAGTTTCATCAATCCATTTCTGCAATTGATAAGAGCATTAGAAGTAGCAAGAAAAGGTCTACCTAAAATTAATGGAATTTTAGAGGTGGTTTCTACAGCAGAACTAGTGTCTAGAATTAAGAAATCAACAGGATAGTAAAATTTGTCAACTTGAATTAAAACATCCTCTACCACACCTCGTGGTGCTCTGACTGAACGATCAGCCAATTGCAATACCACAGAAGTTGGTTTGATTTCTCCCAATCCTAATTGCAAATAAATAGAATATGGCATCAAATTTACACTAGCCCCTAAATCTAGCAATGCCTGTCCAAGCTCATGATTGCCAATGTTGCATGTGATGGTTGGACATCCAGGATCCTTGTACTTAGGGGGAATCCGCTGTTCAATTAGAGCACTAACTTGCTCTGTCAAGAATGCAGTCTTCTTCACATAATGCTTCCTCTTAACTGTACACAAATCCTTGAGAATTTTTGCGTAAGTAGGAACTTGTTTAATTACATGCAAAAGAGGAAGATTAATTTTTACCTGTCTAAGATTTTCCAAAATATCATTGTTATGATCTAGAGTTTGTTTACTTGACTTTAATGCTTGAGGAAAAGGTACCTTACCAGGATTTTTTGTTACCGCAGGTTCCTCAGGTTTTGTTACCTCAAGTTCTTTGGGAAGCTCAGGACTGCTGCTATCTTGATCTTTCTCTACATCCTTTTTTTTTTCTATTATTGGATCACGTAGAGACTTACCACTTCGTGTCACAATGGCGTTTACGTCCTTCAGATCTCCTTGTGCCATATGTTGACCATGAGGTACAGATTGAGTTTGGGAAGGAAACTTACCTTTCTCATTCATAGTCAATGAACTCATTATTTTAGACACCTGGCTCTTGATTTCCTTATTTTCTTCAACAACCTGCATAATCAAAGATTCAAATTTTTGATTAGTCTTACCCTGTACTTCAATAAAAGTATGCAAAGTATCTTCTAAAGAATTTCTAGAAGATTGAGGTGCATGGTATGGTGCAGGATATGATCTAGAGAGTTGTGCAGGCTGCTGGTTTTCAGACTTCCAGTTGAAGTTGGGATGATTACGCCATCCTGGGTTGTAGGTTTCAGAGTAAGGTGTGAAGGGCTTTTTGTACATACCTAGAGCATTACTTTGTTCCTCATACATACCATTCATGTTAGTATGTGTAGGACACTCTTGGGAATGATGATCTATCCCACCACAGACAACACATGGCCCAAAAGATTCTGCATGATTAGCCGTGTGTGTTGGTTTTGAGTTTTTAGTTTTCAATAACTCTAATTCTCTGGTGAGCATTTCAACCTTAGCCTTAAGGTTATCCTCCTCCCTTAGATGGTAAATACCACCACTCAAGTTTCCTGTAGGTCGTGACCTGTTTGTGCTATCAGTAGCACTAGGTCCAGTCCAAGTATGAGCTTTTTCAGCAAGCTCATTGAGGTACTCTATGGCCTCATCGGGATTTTTTTGTAAAAATTCTCCATTGCACATCATTTCCACGAATTGACGTTCCCTGGGCGTAAGGCCTTCATAGAAATAACTCACTAAGCGCCAATTCTCATATCCATGGTGGGGACACATACTCAGTAATTCTTTAAATCTTTCCCAAGACTGGTACAAAGTCTCACTATCCTTTTGTGCAAAGGTAGAGATTTGTCTTTTTAAAGCATTAGTCTTATGTTGGGGAAAGTATTTATTGAAAAACACTTGAGTCATCTCACTCCATGTTCCAATAGACCGTGGTCTTAGTGAGTACAACCAACTCTTAGCTTTATCTTTCAAAGAAAAAGGAAAGAACTTTAGCCTTACCGTTTCGTCAGTGGTATTTTGACCGTGAAATGTTGCAACTACTTCCTCAAATTCCCTAATATGAACATAGGGGTTTTCATTTTCTAGACCATGGAAAGTCGGAAGTAATTGTATCATTCCCGTTTTAAAATCTACATGACGAACATTAGGTGAGAACATAATACAGGATGGTGTGGCTGTTCGTGCGGGATGAAGATAATCTTGGAGGGTTCTAACAGGTTGGTCCACGTGTTCACTCATCGCGTCAGAATTGGAAGAATTATCAAACAAGCGATTAGAAAAATTAGATTCTGAATCTGATTCTAGCACGGGTCTACTAGCAAACCGTCCAAAAGCGTCTCTGTACCTGCGCATGCAAAGTAAAGAAAAGCGTAATACTGAAAAAAAAAATTACGAAAATAAAACTAAAATAAAATAAAGATGCAGAAAGCTAAAAAGAAAATGAACGAAGCTACCGCTCTCTTATTTTTTTTTTTTAACAAACTACTAAAAAAAAACTACAAATTCTTTTACCGTCTCCCCGGCAACGGCGCCAAAATTTGATTAGGCCCAAAGAATAACGCGGTCGTTTGCAGTATAGCTTTGGGGTGTCGATTCCACAGAGAGATGGATTGAGAAATTGAAGAACAGTAACGAAATTAATAAAAAGATTTAGATGAGTGCGAAAAGTAAAGCATCGGGAATCCTTTGTATATAATTGGTATTTTAATTATTTTCGATTCATTAATAACTCAATTGAAAATTCTATGTCCAAATTTTCAATCGGAAAATAAAACATTAATAACCAGATTTAAATCAAATGTAATCTTTTGAAAAATCATTCGTCACAATATAAGAACAGGAATTGTTATCGATATTAAAGAAATTCAACGTCGACAATATACTCATAGAGCAATATTGCAGCAGAGAATTAAATTAAAATAGATAACCAATTAAACCAAATATAATCAAAGGATTATTGCATTTAATAGAAAAAGCATGACTGAATCTATAAATGAAATAAATTCTAAGATTATTTGGTGACGAAAACATTTATAATAAATTTCGAATGACTAAACAAAAGAGTTTAATATTTGAAGAACACATATATGAATCAAAAACAATTATAAATACCATCATATATACAAATTCATCCCTAGCTCTACTAGAAAATTAGTTACACATATTGAAAATATGCAACAAAAATTCTTCAAGGGATAATATGGAAGAGCCAACCATTATTTTCTTCTCTCTTCTTTGGTTTTTCTTTTCTTTTCTCAAGCTCTCAAACAATGTATCTTCCAAGGCATCCAAGCACACTCAGCATGGTCTTAGAACACACACCCCTCCCTTCTATTTATAAGCATCCTTCATGCAAGTTGTCATGACAAAATCATCACAATTTCAACTTGTTTTGCCATGTGCCATTCTTGAATCCAAGTGATTTGTGAGTTGTCATTTTGATCATTTGTTTTCCCACCATGCATGAGCTGGATTTTGCTTGTAGGTTGAGTGTTTCAATTTTGCTTCTCTATCTATTAGTTGTCTTGTATGACTTAATATCTTGTGGTCAAATAATTTGTCTTGAAGAAACTTGAGTGCACTTCATCTTGTATTTGGATTTGATGCAAGTGGCTGAAAAATATCCAGGAACGTCAAGTGCAGGTGCGTCCACTTGATGGTCGATTTTGTATTAGATTGAGTGGATATCTCTTCAAACACAAAACATAAAAGTTATAGATATTTCTCTTGCGGTTCTAGATCATCTTGAATCAGCTCAATCGGAGATTGGATGAGAGAGTTATGCCCATTTTACGAAAAGATGTCAAAACTGTCTGAAATTCCGCAATTATCTTCATTTGCTCCTAATGTCTCCATTTGTGTCCTAAATCAAAATATAAGAATAATGAGTATATTTAGGCATCAAATAAGAATAAAGTTTTAAACATTAAGAGAGGAAAATATGGCATTTTATATTCTCATCAATATATTAAATCATGCTTATATCTATCTCAAGATAAATGACCATTAATTTTATTAACATGAGTTATATCCATTGTTTTCTCATTTCTTTTAGTATTTAAATAGAGTATTTAGAGTGCATTTTTGTGCACTCATCAGTTTCCAAGAAAGAATCATCAAGCACATCACTCAAATCCTTTTACAAATTCATTGGAAGTATGTGTAGATGACAGCTCTATACAAATAATGGTCTAAAAAATAGTAGCAACAGAATAGCACTTCTATCGCTGCTTTGGATTCTGTCTCCAATTGCAGTTTGTTCACAAACATTACATGATGGGATCCAGTTCAAGAAACATACTCATCCTCCACTTTAACCACCCAACTTTGCCTATGATCTTGTGAATCCAAAAGAAGCTAGTCGGAAAAGGCATGACAATGAAATTGGACTTATAAGGACAATAATAGAAGGATGATTGCGTAAAAATTAAAGTGGATTATGAGAAATTACAGCTATTGAAAAAACTTACAAACTAGCTTAATCAGGCATATAGTGTTCATTAAACTTATATAAGTTACATATATAATGCTATAAGTTCAAATGGTTTATTAGTTAATAGGGAGAACAAATGAGTTCTCTCTGATAAATCATTACTTAATTATGATATTCTATGATTAATGTGATTACCAATGCAGTACACATTAATATACTTTGATATAAACATATACCCATTAAAAATAATGGTTTGCTTCAAACATTTATTATCGCTTAATATAAAACATATGAGAGCATGTGTATAATATTCCAGTGAATTACTAATACCTTTGCAAGACATAAAGTTTACAAACCATTAAAGATAATCAAAAGGAGGCCCACAATATAAGTAAAAAAGAAAAAATATTGGGGCTAAATACAACCAGTAACTTATTTTCATAATGTCATCAGAAAATAACCTCATATTCCTAATGAAGTCAGCCCTTCTACCTCCAACTATTCCTTGTAAGTTAGAACAAGCTCTATGTATAGATATTAGAGTGTGTGCGTGTGTGTGTGACTAAACTCGGACTCCTTTGATGAGAAAGGAATACAATGGATAATTAAATAAAATTAAAAATAGAAGGTATGTAGTACATGACCACATATCATTCTTTTAATTATTATTTAACTTGATTTAATTGTCAACTCCTCATTTCCACTCAATAGAAGGATGCAAACCAACCGTAGAAACCAAATTATGAGACTACACAAATAATCTAAATGAATCAAAGTAAATTTTGAATAATGATCAATAATTAGCACTTGATGCGGGATAGACCTATCAGATTAGCCAAGAATTTCACAGAAATGTTAATTTTTCTGAATTGCTCATTTAATGAATTGCTCATATGGTTTTCTATATTTCAAATAAAGCTAATTAAGAAGCTATACAAATACAAATTATAGAAATCATTTTGCCTTTTCAAGAGTAATGCACATCATTAAAACCCTTGTAGCATAAAAAGAATAACAAAACGTACATTATGAGTTCTAACATACTTCTCTTAACATATAATCAAGCATAAGAGTATTATCCAAGTTTAAGACTAGAGAAGTCCATCTCTTCTTCAATAAAAACCTTTTCCAGCATCTTTCCTGTGTATTAAAAAAGAAAAAATGATTAAAGCAAATTGTATAAAGACAATTTTTAAGTGAAGAAGACAAGACCGAGCATAGAAATCTCATAAGCATTCTAACCCTATAAATGCACAATTCGAATTCTATTTTCCTTTTTTCCTATTGATATAAGCCACATATTTATACAAGCACAAGTTACCTATTCAAATTTTACAATTTCAAAATCAATATGAGCAGTCTCAAAACAGAGTTTTTGACTCATATGCCCAATATCCACTGCAACAATATCTTCATTAAATCAAAATCTCTTAAAAAAAAGAATGAGTAATTCCCTAAAATTCATATTCCTAATTGGTCCAAATCTGCACAAGCAAACGCAGACCTCATTTAATCCAAATTCAAGGATTTCATAACCAACATCAAATATTCATTCCAAATTTAAAACAGCACGAGCAATTTCAAAGTAACTGACCCCATTCCCACGAGCTCTCTCAACCAACTTCAAAGACGACATAAATAAATCCCAAAATCAGCTCTTAATGTTTCCAGCTGCTTCTCCTACCCACTAAAAAATCATGATTGTAAGGTCTAGGGTTAGGCAAAAATCATGGTAGCAAGGTCTCGACACCAAGAGTCCAAAATATAGTTCCATTCAGAAGAAACATCAATGGAAAATATCTAATTGTGATATGTGTGTGTGTGTAAGAAAAATTGAGTTAAAAATGAAAAAAATATTTGCTAGTTCTAGGAAACTTGCGGGAGGTCGGTGGAGAAAGAGGAAGCTGATGATGGCGACGATGAGGCCATACAGTGATAGATCTAAGCTGTGAGGTAGATAAACCCATGGGAGATAAGTCCTTACGTGGGGAAGAGTAGAGGAGCTAGGGGCTGCGTGTGGCAAGGGGGAGGTGCAAGGAGGCTTAAGGATATCGTTGGTGGTGGCTGGGTTGGTGTACAACTGAGGTAGGAGCCGAATGAGGGTGGAGAGTTCCTGCGAAAACCCATTTCGAGAAAGGATCGCATGTGTAGGAGGTGGGCTGCCGTGAGGGTTGTGGTGGCTGGGGTTTGGTCGCTGGGAGAAGGAAATTAATGGTGGCTGGTGGTAAGGTTGGGGGTTGACAACGGCAGAGTCGAGAGAGAACCCATGGGTAAACCGTGCGAAGTTGAGGACTCAAGAGTGAATACAATTTTTGGGAGGGAGGGGCTTAAGTGGAAGATGGAGTTAAACAAAGATAATACATTTAACTTACTTATTATGACAACTACCAATTGTCAATAAAAACCTACTACGGCAATTACTAATTGACAATGAAAAGTGTAGATATTATAATAATGGAATTCACATCAGCGGCAATCATTATTCGACATAACAAATATTATTATTGCCAATAGTATTGTGGTGTCAATATTATTTGTGGCGACATTATGTCGCCAAAAAAAGC
This sequence comes from Platycarya strobilacea, assembly GCA_036898215.1. NCBI lineage: Eukaryota > Viridiplantae > Streptophyta > Magnoliopsida > Fagales > Juglandaceae > Platycarya > Platycarya strobilacea. Next base: position 18,838,581 of record CM072546.1, on the reverse strand, counting down.
CAGCTTTATTGACAACTTTGCTATTTATTCTTGAAGAAATACATCTTGTAAATAAAAATCCACCTTTTGCTACAATAATTTTATTGCAAAAAAACAATTGGCCACAAAAGGCCCTATTTGTTGTAGTGAGAGCTAGGCTCCACCGTCAATCATCTGATCTCACCATCAACTCCTGCACCTCTCACATGCCCCAACAAACAACCCCCCACTGTCGAATACCTTTGATTGGCTCTCCCTCAGCCACATGTAAGAAAAATTCGAAATGAGTTCCATACGAATTCCTTCACATCGCGCAACCATACGCCACCATAAGCAACCACCACAACCACTGTAGAGTACCAAGACCACCCAGGACCACCTCATTCTTCCTCTCTTTCACCTGGAGCCACAGCTCCTCCCTAGACCCACTCAGTGCATGCACATAACCCACGGCTTCCAACCTCCTTCCCTTCGATTTCGAACTGTGCATTTAGAGAAATCCTTCCATCAAATCCCACAAAAACAACAATAAGTTAGAGAGACCTAATGAAGAGAGAGAGAGAGATGGAGAAAGAGAAGATCGGCATTGAGAAGTCTGAGACCAACGAGGATGAGAAATCTGAGACAGAATGAAGAGAAAGAGATGGAGAGAGAGAAGGATCAAGGATGAGACCAAGCGGTGCATTTTTAGTCTATTATTTGTTGTCTAATGCGGTGCATTCTTAGTCATCTAAATGTGTTTTGATGTCAAACGGTACATTTTAGTCTGTTATTTGGTGTCTAATGTGGTGCGTTTGATTTAGTGTCAGCATAATCCGATGCATTTTAGTCTGGTGCGTTTCTAATTTTTTTAATTAATGCAGTGCGTTTTAGTTTGTTATTTGGTGTCTAATGTAGTGCGTTTCATTTGGTGGCAGCATAATGCGGTGCGTTTCATTTAGGGCGTTTCTATCATTGGTTGTCTAATGTTTTTAACTATTGTTGTAACACCCAGATCCTTGAGGAGCCAGATCTTTATTCGAATAGTTTTAACGTGTGATTTTTTATTTATTTATTTATTTATTTTATTTGTTTATTTATTTATTTCCAACGGTTCCTCTGTTATATATTCTATTGTTTAAATTTCCTTCCTTTTCTGTTGAGTTTATTCTCATATTTCCTTCTATACTCGGATATTGCCTTTTCCGTTAGTTTCCTTTCTAACCTACTGTGGCCATATCTCATAGAATCAGGCACCACGGGTAGCAATCCCAGACTCTTCCGCGATCACGGCTCTCACTTTCACATCACCATGCACGTATCTTCTTCCACTAATTTTGGCAACCGATCAATATCTTTGTAGATATGTATTTTTGGTGCATCAACTTCCTTTCCAAGCCAAGTCTGTCTCCAACGAGTCTGTTTCTTCCGCTTACACGTTTCATTTAGGATTCCTATATATATATATATATATACATATATAATGCATGCACGAAGAGAACCCAAAGCCGCAGCCTCCCTTTTCGTCTAGAGCTCCCCTAAACCAAAGCTCCCCCTCTGTGCAGCATCACTGCCCAACTAAGCCCTCCATGCAGTCACTACCTAGCCACCCGAAGCCTTAGACACCTCGTGCCACCACCACCAACCGGTTCCGTAGGCTATCCTCTATTCAAAGTTGCCATTTGTCCCCTGTTTTTGTTTCCCGAAACAAAGCACCTCCTATCGCCGCTTGCTCTGTCCAGCTTGACGCCACCAGCCATGGCAAGGTGGAATCACCGACGTCGTTTAGGAAGACCTCAAAAAATGCCGACATTGCCACCTCTGGCCCATCCTTCCCTTCTCGTTTCCAGCCGCTAACTCCCCGACGAGGCCTCAGCCCTCCCAGCTCTGCGCACGACTCTTTTCGGTGAGTTCGATCACCACTGCTACTGCTATTATCATCAAGCTTTGTTTTATATTTTTGTGTTTTCACGTTAGGCTTTGCATAAAATGGTAGGGAGTTTGACTTTAAATTTTTTTTCCCCTGTTTTATTTACTATTATCTTTTTAAGCTGCATCCAAAAGATTTTTGTAGTGAAACTTTTGAGTTTTAAATTACAAGTATGGGTTTTCTTATTTTTTTTTGTTTGCGGGGTCTCACCAAATTTTAGATAATTTTATGTTACAGAAAGATTTTATATTATTGTTTATGGTTTCTCAGCTCACGTTATATTAGCATAAAATGTTGTTTTTCACAAAATAGTTAAAGCTTTGATTTCTTAATTAGACGGACATTTGGGTTGTTATCAGATTAAGTTTTCTCAATGAACATCAAGAATCTTGGAGAATTATGGTACATTAGGATTACTAGGATTTTAAGTTTTGAGGAATTAAAATAGGGTATTTAGTATTGAAATTTTGATTAATTAATTATTTACGAGAGTAAGTGTCAATTTTATAAGTGAAGATTTATTTTTGTTTAGCTTTGTGAGGATAATTTCGAAAAGTTAAAAAATTCAGATAAGCGGAGTTCCTATGCTAGACTTTGCATTAAAAATATTAACTGAGGTTATTGTGAAAAATATGCATGTTTTAATTACGAAAAGAAACTTTGAAATCATCTCAGTTTTATTTCGCATATGCATAAGATTTATGTATAAGAATAAAGGGTTTCCGGCATGAATGGTGTGAACATGAGCTAATTTTGTTACATTTTATTTCTGAACTGAAAAAGAATGAATATGAAAGTTTCTACATAAATAATATTTTCGATCTGATTCTATTCTGTTTTGGAAAAGTTTGTCCTCTGATATGATATGATATGATTTCTGAAACTTCTGGCATGATATTCGGGTTCTGTTTCGCTCCGTTCTGTTCTGGGTTGGTACCAACTATTTCGTTTCATGTGCATCCACTTTGGTTGTAAAGTGGTTTTTCTGCATGGTCTTTCCTGTATGCACACTCGGGATTTCGAGAATAATAACGGGAAGATTCACATTCTGTTTCTGCTCGGTTGGCCTCCGGGGTTTGCACAACCCTACCATGGAGGTTAAACATGGTTTTTCTGTCCTGATAAGATATTTTAGTTATACAATGCCAAAGGATTTTCTATTTCTATTTATATTAAACTTTCGCTCTGATTTTTTGATAATATAATCAGTTTCTGCATTTTTCTGAAAAGTAAGAAATATTTTGTTCAGCATTCTGAATTTTGGTAAATGCTCATATTTGCACACTAGTATATGTTCTTTGCTTACTGAGTTATGGATAACTCACACCCTCCTCTAATAACATTTTTCAGATATTTGAGATGGTTCGGTGCAATCTCAGTAAGTGTAGCCATTACTAGAGAGGCTTGGTGATCATAGGAGAATAAGTGCTCGTGGATACAAGTTTTTTTGAGTCTTCGTAAAAATTTATCTTTGTTGATTATTTTAGTATGTCAAATTTTGGATTGTTGCAAGTATTTGACGTCATTTGATTTTATTAAAGTTTATATTTAGTTTTTTTTTTTTTGAGAGTATGAATATTTGTTAAGTAATTATGGAGTGTCTTTTTAATAACAGTTGGTTATTGGAGAATTTGGAATATATGAATTGGTGTTATTTGAGATGATTCGAGAAAAATGACCTAATTCTCTGGACCTCCGAGATCGGGGCGTTACAATTGTCGTGTATTTTATTTAGTTTGCCACTATACTTTTCTTATTTTTCTAATCAAGTTCCTAGTTTGCACATGGATGTCTCGTCCTCGTTAGGTCTAGTTAGTCTCGTTATTTTAATTCATTCTCAGGATTTCTTTTATTGTAATGGTTTATGGTTGGGGCTCCTTGATCTTGTTACTTTCACTATTTTGTGGTATGACGTTTGTCAGTCGAAATGATGTTTTGTCCTGTTGATGGGAGGGATGGAGGGCAGAGTATTGTGTATTGGTTTTTGATCATCTGTTGTAGTACTTTGAAAGTGCAAGAGAGAAAGAAAGTGTCTGTTGCAGCCTTTTCAGATAAAGCTGCGAGAGAGGAAAATGTCTTCGCTAGTATGCTTTTGTGTTCTTCATTCTCAATTTTTATAGGCATTTGTTTATTTTTAGGTGATAAATACTTATTTATGCATTATATATATATATATATATATATTTGTGTGTTTTGAGACTTTTTTACAGTTGACAACTAAATGAAACAAGTATTCTATTTATGCTTTTGTTTATTTTTTTATTTGTCTTTGCGCTTTAAGACTTTTTTACACAGTGCTTTTAGTTAGGCTGCAAGAGAGAAAGCAAAATTTCTTGTCGTGCATAGACAGTTCTTTGCTGGTACGTTTTTGTGGTCTTATTTGATTGTCTCCTTTTTGTATGCTTTTGTTTTATGTTATTCTTGTTTTTGTGCTTTGAGAATTTTTTACGTGGTGCTCTAAAAGTGCGAGAGAGAAAGGAAGCGTTGTTGCAGCGTTTTCGCTGGTGTGGTGACAATTTGTGTATTTAGGTTCGGCAAAGAACTGGATATCATGTTAGTCCTTTGCATTTTTTCAAATGAAGGTATGCTGTTATTAATATTTTTCTATTATTTAGGTGGGGTGCTTAAGTGTAAAATGAAATTGGTTTAAGTATCATATTGGAGACTAAGATACGATCTTGGCAAAATAAATAAAGGAATGAAAAAAAAAGTATCCATTAGTAATGGATTTTTTTTTTTAGTTTCTGCTTCAGATAGCCAAATTATTTTTCAAATCTATGTAATGGCTATCATGTTAGTTCTCTATATTTTTTTCAAATGAAGGTCTGTTTTTATGTCTGAACTTTTTTTAGTAATGGATACTTTTTTTTTTCATTCCTTTATTTATTTTGCCTTTGACAAATTAGTCTTTCCTCTGCATATTCCTGAAACTCTTGTCTTGTGGCAAAGATTAAACAAGTTTAAATTACCAATAATTAGGTAAATTTTTCTAAACGCTATTTTGAAGCTGTTAATTATGTTAGAAATCTTTTTTTCTAAGTTGATAACAACTCTTGTGTTGTTTTTATATTCATGGAGAGATTGTTAAATTTTATGAACTGTGTTGAAGGTATTGGGTAGTTTGGAATTGTTGTGGCACTAATTGGAGTTTTTGTGGCAGTGTGTATACAGTTGTTTATGCATGATTGTTTTAAGTTAAAGTGTTAGGTGGTGGATTGTTATGGCTGGGTGGTGTTGAGTTATAGAATTGGTTTGTCTTAAGTATTCTAATTTATTTTTTCATACATAGGGCATTAAGACGGTTTTTCCATATTAAATATTTTCCTTATTTTCTCTATGGTTAGTCTGCATAGAGAGATACTAACTTTTGAAAGATAGAAAGTAGACCATGTGAAACTTCCCTTAGAATTTTGAGCTTTGTCCGCTCCTTCATGAATATTCATAATTTACTTATAACCGCTAGTCGCCAACCATTAGTTTTTCTAGACACTGTATTCTGTATGAACTTGTATGATCCCTCAATTACTGTCAAATAGGAGAACTAAAATTAGAATGATCGGCCTCTACTAATTTGGATTAAGGATCATGGAACGGTGGGTTTAGACTTTAATCATTGCGAAAAATTGTGCTCTAAAAGTGCGAGAGATAAAGAAAGCGTTGCTGCAGCGTTTTCGCTAATGGTGACAATTTGTGTAATTTAGGTTCAACAAAGAATTGAATATCATGTTAGTTCTCTGCATTTTTTCAAATGAATGTATGCTTTTATCAATATTTTTCTATTATTTAGGTGGGGTGCTTGGGTGTAAAATGAAATTGGTTTAAGTATCATATTGGAGACTAAGATACGATCTTGTCTGAACTTTTTAGTAATGGATACTTTTTTTTCAGTTTGTGCTTCAAATAGCCAAATTATTTTTCAAATCTATGTAATGGCTATCATGTTAGTTCTCTACATTTTTTCAAATGAAAGTCTGCTTTTACGTCTGAACTTTTTAGTAATGGATACTTTTTTTTTCATTCCTCTGTTTATTTCGCCTTTGACAAATTAGTCTTTCCTTTGCATATTCCTAAAACTCTTGTCTTGTAGCAAAGATTAAACAAGTTTAAATTACCAATAATTAGGTAAATTTTTCTAAACGCTATTTTGAAGCTGTTGATTATGCTAGAAATCTTTTTTTCTAAGTTGATGATAACTCTTGTGCTGTTTTCATATTCGTGGAGAGATTGTTGAGTTAAAGTGTTGGGTGGTGGATTGTTATGGCTGGGTGGTGTTGAGTTATAAAATTGGTTTGTTTTTAAATACTCTAATTGGTTTTTTCATACATATGGCTTTAGGACGGCTTTTCCTTATTAAATTTTTTCCTTACTTTCTCTATGGTTAGTTTGCATAGAGAGATACAAACTTTTGGAAGATAAAAAGTAGACCATGTGAAACTTCCCTTAAATTTTTTAGCTTTGTCTGCTCCTTCATGAATATTCATAATTTACTTCTAACCAGTAGCTGCCAACCATTAATTTTTGCTAGGCACTGTAGTCTGTATGGACTTGTATGATCCCCCAATTATTGTCGAACAAGATAACTGAAATTAAAATGATCGGCCTCGACCAATTTGGATTAAGGATCATGGAACGGTGGGTTTTAGACTTTAATCATTGTGGAGAATTGTTTATAATTGTCTTTGTTGCAGAGGCTGTTTTGTGAAATTTGAAACCACTACTAGATTCCCATATGCATGGGATGAATTAATTCCCGAGGCTATTTGAAATATTTCTAGATTCTGCTGAATAACTTGTTTATTGTCATTGCATAAAGCATGAACAAATGGTAGTATTGGTGAACCCAATATTATTATTATTGTAGGCTGCAACCATCTACCAATTAATAATTGTTACGTAAATTTTATTTAAAAATAAAACTTCATGCAATTTTTTATAAATGGTATGGTTGTAGCCTACAATAATAATATTTGGTGTATTTATAGAACTTTGAATGTTCCTTCATTATTCTGGTTTGTAATTCTAATTTTCTTGGCACTTGCTTTCCTTACTTCTCCCTTCATATTCATTTATAATTTGCAACCTGCTGATTTTTGTATTTTACAACCAAGATTATTCATACATTTTCGCTACACTAATTGAAAGAGGTTCAACAAATTGTTACAAAGTGGTCATTCATGGTTCTTTCTCTATGCATACATATTCTTTTCCACTCTAATAAAGTTGATTCGGAATTTTCTATTTTACGACCAAGACTATGTTTTAGTTTCAGTAATTCTAAATCTCATTTTACCCCTTCTAATTTTTTTCCTTAGTCGGATTGCTTTGATTTATGAAATGAAGTACTGCCAACATGATTACCTAGATTCTCCATATCTATGTTCATCTTTTAGGTGCAGAAACATAGTTCTTTTAAGTGATATCAGAGAAAATGAGTTACATTTCAGGTTTCTTAGTTCTTTCAGTACGACTTGAAAGTTGAAACTCATCATTCTAAAAAATCATACAAACAAATAATAACCAGCTTAATTTCTTAAGTTAAAAAAAAGGTTTTTTTTCCTGTTTTTAGGAGGAGTTAAGGAGGAAGTCACCCTATAAGGAGAGAACGTGAAGATGGAAAAGTTTTAAGCTTATTGCCATTATTAATTATGGTACTGTTGGGTGTGTGTCTTTGAGAAACAATATATCAATAAAGAAAAAAATGAGGTAAGATCAATGGTTGTCACTCAGATTAGAGACCTTAGTAATTGTATTATGGTTGACAAAAGACTCTGCCTTTATTAATTTGGTCTTTCTTTTTGTCAACGTTATTTTATTGGGAATGTGCACATATTGAGAATGAAGCTCTTTCAATTTTTTTTTTTAATTCTTTCATTTAAACATAAAAAGTAAATATATATATATTTAAATAGAAGGATAAAAATAAAAGATTAGATATTAGTATATAATATGAAATCATAGAAGTATATCTCTCGGAATGCTTTCATATTCGATTGAGGGTAGGTGAAAAAAAGATATTCAACCAGTGCATGCGACTAGATGATGATTTCAATTTGATCGAAATGTAAGCATTGAAATCAAACACGGGCATGCTTTTGGGTACTCGATATATTTCTCTCACGACCAAAAACTAAAGATAGCTCCCACACAAACTAAATACAATATGTTACTCAGGTCGTACATTATAGTCTCTCCCTCTATTTTCTATTTTTGTAGCCAAAGATAGTAATGCTATGTATACTGTACAGGCTTCGTATGCTTATGTCCAAAAAAAAAAGAGATCAATAATCACGATATAGGTATTCTTTGTTTTCAAGTAAATTATGAGCTTTTTATTATTTATGGACATATGTATATGCATAGTTATTATTGTTCGCATAGTTGTTAGTGAACCTTTCTAATTATTAAAAATGAATTGGGATAATTTTTTCTCTTATTCTTTGCATTCGTTGTTTTAGCTTTCAAAACAAAACTATAGTGAACTATTATGACATTTATACATAGACTTTCATAGAAGGCCAACTACTATTATATAGTATTCATTAATCCCTTTTCATCAAGATTTTTCTACTTTAGGTTGCTATTTGGAATACTATGAATGCCTCTCATTTTTGGAATGGAAAATAAGTGAGCCTTACCTTGTTATGTAGATTCTCTTTGTTTTTTTCTTTACTTATTTGTCTCTTTGGTTGAGTTGATAATCTAAAATTGTGGTCATGTTTGTATTTGGATTACTTTTCGTCACTTTTTTAAAAATTTTATACATAATGATATCAAATTATACACAATAATAACAAAATTCTTTATGGTACTTTTTCAAAATTTTGTATACTGTGTAGTAAATTGTTAGGTTATTGATACTTTACATTATGTATGTCTTCATTTAAAAAAAATTATGGGTTTTCTTTTTTTTTAGTTTGTATGATATTGTTTTATTCGCTTTATTATTTTTTAATTTAATTGGTTTTACTTGGTTCTTTTTTTTCCCAATGACTTTGAACTGGTTTATTTTTGTGCGTAATTTTTTAGTTTAATTGGTCAAATTTGCTCATTTCTTTTCTAAAATGTCCATGGTTTCTACTTAACTTTGCTTTGAAATTAAATGTTGCAACTAATAGATGTTTGGTTTTAATTTACTTTTATTGTATAAACAAGCTGCTATGTTATTTATTTATTATGTATATTTGGTTGCATTTGTGTATTAAATTGAAGTTGCTATGTTATTTTTCTTTTATATATTTGGTTGAAATTGTATATCTTGTTAAAAATGCTTTTATCTAAAAGTGTGTTTTTCAATTTCAAATCTCTGAGCATTTCTAGATTGTGAGGATTGTATATTGTGTATGTCAGCAGAAGCTTTCTATCAATTTACCTAGCATAAGCTGCCAGCTTGTAAACCACTACTAAGTTATTAACACCAGGTTGGGTAACTTCTCAAATAGTACTATTTTCTTAGTTTAATTGATCTGATTTAGCTGATTTTTTTCTTTGGTACAATGACTTTGGATTTTAGTTTGGTTTATATTCATGTTTTTATGTAATTGTTACTTTTCCAAAATTTTTTGAAAAAAACAGGTTGTTCTATTTTTTGTAAGTTGGAATATTTAGGTTTATGTTTTTATTTTATTTTTTTCTAAGTTTGTCACTTCAACTTATTTGTCTTCTTCTAATAACAAGATGATAGTTTAGAAACGCAATTTATTTTGGTTGAAAGTAATGTATAGTTTAGAAATGTAATATATTTTAGTTGAAGCAAGGTATAATGAATGAAGACTTAATTTTTATCTAGAGCTGGGGTTCAATTGACAAAATTTATGTTTCTAACTTTGTGTGCCAAAAGGCAAAACTGGACATGTGAAGCTACATGTAATTTTGTGTATAAATTAAAAAAAAAATTATAAAATAGGTTTTTTTCTCTTTGAAGAAGATTTTAGGGTAAGTTTCAAGGAAAAAGTTGAATGTCAAACAATTTCTCGTGATTGTGATTGTGCTTAGATTACCATGAAAGGTAATTAAAGCACACTCACATAACAATATGAAGATTTTTTTTTCTTTTCTCTATATGAGATATCATCACAATGTTATATGTAGCAAAGAGTACATTTGGATGTTTCAATTTATTTATTTTTTTTGTTGGTTTAAAAAGCAAATAAAAGGAAAATGCTTCCTTCAAATGAGCCTAACCTCAGGATGTCCTTAGTTAATAACTTAAAAGATTAATATAAAATAAATCAAAGACCAACAACAAATAAATCCACTTCGAATGACCATTATTTGTTAGCACGATTAATAGTTTTTGCTTCTTCTTTTTTTCCCCATTGTTTGTTTTGCTTTTTGTGATTTTTTTGTTTTTTTGATCTTTTGTCTCTATTTTTATTTCTATTTTAATGAAGTATTAAGAGTTGCTTTGATTTATGGCCTGCTGTGATAGGATTAATATATTGATTATTAGAGTTTAACGTTAGTAATTGTGTGTTTATGGGTAAGATTGAAGTCTCATTCATTTTCTTAATAGAACCATATTAGTAATTGTTTTTTTTTTTAACTCATTTGGGTTCAATGTATTGTTTCTTTTCCATCTTTCCTCTATTGTTAATTTGTCCTATATGATTACTCTTAATTGAAAATGAAATTGATAATTACTGTTTTGTTTCTTACCAACCGATTATCAATAAAATTATAATTTCACAAATTTGAGTTGGCCTTTGTATTTGTTTTGATCATTTTTTTAATTATGTTTTATTCTCTTCAACTATTTATTACCATTGGCATCTCTTGGAAATCTTGCAAACTTATTCTTCTTTTTATTTCATTTTTTTTCTTATGTCAACTATCTTAACCCAACTATGCAGCTAGGGTTTCATTTTTCCTTTTCTCACCCTTGACCAAGCAATCTATGGCGACTGGGAATAGCAGCTTGCCACTACGAGCGCACTTCTTTAAAATGATATTACCTTCTAATATGGCCGACAAAAAAATGGTAAGTAATACGTATATCCATTAAGTATTGTTAATTAATTAGTTCTATATCTTCTATTCTGTTTAATTAACTATGTTATGTTTAAACAACAAAAAAAATCAAAATTATGTTTTATTTATATGAGTGGAGTCAATGTTATTCCAATTATCGGCAAATTTCTGTAAAAGCATCTATTTACAATGTCATTATGAAATCATAATTTCATTTGATCTTTGCAAAGCATCCTTGCAAAATTTGTAAGACTGTTTGGTTCTCAGTTTGAAACTACCATTACACTCACTCGTTCCAATAGTGATAAGTGTCAAGTGTGATTAGAGATAGATGACAACAAGATACGGTTTTCCGAAGGTTGGCATGATTTTGTATAGCATCATGGCATAGATATTTAGTATTTTTTTTAGTTTTCAAATATAAAGGATACTTTATCTTCCATGTTCCAATATTTGACAAGATTACTACAGAGATCCAATATCCAGTAAGGAATATTACTAATGAAATGACAAGGTTTGTTTATGTATCAGATGATGAGGAAAAATCAAGCGAAGATAATCCATCAGCTTCTAAAACATTTGAACAAGAAAGACTGAGGATTATTAATGCAAAAGAAAGAGCAATTCAAGTGGCCAACACACTAGAGCTTGCAAATCCTTCATTCGTACCCTCCTTACGCCTTCATAATATATAAAAAAGTTATATAGTGAGTTTAAACTTGTAATCAATGCAAATTATTGTTCAAATTCAATTACTTTCCAAATATATGCTAATGATTTAAAGTATGTATTTGTTGTGCAGGATATGAATTTGTTGGAAAATATCTATCAGACAACCAAACTGTCAAATTTCAGACCTCTGATAACACAAGACAATGGCATGCAGTTTGCTCTTACAATAGCAACAATTGTTCATCAATGAGACTGATAAAGGGATGGACTGCATTTGTATAAGAAAACAATTTAAAGGAAGGAGATGCCTTTATTTTGGAGCTCATCAAAAGGAAGCCTGCTGTACTAAAAGTCTACCTATTTCGTGTAACTAACTATACTTGAAATTTTTTTTTGTAAGTTCTTTCATTTCAATTTCAGATAACTATTTTTTAATAATTTTCTTTTTAATCTAGACAAATGAATAATTTCATTCTTTCTTCTTCTGAACGCTTCGTTTCTTTCTCATATTTTGCGCATTTTTGTATTTTAGAGAACTTAGATAATTTAGTATTTTGGGCAATTTCATAATCTGTATGTAGTACATCTGAAGATAAATATTTAGAATTTGGATTTTATTCACCATCATGATAAATATTTTCAATCATGCTTTGTGTTATTATCAAAATATTACTCAGTATGCGTTACTGCATGGTTTAATGTGCTTCAATATTTGTAGAGAGAAATTTAGTATAATGCATTATTGTAGGAATTGATAGAGTTGGATATTTGTTATATAGTTCCTATATTTCTCAATATACCTTGGGGAATTTGGAAATATAGAAATTTTAGATTGTTTGAAGATACAAATAACTAACTTTTGATCTAGGTGAAAGCTAATGAAGATCAATTAAAAGAACATTTTCTTTAATTTCTATTCATGTCTTTGAATATCAAAACTTGGAAAAAACATAAATATTTCAATTTATGTTTCCGTTTATACTTTGAGAAATTTGCAACTTCCATTCATTGCCTCTCAAATCTTTATTTTGAGAACCATGAGAAAATTCATATTATTTTCTATTTTTAGGTTCTATCTGTTTGATGCAGCCGGTATTCATAATTCTTTATAAGTTTCGATGCATGTAAAAACACTGCTTCATGATCATTAAGCCAAACAATATAAAAATTATCTGTGATGTTCATCTTTTGTTTCTTTTACTATGAGAAACTTATCTAAGTAGTAATGAGAAATCATTGAAAATCATAAGCCATTGGCATCATGAAATTCATACCATTCATTTTTCTGATTATGAATTACTCATCTTTATGTATTGGGTGGTAAGATTCATAACAACGAAGGGTGTTCAACCGGATTCAATTTTTATTTTTATTTTTTTGGATTCAGTTGTAAACCTGAAAAATTGGGATATCTGCCTGGCTTTCATCTGGGCGGATATAAAAACATAATATTCGCTCAGATCCAGTTACGGATTCGGATCTTAATCCGGATGCCCCGTAACCAGATTTATATTAGTTTACCCATGCGTGACTCAAGCCTTGTCTAACTTCTAAGCCCTCGATTTCTCTCGACTGAAAGCCCTCGAAATCGACTGAAAAGAACCCCAGCGTCTCTCTCGATTTCTCTTTGGCGAAACTCCAGTCTCTTTTAGTCAAATCCATCGCTACTGATGACTAGCAGTGGCCGCCATCCGTTAGCATCATTTTCTCCTATTTACTTGATAACTCTCTCTTCTCTCTCTCTCTCTCTCTCTCTCTGTTTAGTTGGATTGTGAATCTCCATCTCTTGCAATTAACAAGAATCCTAGTTGTCTGCAAGAGTGCAATTACGAGTTTACCATCCTTTTGTTCCGTCACTGTTTATTACATCTCTCTCTATCAACTCCAAAACCTAAGGTATGTTAATCTCTTGCTCGCTCTCTCTTTCTCAATTTAGTTGGATTCCTTTTTCTAGGTTCGTGTTTGATTTTCGCATGGGTCTGTTTGGGTTTGTGTTTAATTTCCTAGGTTTAGTATTTGAAGCAATTTGTGTTTGATTTTCGCTGGGTCTGTTTGGATTTGTGTTTAATTTCCTTGGTTTACTATTTGAAGCAGTTTGTGTTTGATTTTCGCTTAGGTCTATTTGGATTTGTGTTAGACTTACAGGTTTAGTAATTTTGCGCAAATGATGGAACATTTAGTTTTAATTTCATTTTGAATGATTTGGGTTTATCTCAATGACTCAAGAAAACACATTTTACATGTTCACATGTGGTATTGGATGACAAAAATGCATTGGAAAAGGGCCACATTTAAATCAAAATCAGAAATTAATTTCATTTGAGAGAGCCACATTGCCCATAATAATTAGTTAAAATAAATTGAAAGATTGATTGATGAAAAAAAGAACTAGGGCATTCATCGGCAACTTGCCAACTTAGTACAATCAAAATAATATCAAATCATTGAGGTTGAGCCTTGTCCTGAAGTCGCTAGGATGTAAGCATCATCATATTGGTGAAATCATCCTTTCAAAATGGTCATACCTCCTGCAAATTAGCACAAAAATAACTTGAAAAGATGATGACAAAAGAGAGCAAGCTAATTAGATAGCCTCATCCAAGGGTCGAGAATGAATATAATACTAAGATTACTTGAGAAAAAACAATTAAACTAATAAAATTGTTTGTGCTCTGTTTTAATGTAGTTTGGACAATTAATGCAACAAGTATGCATGAACCTGCTTCCAATGAATACTGATTAATTTCCTTCTTAATACTTTATTCCCATAATCGATTAATTTCCTTCTAATTACTTTATTCCTATGAATTATAGGAGTAAAGTATTTAGAAGGAAATTAATCAGTCATTCTAATTAAACCATTTAACTTAATTTCTACATTTTTTTTTTTGCTTAAGGTAACTCTTTTCCTTCAACTTCAGAAACTTAAGTCCATTGGCGTATCATATCAGTGAACTTGGTCAACAGGGATCTTGTAAGGTAGATTCAGATTTCCAAATGTTGTTTTAGGTGAAACTGGTGGTTAAAAATGATTGTTAGGATCTTTTTGTTCATTTTCTTAATCACTTGAAAGAGAAGACTTTGATTAAATTTCACTCATTGCATTTAAGTTAATAGAGAAGCTTGTGTCCATGATGATTGAATTGATTGGGGGCCTTTTGCTCCTGTAAAATGTTGCATTGGGTATGATAAGATCAATGTCATGAGTACTCACTTCTGGAACACTTGCTTCTGGAACACTTGATCTTGGTGTTTGAGAAGTTTAGCCAACTGGGTTGGTTTGATATCATGTGTAAGTTTATCTCACCTTTCATCTTATTACTTGTTTGTTTCCACCGTTTCTTGAATACATGTTGAGTTAATTTTATTATTATTTTCTTTCTTCTTCTTATGTTTTAACTTTTATTTGAATGAGTTGCACCATTAACATTTTTGCAGATAGGGAAAAAAATTCAGAACCAACATTTCTTCCCACATTTCGTAAGAGGATGAAGCCCTCAATTAGTCAGTTTACCAGTATGAATGATCTTTGGCAGTATCATAGCAAAAAATGCTTGGTGCATAGTTTCATGTGGCCTATTCCTGTGGGTACTTCACCTTCACAAAGATTTAAGAAGACTTGTAATATGATTGTATTAGACAATTAGTTTAATTAGTTGTGATGTATTACTTTAATTATTTGTGATGCATTATTATATATTTTGTTTTATTTATGTTTTGCGTTGTGATATATTAGTTTAATTAATTGTGATGTATTATTATTTATTTTTTTTATAAAAATCTTTTCAAGTGTTTAAATTATTTTTTAAATAAATCTGGGCAATTCAGAAATATCACAATTTTTTTTTAAAAGTGCCATAAAATATTTTTTTTTAATTTTAACTCGTTTAAAAATATTAGTATTAAAATCTAGATATCTGGTTTTTAAGAGCAAAAATTCAAAAATCGGGATATGATCTGGTTATTCATCTGGATTGTAACCGAATTCAATCTGGACGGATACTCGCTTGGTTTTTTGGGATGCGGTTATGGCCGGATACCTGGATCCGAATACGGATACACACCCCTAATAACAACCAATTGTTACATTTATAATTGTTCACTATATTTTATATTTCCTATATTTATATTTAATAACTGTACTTAAACTCCAAATTCATTTGATATAGGAACATCTATCACATGTTTAAAGTATTGCAACATTGTGTTTACAAAAAAGATTGATAACTAGACGCAGAGGTAAATCAACTCGAGAAGTAGTGCCACAAACATTTATATGTTCTTTTGATAAATGCTATGGATGAAGACACAACATGATATGTATATATATAACCCCCAAAACTTTGTAACCACAGTATGAATGATGAAGAAAATAATTCCATCATTTTTTGGCATTTAAGCAAGGAGTTGTAATTTGAATTCCCAATAAACATGTGTCATTTTCCAAACTTGTTTTAACCAATGGTTTGTTTAAAACTTATTATTATTTGGATTAATAGTTTTCAACTGTAATTTCTTTTAAATATTTTTTTAGAAATTTCTCTTTTTTTTACAGGGCAATGTGCCTCACACATTGTATTACTACTATTATATATAAATATAAATATATATATATTTTTTCAAACATTTGGAGGAAAGGTCCATGGCCTACTGGCCCATCATAGTTCCACCATTGATTGCTCCAATCTCTTTAATTTAAATAGAATGATAAAAATAATAAATTATGTTAATGTTCGATGAAGACTAAAATATGATAAAGAAAAATTTTCTATTATATTATATTTTCACTTTTTGATTGCGGTAGAGATATAGAA
Organism: Platycarya strobilacea; assembly: GCA_036898215.1. Taxonomy (NCBI): domain Eukaryota; kingdom Viridiplantae; phylum Streptophyta; class Magnoliopsida; order Fagales; family Juglandaceae; genus Platycarya; species Platycarya strobilacea. The sequence continues at coordinate 18,822,240 of CM072546.1, read as the reverse complement.
ATCAGGGCTGCTGAAACATCAATAGCACATCCATTTTCGGTTTAAAGAAGAAGTAATTAAAATTTTTTTGGAAGAACATAAAAATTGCATCTTTAAACATGATGCAGAGTTGCTCTATAATTAGTTTTAGGCTTGATAGATGAGATGAGATCTATAACACCTTGCTTTCTACAATCTAAAAAGATGTCATTATTTATTTTTAAGAAAATCACGAGAATCGGAGTGTTATTACTAAACCTAACTTAAAAATATCTTTATTATTATTTTAAAAGAAGCGTCAAGTATAACGATTAATTATAATAAATAAAGTCATGTTGTATTAAAATATTGAAATCATAAATGAGAGTATGCAAAAGCTAGCATTTATTAAAATTTCTCAAAATCCATATCTTAAAAATCATAATTTTTAAAGATTTCATATAGGATCCTGGCCACTATCATGCCTTCCTGGACTAAGTCTTGTTCTGCATCTACCTTCATAAATATTTTGATCAGAAGTGGTTTAAAAACATAAAACAGCTAAAATGAATTAATGACTCGATAAGAAACTAATCATAAAATAAACATACTTAATATAAGGTTTTTTCATAAAATATTTCATGTAAAAAACTTAAAATCATGATTGGTCATACGTATGCCATGAAATGCATGACTTGTCTTTATTTATCTAATTTATCTTACTTATCATACTAACTCCATACATTTAACCATGTGTGCAAACTTGTGCACCGAGCCCATATTATGCATTTGCAAAGGGAGTCGCTACTAGTATTATAATATATTATGGTAGACTATGCTTAAATTCGTAACTTGCACATCCGCTCATAAATCGCATTAATACTATACATCTGAATGACCATCTAATTAACTGTTCTAATCTTATTTGCACTTGATCTTATGGAAGCGTATGTGTCTAATTCAATGTAATATGCATAATACAAACATAATTATAATATATGAAATGAAACATGATAAATAACGTATTTACAAATATCATGACATGCATGGTACATAAATATCGACTCCCAAAGAACTATTTTTAATAATAATATACATAACTAATTAACGTTACTAATCTTAATTTATAATCAAATTACTTACTTTATTATGTTGTTTTCTAAAATTTTTTATTTAAAATTGATTACGGTGTGATGGAGGGGATGCCCGTTGTTGTGATTAGGAGGAAAGGAGGAAGACATGATGGTGGTGGTCTAGCCGTGTTTCATGGTGGGGGTGATGAGGCTACGACCTGCTGAAGGTAAAAAAAGAGTTAAAAACAAAAAATCTAGGCTTGAAGATGTAGGTAAATGTATGGTGTATGAGACTCTATTTATAAGAGGATATGAATTGGGTTTAGGAATTTTAAGGTGAATAGGATTCTAAAATCGTATTCTTAGCGTGTTTGAAATTAAAAACATACCCTAATAATTCATTTAATGTAAGATTGAATGAGACTGAGACTGTGTAAGAAACTTCAATCAGTGATGATTTTGTATTGAAAATTTCACTTCTAACTGAGTGGGTTGATGCTGGGCGTTTAACAGCCTCAATGAAAATAAGACATGTAATTCTAAGTTTTATACTAGACACACTAAAATTGGTCTCATATGATTATATTAAGGAAACTCATCTAAGAGGAGAACAAACATTCAAACTTCATCTTCTTTCAACCATTTTACCACCGCACCAAACCAAGTTCATCGCCACCACAATCGGAAAACGTTGTCGCACCAACAAGCTCTGTCGCCCCCACAATGCTCCTAAAAAAAAGAAGTCAGAATGGGAGATAAAAAACATATTTTTATAAAAGGTTCAAGTGCTTCCATTAGCTCACCCCCATGGCCATAAGTGGCTGATTCAAGTTGCCTTATACTATAAAAACCCATCGTAGTTGCATATATGCCTTAAAAACACCCTACGTAAAAATTACAAATGTTTCCAATCAAAGGAGAAGAAGTAAAGACTTGGTTCGAATCTTAACAAAACCAAAGAACAAGTTTTGATTCCAAAGACAAGCAAAAAACAAGATAATTAGAGAACAGAAGTATATTTAGAGAAAGATCAAAGAGGTTTAAAATAGACAACCTCTTCTAATCCAACAACCTAAATGAAAATGAAAGAAAATTCATAATAAGAGATTGAGAAGAAGCAAAATAAGAAAATTCTGAATAACAGGGGTGATGGAAAAATAGGAAGAAGAGAACACCTTATAATGACACAAAAACTAAACAAAAAGTAGTCTGAGAGGAAATTTATTAGCAAGCATCCTCGTACAAACAAAAACCAAGGGTTTTGGTGCAGGGGGGAGAGGGGTTTCATAAAAGGAGGAATTTTTTTTCTCGAGAAGCATATGCTATGTGTAATGGAAGAGCTATGTTGCAAAAACTCAATGCAGGTTGTTATTTGAAGGAAAGCAGATAGATCGATAGAAAGTTTTCTCTTATAATGAGCGATCTTTAAATTCTAAGAGCAATCTATCTCGTTCAATAAATGCTAAATAGGATTTAACCTAGCTAGTAAGTCCCTCTCTTTTAGCAACCCTTTTTTTCCTTGATTTTCTCTCTTGCTCAGCAAACCCTAACTCTCTCGCTCAAAGGGCACCGCTGGGGGAGGGGGGTGTGTGAGTTGTGCCTCTACCTCCCCCTTCCTCTCCTCTTCTCATTTCTTTCCATTTCACCATCTTCTATTCTCTCTTCCTTCCATTTCTTTTTTTTTTTTCGATATTTCTTTTCCTTTCCCCATATGTTTTTCTCACCGTCCCTATCTCCATCTCCCTCTAGCTCTCATCTCTTTCTTCTCATTTTCTTCGTCATTTTCTTTTGTTTGGTTTGTGTTCTTTTTTTGTTTTGCAGGGTGGCCGACAAATGTGATGAAAATGTGAGACAGTTTAAGTTTTTGGAGGCCGACAGTTGTGACGACTCTCGATGAGCTGGACTTCACACGCATCCCACCATGATCCTCCTAGGACGCCGATCCACTAGTTGCACCAAAATTACGCCGTTTGGAGAGGCGGGTGCCTACACGTGCTATTTAAAGTGGGAGGTTAGTCTGCCTTGAGCCATCATTGGAGGAGTTCATTACAGCCACGCTCGAGGTCGTAGGTTCCGGAGCACCTGCATCTGTCATTCGACTCTTCTGCATATCGACAGCATTGGCCTCCTGTGTTGTTGTTTTCTTTACATTCCTCTAAGGTAAAAAACTAGACCGTTTAGTTTCGGGTTTTCCATTTAGTTGTAATTTATGTCTGTCTTTTAGTGTTAATAATAATAATAAAAATAATGTTACTCGGACTTATAATTCAGAGAGTTTGTCCCAAAACCCGTCTTAGCACGGTAATGAGTTTGTTTGGTAGTAAATGTCTCTTTTGGAGGCATTATTTGGTCTCTCAGTCTGGTCTAAGATGATTGGGAGTTCTGGGCATTTTCATCTTTTTTTAGTTGATTTGTAATAGGTTGCATTGTACACTCCATGTTTCTTAAATGAAATGAAAGTTGACATTCTCAAAAATAAAAAACCCTAGCTAGTAAGTCTAATTAAAACTCTTAATCAACTTCAATAAATGGCTTCCGAGTTCCTGATTTTATTTAATATGACTCATTAAATATAATTTAGGCCTAATAATATTATAAATAATCCGATATTAAAATTATTGAGTCGGGTCAAATTTTTATACAAAATATAATAAATAATTCATTTTTTTTAAATTTAAATATTTTAAAATTTTGGAGAATGCTAAGGATCCCTCTCATTAGGATCCCGATGAGAGGTTTTTTTTATAGTTGTTTTATATGATTTTTAACTAAATTTTTTAGATAGTATTATGATTTTTTTGTATTTTTTAAAAATGTTTTTAAATGTTAAAAAAATCATATAAAAAATATAAATCATGTAAAAAAACAAAAAAAAAAAAACTTGTCATCGGGATCTCAAACCAGAGGGTTATTTAGAATTTTCCTAAAACTTTTGTTTCAACAATATAGTTTTTTTAACTTTTAATTTTTATTCTATCTCTTCTTATTTTATTATTATAATCTAAACAAATCTTCAAAATTTTCATAAAAATTTGGAGCAGCTCCATAATTAATTTTAAAGGTTTCAATTTCCATGCATATTAAACTAATAAAAAAATAATTTATTTAATATAGTTTGTAGGTAGAGTAGTGATGAAAAAAGAGATTGACAGCTTGTTTCAAAAGTAAATTATCTTAATTATTTTAAAAATATTTTACTACTATTTATTTTGTTAATATTAATAATTTATTCCACTATTACTTACCTATGATACGAAATAGTTTCAAAAATTCATCAATTTTAAACATAAGGAAAAAAGGATTAAAATTTTAAATCCCAAGACCAATGCGGACCAACTGTTGGAAAAAAAAAACCCTGACTACTTTGCGCCTTCGCGCGAGGTTGAAGCAAGAAGGTCAGGACTCTGTAGAAGTTGGAAGTCTGGTCAGGAGTCAGGACACAGGAACCCTAAGAATAGGCAACATAATGCCACACTCATTTAGCAGTGTCTGTGTCGTCCTCTCCAGTATACCCCCATTCTTATCCTTCTCCTCCTCCTCTTCTGCTACTTTGCCCAGGAGATTAGGCCGTGCTTGGTCCCATTCTCTCTCTTATGCCACCACTCTTTCCTTTTCCAAGGTCCTTCCTCCACTAGGTACTTACTTCCTTCGCCTCACTAGTTATTAGCAGACACTCGAAAACGTTATATCATTTCCTGTTTGGTTTCTGTATATTGTGTATTCTCAACCCCAATTTTAGGACTGTAAAAAGATCGGATCGGACTGGTGGACCAGACTGGGCCGGTTGTCCCGAACCGATTAATTCCGGTCCGGTCCGGTCCAAAGGACTAGACCGGACCGAACCCCATATATATATTTATATATGTATATATAAAAAAAAAAAATATTAATATTAATATAGATTAATAAATTAATATATAATATATATTAACATATAATATATATTAATATATAATATATACTATTATAATATTAACATATTATTATTTATAGTGTTATTAGTTATAATTTACTAACATATTTAATATATAATATATATTAACATATTAATATATAATATATACTCTTATAATATTAATATATTATAATTTATAGCAGTTAAATTTGGGCTAAAAAAATATTTGATCATTATAAAATTTTAGATTAAATTTATTCCATTAAATTATATGGGGTACCTCTGAATCGGACCGGACCGCTCTTAGACCAAATTGGACCAGACCGGTATGGACCGAACTCCTGTTCGATCTGGTCCAAGATAAGAAAATTTTTGGATTGAATAGAATCGGTTCACAAATTTTTCGGACCGGACTGGACCGGACCATTTACACTCCTACCCAATCCATCTCTCCATAGTTATAGCTTTTTGTTTATCTCATATTTCGCATCTCAACTTGTTTTTTTTTTCTCCATTTTTCTTTTTTGGAAAAAATGTTTTTCCTTTGTTTGTATATATATATATAATAAACAAATGAAAAGAAAATAAAATGGAAATTTTCTTCTGTATGTATTATGCCATGTTGCTTCTAGAAGTTTTTTCATATGTTTGTGTTATGTTCAGGGGATTGTGGGAGTAGTTCTCATTTGTGAATAATTCAAGGTTGATTGAATTCGAATTAAAATGATTTTACATTTACCCCTATGACGGGGCTTCAAAAGTGGGGTCACGACAAGAGCCAGGGTTGGGTGATGGGCTCCAAGAACTTGTTCAAGTTCGCTTGTTTCGAAATCCTATCAGTCCCTTCTTCGCACGGACACCTCTTTCCCATCCGCAGACTCCAAGTTCGCTTCTTTCACGCCAAGAGCCAGGGTTGGGTAATGGGCTCCAAGAACTTGTTCAAGTTCGCTTCTTTCGAAATCCTATCATTCCCTTCTTCGCACGGACACCTCTTTCACATCCGCAGACTCCTCTTCTCTGTCCATTCTTCGAAACCCTTTTCTAACATTAAACCTTTCCCCCTTAACACTAATGGGTTTTCTTCTATATCTCATGCCAATATACCGCGTCCAGGTATTTCCCGCTTAAAACGCATACAATGTCGTTATAGATTTTATTGGAGTGCTTGTAGGTACCGTTAGTATTTGTTAGGATTGTAAGAGAACTAAGGTTGTTTGTCAGAGCTCGTATAACTGCTATGTTCTGTGTTTGAGTATTGAGGTTTTATTGTTGTTGGAGAAGTTGATTAGAGGACCAATATTGGTGTGGGTATCTGTCAGTGGGAACATTTGGTTTATAATATAATTATATTAAGGCTTGTAGAGGGCACATTTGTTTGACTTGTTTTCCTTTCTGAAGTTTATATGGAGAACCCAACAGAAAATGGGCTTGATTCTGCACAATTGAATATTCTGAAGCAGAAACTGGAGGAGCTGGGCATGGACAGTGAAATATGTGTACCTGGGCAATACAACCACTTGCTTTGTCCAATGGTAATTATAGTTTTGCTTACATAATAATCTTTTTGTTTTTGTTAGTAATTGGATTCTTAAGCATTTCAAGGGTCCATTTGGTCTTACTAAACATATAAAATCTGTCATTCCATGTACCAATTTTGTTTGTACTTTGAAATTTCTCAAGTTATAAATGGGGAGTATGTACTTTGACGTTGTAATATGATCCAGAATATCGGCAACGTAGCTGTAGAAAGCCAGTTGCAGAAAATAATTGAGTTGAATTATGGGAGAAAACCAAGGTGGTAATACTTGAAGTGAAAATGAGGTTCTATATGGGAAACCATTTGATATGCCAGCTGTACTGCCTTTGCTTAGTAGATTTAGCATTTAGATTAATGATTTTCTTGATTCTTTTAATTTTGGTTAAAACAAGTATTTAACATGGAAGTAAATCAAAGGAATTGTAAGAGAAGTAAGTGTACTCAACAGGTAGCTTGGTCTGTGCGGTTAACTTGTCTTTCACTTGTTATAGGCTAGTACCCACTGTTGACTCTGTGAGTTATGGTTAGTGATTCTAAATAGATTCTAATTCCGTCCGTGGCTGCGGGTTATGAAATCCATATATAATGAAGGCACATCGGGTGTAGTACTTGTATGTATAACTTGGTAATGCAATATGCCCATAAGATATGGTTTTGTCTTCATATCATAATTTAGGATGTTACCAATCTTATCATTTATACTTTATTATAATCATACTTGCATACTTGTCATATCTTGTCATATCATAGATTTCAAGTGAGATTGTGCCTTATCATATCATAGATTTCAAATGAATCACATTCTTTTATATAATGTTGTGATATCCGTTTTTTCACATAAAATTATGATTTTTCATAAATTCTTTAATGCATAACTCCTTTCACAAAATCATGTTTTTTCATAAATATTTTGATGCACAACTCTCACATAAAATCAAGACTTAATATAAGTATTTTGATGCATAACTCATAAAAAATATGACTTTCATAAATATTTTAATGCATAAATCTTCACATTAAATCATGTATGACTTTTTATAAATATCTTGATGCATGTGTCATGCAGCTAATGTGAAACTTATACGTAAAATCATGGTATTTATAAATTAATCATGACTTGGGTGTACGAAAAGGGCTTCCAATGGAGGCTTATATACATAATATTTTTATCAAAGATATGTCGTTTACCGTACATACGTGTAAGGATATAATCATGCCACTTATCTCGTAGTGTTAATCCAGTATTCTGGGGTGAAGCTGATTGATTACCTAGAAAATACCCATAACTCATGTAAATTTCTAATTTATAACGTACTTCGTGATTAAAACATGAGATATTGAAATAATTTTTTATTTTGATAAAGATAATAATATTATTAAAGCCAACAGGCTAAATCAAGTACACCGGAAGTGTACAAGGGGGAGAACCTAGATACAAGCTATAAAGATCAAGCTAAAATAAAGCATTACAAGAAGTCCCATCCCCTACAAGATTATAAACCCACAAATTGAGAGTACTAACGAAAAAGGCCCTTAAATTCCCCAAAGAACGTTCACAATCATCAAAACATCTTTCATTTTTTTGGACCATAAACACCAAAACAAACACAAATAGACAATTTGTCGAAAATCAGCATCATTATCATGAATAAGGGAGTCGTTCCAACTTGCCAAGAAATCTACCACTTGCAAAGGCATGACCCAAGCAAAACCAGCCCTATTGAAGATATTATTCCACAAAGTTGTTGCCACATCACAGTGCAGAAAAGATGACTAATAGATTCTCCAGCATTCTTACACATATAGCATCGATCAATAATAAACAGCCCCTTCTTTCTCAGATTATCAATATCAAAACTTTTTCAAGACAAATCAACTAGCAAAGAAAGCCGACTTTGCTAGGGCCATTAGGTTTCCAAATACATTTCCAGGGGAAAACAATATCATTCTTATAGTTCAGCACTTTGTAAAATGATCTAACTGAAAAAATGGATTTGGAATCATGAACCCACTGCAACTTATCCTCCTTAAAGATCAAACTTTGTATCATAAAGCATGGCAAAAAAATCACAAGTTTTGCAAAGCTCCCAATCCTGTAAATCCCTATTAAACTCAACTTTCCAGTGGTATGAGTTATTTAGAATCTGAAAAGTATTAGCCACAGAGGCCCCTTTATGTCTAGCTATCCTAAAGAGGTTGGGATAACTAAGTTTAAGTGCTGAAATCTCGCACCAAACATCATGCCAAAAAAGAGTGTTATTCCAATTGCCCACTTTATATCTAATATTATTGACAAAATCCCCCCAACCCAATCTAATGGATTTCCATAGACTTATTCCAAAAGCCCCTTTAGCGTCATTAGTATACCAATTCTCCCACATTGTTCCATATTTTGTATCCACAATCTTCCTTCATAAAGCATCTATTTCATGAACATATCTCCGAAGCCATTTCGCAAGAAGCGCCTTATTGAAGAGCCTGAGATTTCTGATACCCAATCCCTTGCAAGACACAGGAGCACAAATTTTATTCCCACGTACCAAGTGAAATTTTCTTTCCTCCCCATTACCGTCCCATAAAAATTTCCTGTAAATTTTTTCAATTTTCTTAGCGACTCCTGCAAGGAGTGGAAAGAGAGCGAAGAAATCGGAGGGAAGGCTAGTCAAATTATTTTTAATCAAAGTGATTTTGCCTCCTTTAGATAGGTATAGCTTTTTTCACCCGGCAAGCCTTTTTTGAATCTTCTCAATCACCCCATCCCAAATAGAAGAAGCTTTATGGGAAGCTCCCAAAGAAAGTCCAAGGTATTTTATCGGAAGAAAAGAGATATTACAACCCAGAATATTGAAATAATTATATTTCCCTAAAGCCTAAAATCCTCAAAACCCTAAAATATCGCCACTTCCCAAATTCTTGGTTTTGATATAATGTCTCCAAATAATTACACGATTAAATCCTAAAATCATATCAACTCCATAATATTGACATTGAAGCCAAAAATCTAAAAATTTAATTTTTGACGTTCTGTAAATTACCTTAAAAATATTATAAACCTTTTTTTTTTGAGTCCAAACTCTCATAAATTGACATTCCTCATTTAATCCATAAAACATAAATCTAAGCCCATTTAGAATTGTATAATCCATAACCTAGTTATTTTAGGCCGTAATACTCACTGCATGACCTAAATTGCACTTACATAGCTCACAAATATTTACTTAACAATCTGTGACTAAAAGAATGGGGCATATAAGTATTTTGGCTTAAAGATCTTCAATGATCAATATGATATTGAGGGACTTAAGAGAGAGAGAGAGAGAGCATGCACTAAGAAAGTTTATTTTGATTTTTTTGATGTTGGGGAACGTCTAGAAGGCAGGGTCCTTTAGACCCACCCTTGCAGAGTAAACCTTGGAGTGCACCGTATCTTAGAAGTTTCCCTACAAGAAATTGGCTAAGTCGTTGACTTTTCACCAGGGGTATGGTCTTAAAGGATTGTTTGCACCCATGAGGTGTTGAACCTTGGATCTTGAGGGGAGTGATACTCGAAAACCAAGGCCTTCACCACTTGGGCTAACTCGTTGGGGTTAGCACTAAGAGAGTTTATTAACTAAGAGAACAGAGACTCACAGTGTTTCTGGTGAGGGAAAACCGAGAGGTAGAGAGAAAACCGAGGGGTGCTGTCTGATGTGGAGTAATGGTTGGTGGCCCATGGAGTAGCTAGCCAATGGTGGTCCAAGGTGGTTGATGATTTAGCTATAGCTTCAAGGATTCCCAGTGTGGGTTGTCATGCTTGGACTGCTATGATGCAATGGCTTGGTGCCCCACCCATGGCATACGTATACTTGATAGAGTAGGGGAAGGCCCATGATGTAACAACGACCAAATCAGGCAGTGGGTGCCAGCTTCCGTCGTCGACAACAGAGGTGCAGTGGTTGCATTAGCTGCTTTGGTTTTTGTGGGCTAAACAAAGGATGTTCATGCATCTTGCATGGTGGTGTTTGAGTGCAGGGTGGCTGATGGCATGGACGAAGAGGGTGGTTTAGGGCAGTTCATGGCAGCTGGGTGTTGTTTGGGCTGGTTCACGCTTGTTTCGACGTGGGCTTCAACGCTAGGCTATGGTGCATGTTGGGTGGTTATTTCTAGCTTGGTCGTGCGAAGGGTGGTGCTGCACCATCTCTGTTGGACTTCTGATTGGCAACGTGAAGGGGCTGGAGGGTGGCTTGTTGTACATGGGGAGGGGCTTGATAGACTTGGCTGGCCGTATTTCATGGTGAGGGGAGAATGCCTGCGGCTGGGAGGAAATCTTTTGTGAAGGGTGTGTGTGCAGTGCGGCAACCTTAAGCTCTAGATTGCAGATGAAGACTTACGTGCATGAGTTTAATATATAGAAGGCAATTGGTTTAAGAAATTTTAGCATGAAGAAGACTGTAGATTTGTAACCCTATTCTATTTGGAATTGAAGGCTTCCATGGGTGAGAAGACTTCATAATAGTGTACAAGATGACCTTGAGGCCTTGTTTGTCTTAATAGTTCTCATCTCATCTCATTTTATCTAATTATTTTGACTTTTTCAAATTCTTACACAAAATAAAATAAACAATTTAATTTTTTAATCCCAAAACGAAATTAATATTAAAGAAATATATTTTAATAATATTTTATTCAATTTTCAATTTTTATCTTATCTCATTTGCAAAACCATACGAGGTCCGAATCTCATGTGGAGATGAAATCACACATTTATCTGAAGGAAACATCTCATTGACATTTATTAGGCTTGTAATTAAGCTGAGGCAAGCTGGTCTTTGGCTTGTCAAGCTAGGCTCGACTCAAAATTCTCTAGTTTGAGCTCGAGCTTGTATTTGAGATTTTTATTTATTCTTTATTCAAGCTTGATCGAAAAGTTAAATTTTTAACTCGAACTTGAGATCGTCTCACAAACGAGCTTGAGTTGAGCTCGAATTGTTTAATTTTTTTTTATAACATTTACTAATTATTAAATTAGATAAAAAATAAAAAACTTAATATTGAATTTGTACAACTAACAAATAGAATCTCTATTGACTTATAAGGTTTTAAAATTTATAAATAATTAATATTTAACTAGGTGATATTTATCCATTATAAAAATAATTAATACATACATATAATATGATAGCATAGATCTATTTTTTATGTGGTTCCCACATACTAGCATATGAACTTATTAAATCTTATTGACTGATCCTTGTACAAGTTATAAAATATAGTTATAAATTATATTCAATATATAGATATAAGTAATTAAGTTACATATTATATATTTAATTATAAAAATGCTTGTATTATTAGCTAATACATATATATTTCAATATATAAATGAGTTTTAATCTAGTTGAGCTAATGAGTTAACTCAAGCATAAACGAATAGATTTTAACGAGGTTTAGCCGAGTCGAGTTTTATCGGTTATGTATCATTTACTAATCGAACGAGTATCTGTTTTTACGAATGATCTTTTTTCTTTTTTCACGAGTCGAGTTCATTTACAATCCTATCAACATTACTTTGTCGATGTAAATTAGCCATTCTATGAAAAAACTTAGTGCATTTATCCATCTCTTTTAACCAAAGAACCCTTGATTTTTGTCGCCAAGAAATCTCCTCCATCAGCAATACCCTCTCAAGATCAGCCAGCACATATTTTTTCCTCAACAAAGCCCTCCTAACCCCATTCTCCCCCCAAGCCTCCAGGTCATTCAACTCCTCCATAAGGGTATTCTTCTGGCTATCAATATTCCCAAACCTCCAGGTTATCCAACTCCTCCATAAGGGTCTTGAGCTTGCCAGCAAGAATAAAACTAGGAGTACCCGTAAACTGATGAGACCACCAACATCTCACCTTATCAACAAAAGTATCAGCTCCTAGCCACATAATGTTAAACATAAAGTACCCGTGACCCTCGTGGATACCTCCACAATCCAGCAAAATAGGGAAGTGATCTGAACATACTCGAGATAATCTATTCTAACACAACTCCGGGTAATGAATTTCCAAAAAAGGAGAAACAAGAAATTTGTATGGTCTTGACCAACCCCGACTATTGGACTGAACCATGTGGACACAACAACACAAGAGGGAGATCCAAAGTCCCAAGTAAAAGATAAACTTTTAAAATCCTCCATTGCCGAAGAAATACTAGCTTCCCTTGATCTCTCACTAGGGAAGCGAGTAATATTGAAATCTCCACTTATACACCATGGCTCATCCCAAAGATAATACATACACACATTATAAATATACTTGTGATATGTATATCATATATTAGATATTAAGTAGCAATATGTAATAGAAATTATACATTAACATATATTTGTGCATACATATGTATATATTAGTTATAAATATAATTATGGGTACAAATTATAATATTGTATTAGTTTTTTTTAAACATTTGACGAATACATAAAAGTGCAATTTTGATTAATTTCACTTATTATTATTTTTTTAACTTGAGAAAATATGAAACTTGATTAAGCACTCGACTTGATTACAATTTGAGTTTCAAGCCGAGCTTGAGCTAGGACTATGCAATATTCGAGGAACATCCTCAACTTGCATGAACTCAGCTCAACTACAGCCCTATTGATAGTTTTTCACGGGGTTGGTTGGGAGGTGTGGTTCATTCTTACTCGGGCTTAATGTAGTGGGAGTAATTTTTTTCACGGGTTTGGTTGGGAGGCGTGGTCCGTTTTTACTTGGGCTTGATGTAGTGGGAGTAGTTTTTCACGGGTTTTTTTGTGATGGATTTCTTGTATACTTCTAGTGTACTTGGTTATTCCTTTTCATATTTATAATATTATTACTTATAAAAAAAAACTACAGCCCTATCGACAATATTTATAATGTATAGTATTAAGAAAACTTTGTGGCTATATTTGCTGCAAACTTGAAACAGACAATCCTACACGATATTTTACATTGCAAAGTAAGTAGAAGTTGTGCCTTTGTAACATTTTGAGTGAGTCCTACTTTCCATTAGGGCTTTACGAATTGGCAAGTGGATTTGATTGGTGGTTTCTTATATTGTTATCAGGGACTTGGCCATGGAAGATGAGGTAGGGTGGACAATGTCTAGGACTGATCGTTTTACACAAAGTATTATCTTATATGCCTTTGAGGGGTCCCAGACATATAACATCCCTTTGAATGAGATTTGTTGTGTTTTGGGTCTTCTAAAGTAGCTTTTCTTGCAATGGTACTCTTTAGAACATTTTGACCAATATTATTTGTAAGAGAGAGATTCTTTTCTTTGGTTGTATAATTATAAATAATAGTAATTAGGTGTTTCAATTTGTATACTTTCTGTTAATTTGGGTAGTGCCTAGATTCATTCTATTCAATAAAGAATCTTACATAAAAAAATTATAAAAAATGAAGGAATGATGAATCATCTATTGTCACTCTGCTAAAAGAGCTTGACATCATTTGTGCCTTTTGTATCCTCCTTGATTCCTGATGGGAATCTTTTTTTTTTTGATAAGTAAAAGATCTTATTAATAAATAGAGTGGCATCAAAGCTAGTGACAATAAGCATACATGCCCTTTTAAGAAGGCGCTCTAGAAACAAGGAAATCATGAAGATCCATGCCATTAAAATCCACGGCAATGGACCATGTACAAAGAGTTCTAAAAAATAAAACTTTAAGCTCCTCTTTAGTTCTCTCCATGTTTTCGAAAGTTCGCTCATTGCGCTCCTGCCATAAGTACCGCATGATGCAAATAGGGAACATCTTCCAAACGGTCTTGATATGTCTCGTGCCCTGAATCGAAGGCCAGCCCTTCATAATATCTAACACGGTCTCCGGCATGACCCATGCTAGATTCGATCTGCCAAAAATCTCATCCCAGAGAATTCTGGCTGTCTCACAATGTAACAGAAGATGATTTACCAACTCGCCCCCTCACCGACACATAATACTTTGTATGGACAGCGGCTAGGTGGAAAGATCCTCACCATCGATTCGCCCCCTCACCACATAATACTTAGTTTACGAGTTATCATGTTTTAGTGTGAGTTTTGGAAACAAAAGGAATCATTTCGCTTAGTGAAGCTGCCCCTTCACTTAGAAAGAATATGAAGAAGGTAGCAGCTGCTGGTTTTTAAAAGTCACCTGAGCATTTTATTTGTTTTTTTTGATTAGCACTGGGTGTCATTGAATAGCATCCTGCCTAATTCTGGGGATGCATAGGCTCTTGGCAATGAGTTTCTCGCAAGTTCAAATGGGTAATTCAAGGGGAAAATCCCATAGTTCACTGGCCCCTAGAAATTGTTTGCTCCCAAGGGGATTTGAACCTTGAAAAATCATATTATTTTGCAGAAATTTTGGGCCTTGAGTATATTTTTCTACCACAAAATGGTTCAATTCCGACTTAGATATGCATTTAGTCTTGCCTTTTCTTTTGAGTATGAAGAAGTTATATTCAGATTTTTTTTTTTTTTTTACTTGTACTAATTTTTATCTGTTTGTTGGTTAATTGTGGTATGTTAGTGCAATGGTGGCGGTTCAGAGGAAAGGAGCTTATCTCTTTTTGTTACAAGCGATGGGTATGCTTCTTTTGCTTTTTTAAGTTTATTCTTAGCCAACTGCAAGTATTTTTATGTTGCACATATTTGAGTGTTAAGGGGTGCTGCTTTATGGACGTGTTTCCGTGCAAAATGTGGATGGAAAGGCAGTACAAGAGTAAGATAGTTTCTCATCTCTGTGTGGTTCGTATCTCTTCCCGGTTGTAATTTTGAAAATATCTAAACAAGATGGTCACTGGCTAGTGTTATCCCCTTGGTTGCAGGCAATTGCAGATGGCAGGCCATATTCTGGATCTTTGAACCAGTTGGCCAGACTTAAGAGTAAAAGAGAAATCACAGTGGAGAATCTGCAATTAGAACCACTTTGTAATGAGGTTGTTAAGCTTAACCTTTTTTTACCACTTTCCCTTATGTGAGATTGAAATCACTTTAGATGGTTTGGGCTGTTGCCGTTATGTATCCCTAATAATTTGCTTACCTCTCTCTCTCTCTCTCTCTCTCTCCATACAATAGTGCATTTGTTCATTGGTAAATAAGTAACAAAAGTAGGCTCACCTAAAGGCACAATTTGTCATTTTATTCCTGATTACATGGAAAGAATTTAGTTTGTGGATCATTTTCAGGTTTACTGATGTGGGCCGAATGATGCTTTTGATTGTCGCTTTTTACAAATGCATATTAGTTCCATGCATCTGAACCTAAATAGTAGCATGGTGTCCTCATTCAGTTGCATCTTTGCATACATATATAGTATTATTCGTTGACTTTGACAATCTCTGTAGTTAGGCAAATCTGATGTATATTGCTAGTGTACTTGGTGCCTTTTTGATTATTCATAAATATTATCCTACTTATAAAAAGAAGACATTAGCTGGTGCGAGGGTCTCTCTAGAAACTAGTATTTTGGGATGATGACCAAGGATGTAAAATCTTGTTTTATATATTCTTCAAATCAAAAGAAAAAACTCTAGAAGCTTTCATTTCTGTGGTTGTGGCAGAGAAAAAAGGCCTTGTTTGTTTTGAGGGATGAGACCAAACACTCAAAATACATCTCAAACTCATCATTACACTTTTTCAAATCCCCATACATAATATAATAAAAAATTCAACTTTTTCGAATTCTCATATCACTTTTTCAAATCCCCATATAAAACTAATCTTTAAAAAATATCTTACTATATGTGTTTAGGCATCTTAAAAAATATGTTACAATAATTTTTTTTTTTCATTTTTATCTCATCTCATCTCTGAAAACAAACAAAGTCTAAATGTTTAGGCATCGAGTAGCATACTATATGTGTTTCTTCTTCAAGACAATATTGGTCAGTTTCTGATATTGTATAATGTAGATTCTGCGTGTTTTTTAATAAGCAAAATTTATTAATGAGCAACAAAGGCAATCTAAGTACATAGGTCATAGCCCAGTAAGAAAGAAAAGAAAGATTAATTAAGTGGCGAAAACTTTAGCTGGGAGTGCGTATGATGAAATTCAATGATTTTTTTGATAAGCAATAACCTTTATTGATTGAATGCAACTAGGCAAAGCCCATGTATGTAGGGGGTATACAAAAGAGACGCCTAGTTACACTCTAGCAAGTTGAAAAGAACTCAAAAAGTCATGAACATTCTCTCCCTTCAGTACAATAGCAGAAAACCATTGAACCAAAGAAGATACAAAAAAGTTCCCGATTTCCCCCAAGGTCCTCTCTTTGTTGTTGAAGCATCTCTTGTTTATTTCCATCCATAGGCACCATAATAAAATAGAGAGATCATTCGCCATGTCGCAGCCAGCTTAGCGCATTGATGGTACCTATTTAAGCATGCTAGGAGGTTCATAGCACTCTTGGGCATAACCCAATACAAACTAGCCCTCCTAAGTAGTCCATCCCATAGCTTCCTTGCCACTTCACAATGCAGAAAAATATGATTAATGGTCTCCCCATTTTTCTTACACAAGTAGCATCATCTCATGACAATCAACCATCTTTTTCTTAAGTTGTCAGCCGTCAAAATGGTACCTAGAGCCGCTGTCCAAGTGAAAAAAGCGACTTTAGGTCGCGTTGGAGCTCTCCATATGACCTTCCAAGGTGGCGTTCACAGCATTCTATCCCTCCCATTTCCTCCTAATTGCCTAGAGTAAATGAAATTGTAAAAATCTGCTATCTCATCCACTTTCCAATCCTGAATATTTCTGGAAAAAGCCAGATTCCAACGTCTTCTCCAATGAAAGTGTTCTTAAAAGAAATTCTTAAGCTCATTCACAGTCTTCTCACAATTCTCGAAGCTTTGGTCATTTATTTCTCCATATGCACCATATTAGGCAAATTATGGTCATTTTCTACAAAGCTTGACTTTATCGATTTTCAAACCGACCTTTCCAACATGTGGAAAGGTCCATCACCTGTTATGGTGTGTCCTAGTCCAATTTAATAGGGCTAAATACAGGTTACCATGAAGCACTAGGAACGCCCCAGTGTAGTGACAAATGATCTATGGTTTTCCCATTAGTGTTCTTTATAGATGAATATGACTAATATTGTTGACACGCTGACATATTTTCTTAAAGAACCTTCTCTGTTAAACTTTTTGTTAAACTTTTACTGAAAAAAATTGTCAAAGATGGTTTCCATGATTCTTCTAACTAATTATAGTCAAGGTGCTGGCTAATGATTATGGAAAAGATTATTTCAAAGACTCAAAATACCTTCATTAGGTGTAGACAAATTCTTGACTCGGTTTTAATTGCAAATAAATGCTTGAAAAGTGGATTAAGAATGGGGAAAGCTGGAATTTTTGTTAAGCTAGACATGGAAAAAGGCTTTGATCATGCCAACTGGGATTTTCTACTTTACATCTTTGGGAGATTCAGCTTCGGAGAAAAGTAGTGTTCTTGGATCAAATTTTGTATTTCTTTAGCTATATTTTCAGTTTTAGTGAATGGCAACCCGGTTGGATTTTTTAGTAGCTCTTGGGGTTTGAGGTAAGGAGATCCCCTATCTCCTTTTCTTTTTGTGATTGTGATGGATGCTCTAAGGCGCATGTTTGATGCGGCTGTTGGAGGTGGATTTTTGTTGGGTTTCATAGTGGGAGATGAGTCCTGGGGCATTACTACAGTATATCATTTGCTCCTTGCAGATGACACTTTAATTTTATGTGATTGCAATAGAGAGCATTTTCGAGCTTTGAGAATTGTTTTTTTGAAGCTGTTTCGGGTTTGAGAATCAATTTTTCTAAATCTAAAATTGTTCTGGTGGGCTCAGTTAGGAACATTTCGGATCTGGCCAATGCTTTGGGTTGCAAGATTGCTTCACTTCCTATGAAATACCTTGGTCTTCCTTTGGTAGCTCCCCACAAATTAGCTTCCATTTGGGATGAAGTTATTGAGAAGATTAGAAGGCGGCTTACTGGTTGGAAAAAGCTATACTTGTCTAACAATGGTAGAGTTACTCTTATTAAGAGTACTTTGACTAATCTCCTCACTTATTTTCTCTCTCTCTTTCTGTTACCTGTTAGGGTTGCTAAAACTCTTGAGAAACTCTATAGAAATTTCCTATAGGACAGACCTGGAGAGGGAAAAAGTTTCATTTGGTGAGTTGAAATAAAGTTTGTATTCTGGTTATCCAAGGGGGTTTAGGTGTGTGCAACCCAAGACTTTTCAACAAAGCTCTTCTTGGTAAATGGCTTTGGAGATACCACCACCTTGAGAGCAATGCTCTATGGAGAAAGGTTGTGGATATCATACATGGAAAATTGTGGGGGAATTGATGTTCAAAAGAAGTTAAAGGCCCTTTGGGGTAGTTCTATGGAAGTGTATTCGGCTGGAATGGGATGTCTTTGTTAAGCATACTCACCTTAAGGTGGGGAATGGGGCAAATATTTACTTTTGGCTTGATATTTGGAGTGGGGATTCTCCTCTCAAAGAAGTTTTTCCCGACCTTTTTAGGATTGCTAGAAACAAAGAGGCTGCTGTAGCTGATTCTTACTTTTTTTTTTTCCAACGATTTGACTTGTTAGAATGTGGGATTTTCAAGTGATATACAAGATTGGGAAGCAAATGAAGTATCTGATTTTCTAGAGAAGTTGTATGAGAATAAGATTGTTCAGAACCAAGAGGATGATTTGCCGTGGATACACTCCAAAAATTCCAGATTTTCACTTAGTTCTTATTACAAAGCCCTTACAAGTCGTGGGGGTAAAGTATATCGGTGGAAGAGTATTTGGAGAACTAAAGTGCCTAGTGAGGTAGCTTTTTTCTGTTGGCTGGTTTCCCTTGGGAAAATTCTGACTATTGATAATTTGAGAAAGAGTGGCGTCTAGGCAATCGAATGGTGTTTTACGTGCAAGAAAGACGGCGAATCTTTATATCATCTTTTCTTGCATTGTGAGGTGGCTACAGGGTTCTGGAATGAAATTTCTGCAAGGGCTGGTTTTTCTTGCATGGGTCGGATATTTTTGCTTGCTGACCAGGAATTGTTGGGAAAGATATATCTCCTGCTGTCATGAAGATTATTCCCTTATGCTTATTTTGGTGTTTATGGGCTGAAAGAAATGGAAGATGTTTCGATAGTTGTGAGCATTCTTTAGGGGAATTAAGGGATTTTTTTCATGGGACTTTCAGATTTTGGGTTTCAAACCTTGTGAGGGATGGGAATGTTTGCTTTGTTCTGTCTTAATTTTAAGTTTTAGTTTGTAAATAGGTATATCTCAATTGTATACTCCCTGTGTACTTGGGCTATGCCTATTTACTCGGAATACGATATTTTTTATTACTTCTAAAAAAAAAATGATTCTTCCTACTAATTTTTGGGTGGTATGGATTAGTGATAACTAAGCACTTGCAATCAGGGATTTTTTATTTTTAATTTTTGGTGTGATTTAAGTAATGCCACAATACCTTTTTCTTCAAAACCTAATGTGACTAACTTTCCTGACGGTATTGTGATATGGATATGTTACCCAATGATTCTTAGGGAAGAACGTGACTAGTATGGTCAACATGCTGTTGTGGCAGAATGTTGTAGACCCTTTTAATTTTATTTTGAAC
The DNA here is from genome assembly GCA_036898215.1 of Platycarya strobilacea. NCBI lineage: Eukaryota > Viridiplantae > Streptophyta > Magnoliopsida > Fagales > Juglandaceae > Platycarya > Platycarya strobilacea. The sequence continues at coordinate 18,802,165 of CM072546.1, read as the reverse complement.
AAGGCTATTTCTTTGCATTCTTCCATATTATTATCTAGGTGAATTGTGGTTGAAGAACAATTGATATTTGATAATGAAGGATAGATTTATCCTATTTTGTTTGCTGTAGCTTGTACTGAATATAATATTATTTTTATTATTGCAGCTAATTGCTTATTTTGCCGAGCGGTTAATATCATGGAAAACACTGCAGAGAAATGCAATAATGCAGAAGAGATCTGGTGATCAGGTGCACGGTGCTTCTGAACAAACCAAAAGAGAAATGCCTGTTTATTATATTGCTGACATCAGTTTTTACTTACAAAAAAAGTGATGGCTTCAGTTGTGTCTTGATTAGAACGAGATATTAATGTGGTATATAATGATCACTATAATGAGTCAATAGAAGTGTCACTTATCAAAGAGGGAAAAAAGTAGAGCATTGGAGCATGTAGACATGACTACCATTTAGTGTTCGGTACTTTATGCCCATCTTTTTTTAATAAAATTCGATACCTTTACATATAAAAATTGATATATATCTTTTGTAACAAATTTATTCCATACGGTGAATTCTTTTCACAATAGCTATCTTATCAAAAATAAAAACATTAGCAACGTTTAAAAAGTCCATATATGTCTATGGGTGAGAAAAAAAGGGGTTGCATGGTTATTTTTTTGGATCATTCATCTGGATTCATTTCTGTAGTATCCAACTACCCAGTAATATACATCAAACTGATAGTTTTCTTAACATTGAGTTGATTAGAATTGATAGTTGGGGTAAAAAAAGAGGAAGGTGGAAAGAACTGAAAATAAGTTCAACTGTACATATGGAATAAAGTGGCACTTTTATTCTTATCAGTTCTGAAGTAGGAAAAGTGAGTTTAGTTTCCCCCCGCTGCATGTGGAAATGAAAACTTGAAAGCTCAGTTCTATATAACAAAACTGGCAAAATCTAAGCTAAATGTGACAGCAATTCTATTTTTCTGATTGCTTCTGTAATGTTTTTGGCAGATTGCAATTGCATTTACTTATCGGCAAAATGGAAAGCTTGTTAGTTGCAAGTATCGAGACATTAACAAGAAGTTTTGGCAGGTCTGAGCATAACAGTTACTCTAGCTATCTAAATCAAGTGATAAAAATGCAATGTTTGATATGCTGAGTGAGAAAAAGGAAAAGAGAAACTCAGGCATGGTTTATATTGTACAATAGAATCTATTATTATAAAGTATTTTAGATTGATGGGAAAAACCTTCTGAACTTCTTTTGAGGAAATTTATTAGCTTAGAAACCTGCGGGTTGGATGATGAAAGCTTCTGATTGGTGCCCAATATGTGAGTGGAAGTAATCCGTTGACTATGGGGGTCTAATCAGGAATCTTTTGTGAAAAAACTCCGGAGAGTAATTGAAGGTTACCTTCTATTCCTTTGGTGTGTGCTCTTGAAGGTTTAAATGCTCCTACTTAGCAAGGACATTAACTTTTTGTAATTGGCATTCCCGCCCATTCTTTGATCAATAAAGTTCATTATTACCTATCAAAAAAAGAAAAAGAGAAAGAAAAAGGTGTGGCCTTGTAACATGTTGCAGCTGAGACTTCTACCTTCTCTTAACATGAGCTTGAGTTTTTTTGTTAATTCTCTCTTACCCGTTATGATTACTTTCTTGGTATGTCATAACATGTTTCTGCCTTCAATACTTGAAATTGAACTGAATTAATTGTCTTATAGATCTGCTTTTATTTCAGGAAGTAGACACTGAAAAGATCTTTTATGGTCTTGATGACATTAAGGGGAAAAGTGATATCATCATTGTATGGCTTCCATTCTTCTATAATATTAAATGAGATCAACACAATTTCATCCTATAATTATTATTTCACTTTATTATTATAGGTTGAAGGTGAAATGGACAAGCTTGCAATGGAAGAAGCTGGGTTTCGAAATTGTGTGAGTGTCCCCGATGGTGCCCCTCCATCTGTTTCTACAAAGGAGTTGCCACCTGAAGAAAAGGTCTTTTCTATTCTTAAAATTCTGAATTATCTGCCCTGCACAGTCTGTGCCAAGGGAAAAAAAAAAGAACAAAAGAAGCAAATTAGCCATTTAAAAGTCATTACCTATAAAAAAGGATCAATGCTATTAATTTTTATGAACGCTAATATTGTTATATGTTAAAACTTGGTTTTTGACCGTGTCCAAAAATGTTGGATATACCCCCATAAAATGACGTCTCTTTCAACAGGAAGGATGTGCTCACGTTGAGAGAATTATAACATAACGGGTGCAAACAGACTCTGAGACATAACCTATATGTCTCTACTGTTTGAGAAAATACACCAATCTCTCTTGAGGTTTGACTGTTTGAGAAGTATCAGAGACTTAACTCTTTAGAAATGATGCTCTGCTCCCCAATAAAATTTCTTTCGTAACTTAACAATATATGAGTGGTCCTAAGGGTGTATTTATTATATGGATAAAAAATTTAAGGGGGCAGAGTGACTTTTCTGAAAATGGGAGCCCAAGCCCTGGGGGAGGTTGTAGAAAGTATTGTTATGAATATAATTTCCCGTACCATTAACCTCAGTTTGCTGCTTGTGTTCTTGTACGAACAAGGTTGTTATAGTGTAAGCTTCACTCAGATGGAGAGATAGGCCTTACTTTATTTACGTTTAAAAGTAGTTTCTACTATATATATGTATATATTTGTGTTGCACTCTTGGTACTGGATGTTTGTAGTATGGGATCATGTTTAAATCTTTGTCTAGCTACTTTCCATGCTGCACTTTTTTTTTTTTGATAAGTCACTTTCCATGCTGCACTCCTTGTGCGAATTGAACCCAGGATGTTTCAATATGCACAGCTCATCCCAATTCTGCATTTTGACCACTAGATTGCACCCTGACAGGTCCTTACAAAAGATTTTAGCGAATGGAAAATTTTAGGAAGAGGCATATTGTAGTATTCAAGTGGTGTTGTATGTGCAAGCAAAATGGGGAAAGCATTGGTCATTTCTACCACATTGTGAGTTGGTAGGGGCTTGTAAGTTCAGCACTTTTGGATTTGAGTGGGTTGTGCCCTAGAGGATGGGCAAAATGGGGAAGCATTGGTCATTTTCTACCACATTGTGAGTTGGATAGGGGCTTGTAAGTTCAACACTTTTGGATTTGAGTGGGTTGTGCCCTAGAGGATGGAGTTGTTGGTATGTTGATGGAATCCTTGTGGAGTCTTATGCCTTGTTTGAATAGTAGTGAAAATAGTTTGAGTTAATATGTTTTATGGGATTTTTGGGAAAAGAGAGAAAAAACTGGATAAACATATTATAAAGTTAAAATATTGTTAGAATATAATTTTTAATATTATTTTTGTTTTGGAATTTGAAAAAATTGAATTATTTTTTGTGCTTTGTTTGGAAGTTTGGGAAATTTGTAATGATTAGATAAATGTTGAAGATTTGAAATTGAAAAGTGTTTTGTGTTTGTAGCGTTTGAATGATGAGATAGGATAAGATGAGATGAGGTGAGATGAAGAGCATCTTGCAATCCAAGCAGGGCCCTTAGTTTCAGATGTTTGGAGGATGACCCCTTTGTGCTTAATGTGGTGTGTCTAGCAAAAATGTGATACCTGAACTTTTGAAAATCATGAGAGACGGTGACAGAGTTAAAATCCATAAGTTTCAACAATCTCTATGCTTGGGTGGCTGCTTGTGACAGCTTATAATTATCTAGCTTGATAGAGTTCAAGCTGGTGTATCTTTTTGTGTATTTCCTGTGTACTTGGATTGCGTCATTGTGCACTTTTAATACAATTTGCATTACTTTTTAAAAAATTCTTGTTTTAAAAAATTCTTGTCTAATGCTTTTGCTTTGCATTTTTGTGAACTAGGATACAAAGTATCAGTATTTGTGGAACTGCAAAGAGTACTTGAAGGAGGTTGGTTGATATAGGTTGCTGCTTTTAATTAGAACTTGAATTGTGGACAGCTTTATTTTTATATTTTAGTGGCATCGATTGGCATTGATAGGCATCACGTATTATACTTGCCACTGATGGGGATCCACCTGGTCAAGCTTTAGCTGAAGAGCTTGCACGCCGCCTTGGAAGGGAAAGGTCTGCATGATGTCTTCTGATTATTGTATATTATTTATCTGAAACGATCTTTAGAAGGCTTCTTATGAATACCTTCTTTGGACCATGTGATGCAGATGCTGGCGAGTCACATGGCCAAAGAAAAATGAAGTAGAGCATTTCAAAGATGCAAATGAGGTCAGTTATTTACATCTGCATATATGTACATCATTACGTCTTCTTGAGGACAGACTGAAGACCTTATTCTGAACCTGATATGCTTACTATAATAAGATTGTGTTAATTAGTATGATAAAGTTTTCTAAAGTCAACAAGTTTCCTGTTGTAGTATTATGTAAATCTAACCATATGAAGCTGGTGACATGTTTCTGTGGTATCCCTCGTTTGTAAATCTGTTATCCTTGCATCAATAAGATGCTGATATGGTATATATCATGCTGATGAGCAATAAATATCTTCACACCATAAGCATTGACTATTCATCATGTGGTATGATCATGATGTTTTTTTGGGACTTCCACACATTCGTCTTATAATTGATGGTCACTCACATGGAAATTTTGTTCTGAAAAGCCATTTAACTATTTAAGTTGTAACCAAGTCATTTGCTTTGAAATTATTGCACTAACTCTTATCTCTAATAATCAGGCTCACTAAACTTATCTCTTGCAATTATACGCACAGGTTCTCATGTATTTGGGTTCTGAGGTACTGAAGGAAGTCATTGAGAATGCTGAATTATACCCTATACGCGGATTGTTCAACTTTAATAATTACTTTGATGAAATTGATGCCTATTATCATAGAACTCATGGATATGAGTTTGGTCTCTCAACTGGGTGGAGGGCTTTGAATGGGTTATATAATGTAAGTACATACATGCATTATATTTATGTAGTCTACAGGTATTTTGTGGCGTTAAGTTATATAGCTCTATTTAAGTTGGTAAACTTTTCTGACTAAGTTCTTTTCTGGTGACAATATCGTTAAGCCTAACATGAGTCTTATGTTTAGGTTCTCCACATACAAGATTTAGAGCTATTTGGGAATGGTTTCAATTTGTTCTGCCTTTAAAAAGTAGAGAATTGCAAGTGGATGCATTGATTTTTTACATGCTTGGTAATTGGTTTCAAAGCCGTTTGAAAAAAAGGGGGAGAAATGTGTTTGGATGCATAATGTGAAATACAAGTCTTATTTGAAAAGGGCCTGGTTCATCATTGAAAGTGATACTATATTCTGCGTATGCAGGGCTATAATTTGTAACTGGAAAAGTAATTGAAGTTAGATTTGTACTTTTTAATTTAAAGAAATATTCTGATATACTCTTTTAAGTGCAATAAGAATTTTGTTCATAGTAGGTTTGTGTTTAGGCTAAAACTTTATTTGTATAAACTCAGACGGTGCCATTTATAATTTCCAAACTGGCCCAAGTCTCTAAACTGATTGGTCTAGTGATTTTGTACGTGGTTTTCTATGGTTATAATTGAAAGAGATCAGTCTAGTATGGTCTGTATTATAACAAATAAATTGATTAGGATTATGATTTTTGAAGATATAGATTTTTTTATCGGTAAATGAGAACTTTAGTAGATTTTACAATAATAACAAATGAAATCATTACTAAATATGAACAATCACAAACTCTCCAAATTCCTATTTGTCAGTGTTTTCTACCATGCTGAACTCTCCATATTACTAATAGTATATTCTAACCAGCAGAAATGCACTTGTGGTTATGTTGGAGCGTGGTGGTATGAAAACATTCTGTTCCTGTTCAGTTGTTCTAAATGTTATTTTAATCAGGTTGTGGCAGGAGAGTTGACTATAGTAACTGGGGTTCCCAATTCAGGCAAGAGTGAGTGGATTGATGCTCTCATGTGCAATCTTAATGAAAGTTTTGGTTGGAAATTTGTACTTTGCTCTATGGAGAACAAGGTAAGTCAATTAATGGTCAAATTTGATTTCGAATATATTTATATGGGGCTATTATGATAGTTGTGTATGTCGCATCAATCTGTGGAATCTCTTCCCTACTGGGATTGTACTCGGTACATCTTGTTAAATTTCTGTAACCTGTGGTACATCTTGTTTAAACTCTTTGGGTAAAAATGTCTCTCTCTCTCTCTCTCTCTATGACTGAGACGTCTTCTTATTTCTGGTGCTTCTCACCAGAACTAATCCATTAATCCGTCCAATTTTTTTGTGTCTCTTTTTAAAATTTCTTTTCATCTCTCTCTCTCTCTTTTTTTAATCATTTTCTGGGATTGGAGTTTTTAGCAAGGTGGGTAATGCAGCCAGATTATGGGTAGAAACAAAGTTGTTTGCTTTTAGCTGGAAAGGTACAAATCTCTTTTGTATTTATGAAAGTAGGAAGTTGACAAAGTTTCTTTACCATAGTAGATGGATGGTGAGCTGGATGGCTGATGTGGAGTGTTTGAGGTGTACTGGTAATGCAGGGTTCTATCAGGAAAAAGGGAGGGTGAACGAGGTTTTTAGGTTCGGTGTTGCTCCAACTCGTATGGTAAATTTGTGAAATTGGTTTGAGTATGAGACGGGGGCGAAGAAGTATCATCAGTATTCCAGAATGTTGGAAAGGAAGTGGATAGGCTGGTTTTGTGGATAAAATGCGAGAAATGGTTGGTTGGCATTCAATCCTCTATTTCTGGTTGTGATAATAGAATAGTGGTAAATAGTGATCATGCTATCCTGGGTCTAAGAGTGGAACATGTTCATAGAGACTCTTCATGTAGAGGGGTTTTCTCTTCTAGTAAAGGTTCATACATGTCAGTGTTGCTAAAGTTGGCGTATGGTTTGTCTGGTCTGAACAGAATGGAGGAGATGCTGTCATTCGGAAGAATGGCCCATGATGGAAGGAAAAAAGTGGCAAAGTAAGAGGGCTAGGCGAATTTTGGCATATTTGTACCGTTGGTGCAGATGACAGTTGTTCTTCCAAGGCATTGCAGACAGTCAGAGAAGTTGAGTGGTCACGGGTCTTGCATGGGCTGAAGTTCTTGGGTGGAAAGAGAGGTTCAAGATTTTGCTGAAGAAGGTGGACACGGGTCTAAGACTTTTAATGGGCTTGAGTCAAGTTTTAATGATGAGAGGCTGCCTAAGTTGGTGGGCTCTTCCTCTAGGTTGGATGCCATAAACAAAAAGGTGGAGTTGGGTGAGATAATGGTAATAAGATCGGCCTAATGTATGGCGGGTTTAAAAACAAGCCGGGACTTTGCAACCCACTACACCGAAACATGTCGTGGCTTACCCCAAACTTATGGGTGCTCCGTTGTCCTTGTCGTTGACGTAGAAAAAGTTGATAGACTTTGGCGACTCTGAGGGTACTCCGACGTTGGCGTTTTGTGCGGTGAATGGGTTTTCCTCAGAAGAGGTGAGGAGTCCTATATTTTTGGCTTCAAATGATGATTCTCATAGTATGGAACATAAGGAGGGTTGGGTTGTTGTTTCATCTTCATCTTAACTTCTTCTTTGTGGTAGAGGGAAGGTTGTTGTTATGGAGGTTGCTAATGAAGGTGAATGCAATGAGGGGTTGAGGGAGTTTATTCTTGGGTTTGTCGAGAAGTATGATTCAAGGGCATTGTGCAATCAGGTTAGTGATATGGATTTGCAGTTAGTTATCGGTGATGGGGAGATCTGTTTTCTCTTCCTGTCAAGTGAGTTGGTAGCATCAGATGAAGATCCTAATCCTTTTTGTTCTATTCCTTCTTGTTTAGAATGGGCTAATATGTCTTCTAATTGGGTGATGAGAAAGGTTGATAAAATTAAGGATTGTGTGGGGATCTCTTGTGATGGATTTGAAGAACAGTTTAGAGATCTCCTCCTTGCTATCGAGGTGGGCATCCATCTTTGGCTAGATTTGCCTCTAAAAAGGAGAGGGAATTGAAGAGATTATAATGCTCATCAATTACAATGTTAGGGAAGGGAGTGTGTACATAGGTAAAGGCAAGGAGAGGGTTGCCCATAGTTATGAAATCAAAAATTATTTTGTTTATTTAAAAGATCCAATAGGGTATGTATATTGGACCTTTTGAGGCAATTATAAATCCTAGGAGGCAATTCTGATTGGTCTATAAAAATAGATTTCAATGCTATTTCTTTTTGATTTTTCTTTAGTTTAGCCAATCTATCATGAAACGTAAAAAAGGAAACAACCCAGATCACCAGTTAAAGCTCTTAAATGACCGCTCAGTGATAAAGGAGGTAGGGGTGCAGAGACAGTCATGAGTTTTGCCTAGAAGTAGCCACCCTTGAAAATGTTTGGGGGCTGAATGATTTTTGGAAGCTTCTCCGGGTGTAGAACTTAATCCGTAAATGGAAGGTTGATGTTCTTTATTTTTCAGGAAACCAAATGGAAGTTTATTGATAAAACAATCATTAATAGTTTGTGGAGTTGTCACTATGTGGGATGGGCTGCGTTAGTTTCTAATGGGGCGTTGGGTGGAATCATTGTTATGTGGGATAGGATGGTTGTGGAATTGGTAGAAGAGTGTGAGAATTTTTGGTGGCATGTCATTTCAAGAATGTGGATAATGGGTTTGAGTGGGCTTCTGTGGTTTATATGGTCCCAATTCAGATAGTAGCAAGAGTTTATTGTGGGATGAAATGACGGGTTTTTGTTATTCGTGGAATCTTCCTTGGTTCTTTGGTGGGGATTTGAACATTACTTGGTGCTCAAGTAATCAAGTGGGGGAATCTCATTTCTTTATTGTGATGGCTGACTTTTCAGACCTTATCTTCGACTTGGACCTTATTGAGTTACCTTTGGTCGGTAGTGATTTTAAGTATTTTAATGGGAGGGCATGGTCTAGATTTTTGGTTTCTTCCATTTGGGAGGTTAATTTTTCTGATTTATGTCATGAAAGGCTTCCAAGATTATACTCCTATCATTTTCCCATTGTTTTGGACTGGGGGGGCATTGATGGAGGTCATAGGTAACTCAACTTTTGAGAATGTGACTGGAGGATGAGGATTTTGTGGATAGAGTGAGGGCTTGGTGGTCTTTGCATCAATTCTAAGGTACATCGAGTTTCATTCTGGCTGGAAAACTTAAAAGCTTTAAAAAATGATTTGAAGAAATGGAACGTGGTGGTATTTTGGAACGTGGCAATCAGAGGAAGCTTCTCATAAAACAACTACAATTTATGGAGGAAATGGAGGTGTTTGGGAAACTTTCGAAGGAGGATAAGGAGAGAAAATATGGGGTGGTTGCTGAATTAGAAAAGATCACTCTTTTGAAGGAAAACTTCTTGGAGGCAAAATCTTGAGCCCTTTGGTTGAAGGAAGGTGACAAGTGTATAAAGGTTTTCCACTAAAGGGCTAACCCTCATCGGAGAAACAATGCTATTAAGGTCATACATGCTGGTGATAATATTATTTCAGATCGTTCGGCTAGTAAGGAATATATTTTGAATTTTTATTAAGAGCTTTTTCGGGAGGAATGCTCAGGGAGACCTAACTTGGATGGGATTGTTTTTGAGTCTATTGATCAGCCTAGTGTGGAGTGGTTGGAGAGAGTTTTTGAAGAAGAGGAAGTTCTTGATGTGGTTTGAGGAATGACGAGATGGTTTTTTTATGGCATTCTTCCAAGATTGTTGGGATGTTGTGTGTGAGGATGTAATGATGTTTTTCCTTGAAATTCATTCATTTGTGAAATTTGAGAAAAGTCTTTATGCTACATTTTTTGCTCTTATCTCTTAAAAAGGTGGGAATTGTGGAGATGAAGGATTTTTGCCCAACCAGTTTGGTTAATGGGGTTTACAAGATTTTCTTGAGCAAGAACTTTTTAAGTGTGGTGATGGTGAAGATTATTTTGAAATCTCATGATTGCATTTGTCAGGGGAGACAAATTATTTTCTTTTTTATAAGAAGATCAACTTATTGATAATAGAAAGATTACAGACATTTTTCAAACCATATGGTTTGAGAAATGAAGTCTGGAATATAATCTTCCCAAATTTCACAATCTTTAACATGCCATGCATGCCTAGCAAGGGTATGAGCTGCTCTATTACATTCCCTATTGACATGAGTAAAAGAACAAAAATAAAGCAACTCATAAGCTTTTTAACTTAAACAAACAAAGCTCCCGAAAATTGAATCATTCATGTTGTCTTTTTGGAGAGACTCAATCACCAGCAAAGAATCAGACTCAACTTGTAGCCTTGGGATACCCCTTGGAACATGTTAACTATGTTGTTGGTGAGAGTTCTAGGATCTCTTTTTGGTTTGATGATTGGTGTGTTGATCAGGCCCTTAATAGGGTGTTCCTGGCTATTTTCCATATAGTTTCTGATTGACATGCATCTTTTTCTGATTTGTTAGTCCGTTCTACTGTATCCTTGCAGTGGGATGTATGTTTTAATAGAGCTGTACATGATTGGGAACGTGATGATGTTTTAGACCTTTTCAGCCTCTTATATAAGTAAAAATTTCGGTTTGGTCGTATTATTAGATGTTCATTGTTCAGCATAGTCCTCCTTTTCCTTAGAAGCATATTTGGAGGTCTCATATCTCTTCCAAAGTCTTTTTTTTTTTTTTATATGGACAGTGTCGCTTGGGAATTATGGTGATACTCTGTACTTTTCCCTTTTCAAGTGGTCAGATTCTGTACTTGTAAGTTGCTAAAAAGTGTGACCTTGTATTTTGTACAAGGGTTCTCCACTTGGGTAAACAATTGTGAGGTATTGATTAAAGATCCTTGGGTTCTCCCACTGATTTCCGTGGGAGGTTTGGGTATGTGAAATTTGCTTTTCTTCAATCAGGTTCTACTTGGGAAATGCTTGTGGTGATAACATTTGGAGATTGATATATGGAAAGCTGTAGAAAAGTATTGGAAAAGGGTGGGTGGTCTTCACTAGATACTTGACTTGAGAGAGCTTTCCAGGAAGCTTTTCTAGAAGCATTTAGGATTGTGAGGATGCAGGAGGCTTTGATGACTGATTTAATGGTACTTTCCAATGGCTATTCTCAATAGAATATCCATACTTCAGAGTGGCCCAAGATTGGAAGTTGATGTCTTTCAATATATTTTACTCTTTGAAAATTAGGGTCAAAGGTGTAGACAAGCTTCTTTGGAGTCCATTTGAGAAAAGGAAGTTCATTATTTGTTCTCTCTACCTAGCTCTAACTATTCAGGATGCTAATTTCTTTTTGAAGAATATATGGAAGAGTAAGGCACCACTAAAAGTAGCGTGGCTATCAAAGGAAACTAAGGTTTCCTTTACGATGATGTGACCGTCTCTTAATACGATATGTTTTCTAAGATTATCTTGTATTTAAATTACTTATACATATTTAATGAGAAGTTTTGTAACTCTAGAACTTTTATTTTATTTAATGAGATGGATACACATCAATTGGGGTACTTTGGCCAAATATTTGACATGGTATCAAGACAGGCACCTGACTTTACAATTTTTTCCCCCTCGGCGGGTTCTTTCTGAATTATCCTTCTTGGTACCTCCATACCTCATTTCTTGGCTTCTCGTGAGCCTTTCGACAGTTGGGTTTCGGTTTTCCGGTTCTTGGCTTCTCAAGTCAATTCTCGATACAGACCACCAAGGGAATTTTTGGACTTCTCTGTCTCAATTCTTGGAATCTTTTTCTTCAAGGTGGTTCTTGTGTCTCTTTTGGCGGACATCACTGGTTCTATTGAGCATCTCGGCACTCTCTGTTTGGTGAATGGTCTCGACGTGATTCTTTTTCTTGGTTTGGCTCTCGTGTTCATCGGCACTATCTAGTGCTTCAGTGGTTGCATCTTCTCGGTTCGGTTCTGTGGGGTGCTTAGAGTTTGTCGGCACCCTTTGTTCACACTCCTGGTGTTCTCGGTGCCATCGTTTGGTTGTTTCGGCTTCCTCTGGTGAGTTTCGGCCTCAAGTGTTGCTAGTTCTTGGTTCCAAGGCTCATATCGGCGCATCTGTTACGCCTTGAGGTTTCCTCCATAGCTTGGTTCCATTTTGGCTTATGGGTCTCTCTTGGTTTTCTGGGCATTTTCACTTGGTTTCCTGGAGCTTTCTCTTGGTGCTTCTTAGTTTCTCATCCGGTGTGTTCTGGGCTCTATTTTCTAGTCTTCGGCGCTATCGATTCTTAGGCCAGAAGTTGTTTTTGGCAAAATTCGTGATCTTTGTTGTGGGTTAGCATTTACTGGACTGTTTGGGCAACCTCTGTTTTTTAGAGAGGTGTTTGTTGGCTGTTCTCATGATTTCTACTTGTGGGTCAGTTCTACTGACATTCTTGGAACCTTATATTTCCTTAGAGAGGGTGTTCTACTAATTGTTGGTGAATTTTCAATTTCTGAAAAGTTGGCTAACTGACCTTATTCGAGGTACTTGCTGTTTTCTGGCTTGTTTTGTCTTGGGTATCATTATTTGCAATGGAATCCACACCATGTGTGCCAAATTTATGGGTCGAGACTATAGCACTACACAATGCTATAGTTGCAAGCGCTTTGGTCACATTGCCACCTACTGTCGGAAGAAATTTTGCAACTCTTGTAAAAAATCTGGTCACATTATCAAGGATTGTCCAACCCGACCTTCTCGAAAACAAGAGCAGGTCTATCCCACATCGGTTAACGTCTCAGGTGCATCTTCTTCTACAGCTCCTGCTGCCGCCACTCATGCTTCAGTATTTGCCGGTTTCAGTCCTACTACTCTTACTCCTGATATGGTATAACAAATGATTATTTTTGCCTTTTCCGCTTTAGGCATCTCGGTAAATCAAAATCATCCCCTAATTCTTGGCTAATTGATTCTGGTGCCTTAGATTATATGACTAATAATTCCAGTTTGTTACATAATCTTTAGCCTTAAGATGGTCCTCTCAAAATACACATGGCAAATGGTAGTTCACTACCTATCTCTGTTGTGGGTGATGCGTCTCCTATTATTCGAAATGTTTTAGTTTCTCCTAACCTTTCCTTAGTCTACTTTCTGTTGGACAACTTGTTACAATAATTGTAATGGTTTTTTTTCATCTTTTGGTTGTGTTGTACATGATCGAGCGTTTGAGAGGATGATCATGAGAGGTCCTAAGGAGGGTCGGCTATTTCCACTAAATCCGAGTTTAGCTTTTCTTGCGTATAGTTCTCTTATTTCTTGTAATGCTGTCAAAATAAGTACTTAGGACTGGCACTGCCATTTAGGCCATCCAATCCTCACGTACTACAAACTTTGTTTAAATCTGGTGTAATTGATAATCAAAAATTCTGACTCAGTAGAAATGAGTTCCTTTGACTGTACCTCTTGCAAACTTGCCAATAGCAAAGTGTTACCTTTTCCACAACATGGTTCTCATGCATTTTGAGTGTTCGACATAATTTATAGTGATGTTTGGGGTATATTTCCAGTTATATCACATGCTCACTATAAATACTTTGTTGCTTTTATTGACGATTGTGGTAGAATCACTTGGATCTATTTTCTTCGCACTAAAAGTGAAGTATTTTTTTGTTTTCAATGCCTTTCTAGTACTCATTTAGACACAATTTGCTTCCTCTATCAAGGTCTTACGATCTGATTCTAGGGGTGAATATATGTCTCATGAATTCCAAAATTTTCTTCAAGAAAGGGGTATTATTTCTCAACATTCTTGCCCATCTACTCCACAACAAAATGGGGTAGTTGAGCGTAAGAATCGACATTTACTTGATATGGTTCGAGCTCTTTTTCTTGACTCATTAGTTCCAGCTCATTTTTGGTGTGAAGCATTAACTACCACTGTCCATTTAATTAATCGATTGTGCACATCAATTTACATAATATTTTTCCCTATTCCATATCGTTTGGTCACACACCTAGCTATTCCGATTTGCATATCTTTGGTTTTTTTTTCCCCATCTTCCACCACATGAAAGACATAAATTGACTGTTCAATCTGTTAAGTGTGTTTTTCTTGGTTATAGTTCAACTCAAAAAGGATTTATTTGTTACAATCCTAATGCTCGAAGAATTCAAATTTCTAGAAATGCTTTATTTTTTGAGAAGCAACAATACCAATTTTGCTCTAGTGGCTTGATTTAAAATTGGTCTTGTCTACATTTGGCGTCATCGCACCCCTTTGGTTGACTCTTCTATGGTTTCTCAAGATTCTCCTCCTCCAACACTTGATCCGACATCGACCATAACCCCTACTGCTCTTGTTCTTAGGAAATCTACTCGTGCCTCTCACCCACCAGATTAGTATGGTTTTTCTTCTCCTACTTCTATGACTGCTACATTATCTTTCATTGTTATTCCTTCTTCTTACAAGTAGGCTATGAAACATGAGTGTTGGAAGCAAGCGATGCAAATAGAACTTGATGCACTTGCGAACAATCAGACTTGAGATGTGGTACAATGTCCTCCTTCGGTCAAGCTAATTGGTAGTAAATGGGTATACTTTGTCAAGTTTCGTTCTGATGGCTCATGGAATGATACAAACCTAGATTGGTTGTTTTGGAAAATTGCCAAGAGTATGGCATAGATTATGACGAGACCTTTGTTCTAGTTGCCAAGATGACTACTATTTGCCTGTTACTTGTTCTTGCTGCTTCTAAATCTTGGCAGTTATGTCATATGAATGTCAAGAATGCTTTTTGACATGGTGATCTGAAGGAAGATATTTTACATGAGACTCCCATTTGGTATGCCTATTTCATCCCCTACGGCTGTTTGTAAATTGAAGAAGTCTTTATATAGTCTTAAACAAGTTCCTCAAGCTTGATTTGAGAAATTTTGCAATACTTTGCTAAGGTTTTCTTTTGAGCAAAGTACGATGCTTCCTTAGTTTTGCACAAGGGCGATGTTGGAGTATTATTTTTGTTGGTAAATGGAGATGATATTATCATCTCAGGTTCAGATGGGTCATTGATTCGAAAACTTCAGCAACATCTTCGTAATGTGTTTCACATGAAGGATCTTGGGAATCTTACCTTGTTGGAAGTTAGGTCTCAGTCACATGGTTTGTTTCTCAATCAACACAAGCATATCCTAGACTTAATTCAATTAGGGAGATTTGAAGATATTATTCTAGTTGATACTCCTCAAGAGGTGAATGCTAAGTATAGGAAAGACGAAGGTGAACTTCTCCCGGATTCTACCTTATGTCGTAAGTTGGTTGACAACTTGATTTATCTCACCATCACGCGCCCTGATATTTCTTATGCTGTCCACATTGTTAGTAAGCTCATGGATTCTCCTAACATCTCCACTTTGTAGCTGTTCGTCATATTATTCATTATTTACTTGGAATTCCTAATCATGGACTATTTTTTTTCTAAGAGTTCTTCCCTGCACTTGACTGCCTACAATGATGCAGATTGGGCTAGTTGTCTAGACTCTCGATGTTCTACTACTAGATGGTGTGTCTTCCTTGGGGACTCTCTGATCTCTTGGAAGTCTTAAGTAAAATTGTGTATTTAAGTTATTTACAGAGGCTGAATATCAGGTGATGTTTGCTGCATGTTTATAAATTATGTGGTTGCGTAGTATTCTTTCAGAACTCGGGTTTGCACAAATACATCTCATGCCATTTCATGTTAATAATACAAGTGCCATTTAGATTGTAGCCAACCTAGTTTTTTATGAGCGTACGAAGCACATCGAGATTTATTGTCATTATATTCGAGATGCCTATGAGTCTAAAGCTATCATCTCATGTGCCCATTGAACACCAAGTCCTTTCCAAATCATTGACTCGACAACAACATCAATACCTAGTTACAAATTGTTGCTGGTCGACTCACTAGGATCAATTTGAGAGAGGGTATCAAAGGAAATTATGGTTTTCTTTACTATTGTAACACCCCGCTCCCGAATATAGCATTTTTGAAAATATTTTAGGGAGTCAGTGTGTTACTAAAACTTTTCATTATAAAAGTGCATCATATATGAACGTTTTTAAATAATTGAAAGTCTTTATAAAACTAAAGAGAGTCACTGGAAGCATTTGCTTAAAATAAAATGTTGAAATCTCATGTGTTTACAAAAAGTGAAAAAATATTTTATTCACTAAAGATCATAAAATAAAATTAATACACTGTTTAGGTCTATGCATCGCCTCTCTAAGTCAAATCTTGCCGATTGTGTATCTACATTGTCTGTAATGGTTTGTAAAAAGAAAACATAGAAATATAGAAATAAAAACAAAATGAGTCGAATACTCAATAAGTAACACATCATACGGTAAAAATAATACTCATCGGTTTTTTCAAAATATGCATACTCATAGATACATACATAATAACATGAACATGAATTTTTTCATAAATGCTGAACATGATTTTTTCATAAATGCTGAAAATATGAGCTTTTTATAAATCATGAGTTTTTCGTAAAACATTAACATGAACTTGAGCTTATCTTATTATTCATATTATTTCGTATCATAGGCCGTTACCCACTGTTGACCCCCGTGAGTTAGGGTTAGAGAATCTAGAAAGATTCTGATTTCGCCCGTGGCCGCGAGTTGTGGAATCTATACATAAGGAAGACGTATTGAGTGCACTTCCAACATGGATGACCTGACAATGCAATATGCCCATACATAAGTACCGACTTCGTATCATAAATAGGTCATTTACATATCTTATCATACTTGCATACTTATCATAATATAGATTTAAAAAAAAATCGCATACTTTCATAACATGTAGTGATGAATGATTCTTCACATAAATTCATGATCTTTCATAAATAATTTTATGCACTCTCACATAAAATCATGACTTTTCATAAATAACTTTAATGCATAAAACCATGATTTTTCATAAATATCTTAATGCATAACTCTCTTATAAAAAAAATCATGACATTTCATAAATGTTTTTAATGCATAAATTATCTCATAAATCATGCATGAATTTTCATAATTTTTCATGATTTGGATACGTAAAAAAGGTTTCCAAATAATGGTCATACATACATAATATTTTTTATAAAATATTTTGACCGTGACAAATTTGGTCTGAATGCATTTTCATTGTATTTCCCTTCAATTATATAGAAAAACTATACATTACATTAGTCAAATATTTCCAGCTCCTTAAATCAAGCTTTCGGTGCTTTTTGGTGCCTTAATTGCATCTCTCTAATTGCCGTAATTATTTACTTAGTTTAGTCAACTAATTACACCTAATTTACAGCTATTATTTAATTATCTGATAACATCCCCCATCAAATTGATGCTTGTGGATCAAGAAACATCAATTTGTCAAATAAGAATTGATGTCGATGTTGAGAAAGCGCTTTAATAAATATGTCTGCAGTTTGATGCTCAGTGGAAATGTGAAGAAGAGTAATGATATGTTTGTCAAAGGCTTCTCGTATGGAATGACAGTTAACTTCAATATGTTTCGTACTTTCATGGAAAACTTGATTAGCAGCGATCTGAATAGCACTTGTATTGTCTGCATGAAGAGGAGTGGAATGAAGTTGAGAAAAATCAAGTTCGCCCAATAATTCACGAAGCCACGTGATTTCTGAACAAGCGGAAGACATAGCACGATATTCAGATTCAATGGAAGACTTAGAAACTCTGTCTTGTTTTACTCTTCCAAGAAATGAGTGCATTTCCTAAGAACATGCATCATCTAGTAATAGAACGACGTGTATTGGCACAATCTGCCCAATCAGCGTCACTATATCTAACCAACTGTAAGAAAGTTTCCTTAGAAAAGAACAATCCGCGTGTAGAAGTGCCTTTGAGATATTGGATAATGCGGCGGACAGCAGCTAGATGAAAATGTCGAGGGGTTTGCATAAATTGACTGACTTGCTGCACTGTAAAAAAAATGTCAGGTCGAGTAATTGTCAAGTAGTTTAAGCTTCCAACTAGTTGATGATATAAGGATGGATCTGAAAGCAGCTCTCCTTCTTCCTGACAAAGCTTGAGATTTACCTCCAAAGGAGTAAGAACATAGTTACCTGATTGATGACCAGCCAATGAGATCACTTCCTGTGAGTATTTGTGTTGATGTAACAATGTATCAGACAGAGTAAATTGAACCTCAAGACCAAGAAAATACTGCATAGGACCAAGATCTTTCATATGAAAAGATGCTTTGAGATGCAGTTGTAATTGCTGAATTAATTCAATAGCAGAGCCAGTAATCACAATGTCATCAACATATACTAGAAGCAACACAATTCCTGTAGAAGTTTTGTAAAGAAAAAAAGAAGAATCAAACTAACTCTGAGTAAATCGAAAGGTAAGCAAAGTAGAGTGAAATTTATCAAACCATGCACGTGGAGCTTGTTTCAATCCATACAAGGACCGGCGTAGCCGACAAATCTCTGAGGAAGGTGTAGTAAACATGCCAGGAGGTGGAGACATATAGATTTCTTCCTTGTGATCTCCATGTAAGAAAGTATTATTTACATCCATCTGCCTGCGAGACCACTCTTGTGAGGCAGCAAGTACCAAGATACTTCTAACAAAAGTCATCTTGGCAACAGGGGCAAATGTTTCTTCATAATTGCCGCCATACTCTTGACGATTCCCAAGAGCCACAAGTCGAGCCTTTTATCTATCAAGTGAGCCATCAGATCGAAACTTAATTGAGTACACCCATTTACAGCCAATTGGTTTCATATCAGATGGACAAATCACAATATCCCAAGTGTGATTGTCTTGAAGAGCCTGAATCTCTTTTTTCATGACCTGTTGCCAATAAGCTTGAGAAGCTGCCTGAGCATAAGAGTGAGGAATAAGAATAGTATCGAGAGTTGCAGTAAACGAGGTATGAGGAAAACCATACCTATCAGGTATCTGTCTATTCCGGGTGAGGCTCCAAGGTAGGGGAGCCACAGGATCAGGTGGCGGATCAATGTCTGGAAGGAGCGTTGAAGAAGTTGGATGACGTCGATGATATACCAGTCCTGGTTTAAACCGTTCAATAGAAGAAAACATAGAATCAAAAGCTGGAAGAGGAGCAATTGGAGGGTCAGAAATAACCTGAGACTGAAAGAAATATTAATTTTTAAAGAAAATCACATTTCGAGAGATCTGGATTTTGTATGCATAAGCATCATAACAAACAAATCCTTTATGAGTAGAACTATAACCCATAAATGCACATGTAACAAACTGAGCGGCAAGCTTGTGACGATCAATGGAAGGGAGATGAACGAAACAAACACATCCAAAAGTATGAAGAGAGTGATATTCAGGAGGTATGCCAAATAATCGAAAATAAGGAGAATCATAATTTAGAGTAACAGTAGGCAAACGATTAATCAAATATACAAAAGTAGATACAGCTTCTACTAAAAAACGAGAAGGCATGGAGGAATCAATTAAAAGAGTATGAGTAACATCTAAGTGATGACGATTCTTATGCTCAGCGACTCCATTTTGTTGAGGGGTATACAGGCAAGAACGCTGGGAAATAATTCCCTTTTGTTGGAGATAAAGTTGAAATGATTGAGACATGTACTCCCCCCCTGAGTTGGAGCGTAAGATTTTGATACAAGTACTGAATTGTGCCTCAACAAGTGCAACAAATTTTTGAAAGACAGAAAACATATCAGCTTTAGAGCGAAGAAAATATATCCAGGTAAATCAACTATAATCATCGATAAATGTCACGAAATAACGATGTTGATTATGAGAAATAACAGGACTCATACCCTAAATATCAGTATGTATAAGCTCAAAACAGGTAGTTGCACGACTACCATGTGTAGAGAAAGGTAAAATTTTACTTTTACCAAGACGACAAGTAGCACAATCAAAAGAGACATTAGAAGAGGAAAACAAATTTTTATTACCTAGTAAACCATTTTTTAGAAGATGAGTTAAGACAGTAGAATTAGGATGACCTAATTTCTTATGCCATATTTCACTATTGTTGGCTGTAGCCTTACAAGCAAGAGAACTAACATTAGGAAAGGAAAACTGTAAAGGAAACAGACGTCCCACTATAGGCCTTTTCGCGATCACCGTCCCTGACATCTGATCCTGCACAAGACAACCACCATGAGAAAAGTGAACATCACAGTTATTATCAACTAATTATCCAACAGAGATCAAATTAGTAAATAAATCAGGAGAGACAAAGACATTACGGAAAGGATCCAAATTACCAACAGCAGTGATGGGAAGAGTACTATCATCAACAATTTCAATATTTTGCGTGCCTTCATACTTACGAACATCATGAAGATTCTTCTCAGTAGCAGTTATATGATTAGAGGCACCCGAATCAACAATCCAAGAAGAAGTTGAGCTATTACCTGTACCTTGTAGGCCTAAAGCAATAAAAGCAAACACAATCATTTGTTGAACCATTGCTGGTGTGAGAACAGAAGAATCAGAATTCACAGTGGGAGGTGTAGAAGAAGATGATTGAACATCAACTCGGAATGCTTGGGATTGATGATTTTGAGGTTGCATCCGACGATCCTTGATAAAGTGACCTTCTTTCTTACAGTAGTTACATATTTTCTTGGCACAATTTCGAGCAATGTGGCCAAATTCTTTGCAATGGTAATACTGCAACTTATTTCGTCATCTGCCTTACGCGACATAAGCAACAATAACAACTTCAGAAGAGATTCTATCAGAAGTCATACCTATTTGAGTAGATAATCGTTATTCCTCCCACAATAATTTTCCCAAGCAAATATCCAAAGAAGGAACTGGATTACGGTTCAATAAACCGGCTTGAACAGGTTCAAACTCAGACCGAAACTTCATCAAAATTTGATCGCGTTGACTGTCAGTGTGAACCATTTGAAGAGCCGCAAAGTGTCGCCGAGTGTACTTTGGCATAAAGAATGGAAGAATATTCGCTCCAAATATTAATAAAAGCGGGATGAAACTGTTCAATAGTCAAGTTACCTTGACTGAAAGTACTAATTTCCAACTCTAATTGAAACTTCCAAGCGCTGTTATCTTGATAATAAATCCGGTGCAAGTAGTCCCACATAGCTTGAGCCGTAGTAAAGCAGCGAAGATTTATGACAAGATGTGGTTCAAGTGTTCCCAACAACCATGAAACCACTTTAGCATCGTTGACTTCCCATTGAGCAAGTTCATTTTTGGTAGTGGGAATTTTATCAGAACTATCAATATGATCTGCTAATTCTTTTCATTTTAAGAACATTTTAAATTGAAATTCCCATGTAGGAAAATTCTTTCCATTAAATCGAATAATAGAATTTTTAATAGACATGACTAAACCCACCCTTTTGACTAAATCAATTAATAATCTCCTTTTTTTTTTTAATGTGCCGATAACTCAACACCACTAAAAAATAATTGACTACTAACCTCTTCCTTTAATTTCGAGTTTCGTGGGATAGTTCTGACAGAACACAGGGCTGAGACTGGTATGTATTTTGCGTAGCTTCTTCCGTTAGAGCCGTGGTTCGAAAGTTGGTAAGAAGAGGAGGAGGTGAAGAAGAAAAACCCACCGAAGGAACATAGAGAGTTCCGACGTCGCCGATGACCACAGGCAAGAGCTCCAGAGCTGTGAAGAAGAGAAAACCCACCGACAGAACACACAGAGCCCACCGACTAACCCAAACAGCTGATCTCCACCTTAGAGATCGCCGATGACCACAGACGAGTGTTCCGACGTCGTCGATGACCATAGACGAGCTCCACCGACCACAAAAAAAAGCTCCGACGAGGAACTCACCTAAACAAATGAGAGCTCTGACAGAACACAAGCCGCAGGAAATGTAGAACACAGGAAATATTCGATCAATCAGATAACTACACTCACCCACGTCCACAGACGATACCGATCGATACACAGCCACCCTAGTCTCAAGAAGCTCAAACCCACACGGTTTGGCACGCAGATGGCAGCGACACCCACTATCGGTGAGAAGTAACTTGCTAAATATTAAAGAGAATTCTCCCAGGAATTGCGATAAAAAATAGCACGAGTGATTTAGACTTAAGCCGACGGAAATCAGAGTAGCTCTAATACCATGACAAATTTGGTCTGAATGCCTTTTCATTGTATTTCCCTTCAATTATATAGAAAAACTATACATTATATTAGTCAAATATTTCCAGCTCCTTAAATCAAGCTTTCGGTGCCTTAATTGCATTTCTCTAATTGCCGTAATTATTTACTTAGTTTAATTAACTATTTACACCTAATTTACAGCTATTCTTTAATTATTTGATAACATACCGTACATGCGTGAAAAATATGATCATACTACTTACCTCTTAGCGTGGTTTTCTGATTTTCCGTCATAGTTTGTAACCTATATAAGACAACTAATTGTCACTTAATTCCTAAAAACATGTCGTAATACTTGAAATTATAAATAGGAATAATTAATAAATATTAAATTAAATGAGGATTAGTACATAATAATACTCGAAACTTATAACAAATTCTTATAAAAATAACTTAATCTTAGTTAAAATCAATCAGACCAATAACTAAAATAATAGGTTCAAAATAGCATAAAAGAATGCTTTCGATGCTTTATTTTATAAAGACGTGTATGTGGGTTTGTAGTATTCAGGTAATACCTTGGGCTAGTGTAAGTCATAAAACTGGTCACTAAAATAACAGGCCCATGAACAAAGGAAATAAATGAGTCGTTGTAGCTTACGTAAGACCAGAATAATGAGGAAAGCAGGGCATAAAGTCATGCGACTCACTGAGAGGGCTGATGTGTGATCGGCGGCTCTGATGGGTTCAAGGTGATTGGCGGTTTCTGTAGCTTTTACGGTGGTTTCCAGTGTGCAAGAAGATGGCTGGGTTGGGTGCTTTGTTTTTGGAAGTTTAAAACAGGGGATTGCTTGTGGTATACGGGTGGTTCAAGGCAGCTTTGTTGGCGGCTTCAACACTGCACAGTGGCTGCTTATGTGCAGCGGTTAAGGGAAGGCAGTAAGGTTGCGCTTTGTGGGAGGTTTCGGTCTGTGCAACGTAAAAGGAGATAGCTGATCGCATGGTGGTTCGTGGCTGGGCTATTGGGCGACGGTGGTGTTTTCTCATGTGTGGGTGGCTGGAGGTTTCATGATGAGTGGGTTTCACGTTGAAGAGGGCAGCAGCTTGGGTTCATGATTTGTGGAGGGTGGCAGCAACCAAAATTCTCTTCATGCATGCGGTCAGGTAGACGTGACTTATTTATAGATGAATATGAAGAGGAAACGTGAGTGATGAGGAGATTGGATGAAGCTTAAATTTTGATTTCAAAACTGGTATGGTGATGAAGGAGTTTTTTTTTTTTTTGAACTTAAGTATTTGAATTGGTTTTGAACTTGAGTTTGGAGATATAGTTTGGATGATGAGATAAGAGTTGGGTTCAAGTACATTCGGAATTGGTTTTCCTTTATTCAAATTGAAATCCTAAGAGATAATAAGATATATGGAAGAGTTGATAAAAAAAACAAATTTAAATCTAAACTTTATCATATAAACATATTTTAAAATGATGATAATAATAATAATAATAATAATAATTTAAAATAAATTCAAATTTTGGGTCGGGATGTTACAACTATGATGTTGCAGTCTCTTAATAGAATAGGTTTTCTAAGATTATTTTGTATTTAAATTACTTGTACATTTTAGATAAGAGAAGTTTTGTAACCCTAAAACTTTTATTTTATTTAATGGGATGGAAACACCTCAATTGGGGTACTTTGGCCAAATATTTGATAGTGGCAATATGTGATATAACTCATGAACCTTACACGAACACGACACGAAATTAATGTTTAGATTTGATGTTAACGGGTTCGGGTCAAAACAGATTGACCCGTTAAGACATTATTTACTCTGGTGTATCTAGAAGGAAAGAAACAATATACAATTCAAAGATTGTGAATGGAAAGTGGATGAACTCAAAAACATTCTTCTACAGAACTTTGTTACTTTGATTTATCACAGTAGATTTAATGGACTGAGCTTCCGAAATTTCCTAGTAGTTCCAGCTAGGTGTTTCTCTTCGTTATGACATGTGTACTTGGGCTATGCCTATTGTTGTCAACAATATTTATGTTTACCCATAAAAAAAATTTACATTTGCTTAAAAAAAGTCTATTAATACTTATCCGTTATTGCACTTTGGTCTTCTTTATATTCTTTTTCATCTCAATCCCTCACCATTTATTGGTTTATAGGTTCGGGAACATGCAAGGAAACTTTTGGAGAAACACATAAAGAAGCCCTTCTTTAATGCAAGGTGAGTCGGTTAATGTCATTTTTTATTGCTTGCAAAGGTGAGGCTTATAGACCAATTGCTGTATTGGTACTATTAAGATTCCCCTAAAATTTCATTAATCAGAAAAGATTCCCCTTGAAATTCATATACTTACCAGTGAACCTGGTCTGGAAAAAAAATATTCTCTCTTTATGTGCACATCTTGCAACCTGTTAACTCAGGATGCACAAGAATTAAATTAGACTTTGATCCCCCCCTTTTTTTCGGTTTTAATTTGGGGTGGTATTAGTTGAGCAGTAGATTGTGGTTCATTAGTTCTTTGTTTTCATCAGAGTCACCCTACGTTTTTTTTTTTTTTTTTGTTTTTCTTTCTTACATTTAAGTTTCTTTGGGGGTGATACTAGTTGAGCAGGTGGTCCTGGTAGATTAATTATTTGCTTTTCTGTCTTTCCCTGATTTTGGGGAAGGCACAGTGATATGTGATGGTCTGTGCTTGTTTGGTCTTTAGACTTGGGTAACTCTGTTAGAATTGACTAACTGGCTTGTATTTTTCCTATCAAAAAAAGAAAGTAACTGGCTTTTACTTTACATCTGACTGTGATGGAAGATTTTACTGAAAATGATATATCTATTGTCAGAAAGACTTGATTTGTCTGTATATGACTTTTTTTAATTAAATATATTGTATACCTCATTCATTAACTTTGTAATTTTTTTTTTATCTCTTGGCTAACTGAAGTTATGGTGGATCTGTTGAACGTATGACTGTTGAAGAGTTCGAGCAAGGGAAAGAATGGTTGAGCAACTCATTTTATCTCATAAGGTAACTGGTAATTCCACAACAATGTTCCGGAGTAGGGGAATGAGAAAATACAAAGCTTGTCTCTCCCAGGAGTCATTATTAGTTTGTCATTGTGGTACACACTGGTATTGATATCAAGGTGTTCAGTCGACTTGAAAGCTGCTTTGCATGGGGCAGTTATGATAAAAAACTATAGTATATAGTGTCTAAAATATAATAGTTTCTCTGGAGGGAGAAAATTTCAACTGAACTGAAGGGGGACGGCTGACAACATAATTGGAACAGGAAAAACAACACATAAAGAAATGACCTGCTAGGTTTGGGTGTGCTAGTCTTTTGAGATATCTTTCTGTGACTATCCTGATGCTACCAACTTTAAATCCTCCCTAATCACTCTTTGATTCATGCAGAATATGTTTCACATTTTCACTTGCATTCTGCTTCTCTAGAAAGCCTGTTACAAGACATGCATGATTGAATGAGCCTGCTATCTTTAAAAAAATACGAACTTTTTACCTAACAAAGTCCCCTTGAGCATACAAAAGCGTAGTCAGAAAAAAATATCCCCCTTGAGCAAAACCTTTGATTCTTTTGTATGCTGAGGTCTGATAAATTTGTTGCCTATGAGGTTATTACTAGGATTGTACTTTATTACCTACGATAATTTGTGTTGGCTGTTTTATGGGCTGTGCTACAGGTGTGAGAATGATTCCCTTCCAAGTATTTCCTGGGTTCTTGATCTTGCAAAAGCAGCAGTTTTGAGACATGGAGTGCGTGGCCTTGTAATTGATCCCTACAACGAGCTCGACCATCAGCGTCCTACAAGCCAGTGAGTCTTTTCACTCTTTTTTCTATTTTTAATGTAGGGCTTTCTGTGGTCTTGTTATATGTTGATGTCTCCGGTTAGTAAACGTGAACCATCAAAATCCTAGTTGATAATGTGTGGATACATGTGAATTTGTTCTCCATTATTTTGGGAAATCTATTGCCAGTTTAAATGTGTGATCATTTAATAGAATCAATCTGTTGAATGATACACATTGTGGTCGCCTAATATTTAATGGAAAATGCTAGGGATCCTGATTTTGGGATCCCAACTATATCCTAATGAATTTTTTAATTTTTAATTTTTAGTATTTTTTACATGATTTTTAAGTAAGTGTTTTTAAATATGTTTTTTTACATGATTCTTTTAATATCTTAAAACATTTTTTTAAAATACAAAAAAATCACAACATTATTTAAAAACACTTAAAAATCATAGAAAAAAAAGGAAGAAGAAAAAGAAAAAAATCTGTCAGGCTGTAGTAGGGATCCCAATAGCATCCTCCATATTTAGGCCCGGTTTGCTTATGGATTGAAACCAAAAACCTAAAATACATCTTAAACTTATCATTACACTTTTTTAAATTTCCATACAAAATATAATAAAAAATTCAACTTTTTCAAATTCCAAAACACATTTTTCAAATTCCAAAACAAAACTAATATTAAAAAAATATATTACAATAATATTTTATTCTTTCTTTAACTTTTATCCTATCTTATCTCATCATTTTTCAAATCGCAAGTTAAGGAGAGCACACCTTGGCCCATGATTCAAATCACTCATTCCTTTCTTGGAGGGTCGCCACTTTAATTTTATCCTCCACTGTAATGTCAAGACTGATGTTGTATAGCAAGTCAAGGAACTCCACCATGACTCCTACTTCTCAATCATGGGCCTCCCGAATTAAATTAACATTCCATTATTGCGCACCATTATTAATATTCCGCAAGTCAGCCACCACAGTATCTTGTTCCCTTACAATTCAGAAAATAGAGGGGTAGACATCCTTAAGAGCCATATACCCCATCCAAACATCATGCCAAAAACTGATTCTATTGCCATCCCCCACACACAGCCTATTATTGCTAGAGGTAGATCACCAACCTTTTCAAATATGCTTCCATAGACCCACCCTGTATGCCCCCCTTATAATGCCATACTTAGAGCATTATAATGCCATACTTATTTTCAATCATCATTTTCCATAAGGCTTCCCTCTCATAATTAAAACTCCATAGCTACTTCTCGAGAAGAGCCTTATTGAAGGCCCTCACATTACGAACGCCTAATCCACAACCCCTCAAGGGAGAGCACACCTTGTCCCACCCAACTAAATGGAATTTAAACTCATCTCCAAGTCCACCCCACAGAAAATCTTGTTGAATCTTCTCAATCCATGTGGCAACACTAGAGGGAAGAAGAAATAATGACAAGAAAGTGGGAATGTTTGAAAGGGTACTCTTTATTAGTGTAATCTTGCCTGAAACCAATCCATCCGTTTCCACCCAACCAACCTACACTCTATTTTTTCTAACACCTCATCCCAAATAGTCTTGGCTTTTAATGATGCATCCAACAGGAGGCCACTCCCAACGGGAGGCCAAGGTACTTCATAGGCAGCAAAGAGATCGCACATCCCAATATATTAGCCAGCCCCTTGAATTATGCACGTTACCGACAACAACCATCCTCGTTTCAGAGAGATTCATTTTTAAGCCGCAAACCGTTTTATAACACAGCCAAGTAATTGTGTATCATCTACAAACAAAAGATGTGATATAATGATAGCACCATGGTTAGTACCCCCTACTGAATAACCTGAGAAAAAGCCACCCTCCACTAAAGTTGTCGACATTCTGCTTAAAGCCTTCATGACTAACACAAGTAAGAAGGGTGATAGTGGATTGCTTTGTTGCAACCCCCTTAGCTGTTAAAGAAACCCACGGGATCACCGTTTAACCAAGGCTGAGGAGCAAACCGTTGACACACAATGTCTCATCCACCCCCTCTATTGCTCATCAAAACCAAACCACTAGAGTAGCTTTTTGCTAGTAAGTGAAAACTTGGATTGATTTTGCCTTTAATCCTATTGTTTTTGTGAAAGATCACGAGGTTTAAACTCCTATTGTTTTGTGAAAGTAATAATAATTTTCTCTTGGTCAACCCCTCAAGTGGTAAAGGTCTTGGTTTTGGGGGTATGCTCCCCCTAGGTTTAAGATTCAAACCCTTAGTTGAAACAATTTCTATGGCTCTCATGCAATTGAGAAAAATCTGATGATTTACATGATCCATGTGATGTGGGTGCATTACATGGCTTTGGGGTTTAATCAGGTAAAAGACATGTTGCGTTACATAGTCCCCTGAAATTTTCATCATTCTGTTATCATGCAAAGGTTAAACAGGTCATGAGCCATCCATGCAGCAATCAAATCAAGCTTGAAGGAAGGCATTTTTGCTTTAATAAAGTTCCAAGTCTAAATGGTCATTGTATCAAAAGAAATTAGTGTTTTGTTTATTATGATGACAATCACTTAATAGGATATATTTTCTAAGTTGATCTTGTGTTTAAATTAAACTTGTACATATTTAGATAAAATAAGTTTTGTAATCTTAGAACTTTTATTTTATTTAATGAGAAGGAAACACCTCAATTGGGGTACTTTGGTTAAATTTGACATGGTATCAGAGAAGGTTACGATCTTACCATGTCTCCTTAGATTTTTTTTTCTTTCTCGAATTCGGTGCCCTCTGGTTATTTCTTGGGGTATCTGACATATAAGTCTCCACTTCTCAGCATTGTGTTCTTTGACTTGGTGTTCTCTTGCCTTCATGACTGTCGCATACACTTGGTTTGGTTTTTGTTTCTTCTTGACTGTTCTGTGGTTGGGTGGCTGTCGAAGCAGCCCTCTCATGATTTTGGCACTGTCTGAGTGCGTCGTGGACTCGTTTGGCTTCTCTGTGAGGTGCTACTGGTTCTGTGGGGCTGATCGACACCTTCTGTGGGGTGCTTTGAGTCTGTCAGCACCCTTTGTCCAATTTCCTGGTGTTCTTGGCCCTTCTCTACGGCTTTGATGCAGTCTGGGAAAGTTTTTCTCCATCTGTGAAGTAGTTTGGTGCCTCTGTTCTGGTCTTCTGGAGTATTCTTTTTAGTTTTCGGCGTACGACATCCCCTCGGTTCAGCATTTGTGTTGCCTTCGACGTTGCTGGACCAAGTTTTGGCCTCTGTTCTGTCGTTCGGCAGTTTCTATTCCTAAGTTTGTGGGTCTTGACCTCAGTTCTTTTGTGTTCTTGGATCTGGATTTCTCTTGTTTTGGCCTCAGTTTCTGGTTTCAGGCCCAGTTTCTATTTCTAAGCTTGTCGGCAACTTCTGTTCCCTCAGACCTGGATTTTTCTCTTGTTTCGACACCCCGGGGTCTCTCTGCTTTGTCTACTTGGTATTGGCCCAGTTCTCTTACAATTCAATTTCGTGATATTTAATTTTGCCTCGGATTTTATTTATTGGCTATGGATTCCACTTTTGTGTGACAAATTTATGGGCTGAGATTTCGCACTGCATGATGTTATAGTTGCCAGGGCTTTGGTCGCATTGTCACCCACTGTTCGAATTTTTTTTGCAACTATTGCAAAAAATTTGGGCTTATTATCACGAAATGTCCAATCTAACCTCCTCGAAACTAAGTGCGTTCCTATTCCATTTTGGTTAACGTCTCGGGTGCATCCTCTTCTACTGCTCTTGCTGCCACCACTCATGCTTCCGTACCTGTCGGTTCTAGTCCTACTACTTTTACTCTAGATATGGTAGACCAAATGATTGTTTATGCTTTTTCCGCTTTAGGCATCTTAGGTAAACCGAAGTCATCACCTAATTCTTGGCTAACAGATTATGGTGCCTCAAATCATATGACTAATAATTTCAATTTGTTACATAATCTTCAGTTTTATGATGGTCCTCTCAAAATATAAACGGCAAATGGTAGTTCACTACCAATTTTTGCTGTGGGTGATGTCCCCTATTATTTGAAATATTTTGGTTTCCCCTAACCTTTCTTCTAGTTTACTTTCTGTTGGACAACTTGTTGATATTAATTGTAATGTCTTTTTTTCATCTTTTGGTTATGTTGTACATGATTGAGTGCTCGGGAGGATGATCGCGAGGGGTGCTAAGAAGGGTCGGCTATTTCCTCTAAATCCCAGTTCAGTTTACTAGAAATGAATTTTTTTGATTGTACCATTTGCAAACTTACCAAAAGCAAAGTGTTACCATTTCCTCAACATAGTTCTCATGTCTCTCGGGTGTTTGACATAATTCATAGTGATGTTTGGGATATATGTCTTTTTATATCCCATGCTCACTATAAGTACTTTGTTACTTTTATTGATGGTTGTAGTAGATTCACTTGGATTTATTTTCTTCATACTAAAAGTAAAGTATTTTATGTTTTCAAGGGCCTTTGTTGCACTCATTCAGACACAATTTGCTTCTTTTATCAAGGTTTTACGATTTAATTCTGGGGGTGCATGTCTCATAAATTTCAGAATTTTCTCTAAGAAAAATGTATTCTTTCTCAACATTCTTGCCCATCTATCCCGCAACAAACTGTGATAGCTAAATGTAAGAATAAGCATTTACTTAATATGGTTCAAGCTCTTCTTCTTGACTCATTAGTTTCACCTCGTTTTTGGTGTGAAGCATTAGCTACCATTGTCCATTTAATTAATCAATTGCCCACACCAATTTTACATAATGCTTCTTCCTATTCTATACTATTTGGTCATATACCTAACTATTCTGATTTGCATATATTTTGTTATGTGTTCTGTTCATCTTCCGCCACATTAAAAACATAAATTAATTGCTCAATCTGTTAAGTATGCTTTTCTTGGTTATAGTTCAACTCAAAAAGGATTTATTTGTTATGATCCTAATGCTTGAAGAATTCGAATTTTCAAGAATGTTTTGTTTTTTGAGAAGCAACAATTTTTTCTCTCATGCCGATCCTATTTCACCTAGTTTTTTAATCTTTCCTGACAAGCCCAAGTCCTCACCTATGCCAAATATTGATACCTCTTCTACTCCAGTGGCTCGATTTAAATCTGGTCTTGTCTACACTTTACATCATCGTACCCCTGTAGCCGACTCTTCTAACTTCTCAAGATTCTCCTCTTGCGACACCTGATCCGACATCCACCATAGCTCCTGTTCCGAAGAAATCTATTCATGTCTCCCACCCACCGGATCGGTATGGTTTTTCTTCCCCTACTTCTATGACTACTATATTATCTTCCATTGCTATCCCATTTTCTTACAAGCGGGCTATGGAACATGAGTGCTGGAAGCAAGTGATGCAACCAGAACTTGATGCACTTGCATATAGCCGACTCTATCAAACTTCATTCTGATGGCTCACTGGAACTATACAAAGCTAGATTGGTTGCTTTGGGGAATCGCCAAGAGTATGACATAGATTATGATGAGACCTTTACTTTGGTTGCCAAGATGACTATTGTTCGCCTATTACTTGCTCTTGCTACTTCTAAATCTTGGCAATTACGTTAGATAGATGTCAAGAATGCTTTCTTGTATGACGATCTAAAGGAAGATATCTACATGAGACTCCTATCTGGTACGCCGATTTCATCTCCTACGACTGTCTGTAAATTGAATAAGTTTTTATATGGTCTTTAACAAACTCCTCGAGTTTGGTTTGAGAAATTTCCCCACACTTTGCTAGGGTTTTCTTTTGAGCAAAGTATGTATGATGCTTCGTTGTTTTTGTACAAGGGGGATGCTGGAGTAATATTTTTATTAGTATATGTAGATGATATCATATTTGGTGCAGATGAACTATTGATTCAAAAATTTCAGCAATATCTTCATAATGTATTTCACATGAAAGATGTTGGGAATCTTACCTACTTTCTAGGGTTGGAAGTTAGGTCTCAGCTGCAAGGTTTATTTCTCAATCAATACAAGTATATTCAAGACTTAATTTAGTTACGGAGATTGGAAGATACTACTCTAGTTGATACTCCTTAGTAGGTGGATGTTAAGTTCAAAAAAGACGAAGGCGAACTTCTTCCAGATCCTATCTTATACCATAAATTGGTTGGCAGCTTGATTTATCTCATTATTACACGTTCTGATATCTCCTATGCTATCCACACTGTTAGTAAGTTCGTGGATTCTCACCGACATCTCCATTTTGTAGCAGTTAATCGGATTATTCACTATCTACTTGGGACACCTAATCGTGGATTGTTTTTTCCTTAAGAGTTCTTCTCTTCACTTGACTACCGACAATGATGCAAATTGGGATGGTTGTCTGGGCTCTCGACGTTCTACTACTGGATGATTTGTCTTTCTTGAGGACTCTCTTATCTCTTGGAAGTGTATGAAGTAAAATTGTGTATCTAAATCATTTACAGAGGCTGAATATCGGGCAATGTCTGCTGTATGTTCAGAAATTATGTGGTTGCATGGTATTCTTACAGAACTTCGGTTTGCACAAACACATCCCACCCCTATTCATGATGATAATACAAGTGCCATTCAAATTGTAACCAACCTAGTTTTTCATGAACGTATGAAACACATCGATGTTGATTGTCATAATATACCAAATGCTTGAGTCTAAAACTATCATTCTCCCTCATGTGTCCACTAAACACCAAGTAGCTGATATTTTTACCAAAGTCTTGACTCGACAACTATTTCATTACTTAGCAAATTGCTGCTAGTCGACTCACTAGCATAAATTTGAGGGAGGGTATAAAAGGAAACTAGGGTTTTTGAAAATTAGGGGTGCTCTAACTCTCGACAGTGTCGGAGTTCAGAGTTTCCGACTTCAACTTTGGAATGGGCCAAATTAGGTCCATTTCGAAACCAAATGGTCCCAATTGGGTCATTCCAATCCTAAATGGGCTCAATTGAGCCCATTTTCGAATGTAAGTTGCCACATTTATTTATCTATTGAGGTTTCACTGCTAATTAGTCTTAAACTGTTAAACAAATAATACAAAGGAAATTACAACACTAATTGCTAAGCCTAATAACTTAATACAAAAAATAATCCAGACTGAATAATACAAAAAATATTACAATATACAAATTAAACTATTCGTATATCACTAGGACCTGAGGTTACTAAAAAAAAAAGAAATCATTGCAGCAAAGTAGTTTGTCATTGGAATTTATAGAGACTCATACCTGAGATTAAGATAAAAT
The DNA here is from genome assembly GCA_036898215.1 of Platycarya strobilacea. Lineage (NCBI taxonomy): Eukaryota > Viridiplantae > Streptophyta > Magnoliopsida > Fagales > Juglandaceae > Platycarya > Platycarya strobilacea. Next base: position 18,769,113 of record CM072546.1, on the reverse strand, counting down.
TAAAATGTATTATTATTATTAAAAATAAAAATGAACCAAACAAGTAAGTGTAAGTTCGAGAAAAATATACGCAATCGTCAATTGCTTCATTAGTCATAAGTTTATATATAAACCTATAAACTTATAAAGCACGGCCAACTCACCTTTGCACAATCAATATAACCCGCTTTTTTAAATCTGATTTAAGATGAGTCGAGGACTGAGTGCAACTTCTTTCTTTAAGATTTTAAAATCTAAAACTTTGTTTGCTAACTTTGCTAACTGTTGTGAAAAGGATTCACTCAAAAGTCAAACCTGTCAATTTAAAAGGAAAACAATAAAATACATTACATATTTGGGATTTTGCATCATGTCTTTTGCTTGTCATCAAGGACCAAAGCAATCTAAAACATATAAAAGGAATTTAACAATGCAACAGTTTAAGATCCACAAAGTTCATTATTTTTTAAAATTTAAAGAAAGAAAATTTGAATTAAAGGATGCACACATCAAGTGCATATTTGCTTTGATCCTATTAGTTTATTATTTCCTTTCAATTTTTCTGTATTTTCATCTCTATTGAATGTATTCTTTGTGTGGTTGTGGTTAGCTAGTAGTCCTGGATGGTCTAGTTCTGACTCCCTCCATGTAACTTTGGTGTTGGTCCTACTTTTTTATATAAACTTGTTAATAACTAAAGGTGTTCTGTTTTATATATATATATATATATATAATAATGCATTACCTAATTCATGAACACAGAGCGAAAAGTGTGCAATTGAAAAGTCTCGCTCGAGCGAACATGCATGAGGCGGCATCAACCCTAGTCCGTAGAACATTAGCTTGAGGCAAGACATTGAGCGAACGTCTAGGATTGACTCTCACTTGAGCGGGATGTCGAGCGAAGTCTTTGTCTGGAATCTCGCTCAACCTGGATGTCGAGCGAACTCTCTATCTGACTCTCGTTCGAGTGGGATGTCGAGCGAGAATTGAGTGAACTCTCTCTTTGATGTCTTGCTCGAGCTGGATGTCGAGCGAGAGTCCAGCGAGCATACTCAAGAGGCGCTTTCAACACAATTCAAGCCACCTCTCAACACTTATTAAGAAAGCCAACTACATGCTGCATATTTATTAATGTAATCGTAGATCAGGGTAACATCAACAGTGGTTGTAGTAATTCAAAGTAGACACTTGATAGCCTCCCTAGCTAGCCTGGCTTCTTTAATTGGACAGAGTTAAAAGCCTTCATGCATGTGAGGAATATATATATATATAAGTGTGTGTGATTGCTATTGCATCTTATGCTTCAAGTCCATGATTGGCATAAACTATTAGAGATGCTTTAGACTTTATCATTATTGAGATTTTATACACATTTTTAGAAGCTGTAGGACTAAGTACTAACCAACAAGACTACAATGAATCATATATATATAGTGGGAAATGCACGAAAATATTGTCCTCGACTCCTCATGAGTTTGGAGGAAGGGGTTTGCAATTTCATCATTGCTCACAGACTCCAAAAAACTAATTTATAACATTAAAAAATTATTATTTTTTCACAGTGACATTCCCTCAAACACCTTGCGCACACTGTCCAAGACTCCAAGCACACAAATCTCAACAAGCATTTCAAATATTCCTCACTACAAAAGCATATACAACCAAAAATTAACACAATCCAAAATCAAAGAACAAAAAAATAGCACTTCTAATTAGTTGTAATTAAAATCCCTAATTTTAAAAGTTAAACTACTAAAATAAAAAATCAATTACCAACTAAGCTCAGAAATAGATGGTAGGCCATGCGTCTGTGACAGACGATGGCGGAGTGGAGAGTTGAGATTGCGGCGAAATCGAGTGACGAAGAGCAGGGCGTAGATGCAAAGAGGTGCAGAGATGAGAGAACTAGAGGAAAGAGAGGAAATGAAGAAGGAAAGGAAGAAAGAAGTATAGGTCTCGACGGAGACTTAAACAATATTGTTCCTATTTAAATGGAACGGTATCGTTTAAAATAAAAACGACGTCGTTTTACATCTTTTTTTTTTTTAATTTTTAAATTCACAGTTTGGAGTTGAAACTCAAAACCCAAACCAGCTTCACTTCCGACTTTGAACTCTGAATTTGGAGTCAGAATTGTTCCGCCTCTGACTCCGAATTCCAAATTTTGACTCCGATCGGAGTCGGAATCAAAGCGGAATTTGGACAGAGTTTGGTATTCTGAAATTTTGCCTAGGCCTATTTGAAATTACTCAAGTACCCCTAGTTATGCACGTTAATGCTAAACGAAAGCTATTAGCACTATTAGTAACCAATATAAAATATTAAATGCATTAACACAATAATTTGGTTATGAAGGGAAACCCTTTGAAGAACTACTCAAATGTAAAACTCTACAGTGCAACTAAATTCAAGAAAGTCAATTTTATTGATTGAAATGTTTACAAGTAAAATGATTACAAAACTTTTGTAACTTAACCCGTTTTTCTAAGAAATGCAACCCACTTATCTTCTACCACAATAGGTAGCCAGAACTTCTAACAATTTTTTATTTTTGGTCTTTCCTATTGGAACCTCCAATGGTTGATCATGAACACGGCAATTCCCATTTGGAGTATGCTCTCACTCAATTCCACAGATTGAGCTTCTCGAAAAATCTTTCACTCAAGAATTTTCTCTCACGTGGTCATTTGAAGTTTTACCCAGTTCTTCAAGTTCTCAACAATGTATGTGAATGTCTTTTGGTGATCTCTCAAGTGTCCACTAAACCCTTAGCCAAGTCCCTCACTAAATAGGTAATTTAGTATTTGAGTTGGACTAGGACTCTGCTGATAGTCTATCCAGTTTGTTATGCTGCTAATGGATTGCTAACGTGCATGATTGGGATTTTGCAACTAGATATATCTGAGTGTAAGCCAACTTTGATCTCTTCATGTACTGCGTGTATGTCAATGTCTCAAGCTGATCTTCCGACTCGAAACCTATCTAGAACTCTTGTAAACTCTTATTTTATAATTTAAACAATGTTCAATAAGAGTTACATTATAATTTAAAAACTTATCCTTATCGGATATACAACTAGAGTCCTATTCAAATTACATTCATTCATGAATCAAATTTAAACTGGACTCATCTAATCCTAGCCAAATTTAAATTACATTTACAGTTTTCTTTATTATGATGTGACAGTCTCTTAATAGGATATGTTTTCTAAGTTTATCTTGTATTTAAATTAAACTTGTACATATTTAGATAATATAAGTTTTGTAACCTTAGAACTTTTATTTTATTTAATGAGAAGGAAACACCTCAATTGAGGTACTTTGGCCAAATTTGACACACTGAGCTGAGCATAATAGCTCCAAACATTTAATCTGCAGAGATGAAGGGAAACCCTTTGTTTCATTGGCTTTGGTGTTATGATAATGAATTCAATTTTGGCTTCGCATGGGAATAAACTTCGGGTCTTAAAGAATTAACTTGGAGATCATATATCTTTAGAAGATACCTTGAATTGTTTATGGGTCTCACTCTTCCCAGTTTACAGGATGAAATCTTATCTTCTATGACACTTTCTCCCATATACCTATTCCCAAAGGAAAATGCTATATACTATTCATATCCTATTGTGCTGATGTGACACTATCCATAACTCTTGGATAAACTCTCTTAAGAAAAAGAATTTAATGTTTAATGGACAATGCCACTTCAGCACAATAGGATAAGAGTGAGAAGACAGTAGTGTATAGCATATCTCATACCCAAAAGTATGATGCTTTGATACCAAGTTTTTGGCCAAGTTCTCATCTGACAAATTTGCATGGGCAACCAATGTGGTAACAAGTGAAATGGTTCTTTAGCATCTTCAGAATGGTGGTGGTTTTCTCTCGACTGGTGTTGCTGTTCTTTGTAACTGGTGTGTTGCTTTCCTGGTTCTTAATCTATGCACTGTGTTTAGGAGAGGAAACAGGAGTGATCCCCTCAAAAGTATCTAGTGAACATCAAATCTGTAGTGATATTTCTCCTCACACTTGCTATTCTGCCTGAACATTCGTGTGTTGGATGCCTGTAGTTAAAAGTTTATTACCATTACAAAATCTATTTATTATAGGACTGAGACCGAGTACGTAAGTCAGATGCTTACCAAAGTCAAACGTTTTGCTCAACACCATGCATGCCATGTTTGGTTCGTGGCACATCCTAGACAGGTTGGTCACAATGACCTTTGGTTTGCTCCAGAGTATCTCTTTCTTTTGTTCTAATTTCTCCCCTTGTTTCACAGTTGCACCAATGGGATGGAGGTCCTCCTAATATGTATGATATAAGTGGAAGTGCACACTTCATAAACAAATGTGACAATGGGATCGTAGTTCATCGTAATCGAGATCCAGAGGCTGGACCTGTTGATCAAGTACAAGTGAGTGATACTTTTGTGGTCATTTTGATTGTTTATGTTATTTTTGTTGTTATAGATGGAAACATGTTTGTGAATTTTTTTTGAGCTGTATTTGCAGATTTGTGTCCGGAAGGTTCGGAATAAGGTTGCTGGAACGATAGGTGACGCTTTCTTATGTTATAATAGGTATGCTTTTAAAATCTACCCTTTAGTCTCATGGATGGAATTGCTAAAGAACCAAGCTGTTTGATAAACCGTCTGAACTCGATTCTTTTAACTCAATTAAAATTATGATGGTTTATTAAATGCAAGGCTGGCTTTTGATTTTTCCAAAGAAGCTTGGTTCGGCGGAGATAATTTTATATGGGGTTAATTTCATTTTTGCATTCCCAAACTACCATCATTTTTTTTTTCAAATTATGCCACATTACCAAAGCCAACAATTTTGTATCTCAAGCTACCAGTTTCTGTCAATCTGGTTTTCTTTTCTTTTCTTTTTTCAAATTTTCAATTTTTTAGTTTTTAGTTTTTTAAATTATTCTTTTTACTTTCCGTTTTCTTAAATCTAGTGATGGCATTTAAACAATTCATTTGAAAAGATTTGGGTTCTATAATATCTGACGGTTTGATTGGATGTACAATCCAAATTGAAATAAATTAGTAGCTTGGGGTACCAATATGTTGGTTTTAATAGTTTAGAGTGTAATTTTTTTAAATTGGGTGGTAGTTTTGGGGGTGAAAAATGAAATTTCCAAATTTCATTTCCAAGTAGGCTCGTTCTTCCATCAAATTTGAATCCCCACAGCCTCCCTTGAAAGAGTGATTTTTTCAAATGAACGGTTTGAAGACCTAGCTTGAGTACACAAATCATTAGTATTTAAAAAGATGATTGTGGATCAGGTTTTAATTTGAGAAAAGGATAGTCGCTTTTTAAGTGTCTTCAATATCAGAATTGTTGAACTTGTTCTTTTGAGATGGTTAATCCTTTTTGCCGGAAAAACTCGGATATGTACCTTCTGAAATGTGTCCATCAATCTTGTATACAAAATCATGTAGTCAATGATCCTTTTTTTTTATGTACTCAATGATCTTCTACAACAAAGAGAACAGTCTGTCTGCAAGTTCTCATGCATAATCCTTAATTGACTCTTGGAGACATTCTTCAAATCACACATTTATATTTTCTGTAATATCGTGCCCTGAATTCTATATGCTCTTCTAGTATTTAAGTTATATGATGATTTAGTGTTAATGGTGGTAACCTTCATGTGCTTGTGTAGGGTAACTGGTGAATTCATGGATATTGATGAACCATCTGGTAAGAGATAGTAAATGCTATGATTGATAAGAAAATGGATGTACAGCAGTATCTACCCAGATAGTGGCCCTCAAAACAGGAGGTGGTTTTCCAATGCCATTTTCCCGCTGCATCAGGCTGCGGGTGCGTCCCCGCCGTGCACAACTATGGTGGTAAAAGGGACCAAAGTATTATAGATTTGGCAGTTGATCGGATCTTGATGACTCTGTGTAACCTACAATTCTTGAGGGTAGTTGCAATTTCTGTCAATAGAGGCTTCATTTTTTTGGAGATGTATGGGACCTAAATGGTCTATTTTGCCTAACCTTGGAAAATTTGATTTGTTATAACTTAAATATAGTATCTGATTTATGTATTTTTTTGAGAATCAGTGATATTGAGAATCAAGATTTATGGAACTGACATGGTGAGTGGTCGTGTTTTTTTAATATTCAATCAATGAAGTATTAGGTAGATAACTCTCTTTGAGAATATTGACGAGTTGCGTCAAAGATATGGATGCCATATGTTACTTACTATGAGCACCCATCTTCTTATAATAATATTTTATTAAATTTTTATTTTTAATCTTATTATATACCTCATTTCAATTTCATCTTCGAAAACAAAACAGGTCTTAGCTGAGGTAGGATCTTTCTTCGTTAATGTTGCAATTCGAAATTTCGAACACGCTACTGTAAGAAATTCGTGTCACGTCATGATACATTAAAATCGATAAGAAAAATGCAAAATCGAAAAGGTGTTCTTTTTACTCTATTTTAAGTTTCTTGACTTGTAACGATAGAAAACGTAATCGAAAAAATTAGATAAAATGGTGGGGCAGGTGTTGACCCGGAGCAGGCTGAGGTTACCGACAAGGACCGGTCACTGACTACACGTAAACGTAAGAAATACCTACAAACAAGCATATATCTGCTGCTTAGACAAAAAAAAAAAAAAGAATAAAAAAGCATATGTCTGCTTTGTTGTCATTTTTCTGATTATCTTCGTGGTCTTCGCCACTGTGACGGCGTTCATTAATATTCATAATTCATACCCACGCGGTGTTGCCGTCCTCGTTTTGTGCTCGGAAAACGCGCCTGTCTCCGTGTCTCTCTGCGTCTTCCCAGAAGCAACCACTCCACCCTATCCCTTTCTATATAAACAACACCCTTTCCACCTCTCCAATCTATTCCATTGATCTTTCCCTTCCCATCTTTTTCTTACGCATACGTACTAAATCTTTCGTTTGTTTTTTGCGATCTTTATTTTTTGCTCAAAGATGAATACTTCAACTGAGCCTGCAGGTAATTTAGTGAATACCATCATTTTAAGTTCTCTTGTTTGTGTTGATCATGTTGGATGTTTGTGTGTGTTCATGATCATGTCTAATTAGATCTCCTGGGATTTTGTAGCACCGTTTGATATCTTATAATATAGGCCGGTCTACAGTACCTGTAAATAAGTGCATGGAGTTTTGACTTGATTTCTATTATCATCCACTAAAAAGAAGTAGGTTTGATTTTGTTAGGAGATAAACGTATGGTTACTACTGTTTAGATGAGATCATATGATCAACCACTAATTCAAAACACGTGAATTTTCCAAATGAAACTTAATAATTAACTTCCAATATATGTTTCAATATATGTTTGTAATCGTTTACTTCATGATTAATTAAGACAATAATTTCCTGATATTATATTGACATCAAATATACCTACCTATATACAATTATGATCATGATCTTGTTATGGGTAATATATCCTGCATCCATTAATATCACTTGCTATGTTTTTTCCATTAATATAAATTATTTTTCCTATTAATTAATTGGGTGATCATGGCTTAAATTCAATGTTCAGTTCCGTATCCTCCACCTCCATCATCTACAGCAGCACAAGGTCCTTATGTAGTACCACCACCGGCTGGTTATCCTACAAAAGATGACTCTCAGAATCCTTCTCACGACCAAGTCGAAACCAAGTCAAGGGGTGATGGGTTCTGGAAGGGATGGTAAGCAGTATTACTTTATCTCTCTTATTTATTTCTTTATTTGTTCATTTTTACTCATCTTTTTGTTATTATTATTGATTTATATTTTTGGATAAATGAGTGACATTACGATTTGTCCATCTGTTTGTTTACTGCGCAGTTGTGCTGCCTTGTGTTGCTGTTGTGTACTGGATGCATGCTTCTGATGATCATGATCAGAATCGAGAGCAATATTTCTAGAATATTCCGTTGTTGTTTTATTTGTTTTATTTTTATTTTTTCATACGGATCTTGGATTGTTATTATGTGAAGAATGGACCATGCGATTGGATAATTGTCATGTTCTTGTCTTGACAGAGTTATCCTTGCACTGTAATTATCGATCACGATTGATTTCCTTTTAGTGTTATATTTTTTTCGAAATATTGGTCATGCTGTTATTGTTATTTTGATAATAATGCGTTAGATATATTGTAAAATGATTCCATTTTTGCTCTCTCTCTCTCTCTCTCTCCCTCTCTTCTGGTTAAGTGAAACTTACATTGCGCACATGATCATATCATTATGAACATGATCGTTTGAATGGTAATTATTTTGATACATAAAGGCCTCATCCATATGTAAGGGAACTGTTATTTTTAAATTTATAAAAGTGACCCATAATTTCATAAAAGTCATTGGTTATATATATATATAATTTAATAATTAAGAAAATAATTATTAGTAAGTTGATATTTTTTATTCTAAGAAATTTTTAAAAATATATAAAAAATAATTAAAACAAAAGAGAAAAAAAAATGCATTTATACTTATCAGTCATGTTTCAATATCGGTCCATCATCGTTCCTTATAACAGTGCCTGAGTGCCCTACATGAAAACATCCGATCGACCTAATTAATAGTCTATAAAACAAATTAAACTTCATAGCTCCAAAAAAAAAAAAAAAAAAGGGGTGTAATACAATAACTTTCAAGAGATCACCCGTCTTAATATTAATTTGTCTAAATACGCTTATGATCTGGCGGAGTTCTACCTAATTAATGTTTTCAAATTTGTTAGTAAACAGACTTTCAAATATAGTTTTAACAATAATTAGTCACACTCATGAAGAACACATGGGCGTCTTTTTTCTTTCTTTATTATTTTGGGGAAACCGCACGATCGAGAGGGTCCTGATCTTAGATCTAGCAGCAGATTTTTCTTTGATTGCGGATTTGAATAATATTTGGTGGGGATATGAGGACAGATCATTCCTCTTATCTCTTCGCACTCACCAAAGGCTTATTTATATATATTATTCTGGGTATTTAATGGTATGGGACCTTAGAAGTTTTTTCGCTGAAAACAACTACTGCATCCCATTTCTAATTAATTATGGCATGGTCCACATAAAATTCAAAGAGGCATCCAAACTTCAAAGAATGAAATTAAATCTTATAAAGCTTGATGGGACTTTCAAAATCTTATCTGAACACCAAATTAATTACAAAATGACATGATTACATGATTATAGGAACAAATCCATTTTGACTTTCTCACACTACTAATGTTTTGAATTTTATCCGATGATAATTTTAATATAAGTATTGAAATGACATATTTCGATTTTGATCTATTTCAATGTACGGTTTTGTAGAAACAAATTATATATCATATATATATATAAACTAACAATTAATAGAATAAATACATATATGTGTAAGTGTATATCACATGTATATGTGTACATAACCCGTTAACTCAACATGAACACAACACAATAATATTGGGTTAAGGTTTAATCTTAAAGGGTTTCGGGTTAAAACGGGTTGACACATTATGACACGATTGCTTAACGGGTTGATAGCGAGTCAATCTGTTTTGACCTGCTATGACACGTTAAGAAAGTTAAAATTACAAATATACTCTTACATTTAAAAGTAAAATTGTTAGAATCTTAATTTCAATATTTTTATTATTTATATTATAATTTATACTTGTAGTTAGTATTATAATTTTTATAAATATTATGATTTTAACATTTATATAAAATTATACTTAGTTTAATTAAGTCAAACGGATTAATTTCTGACATATTCAACACATTTACATAAACAAGTTGAAACGTATAATATTTTGTCGTGTTAATTTATTTCATAATATTCACTACTGGGTTTTAATGGGTTGACACGACATGTTATGTTAATGGGTCATGTTAGAGTTTGAGATTTTGACACAATAAATTTAACCGGTCGGATTAGGGTTGACCTATATAGTATAATATACATGTCTTGACACGACACGAATACGACCCGTTAACACGATTTGACACCCATAATCTATAGATATTGAGAAAGGCTGTGGCCATGGTGGCTCTTTTTTTAAAATTTTTTCGAAAACAGATTTATTTTTATGGGTGATGCTAGGTTCGATCAAACCCTACAGGAAGTGTAGTCCACTTTAAAAATACACAATAATTTTTTTTTAAAATACAATAAAAAAATATAATAAAATAAAAAAATACAATAAAAAATATAATAAAAAATACAATAAAAAATAAAAACATAATAAAAAATATAATAAAAAAATGAAGATGATTTTAAGGGAGGATTCGGCTCTCAGCCGAACGAAGCCACTGCCAATGGTGGTGGGTGACACCACCCATACCATCGGAACTGGAGATAGCCGTCGACCTCACCCCTACGACGACAAACCCCGACAACTTCCCACCTTCCCTCGGTGGCCTTAAATCTAAAATGGGTTGAAATAGATTCATTTCAGATTTAAGGCCGCCGAGAGAAGGTGAGAGGTCGCCAGGACTTGCCGTCACAAAAGTAAGGTCGACGGCTCCCTCCGGTCCCGATGGCATGTGCGGTGTCGCCCACTACCACTAGGGGCGGCGATAGCTGCACTTATTGGGTTATTGGGAGTTCTGTCCGACCAAATCCCATTATTTTCCTTTTTTTATTTTTGTTTCTTTATAGTTTCTAGGGGGTTCAGATTTAGTATTAGAACATTGGCATTAGATCTACTAAATGATCTTTCAAAATTTGAAGAAAAATATAACTTTGATAGATTCATCAAACATCTAAGTCTATAACTTCTTTTAGATTCATCATTAGATCCAACAAAATAATAATATTATAATATTATAATATTTTTTTAATAAAAATATATTTAAATATTTTTTTTTATATTTTGTAATTATACTAACCATATGTATATTAACAATATAGTCTGATACTTAAATAATTATTTTTCAACCAAATTTTGAAAAAATATTTTTTAATCCTTATTAAAAAATTAATTTTTTTAAACCAAAATTTTCAACCAAATAATTACTTGAATAATTAGTTTTCAACCAAATAAAAAATAAGAAAGAGAAAATGAGAAAAATAAAGTAGAAGAATAAAATATATTAAAGTATGTGTTTAGAGTGTAAATAATAATTCTTCAAATATAAAGGATTGTGAAAATTTACTATAACTTAAAATTACATATTAAGAGATTTGATAGATTAAATGTAGAGATTTTTTAGTAAAAATTATCAAATTTATGTTTAATAATCATTTGTTGAATATAATGTCAATACTCTTAATGGTTTTTTTCAAGAGATCAAACATTAACTTCTAGCGAGCGCACTAATGCCATTTGAGCTTTGGTCTGAAATGAGTTGTACCGTTTTGAGTGGAGTCGTCGCACAGAAGCATTCATATATCGTTTAGTTAAATAAAACGGCGTAGTTCATTTCGTTGTACTAAACGCACCGTGTGTTATAAACAGTGTAGTTTTATGCTCCTTATTAGATAGTTACAGTAAGGGTATTTTTGATTTTTCACTAATTGGCTGTTTTACCACGCTAGAAAGGATGTTTTCTCTCGTCTTTGAACAATTTGTGATTCTTTTGGAAACTCTTCTAAGGCCCAGGGCGTAACCATTTATCTTAGTCTAATTTCTTCCATTCATCTCTTCTTTTTCATTTCTTCGTGCTCATACATTTCCATTTTCGGATTCATCACCATCCATTCTATTTTCTTATCTATTTCTCAAGCCGGTTCTTACATTTGCACTGCTTATTGTGTTTATTTTCTTTCTTGAAACTAATAGATTGAGCTTTGATCAGTGAATGCGAAGAAGATGTCTCCTCACGTGTAGATAATGAGATCATGCTGTTCGGCGTGCGGGTTACCGAGGGAAACTCATTCTTGTTTGTATATTTAGGGGTGCCATGGACAGAGGTCGAGCTTCGTGCTGCGTTTGCAGAAGGTAGGGAATTTCTTTTTGAAGGAATGAGAAAAAGATTTAGGAGGAAATATAATGTAATGAGTTTATTGTAGTTTCTCTAAAACTGATGATGTGGCACACGTGTATTGTTGGCTCTTATGCCTCTAAAGAGAATTGACCGCTCAAAGGCGACACTTATACCATTCTAATTTTCCATAAACCGTTTGCTTCATCTTCTTTCTTCCTTCATTTTCTACTTTGACTTTTTCACAAAAACCTTTCGTCAGATCCAATTGATTCTCCTTCTCAATCTCCTCATCTGTTGGGTATGTTTCTTTCCCGACTTTGTCATTGCAGGATGTGTTTGAATATGCAAATGCATGAAACAAAATTTACACCGACATAGAATGTTGTGTTTAAATTTGTTGAAGTTCAGCCAAAAAATTATACCCACATTAATGAAACCAATGCAAATGCGTAACAAAATGCATTCAAATTTCTACAATTTAGTAAATAAATCTCCTTTCCAAAAAAAGAAAAGTAAATAAATGATACCCACTCAGATTTTTGCAAAAAATACCATTACAAAATATATCACTAGATTTTTCTCACATCATTACAAAAAATATCATTCGGGTTTGTATAGAAATAAACAGAATCATAAAGGAAATTATACCCATATACACACTCTAACGGCAACCAAACAAATCTCTTCAAATTTCTAAGGATTCACATAGAGAGAGAGAGAGAGAGAGAGAGAGAGAGAGAGAGAGAGAGAGAGAGAGAGAGAGAGAGAGAGAGAGAGAGAGAGAGAGGTGAGTGTTGTGCTTCGTGGACAACGGACGAATTTCTCTACACTGAATGATTTAGGGCAAGTTTGAAAATAAAAATATTTCAAATACTCTCACACACTTTATATTATTATTTATTATTTTATTATTATTTTTTCATTTACGTTTATTACTATTCATTATATTTTTTATTCCTATTCAATATTTTAATAATATTTTTTTACATACTTTTTATTACTATTTATAAATACTCACAAACACTCTCAACATCTAACGTATGCTTAGTCTTTGTGTAGTTGTAATCGGTAAGAGTGGTGATTGTTCTTGGTAGACAATGGACGGCACGGAGACGCGAGAGAAGAGGGACAATTGAGATTCCTATATCACACAAAAAGAATGATCAGAGAGGAGGAATAAGCCATTAATAGTGTTGTGCAGCCTCTATGTGTGGAATCGGCGTGGTGGCGATACGGGAGCTAGAGAGTCGCAATTTGCTTGAGAGAGACAAAGAGGGAAGGGTTCTGAGAGCATCAGCATTGGTTTCTCTAAATGCATACTCAAAATCACATCTTTTGAAAATTGATTTTATATGTTAAGAAAAACTCCCACATTGTATTATGCATTTTTGAATCAAATAATAATAATTTTTATTTTTATTTTTTTCATAAAAGTATTGTTTTTATATATTTTACAATTAATACCCATTTTATATCATCAACTTAATACAACTTTCATATATCAAAATCATCTTAATAAAAGTTACAAAGTTTATTTTAAATGGTAGGAGAGAAAAAATAGTAAAATAATGTTAATATTATTTTTTCAAATTTTAAGAAATACTTTATAACTATGCGAAATTTTAAAGATGTATAATCTAATTTAGACTAATTTGGAGAGATATTATATAAATATGAAGAAGATAAAGATGCATGACGCATTGCCAATGCTACGAGGGCGTGATGTGGCGCAAGAGAGAGATGGGAGGGGAGATATTAAAGGCAAAGAAAAAAAAAACTAGTATCAACCCTAGGGCTGAAACATTGTCGTTTAATTAGGGGGGCTAGGCTTTGTTTCTTTTTGTTGGGCTTCCACATGGGTTTGGTTTGGGTTTTTTACTTCTGGGCTTTAGATTTGAAAGTCAGACCATTTCATATATTAGCCTGTCTAAAAGTTTTATCACAAATGACTTATAATATTTTTTTCTTCTAAATTAATACCAATTGTTCGTAAAAGTTTTATGAAGATAAATTAACTTCTGACATGCTAGACTATAGTTTCAATATAAATCTTATAAATAAATTATAACATCTTCATTTTTTTTTTTATAGAAAATGCTATTTGTCACTATTTGGGATCTCTACAAGGAATTCCGATTTTCATTTTAATTTTTTTTTTACATGATTTGTTAGTAAGTATTTTTAAATGATGTTGAGATTTTTTATATTTTTACAATACGTTTTAATATGTTAAAAACATTATGTAAAAAACATGATTTTTTTAACATTTTAAAATATTTTTTAAAAATACAAAAAAAATTACAACATTATTTAAAAATATTAACTAAAAAAAACTAAAATGAAAATCGGAATCCCAAGTAAGGACAAGTAGCATTACCCAGTTTTTTTATATATGTCATTATTAATAGTTTACTCTCAAAAGTGTATCAAAGGTAAACACTACAAGAAAATAAGCTTTAAGCGGCGATTTATTAACTGACGCTAAAGTAATTGTCGCAATAGATATATTTTAGCAGCGAATTTATAATCGTCGCTTACTGCTAAGACGTAATCCACGGAAGGCTCATTAAGTTACATTTGCCGACGATTATATGGGTATTCGCAACGACTAAAAGCGCTGCAAAAGAAGACCACATTTAGCGTCGAATAAAATACGCTGCTAATCGATCGAGCGCCAATTTCCCAAAATTTTCCCCCCTTTCAGAATTCATCTGTCTAATTAGAAACAGTTTCGAGTACTCTTCGACCCAACTCCCGGAACGAGCTTCTCCATTTTCAGCCTACACCAAGAAATCAATCCTTCCATCCCGAAGAAGATTTCTACCTACAGTGACGAAAATCGATCGCCGAACTCCATACCTAATTCGTAGAAACCCAAGGCTCGTTTGCGCTGCGAGATTATTGATGCGAGGTTCCGTCTCCTTTGCGCGCGCATTCTGGATAACCCGCGACCTGAGAAACCAGAGAGAAAGGCGAAGGCTTTTGGCTTAAGGGTTGTTTCGGGAGGATAGGGTTTAGCCCGCCCTTCAAAAGGTATGCCACTGTTGTCCCAACTAGCTTGCTCGAATTCCATTTGACTGCATTATTTAGCTTCTGATTTTGTATCTATGCTAATCTCGATGTGTTTGTGGATCTTGTTCATGCATTTAACCTAAATTGTGATGCGCTTCATCTATCTCCCCCCCGACAGTTCCCTCGCCGCTTTCCAGAAATTGGGCATTCCGTGTGTTATCTAAATTTCATTCTCAATGTTACCTTTGCAAGTTGTTTGTGTGTAATTTGGCCTTCAATCTCTCCTCTTTGTGGTTGTGGTGCTATAATTATAAACATAATACCAAAACCAACAGTGAAAATAACGAATATATATTGGGATTCACTTATTTATGTACATAAAGCTTGTGCATTATTATCTGTAAGATGGATATTCTTAATGATGACGAAAATTCTCAAATAAATATGGGAAAATGTTATCTTTAGCAACCTCCCCTGCCACAGCAAAATCAATCTCCAAAAACTGATATGTGGTTTTTTTTTCCTTCTTACTCTGCTGATCTATGTCAAAGTTGTCTGTTGTATTTTTCATGTTTTTTTGCTTCTAGAATTAGAATGTCTCTTGAATGCTCTTGTATTCAAGAGCATTCAAATTAGCACCTTATATTTCTGATGAGGCAGTTAGAACTAGTACCCAAATTAGCACCATATGTATCTGTTATTGAGGGAAAAAAAGGAATATAATATACACATATATTACATATTTCTTCAAATGACTAATTGTGAGAAGTTTACCAAAAAATCAACAATTCTAATACAATGCACATGAAATGAACATGTTGTCACTAAAAATGAAAAAATAACACCCCCTCCCTTCCCTTCAAATGGAATGGGAAAAAGAATAAGTATCCATGAGAGAGAGAGAGAGAGGAGAGAGACAACCATATGGGAGAGTTTCAAGAGATTTGAAACGTTTTTTGAAGCCATTGATAATTGTGAGAGAGGGGTCAGGCATGGAGATGTAAGCATGGAGGCCATAATGTTCCCTTTGCTATGAAGTCTCTGTCAGCTCCTAGTAGTTGGAGTTTGTAATCTAAGAACCCATCTTATCACACCCCCATCCCTTCTCTTACATATATTTTCTCAAAGACAAATCTCTAACATGTTGGAACCTTTAAAAGTTCTGCCTATTTCCACTCTTTTTTTTTTTTTTACCCCAATGAGTAAAAGAGCTTAGTGTCATTATATTTTGGCCAGTGTGGGCCAAAATATACTAGTGAATACATCTTTACAGTCTTAATTCCTGTTTTCATGAGTGCATAATGTAACCATTTGCACTCTAATTGTTCACCTCCTATGATTACCTTGCATCTTTTTTTTTTCCCTTTTTTAGTGAAGTATAAAATTTATATATAAGATGTGGGATGACTCATATCACATTAACCCTTACTATTCCTTGTTTGGGTTTCATAGCATTTTGTTTCCCTTCTTATTTAATTTGTGAAAGAAGATATTATGCAGTTGGGGCGCTATCACAAGAGAGAGATGCATATTCTCTCAATAACACAAAAGGTTAATAAATAATGAAGCGAGTCAGCATTATTACTTCCTCCAGTCATCCTCTCACAAAATAGGATACTATTAAAATTGTTTACATTCGTTATAGTCGAACCCTTTTTGTTTGACAAGTTTAACAATCGATTAATATTCCCAATAGGAATGTATTGAGTTGTGTTGTATTGGAAATGGAAAATAAATATAGTAAAAAAACGAGAGGATCTTTTTTTTGTTTCTGTTTTTTATAAGTAGAAAAGGAAAGGATCTTGCTATATATGTAACATAATGATTCGGAATGTTGATATGTTATGAGTAGCTTATGTGGGTTATAAGCCTCACATTAATTATACATTTATACCACCAGAGTTTCAAGCACTACAAAGCTGTCACTCTTTTTGCAATTTACTCCCTCCCTTCAACTATTAAGATCATGTATATACATCTTTTTTCCTATATCGCAACTTAAGTTTCAAATTGCTTTTTTCACTTTGTTTCAGATTGGGGGTCAAGTGATCCCCATTTTGAAACATAAATTGTGATATGGGTGATAGTTAGAATGATTACGTGTGATTTATCTCTAAACATTCAGGTATGCTGCTTAATAAAAATGTGAGGCCTCCAATGGGTATTAATTTATCCATTTCCAGATTTATAGGATTGATGATGAGTTGGGAAAGACATGGATGATACATCAAATTACACACACACAAAGAGTCTTTGCCAACAGTTGAGAGAATTTGAATCAATGTAGACAAATTAGAATTCATAATAACTGAAATCCTTTGGGTTAAAGGTGGATAATGTAAATGCATTAATCAAAAATGGATAAATGGGAGAAACATCAGGGGGATAATTGATATATTGACCCATGTTAGCTGTATCCCAGGTTTTGTGTCATTGTTAGTTTGCAAATCTTGTGTTATTGTCATTGTTAGTTATCATTAAACTTAGGGTATTCAACCACTGTATATAAGGAGATGAATACATTAGATTTCAATTCTGATATTATTTTTTATCAGAATGCTCATATTTTCAATTCAGAAACAGTCATGATGGGGGCTCATATTACCATGTCATGAGTTACCAACAACAAAAAAAAATATAAGCCTACCATGTCGTGAGTCCTTCCATGGAACCTTTTTTTTTTCTCTCCTATAAAGCTCTTCTTAGAGCAGATTCATAAAACACAATCAATGTAAGCCAACCTGGAGAGGGTTCAAATGTGAAGATTACATTTTCCCGACCACCCATTACCTTCCCAAGGCAATGACACCTATCCACCTGAAATTATTTATCTACAATATCATCTCAAAAGATTTATTACATAACATATCATGCGTCGAGGACATTTTAAACCTAAACTAAGAGTGCCACCTTATTACAAATAGTTTTCATGCTTTCATGGAATATTCTCTAGGCTTGGAAAAAAAACCTAACAAGTAGCATTCACATCTAATGACTTGCAATAAATAAATAAAGTTACATGCATGTCAACACCGTTAACAAAATGTCTGTTGAAATGTTTATTTATTTCATTAGTTATTTTTTGGTGATATTTCTAATCATGTTTTTTTCAACTCATAGTTTTAATCTTACCTGTGTGAACCAAAAAGCTAGATCCACCATTGCTCGCATTCCTTCTATATGCTTTTAAATGAAATTTATTACATATAAATAAATTTCCCACCATAACCTATAGTTTATATTTTTAGGCGTAGCCCTGTGTATATAACTATATACACCAACTTAGAAGCAGCAAGTATGAATAAAAAATAATTCTACCTAGAAAAAGTAAATTAATGCAGCGACGAAAACTAGAAACTTAGTGTTCAGGCTACAATAATCGAACAGAATAATAATGATACCAGCAACATGTTAATAACAATATCATTTAGATTATCTATAATTACCTGTGGAGTGAGATAGAAATAGACTAATAGTCGCATGCTATAAGACATTAATAAATGCCCCTTGAATTACCAAATCCATGGATGTTCATTTGCCTCTATTTCCTCTGTAGATCTCAGACTTCTTATCCAGAGTATGGGTTACCTTTGGGTAGGTGTAAAGTAATTGGGCTATATTTATGTATGAGGAAGACATGGTGTGATCTCAAGTTTTTCCCTTTTCTATTTGTCTAAAATTCTGGAAACATAACAACAATTATGCGAGTTTCCTCTCATAATTTTCTCGAACTTGTTTGACAACGTGTAACTTGAATACATAATGTGATACTTATAATTTATTATGTTGTGATGGCTTCATAGGATTGGGTTTTTTAAGTGACCGTTGCTTCAGATTTTTTGATTGCTTGTTCTTCTCATTCTTAATTGGCTTTACTTTGTAGCTAAATACTATGACTGCACACTTTTTATTAATTTTCTTAGTAATTTTTATTTTCTGATGAGTGTTTCAGTACTATTTAAAGTTTAATCTAGAGATTGTTTGTAGATCTTTGATGGCTATAGATTAATTGTATAATCTGTTTTTTTTCTTTTTGTTAAATTGTCATCACTTAGATGATGAAGTGACTTTATTTAATATATGGTGAAGAAACATTCAGAGAACAACTTTGTCACATAATTTGTAAAGGCATTAACCAAATTTGCACGTGAATTTCTATTTGCAGCTTATGATTAAAGGCTGCGTAAAATTGGAATAACTTCATCTCCATCTGATGTTCAGATGTTTTTTAAACCTATAGAATGATATACTGTGATATGAGATGTAAATGAACCGACCTTTTCAAAGCAACATTGAAGTCATTTGAAAATTCATGTCATATGCCTTGAGCGTATCATGATATGCCTTGTTAATATAGTCCGCACTAGAGTTCACTACTAAAACGTTAAGGGCTTTTGAGTATCCTTAAATGAATTTCTAAGCCTATAAAATTATTGGATCTATATAAGTAGAAAGTTCATATCCAAGATTAGCATCTGTCTAAAAGGCGGTTTCCAAGCTATCATCTGGTGAATCTGAGAATTAGGAATACTAAAGAATCTGAATTTGATACAACCATATGAACCACCCATTAAATTTTGAAGAATAACTTTTTCAAATATGAACATTAGAAAATTCTAAAGTGCCCAAGTACATTTCAAAATATATTCAGGGTGAACTCTTTGGAAACCATTTTATGATTTCCATTCCCACACGTATGTTGTCGCGAAAAATAATGTGGTGAGACCATTCATTTAATCACATGCAACAAAAAATATTCAACCTTCATTTCCATTAAATGTGACTTGATCAATGTGTTGAAAATTGTCGCATAACTCAGGTTATCTAATATAATTTTCCAATTATGTGTTTTCTCTAGATGGATAAAAGTTGGATGAACGAGCCCGATAGACTTTTATCACTTGCATACGCTGATGGGGTTAACAATTTCCTCACACAAGCAAGGAACCATGCAGGTGGAAGGGATCGCATTCGGTGTCCCTGTCGTACATGTCTTAACAATCTATGGTTGCCTATATTTGAGGTGGAAACTCATTTGTATATCAAAGGGATCAATCCAAATTACACTCAATGGGTATTTCATGGAGAGGATGAGACATTTAATGTCAGTGACGATGATATTCAGGACGAGGTTATACCAGAAGATGATTACATCGACGACATGCAGCAAATGTTGGATGACATTCAGGCAGGCACCTTTGTTGATGTGCCTCAAGACAACACTCATTCGCCAAATAGGCCACCAATACCTGAAGCCACACAAGCGTCATCTTTTGACCAGATACTGGAGGATGCTCGACGTCCTCTTTTTGACGGGTGTACAAAATTTTCAAAGTTGTCATTCATTGTCAAGTTATTACACATCAAATCAATCGGTGGATGGTCAATTAAGTCATTCAACATGCTCCTTGACCTGATGAGGTCTGCCTTCCCAGATGTGCTCTTGCCACAATCATATGAGGAGTCTAGGTCGTTGGAGCGCGGTTTGGGATTCAAATACAACAAAATACATGCATGTGTCAACGACTGCATCTTATTCTGGAAAGAAAATGAATCTCTTAATGAGTGCCCTGTATGCAAGGCCTCGAGGTGGATGCCAAATACACATGGGTCACGAGTGATACCTCAAAAAGTGTTGCGACATTTTCCTTTGAAACCGAGATTACAGCGTCTCTTTATGACTGCAAAGATAGCTGGTGATATGAGATGGCATGCAGAACAACAGACAATAGAAGATACAAGTATGAGACATCCGGCCAATTCTGAGTCCTGGAAGAAATTTGATGAGGAACATAATTGGTTCGCTGCAGATCCTCGCAATGTAAGGCTCGGTCTGTCAAGTGACGGCTTCTGTCCCTTCAACAATTTGGCTAAACCTCATAGCATTTGGCCAGTGATCCTTGTTCCGTATAACTTGCCGCCATGGTTATGCATGAAAGACCAGTTCTTCATGACATCTTTGATTATTCCTGGTCCAAGGTCACCAGGAAATGACATCGATGTTTACTTACAGCCGCTGCTCGATGAACTACTTGAATTTTGGGAACATGGGATACCTACATATGATGCATCGAGTAGGGAAACATTTATGTTACATGCTGCCTTATTGTGGACAATTAGTGACTTTCCTGCTTACGGGAATCTTTCTGGCTGGTCAACAAAAGGAAAATTGGCTTGTCCATCTTGTAATGCCGACACAGACTCCAATTGGTTGAAATATGGCCGAAAGCATTGTTATATGGGACATCGACGTTTCTTACCACCTGATCACGTATGGAGAACGAGAAAATGGTTATTTAATGGTAAAGAAGATCGCCGCATGCCACCGAGAGATCTAGGAGGAGACGATATTCAAACGCAATTGCGTATGATTGGGGATGTTCAGTTTGGTAAATCTCACAAAAAGAGAAAACGCACTGCTGAAGAGCTGAACTGGACAAAGTGTAGCATATTTTTCAAGTTACCTTATTGGTCAACACTTCGACTTCGGCATAATCTAGATGTTATGCATATTGAGAAGAATATTGCCGATAACATCTTATCCACTTTAATGAACATTCCAGGTAAAACTAAGGATAACATCAACTCTCGGCGTGACTTGGAGATTTTGGGCTACAGAAAAGAATTACATTTAAGGCGTGAAGATGAACGTGTAACAATGCCGCATGCACTTTACACATTACACGGAAATGAAAAGAATAAATTTTGTGAGTGGTTGACCAATATCAAATTCCCTGATGGGTTCGCTTCTAATATTGCTAGATGTGTTTCTCTACGTGATTGCAAAATCTCAGGGTTGAAAAGTCACGATTGTCATGTTTTCCTTCAACGCCTACTCCCCATTGCTGTTGGGGGGTACTTAAGAAGTGACATTGCTTTGGCATTGACTGAACTTAGCACTTTTTTCAAAGAGTTATGTTCGAGAACTCTTGATGTGAATCGTTTAATCCAGCTTCAAACTGATATCATCACCATTTTATGCAAACTGGAGATGATATTCCCTCCTTCTTTTTTTGATATTATGGTTCACCTAGCTGTTCATTTACCCCGTGAAGCTATTCTTGGGGGTCCAGTACAATATAGGTGGATGTATCCATTTGAGAGATATCTCGGGAAATTCAAGAGGTATGTTAAGAATAAAGCCCGTCCAGAAGGTTCAATAGCAGAAGCTTACATTCACATCGAATGTCTGACATTTTGCTCCATGTACCTCCATGATGTTGAGACGAAGTTTAGTCGAGCGGATCGCAACGTTGATGTTGACGAAGAGGAAACTATAGATGGATTCAAAATTTTCAACCAAAAAGTTCGTGCATTGGGTATAGCTTCTAATGTGCAATTAGAAGATAAAGTCTTTAAAGCAGCCATTTGGTACGTGCTTAACAACTATGCGGAGATTAGATCCTATATAGAGTAAGCATCAATGGCTTTACTTATACATATATACTTCCATTTGAACTTAACAAGTTCTTATCGACCCACACTAGTTAACTTGAATATTTTGCTTGGCGATTCCGTGCTCCAAATGCAGGGAGCACTACGAGAAATGTAAGGTGCAACACCCAAATTGCTTTGATCGCACGCATCAAAATGAGTTCCCCACTTGGTTCAAGCAACATGTAAGTTATTCTCTGAGTCATATCTACTTTAAATATGGAAAGATTTTGTTATGTTTTGAACATATCTAAAATTTATGTTGTGCTTGTTTAACAATTTTGGTGTAGATCCAGGAACAACGTATCTCCAATCCACATTCAGTGACCTCTGATTTGTATGCGTTAGCTTGTGGGCCTGACCGTTGGGTGGCATCATATACTGCTTGCATTATAAATGGAAAAAGATTTCATACAAAGCAGCGTGAACTTCGCAGGCGTACACAAAATTCTGGGGTGTTGGTAATTGGTGACGAGGCTACAAACAATTTAGATTTCTACGGTGTTATTAATAATATCGTAGAGTTACGATACATGGAGTGGCGTCGGGTGTACCTATTTGAATGTGATTGGTTTAATGTGGGTGATCGAAAAAGAGGGGTGCAGGTGGATGACCATATGATTAGTCTCAACATGGACATGAAGTGGTATAAGGATGAACCGTTCGTGTTGGCGAGTCAGGCTTCTCAATGTTTCTACATCAAAGATTTAAGGGCGAAAGGGAATTGGGGTGTTGTGCAGAACTATACAAATAGGAATGTATACAACATTCCTCCAGTTCCGAGGGTTTTGGAAGATATTGATGGCGAATCAAGTGACGATGATGCCGATCAAGAAGATGAGTCATCATATTATTATGCACCAGTACAATGTGATGCGGATCCAATGCCAACTCAACTGAGTAGGATGGATATACTACCTAGACATATTGATGTACGAGATATCACGAATCAGGATGGTCAATGCATAGATTCAACTGTATTAATCAATGATGACATTATGGCTTCTGGGTCTGGAGATGCGTATGGTGATGTGGAATATTCAGATGAGGGAGATCTATCGACAGAGGAAGAGTCTGGGTCAGATGAATAATTACATCAAAAACAAAGAAAAACAGATCGCCGAGATTGCACAAGATAACACAATAGATTAACTCTTTGAAATTGAATTGTATACATAGGTAGTTGATTATTATGTCATATAAAAATCTTACTTTGATTTATTTATTAAAATTAACATATTTATTATTGAATGTCATTGGACTGGACTAATATGCACAAGTCGGTATTTGTTTTCATATATATATATATATCTTTATATATATATATATATATGTATGTATATATAAAGGGATAAAAAAAGAATGATAGTTTATTTATCTTCCTCTAAACTTGTTTGACTTCAGATATGTATGATATTATTCCTTTTCAGGTGAGGGGAAAACATACGGTGTTGCGTGTGACTTTGCGTCCAAAATTTTCATTCAAGGTACAATTTACTTGCTTCAGTCTCGGCCTATTTAATTATGCAAATGACAAACATGCGAGTGTCAGAAGTATTCATCTTTACTACCTTAATACTTGTTGAAACAAAGCCTAACGTGCGATACTTATTTCCTTCAGGGTTCTGGAGATTGGGTACATAACATAACTATAGCCGGTACGCCTTGTTAACATGTCATCGCAATCCCATCTTCAATCTAGAGGCACGAGGAGCAATATCAACCAGCAAGGTATATAATTCGACAATTTAATTATTTGCCTATATGTTGTGCTCATAACATAGGCTACTATCTAAGTGCATTAAATGACATTACAGTTGAAAATTCTAATTTGCAAAAATATAAGCCTTATAAAATGTAAGAATTATTCTAATAACAACTTATTGCAAAATGGGCGACATATGATCTTTTCATTGTATTTGTCTTTGACTTTGAGACAATTATGTGGAATCGAATGTTATATGTCTCAAACAATTAACTCGTACACATGCAGGTAATCGATTGGGAGGAAGTTCAAAAAGTATAGGGAGACTCCGAGGTACTCGTGGAAGAGGTCCTGTACCGTACTCATGTCGATTTGGCCGACCGCGTGGAGCGCGTCTCTCTTCACCCCATAGCTCTGAGGAGGCAGAGCAACCCAGCTCAGATGATTCCACGCAGCCCCCGAGCCAGCCCTGGGTACCTCCATGCCCCAACCCAGTTCCCCCACCGGATCCCATACGAGAACCCACACCAGTTAGAGAACAATCACCTCCTAGAGAACCTACACGCAATGAAGATCTCGGTAAACCAGAAATTGTCATGTTTCTTCCTAGATATAGAGCTGACTTTGAGACTAATTATACATGTGAATTGAGTCTACAGATTAACTCCAGTTTCAAACACTAATGTTGTGATGATTGTAAATTATTGTTGCAGATGCCCCCATGGAGGCCGTAGCAAACCAGCAAGAGAGGAAACGTAAGCGTGGTCCCGCGAAAGGCACCCTGTTTGAGAAACTGAGGAAGAACGGGAAAGTAATTTTGAAGATAAATGATGATGAGACTGCCCCGTGTTGTGAGAATGCGGCCATGTTCACATCTCGTGTATCATGGATTATTAAACAATATTGTGACATGAGTCATGCACGATGGTCTAATGTCCCGCAAGCCCAAAAAGACGAGCTGATTAGTCGGGTCAAGGTATGATCCTTGTTAATTAATATTGATTGCTAGAAAGTGTTGTCATAGTATAATGTGTTGCGTAAATGACATGATGACACTTTTCTTGTAGAGTGACTTTGAGTTGGATTGGGAACGCGAAAACCACCGATTGACAGTAACCAAGCAATTGCGTAAGCGCTTCAATGCATTTCACCATGACTTGCACAAGATATATCTATCATATGGAAGCCATGAAGAGGCATTGGCTAACGGGACTAGTTTGGTCGACCCGCTTGTATGGGTTAAGTTGTGTGGGAGGTGGGGCAGCAACGCCTTTAAGGTATGTATTGTATACAATATTGAACATATTATTTATTCATTTAGGCTCCAAAAATTGTTGTGGCAAGTTTGTTTATTATAGATAACGTTGGGAATTTTCGTGACAGAAAATGTCAGCTCAAAATCGAGAGAATCGAAAGAAGCTCGTGATTAATCACACATCAGGACGTAAATCATTTGTCCGGATCCTTGCGCAAAAGGTATAGCTTTAAAATAACATTTTCTCATAGAGGTTACACTTGTACCAAATATAAACTCATATCCCAAACAATAAGTCACATAATGACTCATAATGTATTAAATTAAAAGCCCGAATAAGTAACACAACGATATGCAACGATAGATGGGTATTTTATTGTCAAGTTATTATATTAGGAATATGCTTTTTAGTGTTGTTTTAGATACTATTTTTGGGTGAATAATATATTCTTTATTTTTTGTGTTCGATGTAAATTATTGTTGTGAATGGTTACTCTAGCTGTTTGGGCTTAGAATGCACATGTCCACTTTCATGAAAGTTCTCTCCGGGGAAATCATATTCTTATATTGTACACATTGCTGACTCATGTAGCGGGCTGAAAACTCCAAGAATATGATTGACTATTACAAGGAGACGCGTTGGTCGAAGAAGAAGAATGCGTTTGTGACACCAGCGACAGAAGAAACTTATGTGAGTAGTGCAATTAAATTCCCTGGGATCTATGCTTATTTTCAAATGTGATAAATGCATAAATAGCACAGGATGTATATACATTTTTAATAATTTGAAGCATTGTCAATGTGTAGAGGACTATGCAAGGTAGGATGGATAGCCTAGCACCAGAGCAGCGTACTGATGAGGCATCAGCAACTGTCTTCAGAGAGGTTCTTGGCCATAGACCTGGATATGCACGGGGACTCGGAGAGATGGTCATCCCTGAGTCAAGTAGACAACGTGACCAGCTTAAAATGCAACAGTATTTGGCCGAGATTGAGAGACAAAGGCAGGATGCTGAACAATATAAGAAAGATGCTGAACAATATAAGAAAGATGCTGAACAGTACAAGGGTCAACTCCAAGAAATGAGAGAAGAGGTGCGGGATCTTAGGGAGCAGCAAATGCAGAATAACAGGATGCTCCAGACTTTAATGAGGGGTTTGCCTGGATTCACCGAGTCATTCCAACAGAATCAGGGTTGGAGTAATTCCTCCGATACTTAAGGGGACTTTATTTTTAGACAATTTTGGATACTTTTTGTGGGCCAACATGGCAATTGGGCTATATATATATATAATATATATATATATATATATCATCACAAAGGGGTCTGAACCCAGCTTAATGGGTTTTTGATTTTTGAGAAGCTTTTGGGCAAGGAGTACAGTTACATCATAGGTTGTGTTTCTTATATCAAACAAACTTTTCTCTCTCTTATCCACAAATAATTGTTGACACATTCTTCCTATGGTTATTCTAGGTACCTGAAGAGTATACTGACATGAATGGCTCTTGCAATGATTCCTCGACCTTGAAAAGTCTTCGTGAGTATATCAACCAGTTCACCAACGTTGATGCTGAATTTTTGGGTGAGTATCGACCATGTCGTGTATTCTTCTATTTCTGCATGAATGTGACCAAACCTTCATAATCTCATTCGAGGTTATATTTTATTATATATTGCAGTTAGTGCTCGAGGATGGATTTCTTGATCAACCTCATTCAGGTATGGATATTTTCCCTTATGTCTTCCTTGCTAAATTAGTACCACCTGTTAAGATTAATTTTATTATATTTATACATATGTCATTAGACCATTAACCACACATATCTTTCTACTGACAAGTGAGAATTTGTGCATATATGGGAGAAGAATATGTTTGATGATTGTTGTAGCCAACCAGTTTGGTTTTGATAGACTTTGGCCATTCATTTAAGGGTGATATTTAGGCTTAGTGTATTTCGTTTTGATTCTCAAAACGAAATCAATGATATGCCTTTGAGTTATGCAAATAACTTATATGGATGCACTATGTAGTTTAAATAGCATATCCCCATTGTAACATCAATGCACAAAAGGCATATTTGATCGTTGATTTAGTCCAGGTATTGTTTTTGATGTCTTTTACATTGGAATGTTGCGGAAGTTAAAAATAATTTCAACGACCATCTATTTGAAGATCTCGGTAGCCCAACTAGGTCCATGACTCAGTTTTTGCGTTTACTATAGGTCTTGTTTACATAAAGCAAGTTCTTTGCACGCTTAATATTTATTTTTCTGTCTCTAAACCAGCACAATTTGTTAAACATACACCATATTTTGTTTTTCTAGATATCATGTTTTTCCTGAATTTTGTTCTACCAATATATTGGGTTTGCGACATTCGGAAATTCTTTTCCTGTTTTCTTTAAAGGAAATTTTTGGAGAAAGAGATAGTTATAATCCTTGGTGAGAAATCGTGACGAGAAAAATTAGAATTCTCTCTTTTAATAACCAATGATATAATAAACTTGTTAAGATTGTCTTGAAGAGGAAAAAATACTAAAGATAGATACTTTGCTATTACTTTATATTAATGATAGTCAACTTCATATGAAGAAACATAATGAATTACGAGATGTACCTGCAACTAGGATAGCTATTTCCTTTGTTGATGTTGCATTTCACTTTCAAGCAAGTATGTCTCATATGAGTCAGTTTTAGTGTTAGATATATGTTACATAAGTTTTGTCTATTATAAATCTACTTTGTACCTTGTTAATTCCATTTGACTTCTTTTTTCCTAGTAGTTCATCGGTTTTGTTATTTATTGTTTAATGGTGACTGGTGATGACTTGGATGCATTGGATGCAATCATGCACAAGATTTATGTTTGTGAAAACTAAAAACCCTTTGATATACAGAAAATTCATGCACATGACCCATATTTGTAAAGTTACTAAACTAACTTTCATATCCTCAAATGTATAGGTAGATTATGTATCTTTATAAATTATTTGCATACGCGAAATTCTAAAACTAAAATGAAAGTTATGAGAAGAGCGATGATGTTAGTGAATGTTAGTAGATGGATTTTATAGGATGAATATATGAAGGAGAGGACTTATTAATTAATTGTTTATATTGATTGATTGAAAAGAAGATAATATGCACTTTTGGTATTTTGTAAACACAGATATAGCTTTTTTTCTAGTAGTTGAGTTAGTTTTTGTTACATAATAAGTAATAGTGAGGTGTATGCAATGGGTATATTTGCAATGGTTTTTCTTATAAGTGAAGTATAGTTAGCAAGTCACAAGTCAGCTGGTGTTGCTCACATTATGGTTTTTCATTTCATCTTAATGTCAGGCATAGCAAATATGGATGTAGTGGCTTGTGCGAAGGAGAAGGGCTTTTGAACCATATATGGTCTAATGTGCAATTCATACAGATTGGGTTGATGAGTAGCGGCAACGTGAGCGTGAAGCCAAGATTTGCTACATTATTTTAGTAGTAGCAGACTCTTTAAATCTATTGTAGTAGTCATATGTGACTTATTTATTAAATGCCCACCTTGTACTTGCCTTGGTATAATGCACCATCTCAATGTATAAAATATATGATGTTGGATGTCATTTGTGAAAATATTTATGAATGTCATTTGTTAATTGAAACAAAGATTGTATGGTATTTAGTGATCCGAGAGAAAGAAACAATTGAGCAGGAATATGTAACATGAAAATCAATTGTGGCACAACCAAAATAAATCGGGCCAGACAACTATTTTCCCGGCGAAAAAAACTCGCCGGTAATCATATTATTAACCTAAATTTTTCGCGGCAGATTAAAAACACGCTGCTTAAAACACTTTAGCAGCGTTTTAAAACCGCCGCAAATGTCAGTCAATAACCAGAGTCAAATCGCGGCGTCATAAAACTCGCTGCTTAAAGATCTTTAGCAGCGTTTTAAAACCGCCGCATATATCAGTAAAATACCAGAATTTAATAGCGGCGTCATAAAACTCGCTGGGAAAAATGATTTAGCAGCGTTTTAAAACCGCCGAAAATATCAGTAAAATACCAGAATTTAATAGCGGCGTCATAAAACTCGCTGCTTAAAATGATATAGCAGCGTTTTAAAACCGTCGCCAATATCAGTAAAATAACTAGAAACAAATAGCGGCGATAATATATCGCTGCAATTGAAGCTTCTGTCTGCTGTTATTGATCTATCGCAACGATATGTAACTGAAGGCTGGAAGCAGTTTTGCGGCGGCTGGAAACTTATAGCGATGAAAAAAAAACGCCGTGAAATATGATACTTTTAGCGGCGACTTTTTGATTTCGCTGCAGAAATACAGAAGTGAAGAATTTGTACCGGCGACTGTGCAGCGAAGTTAAGTCGCCGCTAAAAAGAATTTACCGCGAAAGGAGAGTTTTTTGCAACGAAATATTTCGCTGGGATAGGTCATTTCTGTTGTAGTGAAAATTATTTCGCAACATTTTTAACGCTTTAATTGAATCTTTCAGATATTGTTTGCCAATATTAATAAAGTTCTACACATATTTATTAAAAATTTACAGTCTTAAGTCTATTTGCCTTATAATGTGGGGCCAGTTTGTCTATGCTAAATGTTAAACAATTTCAAAGATTATTATAGCTAAAAGTGATTCTTACAACACGTCTAAAAGTTGGTTTTTATAATGGCATCTTCAATAAACAACAATCTTCTCATTTGTTATATGTTATATGCTATATGCTTCTAAGATTACTAGTATATCGTTATAATACAAGACTCTCTCTTTCTTCACGATCAACAAGTATTTTTATCATCAAACCTCTTATTCCTGCTGTAACATCATTGCGCTAATGGTATTTTATTAACATATATCAAAATATATATTCTATGAAAACATTATTTCCTCATAAGTACTTTTTCTTCTTTCGAATTTATATATAAATTTTAAAGACAATACTTAATGGTCTGTTGCTTGAAGAAATTCTTGAAAAACTATTAGATGATCCATCAGCATCAGCTTCCTATTTTAATACAATTTTCTTTCAAAATTTTTAATATTGACATCCACTGTACACACATAATTGTTTCTATTTTCGTATAGAAACCATATTTTGATTCACGAAAATATATTTGTGATTGATCTCCATCAAGTTTTTTTTACATGTTCTGCATTGGATGCAAACAAGGGGACACAATATGAATACAACGAGAAATTCCTATATTATCATTGCAAAAATATAAGCAACTCACAACTACGGTACACATGTTTTCTTCATATTTTAATTTATGATTTCTGATATCACAACCTTACCATATTAGTGATTCATTCAAACTCACAACTTGAGTTTTATTACTTTCTAGTCGTCGAGCCTATGTTGACATAGTGGATGATATTAGACGATTGGCAGTCATTTTGTTTAGACCAATGGCAGAAGAGGCACTCAAGTGTATAACAATTGAGTTTATGAATCACACTGAAAAAATAATCAAATCTTTAATAAAGGTTTTATAGTGCTACCTTTTTAATAAAAAAAATATTATTTCTCCTATTGGGATTCAT
Organism: Platycarya strobilacea; assembly: GCA_036898215.1. Taxonomy (NCBI): domain Eukaryota; kingdom Viridiplantae; phylum Streptophyta; class Magnoliopsida; order Fagales; family Juglandaceae; genus Platycarya; species Platycarya strobilacea. The sequence continues at coordinate 18,738,251 of CM072546.1, read as the reverse complement.
TTTTATGTACATAAAATTCTTACATATTTAAAACATTATTATAACAACCTTTTTAAAGCCATTCCATAAAATCTAACATCCTTACAAATCTAGAAACAAAATAAATACATCTAAATAGATGCATTTGTTTTATATACTATTATTTTCTCCCGACATTTTCTAAATTTCTAAGTTTATTTTATGTATGAACATTTACCATATCTAGAAACTATTGCGATATAAGCTTCAGAAAAGGTATGGGTTGTACACCTAGGCGCGGAGTAAAATTTCGAAAAGGCAACATAACAGATTTAGGTCGGGTTTGGCAACTCAAGAGTTATGAGAAGTGTAAAGGCCCACTCTTTCTTCTTTCTAAGGTTAAGCAAATTTCGTCCTCGAAATTTGCTATGAGGAGGAAAAGATGTAACATTCCGCTTCTTCTTCTCTCGAATGGTCACAAGTCTCATTAAAGGTGCCGAATCGTGAAGGCGTGTTTTTAAAGATGGCAAACAATTTCAAAGTAAGCTCAGTGTTTTAATGCTCTTGAATATTTTAAATGTTCTGAAAATATTTTAAAATGGTATTTTTAGTGTTTGAGCCAAGCCTGGTTTTGAGAAAAGACAATTCTAATTTTTTTGAAGAGCTCTAAAAATATTATAATTATAAAAAATCATTTTATCTAAATGATTTTAGTTATTTAAATATTATAAAAATTAAATTATGTTGAAAAATCTAATTAGTTAGATGTTTTATTCTCTTAAAAGTAATTAACAAATCTCTAATTAGATAGATGAGTAAATAAAGAGTCGTCCTTGTGTAGAGTTAGAAGCTGATGTGGAAATGACATACTGTGATGTCTTGTGAAGTGGTAGATAATAGTGTAACTTAGGAGTAGTCTTGAATTACGTGATGTGATGTAGGTGTAGTTGTCAAGGAACCTCGTCATGTCAATGTTGAGATGAGCTTGTAACGGACTAAGGGGTAGGAAGAGTCTTGCCAATTCATTGAGAGAATGTTAGTATCAGATTATGGTGCTTGTTTATACAAGTAGATGAACAATGTGTTATATGTTAATCTTAGGTGATAAAAATGCATGATACATGTGTATCTGGTGAGACACATGTGATGGACGTATTTACCATATGTAGTGGGTATCCTGACTTAGGCATAGTCATACAATACTTAAGTTTCAGAGTTGATTTAAAGTCGTGTCGTATGGATGAGGATGAGGATGAGGATGAAGATGAAGCGTAGGCTTGGATGCAGAAAGTGTTGTGTGTATCGACTAGGATTGAAATGCATGACTTGGTAGATTTAAGTCATATGTCTTGACCCTAAGGTGAATTTTGTAAGTTCATTTTAGTGGATAAGCATTCAAAATAGGACATTGAGTTTGGAAGAGGTAGTAACTGTCAGTGGATCTCCAAAGGTAAAGCATAGTAGGTGAAGAAGACATAGGATATGAGGATATAAGGAGAGTGTCTAAGTGAAAAGTAGGTTCTTTCTAATTTAGTTGCTTACGTATTAAATAGAGAAATAGAGAATGATGCTGAGCTATATGAATGTATGTAAATTGGCCGTCATCTGACACATACGTGAATGGACTGTATTGTATAAAAATAGCATGAGATCATGTAAGCATTATGTTCATATGCTTTTAGAATTTTCTAAAGATACAAACGAAATAAAAAGAAAATGATTTTCTTTACAATACTTTGAAAGTAATGGGAATAGTTTCAATCAATCTCCTTTATTTTCAAAAGCATAATTTCATTTATATTTTACTGTACCAAAAAATATAACAGCTAATAATTAATAGCCTGTGTTTTATATCATTGCTATTAATAAAAAAAAAACAGAATGAGAAATAAATTTGAAGAGAATATGATTTACGATTGAGAAAAAATTGCTGTTATTATGTCCTATTTTTTTAATATAACCTGATAGTCCACATGGCACTGCCATATTAATCCATCCATCTAAACGGTAAATGACTAATGTTAAATACAAGCTTTAATATTAAATATAATCTTTAAATAGATAAGTTCTATACAAATTCTTTTATAAAAAAACCGATCTTATTAATAAAAAAAAATATTTTTAGCTAAAGTCTACCCTTTTTACAAAAAATTATATATGATTTGTCTATTTAAGATTTATAAAAATCATTTCTCTTTTACTATTAATTAGCTCACTCTTAGGAGCATATATTGCATGCACATATCATTTTGATCTAATCCAAACATCGAAATTTCGAATCGATTTCAGAAAGAAAAAAGCTGCCAATTCCGATTATCAATATTATTTTTTTATCCAAGCATCTATGGTATGTGACATGCAAAGAATGTGAAGAAGACAAATATAATTTATTTAAAAAAATAAATAATTTTTGTATAATTTATTTGAAAAAATAAATAAATATGAGATTTACATAAAAAAAAATTAATCTAAATTCTATTTTTTTAAAAAGATCATGTTGTCCTTGCAAACTTTGCGATTATATTTAGTATTATTCTTTTCTTTAAAAATCTAGTTTATTAAATATGTTGACATGATAAAATCGCTCAACAGGTTGTAGGAAAGAAAGAGTCATTCCTGGCCCATTAAGATGATTTGGATGGGCGATTTGGACCTCGTTCAGAATTGTTTGGATCCCCAGACCGAGTTTTGGTGCGGCTATACGATGATAGCATGTACATCCATAACAGATGAAATAAATATAAATGGATACACAATTTACGTGGTTCGGTATAATGCCTACGTCCAATAGCATTTGAGGAGGATAATTCACTATAATATTTTTGTTTACAATCTCTCGTGGTCTCTTGTATCTCGTTGTACAAAGATAATTTTAGACATGTATATTCACTGAGGAGAACCGCTCACTGGAACTCCCATGTCTAAAGGTTGAATGAGAGGCTAGAGAAGAAAAACTCGTGCAAGAGAAACAAGAAGAAGAAGACCCCTTTCTTATGTCATCTGGACGCTTATATAGACCCCTTGGTTGGGTGCATGTCAGTTCGTGGTGTTCAAATTCTCTCTTGCATGCATTAGTCTCTTTCCTCTATCTTTCTATCATTTACTTTTTTTTCTTTTCCCTAACCCCCCCTCCTACTCCCTGTCACTCTACTCCTATACTCCTCCTTGTCATTTCTTGTTCCCTAGATGGGTTTAGTCTGCGGCCCACATTTCTCCCATCCACGGTACCCCGCAATTCTTAAGGGCCACCTATATTAATCAAGGATCTTGAGAATCTTCAAAATATGTATGCAATGAAAGTAATTATCATGGAAAATGCAATAATGTGTTGGTGTCCAAGAACTTCTGATTGTGTAGAGCATGAGTATAGCGGGAGATGAGTTCGAATGCGTATTGTGAGAGTATAGAGCTTGAGCATTGCAGGAGATGGACTCGATCGCGTATGGTGAGAGCGCAGAGCTAGAGCGTAGCAGGAATTGGGCTCGGTCGTGTATGATGAGAGCGTGGAGCTTGAGCATAGTGGGAGATGGGATCGACTGCGTACGATGGGAGCTTAAAGCTAATACGGAAGATGGGTTTGACTGCTTACAGTCAAAGCGTAAAGCTCGAGCGCAGCAAAAGATGGGCTCGATCATGTATAATGAGAGCGCGGGGCTTAAGCGTTGCAGGAGATGGACTCGACTGCATACAGTGGGAGTGCGGAGCTGAAGTGTATCGAGAGATGCCCTTGACTGCGTATAGTGGGAGTGTAGAGCTCGAGTGGAGGAAGATGGGCTTGAACATGTATGGTGAGAGCATAGAGCTCAAGTGTTGTGGGAGATGAGCTCGACCGTGTACGAAAGGAGTGTAGAGCTCGAGCGTAGTCGGACCAGACTTCGAGTCACGTGGGTTCATTGAGTGCTCAAGACTGGTATTACTGAACACTTGGACTAGTGTCTACCCTTGACCGAAGTAGTCATCATGAAGGATTACTAAGGCTCAGGGTTGGCACTCAGCCAAGATCCCATGGAAGTAATCATTGTGAGGGATTACTAAAGCTTGGGGTTGGCTTCGAGTTTTGCACAGAAGTAGGCAGTGCGGCTTTGTCGATGGAGACGTTTGTCCATGCCGTGTTTCTTTTTTTGGGTGAGGGGCTTGTGTTTGGCGTTTCATTCTATAGGAAATAATTTCGTTAGTGGAAAGAGAATTCACACATTGTGAGAAAGACAAATCAGAGAGTTTAAGCTGTTGTAGTCGATTTTTTTACTTGACTGAAAAATTATGTGCTGCTGTCGGTGATGCTTCCTTCTTCTTTCTTTTTTTTTTCTATACAGGCCCTGTCTTTCCCACGTTGGGTTTGAACCTGAGCCCATGTGTGTTGAGCCATGCATGTTGAGTTTGGATAGTGTTGAGTTTGAGTTGTATTTGCATGGCGAGCCTAAGCGGCCCACCGAGCTTTGCGTTTGTTGAGTCTTTTGCTAATGCTTGTTGTTAGTCTGAGTCCTGTGCATGCATGGGACTTGGTCTAAGCTCATAGATTTTGTAGGTTCGAGCTTATATGTTCTGCAATTATGAGGAATCTGTTCGAGCTACCAAACTTCCAACCCCGCGAGACACCCGAATGTATATGAAGTAAGGAGGGGGCTCGACAAATTTTGAACCCATGCACGTCTGACTGGTTCTGAGGTGTAGTGAAGAGTACTGAAGTGAAATAGAGGGCTCGGTAACTTCCAAGCCCATGCATGTCTGTGTGGCATCAAGGGAGGGTGGAGAGCCCAATAAGGTAAACTCTCAAATGCTCATGGTTGCTAAGCTCGGGTCCGAGCTCCCAAGGTGGTGAGCCCATGGTTCCGAGCTCCCATGGCGTCGCACTCATGGTTTCAAGCTCGGATCTGAGTTCCATGGGTGGCGAGCCCATGGAGGATGGCTCCAAACCGAGTCCCTTGTTCTAAGCCCTGTGCAAGGGTGAGGTGTTGAGTTCCAAGTTGGATTTCGAACATGGTGGCTAGGTTCCGAATGGTAATTGGTTTCGAACCCATGCAAAGAGTCCTAGGTGTCTGAGCTGTGGGGGCACTCTATGGAGGTGGAGCTCGGAGGTCTGGTTTCGAGCTGTGGGAGCACCCAAGGGAGCTAGAGCTTAGGGGTCAAGTTCTGATTTGTGGGGCACCCGTGGAGGTAGAGCTCGGGGGTCTGGTTTTGAGGTGTGGGAGCACCTTGTGATGAAAGAAATTGCCGACAGTTTGCTCAGTGACCGCCAGCAACTCCCCCCTTCTCTCCTAATCCACAACGTGGCCTAGCCTAAGGAATTTTGGCCATAGTATGCATGCTAGAAATGGCTAGCTGTTGCCGTCCATCTACTAGAGAGGTTCGGCAACCATCATAAGGGGGGAGACATCACCGACGACCTTGACAGTTGCAGCAGGTAGCCCAGTTGTGCAATGGAGTGCATGTGTAGTGCACCCTTGCTGAGTTGGAGACATGGTGCGATGGAGCCACTCCTGATGGGAGGTTCGGTTGGCTTTCACCTCACTGGAGACAAAAATTGCCTGCAATCAAAGTGGTTGTTGTGCTTTATTGTGGGCAAAATATACACACACCAACAATGACAAATAAAAGTAAAAGCAAATACAATCAATCACACGACACAAGATTTACGTAGTTTGGCAAATTGCCTATGTCCACAGAGCTGTAGAAATCTTATTAATCAGAGGAGATCACAATTACTCAATCTCAACTCACTCTTTCTAGGGCCTTTTTGCTCTCTCACACAATATGCACTCACTAGACAATTGCTCTCTCTCAGAATATACTGAAAAATGTGTTTAAGCAGTCAAATAACACATAGTTATAACAAAAAAGTGCTAGAAACCCTAATTCTAAATTTACTGTGAATCACGCTCGAGTGGGATGTCGAGTGAGTGTCGAGCGAGTTCTCTATTTGAATCTCGCTCGAGCCAAGGCCGAGTAAGAGTCGAGCCAGATTCCTGACACACGATTTTTAGCTCCTAAACCCATCTCCACATGCAACCCAACAATCTCCCACTTGGAGATTAGGTCTCCACATGCCATCCCTTGTTTCTAGCCAAGCCCTATCATCTTTGTAGCTCACAACTCCCGCTTTCAAGCCGAAAAATGAACTGAAGTCAAGCCCGACTTCAGTCTCCCACGCACATCACCCTTAGTCAGCACATCTATTGGGTGATTCACAACTCCCACTGCACTATGAGTATCCGGTCTCGAACTGTTCTTAACAATTTTAGCCAACTTCCCTAGGCTTACATGAGGAACAACAAAGTTGACTCCTTTTGGTTTCCTCATAGGTTTTGTACGATCAAACCTGTCTTTTTGCACTCTTGTATTTCTCAGAAAATTACTAGAACCCGATGTCAAATACAAAGCGTTAGATCTCTTACCATGCGCTAAAATCAGCACACTCTTAGTGATCTTCCAAGCTCCTCCAGAGAATGCTACTTCACAACTGTTGTCATCAAGCTATCCTACAGAGATCAGTTTTTTTTTTTTTAGATTTGGAACAAGTCTGACTTGCTTTAAAGTCCATACGCTCCTATTTGGAAGTGTGATGCGCACATCGCCCACTCCTACTACATCTAGTGCCTCTCCATCAGTCTCATACATTTTCTCAAAATCACCAGAAATATAATTCTGCATGATCTCGTAATGTGAGGTATTATGGAACGATGCTCCTAAATCCAACACCCAATCATCAATCAGACTGTGCACTGCAAGAAGTAGGGCATCATGAATTTTTTCTACCACTACATTTACATCATCATCCTCATCATGTTCTTGATTCATGCAATATTTCTTGATATGGCTCGGCTTGCCACAATCCCAGCACTTGATCTACTACCTAGATCTCGTCTTGCTCTTTTCTTTGCTCTTGGAGTCAGACCTATCATGTCCGTTGCTCCGATTGTCAACATTCCGGGCCGATCTCGAACTTGAGAACTCACCGGAATCTCTCCTACATACCTTTTCAGCAAGGACCATGTCATGTATGTCATCGTATTTTAGTTTCATCTTACCCGTTGAACTACTCACAGCCATCCTTATGGCCTCCTAATTACTTGCCAACGATGCCAACAGAATCAACGCTTTGATCTCATCATCAAATTCAATCTCTACAGAAGATAATTGATTTGTGATCGTGTTGAATTCATTCAGGTGTTGGGCCATATACATACTTTCCGACATCTTTAAATTGAACAATTTCTTCATCAAGTGCATTCTATTATTCGCCGAAAGCTTTTCATTATACCTGACAAAGTTTTCATGAGACTCTCAGTGGTCTTCTCCTTATTGACATTGTATGCCACTGTTCTAGACAGGGTCAGCCGAACAATCTCCAAAACCTGTCGATCTAATAGGGTCCACTCATCATCCTTCATACTCTCCAGCTTTGTCCCCAACAGTGGAAGGTAGAGCCTCTTCCTATAGAGATAATTCTCGATCTATATCTTCCAATACCCAAAATCAGTGTTGTCAAACTTCTCGATCCCAGGTGCTTTTTCTTGATTTCCAGCCATCTTTGTCCTTCAGATTCGACTTTGGCTCTTGATACCAGTTGTTATGCTTTGTTGTGGGCAAAACACACACACACACACACCAATGATGACAAATAAAAGTGAAAGCAAACACAATTAATCACACGACATAGGATTTATGTGGTTCGGCAAATTATCTACATCCATAGAGCTGCATAATTCTTATTAATCAGAGGAGATTACAATCACTCAATCTCAACTCACTCTCCCTAGAGCCTTTTTGCTATCTCATATAATATGCACTCACTAGAAAATTGTTCTCTATCAAAATATATTGAAAAACATGTTTAAGCAGTCAAATAACACATATTTGTAACAAAAATGTCGCTAAAAATCTTAATTCTGAATTTACTGCATATCTCGCTCGAGCGGGATGTCGAACGAGATCTCTGTTTGAATCTCGCTTGATTTAGAGTCGAGCGAGGGTCGAATCAGATTTTTGACACACGATTTTTAACTCCAAGACAAGGCTCCACATGCAACCCAACAGTGGTGACTGTCGGCGAACTCACAAGACTTGTGACGTGGTGCTGCAGTTCTTAGGATGCACCACACCGTGCCTTCGAGTTGAAAAATGCATGCATGTACAACGTGGCACTGTGCACTTAAGTGCACAATATTTGCCCATTATAACTCTGAGGTGTGCTTTTGTGATGTGTGTTCTTCATGCAAACAATATTTGCCTAGTCTGTTCGAATGGACTCAATGCAGTGGCGGGGAGCCCGGCTTTTCACCTGGGTGACTTTCTCGCCCACCCTCTTCGTAAATATAAAAGTTAATGATGTGTGATAAAAGGACTTTTGTGTAGGGATGAGGCATTCGATAAGTCTTTCTCTCGAGAAAGAATCATTCTTTCTTATCTATTGCTGAGGGTTCTTCACAAATGTAAAAGTTAAAAAACTGAAAATACTTATCTGGGAGGGTGTAGTCAACTTGTCCAACGATTTACCTGGTGTGCCAAAAAATCATTCTTTTCCTACCTTCGACTTAGAAAATGTTCAGATCCCACAGACGGCGTCACTGTTGATTCAGAAAAAAATCACCCAACAGGCCGAAATGAGAGAAAGTCGGCCCACTAGGGTGATTTGAGCCTTATTTTGATGTTGTTTGGAGCTCCTGGCAGGGTTCTGGTGTGATTGTACAATTATGATGCGTACATCCATAATAAATGAAATAAATAAAAATGGACACACAATTTACGTGATTCGAAATAATGCATACGTCCACAGATATTTAAAGAGGAGAATCCACTATAACATTTTGGTTTACAATCTCTCATAGCCTCTTATATCTCGTTGTACAAAGATAATTTCATATATGTATATTCATTATGGAGAATTGATTGCTGGAGCTCCCGTGTTTAGAGGGTGAAGGAGAGGTTGGAGAAGAAAAACCCAAGCAAGAGGAAGAAGAAAACCCATTTTTTTCTTCTGTCATCTAGAAGCTTTTATAGACCTCTTGATTGCGTGCGTGTCAGTTTGTGTTATTCGAATTCTCACTTGCATGCATCAATTTCTTTCCTCCATCTTTTCATCATTTACTTTTCTTCTTTTCCTTAACACCCTCTCTTCCTCCTTCTCCTTCTCCCTACGACTCTACTCTTATACTCCCCCTCCTTTTGTCATTTCTTGTTCCCTAGATAGATTTAGCCTGAAGTCCATATTTTCCCTTCCACAAAATATATGATAGATGTCTTAGCCAGACTAGAAATAACATAAGCAGTTGTTAATAAAATTGATAACATTAAGAAATCATATCGACAATCCAATTGCTCTTAATAAATATTCCCATTCTTTACACTATAAAAAAATAAGAAAAAATAAAATGAAAACAGAGACAGCCCAATGTGTCCAGCCCAAGGCCCACTATGTAGTAAACCCTAGAGCCACCAAGAGCTAGGGTTTCCTTAACGATATATAAGATATCATTATCTTTTCCTCTTGAGCTATTGCATAGCGGGCGCGAGAGAGTCTGTGAGTGACAGAGTGAGAAACGCTTGCTGGAGGTAAAATAGTGAAATTCCTGAAGCCGAACAAAGCAGTAATACTCCTTCAGGGCCGGTACGCTAGCAGCAAGGCGGTAATTGTGAGGGCCTTCGACGAGGGCACCTGGGACCACGCCTATGGCCACTGTTTGGTCGCCGGGATCAACAAGTATCCAAGCAAGGTCATCCTCAAGGACTCCTCCAAGAAGACGGCCAAGAAGTCCCGCGTCAAGGCCTTTATAAAACTTGTGAACTACATGCACTTGATGCCCACGCGTTACACCCTCGACGTGGATCTCAAGGACATTGTTTCTGCCGAGTCTCTCCAGTCCAAGGATAAGAAGGTCACGACCGCCAAGGAGACCAAGAAGAGGTTCGATGATTGCTTCAAGTTCAGGAATAATAGGTGGTTCTTTACCGAGCTCAAATTTTGAATTGGAATGGTGTCATTTCTGGCTTTATTTGGGGAGTCAGATTTGTTTCTGTTTCTGTTGTATTTTCTTGATTGTTTATAGTTTGTTTATTAACAAGACGATTTTTCTTTTTATCAAGTATCTTAGTAGCTGTCTTAAAAAATATTTTCGTTTTAATATGAAGTTTTGTGAACCACTAAGAAACCTGTTTGGATTACATTTCAATGGTCTCTTTCACAATGTTGAGATTATACGATATTATGGGTCTTATGTGCTTCGGTCCTTTTACGATTTCTATAAGACTGTTGGTTTTGTGGTAGTTTTTCACGATCTGCTTAGCATCGCTGGATTTATGGCATTTATTTGTTGAATAATATGATTTGCTTATGTTGTTATGTGTGTTTAATTAAGCCTCGTCGTTTACGAGATTGTTTTGAAGCGACTTTAGTGAATTTGTCTATTTTCTTTGAGCGTTGGAAATTTTGATTATTTGATGACTAGTTATTTAGTTACTAATCCTTGAGTATGTTCTGGACTTGATCTAATTTTGATAATATCCTTGCGTTTCAATTTCTAGATGTTGATTCTCTTTAAACAGTATGCTTGCCACTTCATTGTCAAGTTTTTTTAAGTGGATATTTCTTGTTAGATTCGTTTTTGTTTTAAGATTGTGCTTCTGCAAATGATATTTCTGGGAACTACTTATAAAAAAAAATGATATCACTGGGAATTAAGCTTCTACATTCGGTTATTATTACAAAGTTTATTTGAGATACTTCAGGGTTGGAGTCCATGATTGGGTCAATCTAGATATACATTCTCTATGGATCTTCATTCTAGGTGATGACCTATAGCCGCTCATACTAATGTGCTCATGAAGTTAGGTGATGATGTGCATGAAAAGATCTTATTAATCTCCCAAAAGTCACAGTGCAAATTATATAGTGTTGCAGGTATTAATCTCAACAATATTTGAATAAAAAAGAAATATTGTGAATTGTTTTCGCTATAGTTGTCTGTGTAATATGTATGGTGTTTGTTGCAACATGTGTGCATATCTTGTTTTATGATTTGTTAGTGAGTATAAATTTGCGTATAAATTGTGTGGTTTTAGCGATAAGTTTATATGTGGGGTTTGCTATAGCTCCATGCATTCAGGCCATTTAGTTGTTAATCGACTCTTAATTGCTCTAAAGGAGTTTGATTGAATTAAATTCATATTTATTTATCATTTTATCTATCATTATATTATATACAAGAATGATAGCATTTACTCGTTTTGTTGATCAATGGCGAATTGTTTTTCATATAACTGGATTTTATTGTTTGAACGGTTATTGGTTTCTACTTAACTCTTGAAGGTCCCCGTTGGTAATTTAGTTTTTTGAATGCACCTTTAGGTAGATGTTGGTACCATTGGTGAGAAGGCTTTTTTAAAAGTTGCAATAGAATTTCAATGTAGGTTCTTAAAGAACGGATTTGTGTGGTTCTCAATTCTCTCTTTGCAGTAGAGCTTTTTTTTTTTGTATGTCAGGGAGCCTCTCCAAAGGGCCATTCAGAGAACGAATAAATTCCAATCCTGTGCACCACACAATTCACTTTATTTTATTTTTAATCAAATATTTAATATATAAATAATGAATAAAAAAATAAATTAGTCAAAAAAGAATAAATTCAAAATAAAAAATATTAAAAAATTAAAAAAATTAAATAAAAAATAAAAATAATGATATGTGGAGGTTGGGAGATTGTGTAGAATTTCTCCTATTCATCATGAGGGAATGTAGCTCTACATAATTGTTTGCACTCATGAGGTGTTAAACTTTGGATCTTGAAGGGAGTGATACCCTAAAACCAAAGTTTTTACTACTGGGGCCAACCCCTTGGGGTTGTAGTAAATCTAGAAAGGTTGTACAATTGAATCGATCAATTGGTCTCTTGATTGGTTTTTGAGAAGTTGGTCGGTCTCGTGAGATTTATCAGTTCGTTTGGCATAATTAGGAATCAAAGGATATCCTTTATTTTTTCAAGCACAAACTCCCTTTTGGACAATTTTAATGCCATGGTCATACGATAGAACCTAGTTCCAGACTTCTAGTCTATGCTTTTAACAATGTGGCTTAAAGATTTTATTTATTTATTTTGGTTTTACCTTTCAAACCCCAAAGGGAGCTGGTTAATAAGTTCTTTAATGAATTGGCACAGAATTGTTAAAGAGAGTTCATTTTGGTTTCGAGTATGTACTTATTTTGACTTGATGTTTTCTTGACCACCGATATTTTTTTCATGTTCAAAATTGATTCCCAATGTTCCTACTTTATTTGATGGTAGTTTGATTAATTTGGATAATGCGATCAGATAAGTTGAAATTATTTGTAAAGAATAGCGAGATTATTAATTGAGATGAGATGAGACATCTCACTTTTGTATTCAAACGGGTCTAACCAAGTAAATAAGGATTGGAACATGGGGTGAGGCGATGGGTAGGATGCTATTATGGTGTTCATAGGATGTTACTATGGCTACGGGGTGAGGCAATGGGTGGCACTATCCCTGTAAAGGCTTTGTACTGATCATCTTCAGTCCTGACCCGTTGTGTAATTTGAGTTATGAGTTGTGTAATTTGACCATCCATGTGAAGGCTTTCTACAGATCTGGAAACCTTTTTATTTCCTTTTATCCTATAGTTTCAGGATGTAATACGAAATCACATTGTTGTCATGTGCCTTTTTTTATCTTAAGAAGAGGCCGATACTCTAATTTTATTGAATGCCTTTACTTATGACAAAAGACAATTGGTATTACAACATAGATACCTGAGGTTACAAATAATAATAAAAAAAAAAACTCAACCTCAAGCATAAAAAAAACCTAAAACTCTCAACCACAATACAATGCTAAAAAAAGTACAAATAAATCAAAGTCCAAATCAAGACATAATAAAAAAACCAACCATATTTAGAAGAATCAAACTAAGAAACTTGCAAGAAAAACTAATAACTGTATTATGAGATTTATAAATAAGAAAGACCAATTCTATCCATGCAAAGAAGGCCTCTTAAATTGTCTAATCTTTATCACTAGTCCAATCCATATTTAATATTCAACATCGCACTTGACAAGAAAGTCAACCACCACATTACCTTCTTTATAAACATATTTAACATGGTACTCCATGGAAGCAAAATAAACCTGTAACTTAGTCCAAAAAATAATCTAAATGCCAGATATTATAGTCACCCCTAATGATCCAATTCACAAGAATTTGGGAGTCAATCTCAATTTCTACCATATTGAACCCAAGCTGATAGGATCTCTGAATACCTTCCAACAAGTTTTGCATTTCAGCAAAATTATTATAATCCTGACCCAAGAAACTAGAATAAGTTGCACACAAATTACCATAATCATCATGAATAATATCCCCTGCTCCTGATGGCCTAGGGTTTCAAAAACTGCTCCAATTTGTATTAAGTTTAACCCAACCCTATTGAGGCCTAGTCGATCTCACCACATGAACCTTCTTAGGTTTATAAGATAAAATTGGGATCTCCAGCTTATTTAAGATAACAACATTCTAATTTGGTAACCTCAAAGCTTTCATAATCATATACATAATTTGATGAATCCATAATTTTATAATGTGCCAAATAGACTCAACTTTTTCAACTTTGTGTTCAAACCTGGCTTTACAACATCTCTCCCAAAGCTTGCAAGAACTACTAGCGGCAGAAGACCAAAAAGAGTTTGTAACTAGGAAGACTTACTAGCACGACGAAACTAAAAATTGATTTGCTTTTGCCAAGTAAGAAAAAAGCTCATATGCACACCTAACTTAATCATAGCTAGACGCCAAGTTTAACGAGCAAGATCACCTATACAAAGTACATGATTAAGATCTTCTATCTATCCCGTAGCACAACAATTATATATAGAAACCATAGGAATGCTAGCCTTTTTCATTTTTTCATCAACACTTAATTATTAGAAACGTTCCACTTCATAATGGAAATTTTCTTAGAAATGTTGGTATGCTAAATCCAATGAGCCCAAAGTAGAGGCGGCACCCAACCCCTAATATAATTCCAAGCACTTTTAGTAGTAAACTTACATGAGTATCCTGTAACCAAATTAAAACATCTCGCCATTTCGTATGACTAGCTAAGAAATGAAGCAAATTAGCTGCTTTTTGTTGACCTACTAGGCGTTCCAAAAGAGGAACATCTCACCCATTATCAATGTGACACGCTTTAATCTTAAGAAAAGGTTTCTCAATCACCAGAAAATGACCATTAAGAGGACCCCCTCCTCCCAATTATCAAAACAAAAAGAAATATCACCCTCTCTCACAATTCACTTAGAGCTAGTCAAAACATCTGGAAGACTACAAAAAATAGACTTCCAAAAATGAGTACCCTTATTAGACATCTAGAGGGATACGTGATTATCCTTAGATACTTTCCCTTAAAAAAATCCGCCACCCTTAGTGAGACGTCAGGCAAGTTTCGAATGCAAAACCCGTTGGATGTCCCCAAAATCCCGAATCCTCAGCCCTCTTTCATCAATAAGAAGATAAATATTTTTTCAAACCACTCATTTCCTCTTACCTTTGCTATCAGACTCAAACTCAAGATCTTGTTAAGCGCCTTGAGCACAACATTACAAACATGAAAAACGACAAGAAGATGAGTGGTCATACTAGACAACACATGCCCCAACAAAATATTTCTACCACTAGCCAAAAAAATTTTTTCATTTTTTAACTCATAATTTTTTTTTTTGAAATTGCCCAAGTAATTCGCCAAAATTAGAAGCTTTCAATCAACTAATTATAATAGGCGCATCCAAATATTTAAAAGGAAAAAGAAACCTTCATAAAAACCTATCATGCAAAGTAAGGAATTTTTCTTGAAAACATGGATTTTAAAAAAATAAAAAAAATTGCACTTTTTTCCTTATAGAGGACTTCACCCTTCCAATATATATAAAGAGTCAAAGCCTGCATCAAACCTCTCATAGGCCTCTTACTACTATTAGCAAATATAATTATATCATTGGCATACATAAATCGCAAGCTTGCATCGGTTTTGGGGACAACCCTAATGTGAAGTAACAATGAAGTTATTATTTTGGGATTAGAAATCTTGGATTATTGCGGGTTTGACATGAGATGTGATAGATAAATTAACCATGGAATGATGCAAATATCAATTATCTCAAGCTTTGAAAATCTGACAAATTTGAAATTCATTCATGATTTGTTTGGTTGTGATGGACAGTGAATGACTTTCTGTGGAAGTGAAATCACAGCACAGCACAACACTCAATCATAGAAGAAGCTGAGAACGATAGAACTCTCTCTCAAAAAAAAAATAGTCTATTGGTGCAGTAGAAGGTCGATTACAAGTGTATATTCGATATAATTTTCTTCGATGAAATCGAAGAGGACTCGTATCTCTATGATGAGATTAGTGTGTAGAACATGAAAAATGTGATGGATTTTGTCTCTATACGAAGACCAAGTATCTCTTGTTTAGAATCATTTCGGTCATCTTATCTGTCTATTATAACAGTGGTGAAGAACCAGCTTAGCATACGAGGTGGTCGAGGCTCGAATATCCTAATAAATAGATACTTCAGCAGCTGTAGCTGGCCAACGACTTCTTTGCGTTATCAATCTCATGGTCAACTCACTCTAGACGGTTCAAATATTGACTAAAATATATTGAAGTCGAGAACAAACTCCATTATATATTTATATATATATATATTGAGCACCAAGGTAATTATAACCAACATTGGCTTGGCGTTTCTTTCTCAAAAAAGAAATAATACGACAGATAAAATCACTACAACATTATAGGTCTTTTGCGGGGCTTTGAGGTCACCACAATAAAGGAAAAACTGCGGTAAAAGGACATCAGAGGTGTTTATTAGCTCACAGAGTAAGCGCCAGTAATTTCGGGTGACATATATTTCATTTCTCCCCGCAAGCCTATCGCCAGAGATCTAGGCGATATTTACCGCGATCTTCATGTCGGGAAAGCTTGGAGGGCAACTGCTGCTTTTGCTTCCCTCCCAAATCAATCTCAGCGCCGATAAAGAGTAAGAGTTCCTCTGCGCATGAACGTCTACCAAAAATTAGGTTTTAGCTTTGGCGATTTTAAAACTACCGTAAGTGAAGTTTGCGGCACTTCCATTCTTGCCGACAGAAATATTTGTTAAGTTGGTTGATGCTAGATCTAGTATTTATAGAATTCTCCCTAATCACAGCTGTTCCCCTTTAAGAAACCCCAATTTCTCTTGTTGCAAGTTTGTGCTCGACGCACTGGTAAGCTGGCTAGCTTGCATGCCGTGTGCCCTAATCTTGCCAGAGACTATCATTGTGGCGATTTTGGTGGTTCCCAATTTCTCGGCGTTAGGTACCAATTTTTTTGGCGATACCTTTTTCTCCAAAAATTGCTCTTTTGCATTTCCGAACCAGATTATCCATTTATGATTTTTACTGAAACATTCATTCCTCAATATTGTTTGCCTTAATTTTTCTATAGCTAAATTTTTTTCAGGATCTGTGTAAATCATAGTCCTCCCACACGCGTGTATATTAGGCACAGAGAGCAAATAAACATTTTCTAATATATATGCAAGTGTAGAATACCTCCTGATGCAATTGAAGACTTTAGATTTTTACATTCTTACTGAAAGCAATATCTCAAAAATTGCAGCTAAAAGACACAAAAGTTGAGTGACCATGTGTACACTTGGTCCTTCAACTTTGTTCATAACTTAGTTTAGCTACACATCTCAAAACATATATTCATACTTGCTACTTCCTTGCGTGCCAGTAGTTTTTTAGTCCTTTGGGGTCTTGGTAACACATCTGAATCACCACTGCCCTTGGAATAATTAAGTATTGACTTGTAATGGCATAAAAACCAGCTCAAAAAATGGAACCAATATGGTTAAACATTTAACAAATTATAATTTCATCTTTATTAGTAGTGCTAAAGTAAAACCAAACAAATAATGCAAATAACTATCATATATGTTTTTGCTAGGTAGCCTAAAACACTATATAAACCTATATCATGAAGATACTTGGTTGTAGCTATAATTCACCATATTCATAGAGCACCATAACAATTGTTAGTGACCAATATTAAGACATTGATTTGCAACGAAGCTAATATTGAGTATGTCTAAAACCCACAACAAAAATGCATTCAAGAAGTGAAATCCACGCCAATGTACTTGACATGGAGTGACCACCCATGAGATCCACGTCGTTTATTCTAGCAAGATTCAGCATCTTAATTATTAAAATTTAACTAAAACTTCCCAACAATCACCCTAAGTATCCCTATGACAGTTTTAACAAATGAAGCACATATTAGAATACCCAAAAATGGATTCTATCTCCAACTACCAAAAACTTCTTGAAAACACTCCATAAAACTCTCTTTTTTTTTTACTTAGTTGTAGCTATAAATTATAACTATTCATAGAAGGGCACCATTAACTGACTTGATAGTGGCCAATATACATGGTCCATGTACTCACATCAAAGTAGTCTTTAAATGCAATAAACTCTAAGTAACTCTGTTTTGGAAAGAGCATTTGCAGTAGATAGTAACATGACATTGTTAGTATGCCTAAAAACCATAACAAACTTGCAGCCATGAGTATACCTGAAACTGAAATATGTACTTGACATGAAGTGACCACCCATGAGATTAAATGCCAAATTCTTACACTATCATCCATGCAATTTATCCATGTAGTTTATTCTAGCATGCAGTAGGTAAAGAATAAATTCAAAACTTAACCAATATAGAACAACCCCAAGTATATCTATAGCAGTTTTAGCTAAT
Organism: Platycarya strobilacea; assembly: GCA_036898215.1. NCBI lineage: Eukaryota > Viridiplantae > Streptophyta > Magnoliopsida > Fagales > Juglandaceae > Platycarya > Platycarya strobilacea. The sequence continues at coordinate 18,720,481 of CM072546.1, read as the reverse complement.
GAAGCCCATATTAAAGTGCCCAAAAATGGATTCTATCTTCAAGTTCCAAAAACATATAGTTAAAATACTCTATAAAACTCGGCTTATTTTTTACTTAATTGTAGCTATAATTCATGACTCGTCACTGAGCACCATTAAATGACTTGATAGTGACCATAACATGGTCCATGTATTCACATCAAAGCATAACTGAAATACAATAAACTCCAAGTAACTCTATTGCAGTTTGTGCTAATGTTTTTGATAGTAAGCTGACATTGTCCTCATGTTGAGTCTCTTTCTTGCTTTTCCAGCCACATAATTTACCATTTGCAACTCTAATCATAGAACAAAAAAGCCACATTTACTTACCTTGAAGTCATCATGCACCCATCTCTTGCATAACCACTCCCAAAGTAGCTTCTCTACCAATGCACCTTGATTACTAGCTACAGCCTTCTCATGTGATGCATAACTCAAGTATCCCTCTTGTGTAGCTTGTAATGAAAAGTATTGTACGCCTAAGATAGTTGACTTGTGACAGTTCGACGATGGTTTATCTTGGTCCAATCCAAGACAAAGTTAACCTGTATATGCCTGTTGAACCCAAGGTTTCAAGTTTCATGTAAATCTACAAATGGATTTTGATGATAACAAATGAATCCAAAGAATAAAGGAGTCTCAAACTCAAGTTGTCCACACAATATAATCAAGCACAAGGAAGCAAGCATGAGCAAGAAGGGAACAAGTTCACATTAAAATCATAGAGTAATGTTGTAAATCTCTTAAAAATTCAAAATTAGGATTAAGGCTCAAAATTAATATTTTATCATAAAACATTAAAATACATTTTCCACATATGCATGAATATTTTGAAAATTAAATTTGAAAATTTTGAAAGATGATTGATTGTCATCTTTCACATGTGCATGACATGATTAAATGTTTGAATTTTGAAAATATTAAGATGATTGATTGTCATCTTTCACATGTGCATATTTTATTTGAATATTTTCAAAAGTGGTGGATGCTTTTCTTGACTTATGCAAAAGGTAAATGTCTTTATTTAAAAATTTTGAAAAGTAAAGTGTGCTCCTTTTGTCATATGCAAAAAGTAAAAGATTATGTTTGAAATTTTTGAAAAATAAAGTGTGCTCCTTTTGCACATGCAAAAAGTAAAAAGATTAGATTTGAAATTTTTGAAAAGTGAATGATGATGTTTTTGACATGGAAATCTTTTCAAATTAGAAATTGAAGACTCATTTGCCTATAAATAGCTCACTTGAGTTTTGTAAAAAACACAACAAGAACTTACACATCTATTGCTAAGTTTTGCATCATTTTTTCAAAACTCTCATTCTCTCTTTTATAAAATTTTGAGCCTTAATTCTTGTTCTTGTTGAGAGAGATATAGGTTGCGCTATATTGTTTCTATCTCACTCATTGAGGAGTGTATTTTGATAGTCTACCTACTATCAACTCTTGTATTTGTAAAAGGGTGTGTATAACCCTTGTGTGTGTAGAAGGTGTTCTACACGGGGAATAGTTAAATCACCAAGTGTGAGGTGATTGGAAGTGTAGAAGGTGTTCTACACGAGGAATAGTTAAATCACCAAGTGTAAGGTGATTGGAAGTGTAGAGGGTGTTCTACACGGATTCTTTGGAGCGGTGCTGCTCAAAGGTGTAATAGGTTTCTATCTCCACCTAAAGGAGATTGAATAGTGGATTTGGGGATCCTCAAGAGGTAGCTCGAGGCGAGGACGTAGGCAGTGGGGCCGAACCTCGTTAACATACTGAGTTTACTTCTCTATTACTCTTACTATTTATATTTATTGTTGTTTCATATTTTGTTTATATTTTATATTATATATTTGATTTATAATTGTTATTTTTTTAAATACAACTCAATTCACCCCCCCTCTTGTATTAGTCATCTGGGCAACAATACCGTTTTGTTAAAGCAATATCATCAAGGTCCATTATAAAAGCCATACTAATTTAGTTGCAATTAATTGTCTGATTTTTATTCAAGATGACAACTCAGCTAATTTCAACTTCTCCTATGCACAACCAAAGCTACTAAAATCAAAACTTGAGTTTAATAAATCAAATGAAAGCAAAGTACAATATCATTTTTGCATTTACATAGATCTAAATCACAAAATTACATTATATCAGCTTTGATTACCTATAAAATAAACTTTAAATTATATCAACTTATTCAATATCAGTTTATTAGCAGTAAAATGCACCAGATTTGTGGTTGAATAGCACCCCACTACTTGTGTTGATGTTTCAAGCTTATATATATATATATATATAATTCTTGAAAATGAGCAATAGGTCCTAGTTTAAGTACAATACCGGAAGTAACAACGGTTTTCTAAGATGTATTAATAGCATAGTTTAATCACAATATCTTTAACAAAGAGTGCAGTGGAATCATTTTCCAGAAATCTACTTTGTAAAAAAATATCACAACTTTGCTAGAACATGTAGAAATTTTCATGTAGGTATATAGAACTATCTAACAACCTTTTACCCTAGAAGAATTAAGGTTGAACAGCACCCGACTACTTGTGTTGATGTTTCAAGCTTATAAATAATAATAAATAAATAAAACTCTCTTGAACATTAGTAGGTTGGACAGGAATATAGCATAGATTAAGTACGATACTTTAACAGTGTATGGAAATTTTCCTGTGTAAATGTACGTATAAAAAACAAATCTTGCATGCAAGCATTTGTGGAAGTGTGTTGTGGATAACTAGCTTATAATAGAAAGGCATACTCATATTTGAACCTGTGTTCCAGAATGGTTAAGATTGGAAAAACTGGTTGCTGGAGGAAGAAGTAGAACACCTTTACAGGAGAAATATTGCATGAACCCTGGAAAGTATAACACCTTTTGAGGGCCTCAAATGAAAAGAAGTAGCAAGCATATTACGGAAATAGCTTATTTCCCGCTTATTTTGAACTCATTCCGCTTAGGTACAGGCTGAAAATATTATGCGGCAGTATGGTGATGATGCCTAGCTAGCTAGTCCCGTGTAAAGAGGGGTAAAATCTGACCCAAATGGTGTAACAACAGCATGGCTGCGAGGTTAATAGGTTGAAGAAGAAAGACTAGAAGAGATCAAGGTCCGAAGCAGACCTTGCCCAAAATGCATCGTTTAGGGTCCTCCCAAAAACCACATTGATTTTAAAATAGGAAGATATAGCGGCGACATCACGATTGACGAAAAGTAAAAATCCGTTGTAAAATTCTCAAGTCACTAGTGCGGCGACATAAAACTGTTGCAACATAGAGCAGCCCTGAGACTAGCACGAACGAAACCATGAGATCCTATTACGGCGTGCACATGTGTCACAGCAACTATCACTGCAATAAACTTTTCACTGCAGTTTTCCTGGATTGGACATATTACAACGTGACTGCATCATAGCAAATAACTCTACTAATGAAGATTCTTGAATGTGTCACATGGTCGTATCCCATTTGCGACAAGATCAGTTGTTGCGATAAAAAATCGCAAGAAAAACTTTGAACCCTTGACGGTGACTTGCGGTCTCGACACGAAGTATGCAAGGGAAAGGTAAACCATCAAATTGTTTGGCCACTTGTAATTGCAGCAAAAACAAAATGCGGCAGAAGCCTATATATGTTGTAGTGCATGGAAGTTCAAACTTGTTTAACTTGCTTGTACTTTCCACTTGCATTAGTTTGAGTTGTAGAGTCAGGCATCTCGGATTTTGTAACATGCTAGGATTTGGTTCTGTAAACGATCCTCCCTTATTAGGATTCCACATTAAAAAAAAAAAAAAAATTACTTAGCATTTATATACTACACGCTACATATAATTTGTTATTTTTTTCTTAACAAATATGGAGTATAACGATCATAGAAAAAATAACTTTATTATAAAATTTTTACACCACGCATTATCTAAATGACATTATTTGATTTAAAAAATAATTATTAAATAGAGCCCTTAAACAAGCAAAACGATCCATATAAAAAAAATAATTATGAATAAGAAAATAAATGAGAAAGCGAAGAGTTTAGATTGCAACAGAAATTGTGGCACGTGGGACTCATTTGGGCACCACATGAGGGAGGAGATCCTAATAAAAATGGGAAGTTTGGTTGGGTAGATTAGAGCATTAGTATTTGATTAGTTAAATTTTCTTTTAAAAAAAGTATAATTTTGTACGGATATCAAAAAATTTTGGACATATTTAATCAATAATAAGAAGAAAAAAAATACAAAAAGAGAATAAAAATATTTTTACTTTTTAAAAATAGATGATAAATTTAAAGTCTTCTTAAAATAATATATTTTATTATTAAAATATATATTTTAGTATTATTATTATTTTAAAATTAAAAAAATTAAATTATTTATTTTATTTTATAAAAAAAATTAAAAAAAATTAATTATTATATGAAATAAAATGGAATTAGACATGAATAATTGTAAAAAAAAAAGGATGACGTAACTAGAGTTATAAACTGTTGTGAAAACGTGAACAAACGAGGATATAACTAAGAGGAATCCTGGGGGGCAGACGGGCTGCCTCTCCTAACAAAACCAGCCCGCCGCCGCCGGTGGTGGTGGGCGACACCGCCCCCGCCATCGGGACCGGCGGATTCAGGCGACCTCACCCCTACGACGGCGAGCTCCGGTGTGCCCCCGGCAGCCTTCAATCCGTTTCGGACTCATACGGTGTCGCCCACCGCCATCGACGGCGACTCTGTTTGCTCCATGGTCGAATCCTTTCTTAAATTCATCTTCATTTTATTTTTTTATTGTATTTTTTATTATATTTTTATATTTTTATTGTATTTTTATTATGTTTTTTATTATGTTTTGTTCATTTTATTTTTTTAATATATTTTTAATCTTCATTTTTTTATTTAATTATATTTTTTAATTTTATTTTCATGTATTTTTCATCATCAAACAGTCCAACTAACGTTGGGCTGCTTTGAACATTGGGGACAGTCGGATCGGTCCAGCGTCTCCCTATAACTAAACGAGAATAATTGTGAAATCAAACAAAAAGATGAGAATGGACATGACGTAATTAGAGTTAAAAATTGGACATGTTAAAGGAGTAACAACTATACATATTCTCTTGCTAGTTTCAATTACTGTTGGACTTGGAACTACAACCTCCCAAACGAGCAGTTAAGCTGTAAGACACAGATCGATGCCTGATAATTGAGACAAGAAAAGTTTTAGGAACTGACTCCACCTCTGCCTTACTTTCGGTGTTTGACTGACTCTTTGCATTTTGACTTTAAGAAACTAAAAAACAAAAACTAATGGTGATAACAGATAAAGCATACATTCTCAGTAATTTTCTTCTTAATATTGTTTTTAAACAAAATGCTATTACAATTTTTTTCTTAAATTTTTTTATTTAATAATTAAGAAAGTATTTTTTAATTATGGGAATTTTTTTCTTGTTTAAAAAATATTTAAGAATGTAAAAACAATGAAAAAAATGAAAAAAACAGAAAAAAAAAGAAAATTGATCTTTTCAAGAAATATTCGAAATAATAATATATAAGAGTATTGACATAAGCTACATCAAAATTTTCTTTAATATTTGATAAAAAACCAACGCCTAAATATGTATAACTCATTCATCTTTAGATTTATTAAAATAATAATATAATATACAATTTATAAAACTAACAAACACATATATAATTTATGGGCAATACTAAGCTGCCGTCCAGCAATTATTGTTAGACATGCAGCCTAGTATAAAATAGTTATTTTATTTTTATTTTTTGTTTATTTTTCATATTTTTTTAATATATTTATATATTTTTAAAAAATAAAAAAATATTTTAATATATTAAAAATCACTTCTTTAACCGTTAAGTAAAAAAAAAAATTAACTTACAAAACAGTCAAAAGAGCGGTCAAATTACGGTGTCATATTAGACTTTTCTATAATTTATTTATCAAATAAATATATTAAATAATATTTTAATCGGTAAATAATAATTTTTAAATATGAAAGATGATATTTAAGTATTTAGTTCAAAATTTGAATTAATAAATTTTGATAAATTTAATATGAGATTATTTTAAATAAAATTATTAAATTTATATTTAATAAATGTAATGATGAATTTAATATTAATACTCTGATACTGCATTATTTTTTAACCCACGTTAACGTTAAAAGTAATATTGCAATAATAATAATGATAAGAATAATAATAATATAAAAAGACTGCAGTTTTTTCTTTTATTTTTTCCTTTGTCGTTTTTATCATCTTCTAGACCGTCCCCCTACAACCACATAAATAACAACCCGTCAACAACATTTCTACAGTATGATATGATATAGATATCATAATCCCATTCACATGGATAAGTTGTCCAACACAAGCTTTCTTCTTCTCTCTAAAAAGGAAAAATACAAGCTTTCTTCAATTATCTTTTCTTCCAATAGCAACATTCCTCTAATCCAAAGAATTCTAAATTTAAGGATTAGTATTTAGAATTATGCTATAGAAAAGCTTGCATACCATGCATACCAAAAATCTTTAAGTGCATGTTTAAAGTTGTGATGAAAAATATTATTTTTAATTTAAGATTTATAATTTAAAATTTAATGTAATAAACTTAATTACTAAAAAATTATTTACTATTTGAAATCTATAAGTTTAAAATATTTTTTAGAATTAGTTAGTTAATTTTTAAAAATATATAATTATTTGTAAGAATTTTTTAATAAAAATTTTAATTTAATTTTTAATTTTTTTAATCGATTAAAGTATTTTTTATAAAATTATTAAATACGTTATTTTTTTTAAAAGTTCTTTTAACTATTTAAAAATATTTTTAAAAATTTGAAACACAATTCCTATTAGACTCTAAGTATAAAATAAAATAAAAATATATATTTTATAATAAGTGTACAGTAAGTATGCGAAATGTCAAATTTTCCTCTAGAATTTTCTAATATTTAACATGAACATGAAACTAATTTTATGCCCCCTCCTCCACCTGGCCCTTATTAATTTATTGGTTAACGGAAAAAACCAAACAAAGAAACGAGTAGACTGACTTAAGCTTGAAAAAAAAAAAAAAAAAACAGAAAAAAAAAGAATAAACTGACTTAACGAAACGACACCCTACCCGCCACTCTTGTAAGCCGGAGTGCCTAACGAGGAGGATAGAGGATGGTAGAGTCGTAGACCCCTCCCATCCCCTTTTCTTCTGCTAAAAAGTTTTCAACCTTTTTCCTGTCACTCTGGCTAACCCTCGAGCTTTCTCTCACTTTCCCTCTCCCCAAACATCAATCCTCTCTGACACAGCACACTCCCACCACCCCCTCTCTCTGCTAACTCTCCGTACTCACTCCCCTTGTCTTTCTCTCCTTTATTTGTCTCTTTCCTCCCTAAATTTATTCGCCTTTGGATTCTCTCTTCCCCCCTCTCCTGTAATTTCTTTTCTATCCGATCGATCATGCTTCAGAGCTTGGTTCCAGAGTCCCCAATTTCGAACCCTTCCAATAGCTCTGCGATGAAGTCGAAGCGCGTGGACCGCGAAGACAGCTCCGGGGACGACGCGACGACGAAGCGGATGAATCTCTCCAACGAAGCGTCGGTCTCCGGCGAGAAGACCGTGGACGAAAGAGAGGAGGATGAGTCCACCGGCCTGAAACTATTGGGGCTTCTGCTCCAGTGCGCCGAGAGCGTGGCCTTAGAGCAACTCGACGAGGCCGCCGATCTACTTCCTGAAATCTCCGAGCTCTCGTCTCCCTACGGCTCTTCACCGCAGCGCGTCGGAGCGTACTTCGCCCACGCGCTCCAGGCTCGCGTGATCACTTCATACCTCGGCACCTACTGGCCGCTCAGCTCCAAAACTCGAACCCTCACTCAGTCACAGAAATTCTTCTCCGCTCTGCAATCCTACAACTCCATCAGTCCCTTGGTCAAATTCTCACACTTCACAGCCAACCAAGCCATTTTCCAAGCATTGGACGGCGAAGAACACGTCCACGTCATCGATCTCGATATAATGCAGGGCCTCCAATGGCCCGGATTGTTCCACATCCTCGCCTCCCGAAACAAGAAGATCCGATCCATGCGGGTCACCGGGTTCGGATCCTCCTCCGATTTGCTAGAGTCGACCGGTAAGAGACTCGGGGACTTCGCGAGTTCGCTCGGGCTTCCCTTCGAGTTCCACCCGTTCGAAGGTAAAATCGGGAATGTGAAAGATCTGAGTCAACTCGGGGTGAGGCCGAACGAGGCCATAGTGGTGCACTGGATGCACCATTGTCTGTACGATATAACGGGGAGCGATTTGGGGACGTTGAAAGTGTTGGCTTTGTTGAGACCAAAACTAATCACAATCGTCGAACAGGATCTAAGCCACGGGGGTAGCTTTTTAGCCAGGTTCGTGGAGGCTTTGCATTACTACAGCGCCTTGTTCGACGCGCTTGGGGATGGATTGGGTGAGGATAACCTAGAGAGGCATATGGTGGAGCATCAATTGTTTGGGTGCGAGATTAGGAACATCATGGCCGTTGGTGGGCCGAAGAGGACCGGAGAAGAGAAGGTGGAGAGGTGGGGAGAGGAGTTAAGGCGGGTCGGATTCCAGCCCATCTCACTGGGGGGCAGCCCAGCGGCCCAAGCTAGCTTGTTGCTAGGGATGTACCCTTGGAAGGGTTATACTTTAGTGGAGGATAATGGTTGTTTGAAGTTAGGTTGGAAGGATCTGTCGTTGCTCACAGCCTCCGCATGGCAGCCGTCCAACTGAATCGATATGATGAAATTGAGTGGATAATCCGGATTGGGTGGGTGGGTGGGTGGGTCGGGTTAGGATGGTGCACAAGATAAGGAGGGTAGGAATTAGGATCATGCTTTCTGGAACATTCTGTCTCTAATAATAATACACTTTTGTTTTTCCCCTTATGAAGCAAGCGAAGTCGTTTTTGTTCACTTTGTTGTTGTTCTTTTGAAGCAAAAACATGTATGATGTACCTAAATTTGTTCCTATTATACTTTTTTGGGGAAAAAAGGAAAAAACATAGAGAAAGAAAATGATGATTTTCTATTTGGTGGTGGCTCGTAGTCGTGGGTTTATAGTTTTGATTTGTTTAATTTATTTGAATATTTGACCAGTAGACCTTTGTTTCATGCCGCCCCTGTACCACTTTTTGCTTCTCTCAGGGGACATTAGCATTATTTATTGATGTAGTCTTCCCTTTGTTGAGCTAAAATTTAGGCCTGATTTATTATTTTTATAGTTAAAGATGATATAAGTATTAAGAATTGTATAAAAATATTATAATAATAAACCTTTTTAATATCAATTATTGGTATAATTAGAAACATCACTTCACTTCTTTCAAAATATAAATTGGGGAGAGAGAGAGAGAGATGTCTAGTCCACGTAGCAATGATATACCCAACATGGTGGAATTAGAAAGCACTGCTTGTGATGTGAAATTACATCTTCTTTATAATCTAAGGTCCCCAACTTTTAGCCTTTATGCAAAAAGGCATCAAGGATTCAAGTGAAAGTCCATGAACAAGTATAATGTTTTCTTAAAGTAGAATATATTAATATATATATATATATTTATATTATATTGATGTGTGCATAATGCAGCTGTGATTAAATCTGTCAGACTAGTATGTCTTTGGGGGAACATTAACATAATCATACTACAACTTGAAAAAGTTCCATTTATTTGGGAACAAGTTTTAGTGCAAAACGTATTGCCCTTTGTCTTTCATTTGCCGAAGTTCTTGGTTTCTACGTTTGTTCTACTTTTCTATTTAAGGTAACTTCATAGGAACCAGTTTCTTTTCACTCTTGTTTTGTAGAATTCACGTTCTTTAATTTTTTTATAAACTCTTAGAGATATGTGTAGGAATCAGAATTGTGAAGGAGTTTGAACAGTGATTTGAGATGAAAATTGAATAAAATATTTTAAAATTATTATTATTTAAGATATGAAAAAATTGATATTTTTGTTATATTTAATTTAAATTTAAAAAATATATATATAATAATTAAATGAGATGGATTGAGAAAAATTTTATGTCTAAATTGTGACTTAAAAAAACAAAAGATAGGGTTGAGAGATATGCAAGCTACGGGTTTTGTTTTTAACACTCAAATCGTTTCTTGCGATTCTTTCAAATAAAATTAGGCCCCATTTGCACAAAGATGTCTGGTACCTTTATGGGTTTTTTGGTCTAGGGAAGTGATACCATTTCGTGAAAAAAAAACCTGTATAGTGTGCTTTGAATGCGAAAGCTCAGTTCATGATGGGGGCAGCCATGCCTTTATCTTCTGCGAAACATGATGTGCATTCTCTTGACAGATAATAATAAAAAGAAAAAGAAAACTTGTTCTATATATTTCTTCCAAATTGAATGAAGAGCAGCACCCATACGATTGAACCGAATGCCATAACAGTTGTCAGTTGTATTTAAGATAAATAATATTTGTAAGTATGTATAGTTTTTGTACATCTTAAAAAAAAATAGATCTATATTTTTTAAATGTAGTACGTGAGATTTGTACATTTTAAAACTATATTAAATATTACTCTATATAAATGGTATTGATGATAAATACGAAAACAAAAACGAGATCTTAGAGTAAAAATCCCTAATATTTCCTTTCCATTTATGCATAAGAAATTATCATAGCTTAACCTTACTCTATATAAATAGTATTGATGGTGAATACAGAAACAAAAACGAGATCTTGAGAGTAAAATTCTTTATATTTCCTTTCCATTCATGCACAAGAAATTATCATAGCTTAAATGATCTAAAATATGTATATTCGATTGGGTAACCTTACAAATACAACAACAAAACTTACATGCTTATTAAAAAAAAAATGTTACGTACAATATTAAAATAAATAAATAATATATAATTATTTTAAAAAAGAATAAGGTTTATTATTAAAAAATTAGTTTTATTTTAATATAAATTTTATATTTTTTTCAAAAAAATGATATAATATTTACATAATACACAATTATAAATATATAATCAGTGGTCCAAACTATTTAAGTATGCTACATAATACAGTGGTCCAAATATAGCTAGCTCTCTGTAAAATAGACCTTACAGCAACCATCGAAAGACACCCCAATTGTTATGAATCATATTATATTATTTACTGAACAATTCTTAGTACTTCACTTTGAACTTTTACATAGCCGCCACAAATAATCATTTATTTTTGTTCCATTAGTAAAACTTTAAAATTGAAGTCCTTCTCAAAACCTGAGCCCTCGTAAAAGACATAAAATAATTGAGAATTCGGAATCTCCACTCCAAAAAATAAAAAATAAAATAAAACTCATTCAATTTAGCATCTTTATTAGAATATTAAGAGACGATTTATATTCGCAACTCAATTCAATTCAATTTATTTTAATTTATTTTTATTTTATTATTATATTTTTATAACTTTAATATAAAATATAAATTTCTATATAACTTTTTAAAATTTCAATACATTTTTTTCAAATATTAAAATAATAATAATATTAAAAAATAAATTAAACTCATCTCAACTTAATTCATCTTTGAATCTAAACGGCCTATAAAATTCCTTTATTGTTCATAATATTTATATATTTTCACAAAATCAATCTCTAAATTTTTCCAAATTCTTAATACAAGGAAAAATATCTGGTAGCAGGTAATTTTATGCACTAATACATACATTTAATCTAATATGATTGGTTATAAAATTAATTTTTATTAAGGCAGACAATAAATATATATTGATGCACATATTAGTCAACAAATTGATTTGTAATTATATGTAGCATTATTCTTATTCTTTTTATCCAAAACATTTTAACAGGTGAAATATTTGATTTATAAAAATTTTATATAAATAAATTTTATACTAATGTGATTTTGGTTTACTCTTCCATTTAATCATGGAGGTAATTTTTACATAAATTTGAAGTTGTCCACAATTAAGTCACTGAAAATAACGTGTGGTGTTAAAACATTAAATTTACCTACCTCGGATCAACACAACTCTAAGAAAAATTCTAGAGCAATAGAGAATATTCAGGGAGAATAATTTGTAATATTTTAAAAGAACATTTTTATAATTGCAAAGATGATCTGGCTAGCTAGGGGTCACAGTAGTGTGAATTCTGTTACAGCTCAATGCCTATATATTGATCATTTCGTATATTGAAGCATATATGGAAATTGCAGAGTATTGCAATACTCTATACAAATCTTATTGACAACTTTCTGCAAACACTTTTGGTACTCATAGTCTATTCCTCACTTCAGTATGGTATCCAGAGCCTAAAAGGACCATCCAATTTTTTTTTTTATGTCACCTCTCCTCCCACATCATGGAGTCACAAAAAAATAACCTACATTTAACACTTCTATCATTCATTTAATCATACATATAATCAAATCAACAATTATCTTTGGAAGGCGCATATTGTCCCATTCTTGAAAGGTCATTAGCTTTTTGGTTTTGTCAATGGATCTTTCCCATGGACACTTCTTCTATTGATGAAAAGCCTAACCTAGCTCATATACGACAACTTCTACAGGATCAATGGATCATTTCAGCCATCAATTCCTCCATTTTCAAAATGTTTTGTTTCAAGTCCTGAACTGAGCAACCTCTTGTGAGGTTTGGACCACCATTCAATTTTTTTTTTGCCAAATCCTCAGCTCGTGTAGTCCATACCAAGTATCGGTCAACTACACTTAAGAAAAGATTTGAATCAGTTTCAAAATATTACAACAAAGCCAAAATATTGGCTTCTTCCTTAGGGGCCGCTAGTCATTCTCTTTCAAATTCTTAGTTTTCCATCTACATGCTAGCCAGATTTAGCACCGGATATGAATCACTTGTCACTCTCTTTCTACGCGACCTAATTCAATTTTAACTCATCAACTTTACAATTATCTCCTCAACCATGAGTTTTGTATCACTCATCAAACCCAATCTCTACTTTCTGGTACTAATCTTACTGTCCACAATACTACAACTCGACTACCCTCTACCTTTGGTTCTACTCATGGTTACAATTTTCCCTTTCGTGGTAGATGGTATGGACATAATAGTGGCAAATGTTTTTTCACTAGTGCTTATGCAGTCCCCAAATTCTTTCTCCCATGGCATGGACCCTCACCCAGTTTGTCAAGTATGTTGCATACTACATTTTGTTACCATCAGTTCAACCAAACATATCAAGCCCCTGCTCCCATCTTCTATTGCAGTTAACTATACATCCTTTCCCACATCCATACCATCTCCTTCCACTTGGTTCCCCAACACTGCGGCTAACCACCACTTCACAGCTGATTTCAATAATCTAAATCTGGACTTTGTGTCATATTAAGGCTCCAACTAAATGAGCATTGGCGATGGATCCACCTTGCCTATCCATCACATTGGATCAACTCATATGAGCTCATCCTCTTAATGTTCCTTTATATCTTGCAGTCTTCTTTTTGTTTGTCAATTCTGTCATGGCAATGGTATGTGTTTCGAATTTCACTCTAGCTTCTTTTTTGTGAAGCGCTCCCAGAAAGTTATTTTTCAAGGCCTTGTTAAAGACAACCTGTATGCCTTGCCAACATTTGCATTATCTTCCACAACATCCTCTTCGCAAGCGTTGATTGACACCTGTACCTCAACTCAACTTTAGTACTCAAGGTTGGGCCACCCTACTTTTCGCACCACCTCCTTGATAATTTGTCGGTTTCATCTTCCAATCATCTCTTGTGCTACACTTATTCATTGTTTTGCATGCTCACACGTGAAAGTTCATGCTTTTCCACACCTTCATTTTCCATCATGTTCTCATAGCCCCTTTTCAACTTTTGTTTTTAGATGTATGTAATCCAGCTCCAATTCTTTCAATTAGTGGCTCTCGATTTTATCTTATCATTGTATACGATTTTTTCAAGTGCATTTGGTTATTTCGTATGCAGACTAAATCAAACGTTACCTCTTTAATTCTTGCCTTTCTTGAGTTTGTTAGTAATACATTTTCTTCAAATGTTGTTTAGGTTTCAATCAGATTGGGGTGGGTTATTTTGCCCTCTCCAATCAATTTTTATATCTTATGGCATTTCACCTACAATTACTTGTCTTTATTCACATCAACAAAACTGTAGTGTTGAACAACGCCACCAACATATTATCGAAATGGGCTTTTCACTTTTATTGGTCCTTCAAAAATATTGGGCCGAAACCTTTCAAACTACCACATTTCTAATAAATTGCATGTCGACAATCCTTCTAGACCTTCTCCAAATAAATCCCCATTTGAAGTTTTAATGGGCTAAATTCTAGATTATAATTTTTTATGTATCTTTAAGCCTCTTGTTGGCCCAAATCAAGATCCTTCAATCATCATAAATTGGATTACCGTTTTAAGTTTTGTATGTTCAAGAGCTACAACCCAAACCACAAGGGTTATTTCTGTCTTTATATTCTTCCGGGCTGGACTTATATTTCCATGGATATAACGTTTGATGAAACATCATTCCCTTTTCAATCCTAGTCCAAGTCCAATTATTCCTTTCCAAACTCATTACTAGACTATGCTTCTCATGGGCTTAACTCTTTTTTTATTTTTATTTTTGACACTTATGTCCCCAACCTTGCTCATAATGCTTAGCTAATATTTGGCCTAGTTCTCCCCCTAGCCCATTACAACTTAGTTCAACCTCTTAGCTCGATCTCTCATCTAGGGTTTCTCCATCACTTTATTTTTTCCCTCGATTCGTCTCTCTAGATTTCTTCTCATCAAACCCTTCCACTTCCTCGTCTCTCCTTCACCACAAAACTCGCAACCAAGGCATTCGATGGTCATGCATTCTTTGTCCAATATTCAATGTCCCCACTGTTGTACTAATGTCACCATTCCTTTACCACCTTCCAAACTGTCAATCTCCATCATCAAATCTTCTCCCATAGTGGTTTCTTCCCTTATTTCTGACCCCAATGAACCCACCCTTTTCTCTGAAGCATTGAAACGTCTTTAGTGGTATTTAACCATGAACTTTGAAATTAATGCCTTTCTCCCCAACCAAATGTGGAATCTGGTTCGTCTATCTCCCCAATACAGCCTTCTTGATTCCAAATGGATCCTAAAGACAGAGCATGAGCTAATGGTTCCCTTGAGTGCCGCAAGACATGTCTTGTGGTCTAGGGATTTCATCAACAACTAGGTCTCGATTACAATGAGGCTTTTAGCCCTATAGTTAAGCCTATAACCATTCAACTTTTGCTTTCTCTTGTTGTCACCCCTAACTGGCCTTTGCATCAGTTTGACATATAGAGCACCTTCTTGCATGAGGACCTTGAGGAAGTAGTCTACATGAAACAATCTCTCGGGTTCGTGAATCTCGACTTCCCAACACATGTTTGTAAGTTAAAAAAAAATCTATCTATGGTTTGGAACAGGCTTTTAGGACCTAATTTGCCAACTTTAGTGATAAGTTACTGTCTCTGGGTTTCACTGTTCTACTTCAGATTCTTCTTTATTCATATTACACACTGCTTCTGATAGTATTTTTACTTTGATCTATATTGATGATATAATAGTCACATGGTCTAGTCCCGCGCTGATTTCATATTTTATAAATTCCTAAGTTCATATTTTCCTATCAAAGATCTTGAGCTTTTGCATTATTTTTTGGGTATTGAGGTAAACAAATTTCTTCAATCTTGTTTTTATTTATTTTTTTTTATCTTAGTGTAAATACATATCTGATCTATTAATTCGTACTAACATGCATAATTCTAAATCTGTTTCTACCCTTATGTCATCTTTTGTGAAACTCTCTGCGTTTGATGATTGCTCTTTTGAGGATCCTCAATTGCATCGTAGTGTAGTATTGAGGTAAACAAATTTCTTCAATCTTGTTTTTTATTTTTTTATTTTTTTATCTCAGTGTAAATACATATTCGATCTATTAATTCGTACTAACATGCACAATTCTAAATCTGTTTCTACCCCTATGTTATCTTCTGTGAAACTCTCTGCGTTTGATGGTTGCTCTTTTGAGAATCCTCAGTTGCATCATAGTATGGTTGGTAACCTTCAATATTTAGCTTTCAAAAGACCTGATAACTCATTTGTTGTAAATCGAGTCTGTCAGTATATGCACTATCATCGCCTTTTCCATAAGCAGGCTATCAAATGTATTCTTTGTTATCTCAATCATACTCGAAATTTATGCATATATTTTTCACATTCTTCCTCTTTTACATTATCTACATTTTCTGATGTTGACTGGGCCGATTGTCCAGACGATCGCAAATCCACTAGTGATTTTTGTCTGTATTTTGGGACTCACTTTATTTTTTGGGAGTTCTAAAAAACAACCTACAACCCTTCAGACCTTATGATGTGACAATCTTGGTACGTGTTATTTGTCACTCAATCCTATCTTGCACTCTCAAACCAAACATGTTGAATTGGACTACTATTTTGTAAGAGAACGGGTTGAGCCAGGGGCGGACCCAGCTTATGGGTTGGGGGGCTACCGCCCCCCCAAAGTTTTTGAAATTTTAATTTATAATATAAATACATATAATTATATATATATATATATAATTAAAATTTTCTCTCAAACTAAAAATAAATAAAAATTACCCCCTCCAAATTTTTTTTACTAAAATTATTCATCTAAATTTTAATATATATCCATTTATATTCTAACTTTTAATTTCACTTAAACTCAAGTTTTAACTCACATAATTTCACAGTTACTCAATTAACAATTTAACTCTAATAAAAAAATTGATTATAAATTTATATGATTGTAAAATTGATTGATTATACTCACTTATTTAATTTCAGTCTAACTTATATAATAATGAGATATAGTTTGTTAAAAATTTAACAACATTACATCATTACTTATTAGAAAATTCTCAAATTTATTCTTAATCTATAAATTTTTCTTAAATCATAAAAAAATGAACAAGTACTTAAAAATAATTAATTTTTTTTTTAAAAAACGTGAACAATTTGAAGATTAATATATATTTAGAGAGTTCGATAATAACAAAACATGATACTTTTATCATTGATGATCATCCCTATAAAATTTACATTTACTGCATATTTTATCGATTGCCCCCCCAAACATAAAATTCTAGTTCCGCCCCTGGGTTGAGCCAAATACCTTCAAGTTTCATTCATCTCAAGCAAGGTCTAGATTGCAGATATACTGACAGCCCTTGCAAGCTTTTTCCAACTCCAATCAAGCCTTATTATTACTCCAGTGCCGCTTACATTGTGGGGGGATGTTAAGGCAACAGTTTTACCTGCCTCGAATTAACACAACTCGAGAGGAAAATTCTAGAGCAACAAAGAATATTCAAGGAGAATAATTTATAATCTTCTAGAAGAATATTTTTGTAACTGCAAAGATGACTTGGCTAGCTAGGTGTCACAGTAGTGTGAATTCTGTTATGACTCAATGCCTATATGTTGATCATTTCGTGTACGGAAGAATATATGGAAAATGTAGAGTATTCCAATACTCTATACAAATCTTGTTGACAGCTTTCTACAAACACTTGGGAGCCATAGTGTATTCCTCACTTACAAATAATGAGATTGTTTGATGAGGTTTGGTAGCCATTGTTTTGACAAAAGTTGAAATAATTTGATAGGGCATCTGAGATCATACGGGAAAAACTTATCCTTTGAAAAGAGATGTTGCAATCAAGTGCTGGCTAAGCAGGCAAGGTGTTATTTTTGACGTATCTTCACGTGGTACATTATAAATGTGAAGTAATGTTAATTTGTAAGTTTACCTTTATATAATTTTTTAATTTTGTAGAATTTTTTAGGGCGACATCCAGAGCATTCAGGGATGGCTTAGAAGCTTTTAACATATACTGAAACCTCCGAATATTCCCAAGTGATTAGTGGAACTGACTATGTATATATATTTTTCTTTGGTATTGGGAAATAAAACTTCCCCGTCCATGATTTAACCTATAAACAAAAGTTGGAAAGATATGCAACACAATCAACAAATTAAATACAAACTTGAATAATGATACATGAACTGTAATTTGTACTTTGCATATGACATGAGGAAGGGATAAGGATGAAGACAAATTCCCTGGTCAACCTCAACACCTAAGTTTGAAAGCATCCAAACATAGCTTTCAAATCTCTTACTGCATAATTTGTATTGATGGGGAAAGAAAAGGAAAAACAAAGTAAGAAACAAAAGAAGATCAAAACCAAAATCCACAAAAACCCCAAGCTAATATCGTTTCCCAAGAATTATGCCAACTATCACAGATACTAGAGCTACTCCCAAGATGAACTTAAAGGTCGTGAGAGGAGAAACCTCAGCAGTATGAACATGAGTCTCTGAAGAAGATGAGGTTTGAGCAGATGGTGCCTCTGACTTTCTCTTGCTCTTCCTTTTTGATGGTGTGGAAATGTTTAATCCAATGTCCCTGGATTTAACCTCCAACCCTTCCTCGTGTTCTGTTGGACTGCCCCTATCTCCCTGTAACACAATTTAAATGTTAAAAACTTTAATTTTTTGACAAACTGAAGAAACATAAATCATAGTTGGGTTTGAGTGCTCATAAATCCCAAATTTAGATTTTAAAGCTATTATTTTGAGCACAATGTAATCTTGAAAGCAAACACAAACAAAAAGGTGGAAAGTGAAATTTGGTGGGACAAAAGGACTGCTTCCGGTGTTAATGATGGGTTCTGTTTCTCTTAAGCAGCTAATGAGAGGGCTTCCAACCCTGACTGTTCTCTTCAAGCAAATGATTTTGCTATGAAACAGGAATTGTTTTTGGTGTCAATTGGTCTCTATAAGGTGGGCGGAGGAATATAAAGCAACCTTTTGCGAGAGTTTAGCATCAGCCAGCTGCAATTTCTGCTCAAGCTCTTTGACTTGGTTCTGTAGTAGCACGAGTTCTTTGTTCTTTGCTTCAAGCTCTCCACGAGAACGCTCCAGTGCTGATTCTCTTTCCAACTCCTTTTGAGAATACTTTTCGTTCTGATGGGAAGTTCAGACAAGGAACAGTTCAGGAACAATCATTCTTTCTTAATCCTTATATCAAATTTCCGTATAAAACAAGTGATTAAAACCTACTATTAGAGAATCAGGATGTAGGGAAAAAAGATTTACACACAAGATAACTGCAAACTTGCTCCTAGAAATGGAAAATTATTACATGTTGTTTATGTTGAACACCGCAATTAAGACTTGATTTTGAAGGTATTCAGCAGTGATGCATATGACCAACATATTGGAGAAGTAAAAACTGAAGTGCGAATACATTTCTTTAAACGATGGCTAGTACCTGTTCGGCATGCGTGCTCTGAGCAAGTTGTAATTCTTTCTGAAGTTCTAGCACCGTTTCATGTAATAAATCTCTATCATGGACTTTATGAGCATGATCCTCCAATTTTGAAATCAATTCTGCTTCTTTTCCAGCGGCTGCCACCTGAATGCTTTGCACCTACAGCCATAATGTCAGTCAGAAACAATATGACATGTCCAATTGAATTTTCAACTGAAACGGAGTAACAGTTTAATTGAATATGAACAGGTTATTCACTAGATTCCTGATTGTTGCAATAATTGAGAAAATTGGGAATACCTCTTGTTTCAATCGATCTTCAGATTTCATTAATTGTTCCTCAAGTTCCTTGAGACGAGTTTGCAACAAAAGTTTCTCGGCAATCTCAGCCCTTTGATTTTCAATCTCAGATCTCAAAGTGTTTTCTTTTGCAGTCTGTTCCTTCAACTGTTCTTCAAGCTGCAATATCACAGACTGAAGTTCCTTTGTGGCATTTTGATGTGTTTCACTGAGAAGGTTGTTTTCTTCCATAATTGAAGATATCTGCAGAAATCAAATATGGTTTAGAACATCATGGGACAAAACAATATCCATATCATTATTTACCAAGATATCAACAAAAACTTAGCTCCAAACCTGATATTGTAGTTTCTGCCCTTCAGAAGCAAGCTGATGTGTCAAATCATCTATGGCCTTATTTGAAGAGTTAAGCTCTTTAACTGTTCCATCCTTCTCTGCAAGAGCTGCCAACAGATTTGCCTGTAAATCGCCCAGTCTGGACTCATACGTGGCCACTTCTTCAGTAAGCTTCATATTTGCCTCAGCCAGCCCTCCAGTCTCTTTTTCTAAGTCACTTGACTTGGTCTGCAGTTCCTCAACAATGCTTTCTAGTTGCTTTAACTTAGAGAGAGTCTCTTCCAACTCAATATTACGAGCTTCAGCCTTCGTAGATGCTTCTTGAGCCTGTTCTTTATACAATTCAATCTGGGTTTCTAGAGCACTCAGTTTCTCACTCAAGTCTTTGGCTTCTGAATCTCTGTGAGTGAATCTGTCAATGGCTTCTTGTAACTGTCTTTCTGCTTCCACAATGCGACCCTCAGCTGCAGAGTGTAGTTCAAAGGCCCTTGAGTGCTGGTCTGTTAACTCTGAGATAGTGTTCTTGTGAGAAACAAGTTGTTGAGCAGTGATTTCCTTCTCGGAAAGGGTAGAATTAAGCAATTCATGGAGTTCAGCAATCTGACCTTTGAGCTGAACATTGGTCTTGACTAACAGCTCATTCTCTGAGAAAGACTCAGAAGCTTTATTTTCAGCTTTCGAAATCTGTTCTCGGAGTTCTTGATTCATGCTTTCCAAAGAAGACAATTTCAATAAAGTCTGATCCAACTTCTCCTTCAAAGATGCAGAATTTCCAGCCGCTTGAGCCACCTGCTCTTCATAAATCTTCACCTGGTCTTCATGTATCTTCAGTTTCTCAAACAAGGATTTTGCCTCAGAATCCCTGTTGTTGAGATTTGCCATTGCTTCTTGGAGTTTGCCCTCAGAATCTCTTGCTAGGGAATCATGTAACAATTCAAGCTCAGAGTTTCTTGCAGTAGCTTGTTCTATCACTCTTCCTTGTTGCTCCAGTTCCTCTTCTGCAGATTTAAGCTTCTCCATTACTTCACTCTCTCTCATTCCTGCAGCCTTAAGATCATTTTCAATGCTTATCAACTTCTCCTGTGTCAGATTCAATTCATTCTTCAAGACCTCCAATAGATTTTCTGCTTCAGCAAGCTTCTCGCTAGAACTGGTCGATGCATCTTCTAGTCTTCCCTTCTCATCTATTGCTAGATTTAAGGACTCTGTCAGCTCTCTTTCCTTTTCGTTAGCCGTTTGCAGTGCAATTTCAAGGCTTGATGCTCGAGCTTGGAATGTCTCAAGTTCCGAGGAAAGTTCTAATACCTTGTCAGAGTATTTCTTGGAATCTGCTTCTGCATCCCCACATTTCTTTTCTAATGTGCTTATCTGTTCTTCAAGTTCCTGAATTCTATGCTTCTCTTCTTCAAGTAGCAACTCAAACTCACTCGCCTTTTTACTGGCGTCCTCCACTTTGGAATGAGATACCTGGATCAAGTCTTCTAGCTCGAGGCTACGCTGATGGTTCAGAGTGGCTCGATCCTCATGTTCAGTGCATTTACCGACAGCAATCTTCAATTCATCCTCAAGCTCAGAATTTCGTAACGAGGACTGGTTTAGAGTTGATTCCAGCTGATTTATTTTTTCCTGGTATTCCTGCATTTGGCCATTCAGTTGAACTTTTTCTTCCTCAAACACACTCAATGTAGCATTTAGTTCAGATATTTTCTCAGAAAGTTCTTTGATCTCTCTCTCGGCATCGCTGCTTTTTAGTTCTGTAAAGTTTAGTTTTTGCTCAAGCTCCACATTCTTTTTTTCTGCAGCAATAAATTGTGTCTCAAGCTCTCTCAGTTGTGATTTTGCCTCTTCTCCCATAGCATTTGAAGCCTGGATTATATCCTCGAGCTCGAGATTTTTTTGAGTAGCAGTCGCTGCAGCAGCTCCTGACTCTTTATGAAGATCTTCCAGAGACTTCAACTTCTCTTCAAGCTCTGCATTGTTCGACAATGCTTGTGACAAAAGAGAATCCGTTTTGCAGAAATTCTCATCTGAGAGCCTCAATTTCTCCTCTAGATCGCTGCGCAACTCCTCCATTTGGTTTGCCTTACTAGTGATTTCTGCCACAGTTGCTTCAAGAGCTTCTTTTTCTTTGATTACTTTATCCAATTCCTCCTGTACGACTGAAAATTGTGCTTCTTGGGTTTTCAATGAAGTCTCAACTAACTCCCTTGTGTTCACTTCCTCCTGCTGCTTCAACTTGATTTCTTCCAGTTCAGAAACCTTAGCTTGAAGATCTTCTTTAGTTGAGGCTATCAGAATTTCAAGTGAGGAGATATGTTCCTTCATCTGAGATTCTGAACCCTTTCTTGAGTCCAGTTCCTGGGTCAGTTCATTTATAAGATCCTCTTTTGAAGAAAGTCTCTGCTCTATGTCCAGTGCTTGGGATTTTGAAAGCGCCAACTCATCTTGGACTGCAGAAAGCTCTGCTGCAGTTACCTTGAGTGCTCCTTCAACCTTCTGGTTCTCAGCAATCTTTTTATACAGGCCCTTCAGTTCTTCTTGTACAGAAGCCATCTGATCTTCCATCTCTTTGTTGCTCAGTTTTGCCACTTCAAGCAATCTCTCAAACTCCAAGGCCCTCTTTGTCTCAGATTCTGCATGTGAGCCACTTTGTTTGTGCAGCTCCTCAAACTTTTGTGCCTCACCTGCAGAACATTTCAGTTCATCCTCCAACTCCTGCATCCTCTTTCTCGAGGTCTCGAGCTCAAGGCCAAGACCATCAAACGCTTCCTTCACCTCAACCAGCTCCTTGCTCCTTGTTTCATGAGCTTGCAATGCCTCTTGCAAACTGTTTATCTGTGCACTGTGTTTCTCCTCGTCTTCTATAACTTGTTCTTGCATTTTCTTGAGGATGAGTTCAAGCTCTTCATACTTCTTTCCACTTTCTACCAGCTTCTCCTTTGTCTGTGAGACCTCGTCCTCCAGCTGAGAGTTCTCAGATTCCGAATGCTTAATTGCTCTGGCTAGTCTTTCTAATTCAGACTCGAGTTCTCTTATCTTCTCTTGCGCTTCAAGTAATTCTCTGCTTGGATTGCTTGAGCTTCTCTCGATGACAGTTGGGTGGTTGTCCTCTACAACACCTGTGTGTGAAGCATCTTTTGCATCTATAGATTCCTTCTCAATTTTTATAAACTCCCCATCGGTTTCTTCCTCTTCTTTCTTGCCTTCTTTTCCTAATTCGGGCAAGTCTCCATTTGTTACCTGTTACAAGATCATGGAAGTCAATATGCATCTACTGTTGCCATGATTAATTTTGCAGAGAAATCATAGACCATTTCAATACTAATACAATCAAGAATTGGGAATTCTATCAAGTGTTCCCCTTTCAATCACATGATAAGACTGCAATTATTAAAACATCAAACTGGGGTTTCCCATAGATATCTATCCCTTGATTTCATATAATTTTACAGCCACAAAATAAAAGATTGCAGTTACCTTATTAATGGGATCTGCATCAATCACAGCATCCTTATCAGCCTTCAGCACCGGAACTTCTGAATTCACTAGTGTCTCTTCTTCCATCTCAAAACCAAGATGCAGCTAATAGATTTCTTCTCTGTGATAATCACAAGTTCATAATTATATCAGGAATGTCAGTTTGCTCATTTCAAAATATTAAAACAAATCCAATGCATTTCTAGTCACATCATAAGACAGAATTCTGCAGTTTCATTTGCAAAATTGCTAGCCAGTTTCAGGATTTGAATTCATTAAGAGAAGACACACGAAATGTTACTCCTTAATAATCTGCTAGAATATGTTTCAAAATGATGTCGTTTGCATGAATGAGATTTCATCAATCCAAATTTGCTATTTATTTCTATTTTTAACCAACATGATATACTATTTATTTCTATTTTTAACCAACATGACAGAGATTGGGTTCTGGACTTGAACCCAGAATACTAGAATGTGGGACAAAAATTAAAGTCTGAAACACACGAATCAGCCAGACTTTTGTCAATAGCATAACTCAGAATGCTCAGCTGTAACTTCATTTGACCAAACATCTTCCTGTGCAGGGGGTCGAATCATGAGGTGGCATTGGTCCGAACATAGTTGTCATGGCTAACAGTTTTTTTTTTTTCCCTCTAAAATTCATGGTGCCAGTGGGGTGTTTGCACTTTACCAGGCTGTTTCTCTTTTGTCTTCTACCCCACTCAGATTTCCAATAGAATCAAATCACAAATGTGTTAGATACAAGATTAGTTTTTGGGGCTTTTTTTTTTCTAAAAATATATTAATGGATTCATTCATGTGTTATGGCAAACGAATATGGTGCTTATAAATTCGACACACTAACAATTGCAAGAGAATTTAACATGCATTCTTGCAGCAATATGTTAAGCTGTTTGTGAGAAACAAAAATTATATATACAATCATCTTTGCGAACTCTTTTATGTATTTCACTAATGTGATTGACTGTATTACTTTTTTAATATAAAATAATTATTTTGATCGGTCATGTGATTGAAATAAAAAATATGTAAAAATTATTGCATGTAGCATAACTCTAAAGGTGGCTGAGAGGTGTGTTTCGGATTTAACTTCACGATGCAGATAATTATATACAAAGACAAAAAGCTAAGTTTAAAAAAGAAAAAGAAAGAAAAAAAAAAGGTCGTTGATCATGAGCAATAAGTCTTAGTAAAGATTCCAAGAGAAAACGTCATGGCTACACCAAAAAATAAAATGACAGCTAACAATGTACTGTTTATGTACATGCATATATATACTTTCATCAAGCACTTAGAAAAACAATATCGTACAATCCAAAATCAACTCTTATCAAACACGTGATGCTAGCACGTGGAATCACCATTTACTGTTTGAGTTTGGAAGTTAAAAAATATATATATATATATATATATTTGAAAAAAATGTCATAAATTTATAAGAAATGTTTAAACACAAAATAAAAAAACCAAGGCAATTTGTTCTAAAAATAAAAACACCAAATTGAGAAGCTCTTGGAGATTATTTTAAAAAAATTATTGTTACTAACAATAAATATATTTTAGATACATGTTTACTAAACAAAAAATAATTTTTTTTAATAATAAGTATAATTAAAAATAGTAGCTATAATTAAAAATGCTACAACAGAAATCTTTATTTTCTACTCTATTCTTAAACATAATGCGGATCTCCAAAATATTTAGGTACCTAAAAGCATCCTTATGGATTATGCAAACCCAAATGTAAAATTTACATAATATTACATATTTCTGCATTTGACTATTCCACTCAAACAGCAATAAGATTTCTTTTTAGGCATATCTTAATAAGAAAAATTGATTAGGATGCTTAATGCTTACAGAGAGGAGAACCGCTGGCGAAGGAATGTTGCAGCAAGAGGGCTTTTTATTGTAGCTACAGAGAGTTGGGGAGAGGAGAATTGGGAGAGAGGGTATTTTTTATATCATTGGGTATAGTTACAGTCAAATTTAAACATGACCCAAAATAATAATTTATTGTAACTCAAAATCATTTTCTTTTACATTTGCATAATTCAATGCAGTTTATTTTTAGACTCTAGTATCCAAACTCCTCACTTTTTTTGGATTTGCATAATCCAATGAGGATTTTGTTTGGATTAAGAACTCAATTAATTTCATTTTATAACTTTTTCAAATTTTTAAATAAAATATAATAAATAATCTTTTTTTAAAATTTTAAAATAAATATAATATTAAATAAATAATATTTTAATAATATTTTATCTCAATTTACTATTAAAACGTCTCCTCTTTTTTTCATCGAGACAATTGAGAATTTTTTACCCTTTGAATCTCACTTTTTAAGAGCACTCTAATACAACCTAAATTTTGACTTTTGGTTATTTTATTCATATAAGTCCTCACATTAGAATAACTATTTTTTCATTATATAAAAATAAAATAATATAATAATAATTTGATTTTGACTATTCACATTAAATTCTTATATTAGATTATCTATTTATGAAGATATATAGTAATGAGTAATTAATAATTAAAAACTATTTATTATTTACAATTATTAATTTATTCTATTTTATCAATTTTTATCATTCTACCTATTATATGTTAATTAATAATCATATTTTAATTAAATTATGAGTTTAAAAATTAATTAGTAATCATTATATATTTAAATTAAATTATTAATAAAAGTTTGATAAGAGAGAAAAACTAATAAAAAATTAATCAGTAATCATATTTTATGAGATAAGCAAGGAAAGAGACAAACTAATAAAATAAGAGTTTGGTCACTGACTTGGAGTTTCTAAATTTGAAATTTTGTTTGGTTTTATTATAGCAATAAGTTTAAATTTTTGGCATTTAAACATTTCAATATGGGATTACTTAAGTCTTTAATAGCTAAAAGTATATTAGATTTGGCATATAGCCAATTCAATGAAGTTGCTCTTAAGCTTTCAATGAATATAATTTCTTTATTATTTTTTTAAATTGAAGGTCTTGACTGTTTCGTTGTAAATGGGACCTACTAAATTCTAACATTCAAAGATGAATAAAAGAAAAGAGTGTAAGAAAAAATCAGTGAATCGGTAAACCAGACCAGACTCGACCAAACCGGTGGATTCGGTTCGGTTTTGAGTAGGTACCGGTTCGGAATCCGTTTTCATAATGTTAAAACCGGTAGGTACCCGCTCAGTTCCAGTTCTAAACATTTTAGAACAGGATTGGACTGGAAATAAACCGGTTCAATATAATATGTATTTTAATTTATATTTTTTTAATATAATACATAATATAAAATATTTTTTTAATTATATATAATATGTTATACATTAGTATATAATATAAATTAGTTACAATTTATATTTTATAGTTTAATACTAATAGTATAATACTATATTACTATTAGTAGTATACTTTTAAGTTTATACATAAATTATCATACTAAATAATTACACATGAAATAATGATATAGTCATACTAATATAATTATAAAAAGTTAAATTTATTATAACAAATACTAATATATAATTATTTTAATCATTATAAATAATACTAATATATATATTAATAGTCCAATAAACTAATATAGACTAATTTAAAACCGAAAAATCGGATTGAACCGAATTGAAACTTAAAAAATCGATGCTATCAGTTTTGAAAATGACTGGTGTATAATCGATTTTTAAAAAAAAAAAATCGACGATACCGATTCGATTTTAAATTTTATTTAAAATTAAAACGAACCGGATGAATTACACCCATAATAAGAGATCATTTCTAGCTTCCACAATAAAGCTTGCTTAGAAGAGTAATACTAAGGTTTTCAATCACAATCATAATCATAATCACATTAAAGGAAAGAATGGTGGATGGGACCCATTAAGAAGGTAGGCACCACATCAGATTCGGCTGTTTCTGTACTTCAAATCATATCTGGACGGATCGGTTTATACCCTCCACCTCCATGGCTCTCCCTTTCCTTTTTCCTATTTTCACGAAATTTCTACTGCTCTCTTCTCCTCTATGATTATTAAAAAACAAAAAGCCTTGGCTCTAGAAAAAGAATAATCCTTTAACCTGGACAAAAATCAGGCGTACCTCTGATGATGAAATTCACCATCATCTTTGAAGCATTAAAAATTGACTTATTCCCTTTTATGTTTCTTTTTTAATTTTTTTTATTACTGCTCTAGCTAGACGTTACAGTGAGCGTAGAAAGCTGCAAATGTTTAAAAAGCATAGGGTTAAAATATTTAAATAAAATTAAAAAAAGGTTAAATATACTTCCATGTTCCAGCACCGATCCACCAGCCCCAAAAACGCAATGAAAAAGAAAAACTGAATAATAAGAGATTTCACAAAATCAAAGAAAATATTCCTACTTAAATTACGATTTTGATCTCTTAGATGATAAACCATGTGAAATTAAATGAACTTGAGCTGCATCCGATGATGGAAATTTCTTCTATTTTTTTTCCCCAACATTTTCGAACTAAAATTTCCTGATTAAAAAGAAAGGAAAGAGAAAACATAGATTGATCAGATATATGCATACGTATGCAAGATAGAATGATCGATCATAGAGATGTGAATCTCTAGAATTAAGCCTCAAAGGCTCAAACGAACCAGAAGATCAGAGCGCTTGTTTAAGAAAGGGAATTACATCAGATTCAAATAAGAACTCATTCACCATAGATGGAGAGAAAAACAGCGAGTACAGACAACACAAAGAAAGAAGATCAAAGATTTATCATATAATAATATATATATATATATATATATATAGACAATGAAAGAAAGATAAGGGATGATATAGGCTTGCCTGAGGGAAGCTGCTCTTGATCTTTTAATTTGTGTCTTGCAATGAGTTTGGTGGGGAAGAGGTTGATCAAGAATTATCAATGGTGAAGGAAGAGTGAAAAGATTGTTGGTATATAAGCTATAGAGAGAGTAGGAGTCCACTCATTACTGCCGCGGGACAGAAAGTGGGGCCCTTCACCAGCCAATTTGGCAATAATTGGGTCCCAAAGCTGCCACTTTTGCGATACCTCCTTAATTTGCCCCTACATTTCTTCCGAACTACGATGCTAACCAAACCAAGTTACCATGCACAGAATTTGAGGAAAAAAAATAAAAAGAACAGCTACACCCTAGACTTCAAACGAGAAAGAAATAAGTTAACTTAGATGAGTTGAATTTTATTATTATTATTATTATTATTATTATTATTTTAAAATTTAATAAAATTGATTTAAAAATTAAAAAAAATTATATTAAAAATTAGATTTTAAATAAAAATATAAAAATAAATTTAAAATAAATTAAAACGAACACATTTCATTTTTTAACATAAACGAAACATTAATTGTTTTAATTTCTCATTCTTTCTATCTATCAAATATCTATTTTACAATATTAATATGAGAAACATTGGGTCAGACTGACTCCCTTATAAAAATAGTCTCAATAGAAATATAATAAAATAAAATAAAAAATTCTAAAAAATATAATAAAAAACAAAACAAATAAAATAAAATTTAAAAAATAAAATAAAAAACACAATAAAAAAATAAAATGAAGAAAAAATAATAAAAAATACAATAAAAAAATAAAATGAAAATGATTTTTTGTGATGGATAGGGGGCATTCGACCTTAACCTAGACGGAGCTGTTACCAGCCACCGGGAGCGTCACCGCCCATACTATCGGAACCGCCTCCCTTCAGTGACCTCACTTCTGCGACGATGACCCCCGACGACTTCTCACCTTTCCTCAGCAGCTTTAAATTCGATATGAGTTCGAAATCGTCGTAGATGTAAGGTCGTCGAAGGAAGGCGGTCCCGATGGTATGGGCAATGACGCCTCCGATGGCCAGTGGCGGCAACGATTATTTTTATAGGAGGGTCGATCTAACCGATCCCAGGATTTCTCTATTAATATATTTGTAAGAGTTTTATTTAAATTCTATGTCCCACACACCCATCTTATCAATTTGAAATAGTTCAAAATCTTATTCGATAATATTTGAATTATGAAGAGATAAGAATTACTCATAAGAGATAAGATTAAAAGTCTATATCTCTAATTATACTCAGACACCAACTCTTATATTTTTTAATACTCGAAAGTTTATAAATAGTACTGGGAGGTTCAAGGGTTCTCACCTACAACCTTAGAGTACCTCTAGCCATCGGGAGACATTTGTGAGGCAAAGTTATTAGGACGATCCTTTTCTTATAGTCAGATCAATTCTTCATCGATCAGATGGAGAAATGTATATTTCTCATCTAATTATTATTATTATTGTGGATTATAGAAAATCCAAGATCCAAGTATTAATATCATGTTAAAAAAATATTTAACATGTAGTATCAGAGCATTAGGTTGTAGATTTTTTATGATCACGATAAAATTTACAATAATGTATATTATGTTTTATCATGTCACAAAAGACTGAAAATACGTCTTTTAATCTGACAATTAAATTCATGATGTAAATGTTGATTATGTGTTTGTGAAAGAGTGATATACTGCATTCATTAATTTACTTCGATTTGAAGCATGTTTATTTCTCCATTTATAGTACTGTATATCTACTTGTTATTTCATATTTGCCTCCTCTGTTATATATTGTTGTGATATTGTAAAGGGAAAGTTGATGGTGTCAATAGAAAAACACCATTTGAGCTGCTACATATTAAGCTTTCGATTGTTTAGAAAGCCTGTAGTGTGGCCGCCGTGTAAGATGGTGGTTTCTGGCTGGTGGCTATAAAGGAGTGGCCCTGAAGGGTGCCTCAATGGGGCTATGAAGCTGTAAATGGGCTCTACCCCGACCCGATTAAAGTTCTCATCGGACTAAGGCGAGGTTAGCGCTGGGAGAAGGAGAGGAAGCCCTCTGCGACGCTACTATAACGGCAGCAGAGGGCACTAAAGCCCACTGCGCGGCAGTTCACTGATTAAAAAAAAAAAGAGCAGTAACCCGAATCTGAAGCGGGTCTCGACCCATTGGTCTGGTTTCGACCCAAATGGGTTAGAATAAAATAATAATATTTATTATTATTATTTTATTTATAGATATTTAAAAAAAAAAATTAAAGTTTTGCCTTATTATTCTCTCATACATGCATACTTTATTATTATATGTATGTATTTAAATTTCATACATGTTATGAAAAGTGTATTAAATTTTCTATACATGTTATTATTGTTATAAACATGTATTAAAGTTTATTTTTCCATGCATATTTTTATTGTTATGCACATGTATAAAATTTTGTTAAAGTTATATACATGTTATTAAAGTCATGTACATGTATATATTAGAAATTTATTAAATTTTTATATATGTTATTATTGTGATTTTCTTGTAAAATCAAATTTTGGTTTAAAATGAAAAATTTTATTGACTTTTACTGTGGGAGTATGGATCTGTACAAATTAAGACTGTTCTATTTAGGAGATTGGAAATTCTAAGTGTGTCCGTTGTGACCCTCCAATCTTTTCTTAGAATCTTGAAATTCTGTCTAGAAAAGATTAATCTTTCCTAAAAACTTACTTAGTAGTATTATTCATATATGCAATAAAATTTATCAAGGCATTGAAATGTTTTATTAAAGTTTATTTTCTATGCATGCTTTATTGTTATTCAAATGTATGGAAATTTTATTAAATTATATACATGATATTATTGTAACCTACATGTATGAAGATTTCATTAAATTATATATATGTGATTATTGTTAAACATGTATGAATTTTTTATTTTGGCTCTTATTATCATGCCATATATTATCGATCCAATATGGGACAATGATTTACATCAAAATCAAGAAAATATTGGTTGTCCAAAGGTACAAATTTCTCTTAATTTTGATGACAAATCATTAAACCTATAGTAAGATAGATATGATGGATGGAACACTTTGTGTGTCAAGACCTACTCCCAAAGGAGGGCTTTGATAATACTATTAGTTTATCCATGAAAAGTAAGTCTGGAGGGAATACCTTGTGTGTCAATATCTACTCCCAAAGGAGAGTTTTGATGACATTATAAGTTCATCCATAAAACTACGATTGGAGGGAATACTTTGTATGTCAGAGTTTACTCCCAAAAGAAAATTTTGATAATACAGCTAATTCATCCACAGAATTTAATACCAGAGGTAACACCTAATGTGTTAAGATCCACTTCCAAAAGAGGGTTTTGATGACATTACTAGTTCATCCATAATTGTTTAAATTCTTATTACAAATTATAAGTGTTTAACTCAAAGCAATATATGATAAATATTATTGTCAGGTTACAAACCTTGAAAATGAAAGTAGAGAAGTATTTCGTTGTTCAATTTATTTTGAACTCATTGCCACCTCAGTATGGTCCATTTCAGATGCATTACAATGCTATTAAAGATTTATGGAATATAAATGAGTTGGCAAATAATGAAATTCAGGGAAGGCTATGTTGAAACAACAAGAACATCACTCTATTAATTGTGTGAATAAAGAAACTGAAAAGAAAATGCACCATTATGGTAAAAAGAAACGAATTGGACCACCGAAAGGAAAAGAAACCTGTGAAAGTTAATCAAATTTAACAAATCATCAGGTCAGTTAGATAGAAAGGTGAAAATCATCAGGTCAGATAGAGGTGGAGAATACCATGGAAAGTATGATGAATCGGGCCGTAATCCGGACCCATTCACCAAACTTCTTGAACAGCGTGGCATTGTTGAACAGTACACGATGCCCGGAACGCTACAGCAGAACGGAGTTGCTAAAAGGCGTAATCGGACCTTATTGGATATAGTCAGAAGTGTGGTAAGTAATTCTATCTTACCCAAATCATTATGTGGTGGAACCATTAAGATAACAATGTATATTTTAAATCGAGTTCCCAGTAAGGCAGTTCCAAAAACTCTTTTCGAGTTATGGACTGGTAAGAAACCAAATTTGAGACATATGCATGTTTGGGGTTGCCCAATCAAAGCCAGACTTTACAATCCACATGAAAAGAATTTGGATTTTAGAACAGTAAGCAGGTATTTTATTGGTTATCCAGAGATATCCAAAGGGTACAAATTTTACTGTTCTGATCACAGTCCGAGAATTGTGGAAACAAGGATGTCAAATTCATTGAACTTAGCGAGATTAGTGGGAGAATTAAACCCAGATATGTGATCATTGAGGAAATACGGATAGATGTTTCGTACCTACATCCTCAGAAAAGATAATAGTTCCTCTAATTGATCATCACGATAATACCGTGAAACAAGTAAATGATCACTCACCTCAGAATGATAATACCATTGATGAACCAAGTTCAGAGTCACCAGAACAAATTGTCTTGCACAAATCTTAGAGAGATTGGAGACCTACTATTTTAACAGATATATAGTGTATCTCCAAAAATTTGAATTTGACATTGGGACAAGTAAAGATCCACTAATGTTTTCATAAGCCATAGATGAAGTGATTCTAATAAATGATCGATGTCATGAAAGAAGAGTTGAAATCTATGGATCAAAATCAAGTCTATGACCTAGTTGAGTTGCTTCAAGGAAATAAAAGAGTCGGGTGTAAATGGGTCTTTAAGACCAAACGCGACTCGAAATGCAACATCGAATGACATAAGGCCAGACTTGTTGCTAAGGATTTTATTCATAAAGAAGGCACTGATTACAAATAGACATTTTCTCCAGTATCTAAAAAAGACTCATTTAGAATCATTATGGCATTGGTGGCTCATTAAAATTTAGAGTTACATCAGATGAATGTGAAAACATCTTTTTTAAATGGAAGTTTGGATGAAGTGGTCTACATAGAATAGCTAGAGGGCTTTTTAGAAAGGGGCAAAGATCACCTAGTATGTAGGCTTAAGAAATCGATATATGGGCTTGAGCAAGCTTCCCGACAATGGTACTTAAAGTTCAACGATACCATTACAGCTTTTGGTTTTAAAGAAAACATCGTTGATCGGTATATATACCTAAAAGTCAGTGGGAGTAAATTCATAATTTTGATCCTGTATGTTGATGATATTCTCATTGGCTAGTAGTGATCTTGCCATGCTTTATGAAACCAAGAGTTTTTTCTATAATAATTTTGAAATAAAATATATGTATGAGGCATTCTTTGTGATCGGAATATAAATCCTCCGAGATGGAAAACAAGGACTGTCAGAATTGTTTCCGAAAAGTTACATAAAAAGAGTTCTTGAAAATTTTGGCATAGAAAGTTGTTCATTACTGGAAAGCAGTAAAGATAGTATTACAATACCTGCAAGGAGCTAAGGATTACTAGCTTCTCTTCAGAAAAATTAATAGTTTGGAGATAATTGGATACTTAGACTCTGAGTTTGTGGTGTGCTTTGAGGCCACATTGTATGATTTATGACTAAAGAAATTTATCTTAGGATTTGTAATTGTCGACTTATAGCCAAGTCGCTAAGAATCCATGTCCTAAGAGTATTTTTCTCTGAATGATAAGTATTTAATGAAATTTTAAAAACCTAAATGTTAAGGAGAAAATACAGAAGCAAATATGTTCATAACAATTGTATGTTATTGATTACACTTTAAAAGGACATGTTGAGAAGATGAGTTGTATGTTTATACTCATAATGTGAACATGATGAAGTGATAATTGATAAAATGAGTGTTTGGTTATTGGATATTAAAATATATTTATTATAATTGTTTTTATTTTTTTTTATCTTTCTACTTAATATGTACATTGAAAGGCGTGGATAAATGATGACAATCTAATGTCTACAATAGACATAAATTGAAACCCAAAGGTATTACAATATTAGCCTTAATTATCTCAATTAAAAATCGTGTGTTAAATTTAGTTACTGATATTGTGGTTCATGGAAGGGAATCTGTTGATTATATAATAGAGGATTGCCATGACTCATATTGATAGCTAGTTTGACATTGAAATTATGGAACTCATGAAATATGTTTTGAGCTATGAAAAGATCAAGAAATAAATTTGCGTAATATTATTAATTTCCTGTGATAAGCCTATAAACGAAAAGTATTATTTTATGGGCGAATGAGTCAAGTGGGAGAATGTAAAAGTTTTATTTAAACTCTTTGTCCCACATACCTATCTTATCAATTTGAATTAGTTCAAAATTTTATTGGATAATATTGGGGTTATAAAGGGATAAGAATTACTGTTAAGAGATAAGATTAAAAGTCTATATCTCTAATTATAGTCAGACATAAACTTTTAGATTTCTTGATGGTCGGAAGTCTATAAATAGTACTGGAAGGTTCAAGAGTTTTCACCTACAATATTAGAGTGCCTATAGTCATCGGGAGATACTTGTGAGACAAACTTTGATTAGACGATTCTTCCCTAATAATCAGATCAATTTTTCATCGATCAGATGGAGAAATGTACGTTTCTCATATAATTATTATTATTATTATGAATAATAAAAAATTCAAGATTCAATCATTAATATCATGTTAAATAAATATTTAACAATATTATCTTTCGTTTTCCTATCCAAAACTGTTTTACTTATCTCCTTTTATCTCTCAAGTTATGATGTAATTGTTTCAGTCGGATTTTTTAAAATTTTGATACATCATTTTTAACGAACTGGCCTATTAATTATTGGTACAACTGGGCAATGTTTTTTTTTTCTTTTCTCTTGACAGAATGATTAATACAAAACCGATAAATACAGAATGATTAATAAATTAAGTGATATTTGTAATATTTTATATATGATTAATAAATATTAAATAATTTTATTGTATATATAATTAATAATGAACCCTTAAAATAAAAATTACATAATTAATTTATACAATTACTATATAAAATAATATATCATATATATAAAATATACTTATATTATATATTCGTTAAGTCTTAATCCGATTCGATCTAAAAAAATACACTTCAAGACCGATTAATAAATTATCGATTTGATTTAGTCGATATTTTCAATCCGGACCGATAGTCTTACATTTGTTTTTATCACCTTGTTATGGGTACCTATTATCTCCTCCAAGTAATTTTCATTTCAATATCCGGAAGTCTAGCTCAGTTTAAATTCAATTTATCGTATATGTAGAGATTTTAACAAGCTAGCCATCTACTCAATCAATACATATTTTCTATATAATAAACTTGGCGAAAGCCTCGGTAAATGATTCAATGCCCCTACACATGGACTAAGAGTAAGAGTTCCAAAGAATGCTACATCCGAAATTAGAGACAAAAAGGAGGATCGATTTGTCATTGAACACATACAAGAAATCTAGTTGGCTTTTTGGTCTCAAAGTGGTGTGGCCTTGAACAACCGACCAAACCGCCCCTTGTATGCGTGCAAACACGAAGACTCTGTCCTTCACACTTTTTTTTTTTCTTATCTTTTTGTCCGATTTTGACATTTCCTTCTTTATTTTCTGATTCAGTTCCTATCATTCTTTCTGGCTTTTGGATGCCTAATCCAAATCTTCTGTGCATTTGCAGGTCTCCCTCATGATCCAAGAATGCATTCAATTGCATCCCTTGTTTAACAATGATGCTTGGTTTCATGGTCTTGGTAAATTAATGAACCATTATATATTGAATTATTAGACAAAAAGATCTCATAAAAGAACTCATAAATTAACATGATTCGTATGATGCGTTAAATATAATTTATAATAACAATAATTTTATAATTCAATATTACATCAACCTACGCAAAGAGAAAAAGGAAAGGAATGATGATTTATAGCCGAGCCTGACATAGCAAAATTTTATCCAGGTTGGCGTCCATTTTGGGCTTTAAATTTGTGTCTTTCTACCATTTTGGGAATGCCAGGCCTCAGCTTTATTAAATCACTCTGTATTTTCTCTATTTTTTTAGCCTATATTTTATCTATAAATAACTTTTTTGGCTGTTGATATTTGTGGACTATATTATAAATTTAATTAAAATGTTTTTATTTTATAAATAAATAAAATAAAATTTCTAAAATTTATTTATTTTTATTTATAAATAATAATATTTTAATCAATTTTATTTTAAAATTAAAATTTTTCTATTTATTTATTATTTAAATTACAAAATAATCCATAAAATAGTCTGTATATAACATTTCATTACTACTTACTACCACTGTTCCGTCCCTTTTGAATTAAGGGAAATAGAACATATTATTTGGTGGAAAAGGCTTTAGTGATTTATAATTATTCCAATCATTTCATAGTATAACTTCGATGCAACTTGAATTACTTTCACTTGGATTGTTAATAATATTAAATATCTCTTTGTAAATAATTCGAGAACAAATATAAATATTAAGAATAGTGGGAATTAGTGGAAATGAACAAAATACTAATATGTTTTGTCTAATTTTTTAAAAAAATGTCTCTGTCTCCCTATCACTCTCTTTGAAATAAAAAAGATGGAGGCCGCGCCGCCGGAGTGCAGCAGAAATATTTAGACTCGTGACCAAATCGTTGCCGGCCAAACTACATTTTCCCGTTTATTTTAGACTTTTGAAGAATTCAAACCCCCCACTCAACTGCTCTATAAAACTCTCTAACGCAACGAACTGTTCAGAACTTCAGAACCAATTAAATGGCGTCCATGAATCAGCAATTGACTTCTCATTCCCCTTTTCAATTTATGATGATAACGAAATGGAATTATAAAAGTTGTACGAGTCTTAATTAAATTCATATATATATAGGAACTAGACAGGAGCGCACGTACATTAATACGTGTTAGATTGAATGTTAGATATATGACATACGTATGCTCGTATTTAGGTGTATTTAAATAGAAGTGATACTTCTGTTTTGGATTTGGTTTACATCGATTTTATCGACACCCATAAATTAAAGTTAAATCCCTTATAGTTACAGACTCATCGATCAACAACAAAAATATTCTTAATTCACTGTTAATACAAGTTTAAACTTTAAAGACGGGGGTGAACTCATTATTTTCGTAGCACGATGGTTGGGCTTGGGCCGGATTTAGGTCTCTCAGTTCCGACTGCCATTAAGGCCTTGTTTAAATTCGAAAATAAGATGAATTGAGATAAGTTTAGTTTATTTTTTAATATTATTATTATTTTGAGATTTGAAAAAGGTGTATTGGGATTTAAAAAATGTATATAGAAATTTATGTTTTATATAAAAAATTATAAAAATATAATAATGAAATGAAACTTTTGAATCCAAACCGATCCTCAATTGTTGCTTTTAAGTAGTGCGATTTTTGAACATGATATTTTAAACTTTATATAATTTTATATTTGTATGTAGATTTTAATTATAATAAATAAATTGAAGTATCAAATTCAAATTGTCTATATAATAAAACCAAAGATATTAATGAATTAAGCATGAGCAAAGGAAATAAGTTTACAAAATAAAGATCTTAGAGTATTATTATACATCTTTTGATAAAATTTGAAATTGAAGTAAGACTTAATATTAATTTCTTCTCATAAAATATCAAATCAAGTTTTTCACATATATAATCTATATAATTTCTAAATAAATAAATAAAAGTTAGAGTTCGGAGTCGGAATTCGAAGCTCCAATTCTGATTTTGGACTCTGATTTCGGAGTTGGAACAGTTCCGACTCCAATTTCATATTCTAACTCCAATCAGAATCGAAATCGGAACAAAATTTGGACGGAGTTCGGAGTTCGAAGTTCGGAATTCGAAAAATTTACCCACCCTAGTTAATTCTTTTATTTCGTTTGCTTTATAATTTCGTATTTAGTTAATTTCAAATTTTATGTTTAATGTTATTAATTAAATTAGTTTATTTGTTTCTTCTTGATTAATTAATTTAGCGAGTTTAGTTTAATTATTAAATTATTGTCTTGTATCTTAGTTTATTTTATTTTTCACTCTGATATCCAAAAATTTAAAAATATGAATCTAGTCTATGACCAGTGTCTTTCTCTTCTTTTTGTAAATATTCTTACTATTTTTTATGAGTTTAATTTAAGCAACTTTTCATGAGGAGACGATTTAGGAATTCTATTCCTAATTATTACAAGACATATTCCTATACTTGGATAGCTTTTGTGCTACACATTTTTTAGTGAATTATTATACTTGTAGTAGTTGATGAATCTAACTCTCTACTCTCTAAAAAAATCTATTGATAAAGAAATAGAAAGTATTAATAACACGAATAGTCTCAATCTCAGCAAAGAGAATATAATAAAGAAAGTCCAATTTAGAAATATCATGAAAGATCATCAAAACTTAATACAAGATGTAACTAAATAGTGAAAACATGTGAACGATTATTCAGTAGAACATATTTTAGGAGAACCTTCACGAGGTGTAAGTACTCGATCATGTTTTAGAAATATTTACAATTATATTATTTTTCTATCTCAAATTGAATCCAAAATATTGATAAAACACTTTTTGATGAAACGTGCATTTTAGCTATGTAAGAAAAGTTAAATCAATGTAAAAGAAATAATATTTATACACTTGTTCTTAAATCCAAAAATCATACTATTATTGGAATAAAATGAGTTTTTATCAATATGAAAGATGAGTCTGAAGTCATCACTAGAAATAAGATAAGTCATATGCTCCAGTCGTAAGATTATAAACTATTCAAATGCTACTCATATATGCTTATTATGAATATTAAATGTGATTTATTAAATAGTTTTATAAATAAAAAAGTATATGTTGAGTAACTTTTAGGTTTTGATATTTTGTTCAAATAATGTTTTCAAATTTATAAAAGTATTATATGTATTCAAATAAACCCCCAAAGTTTGGTACGAGAGATTTAATGATTTCTTAATTGAAAAATGTTTTACAAGAGAAAAAAATGATACAAACATTTTCATCAAATATGAATATGATAACATTATCTTAACTCAGATTTATGTGGATGATATAATATTTAGTATTACTAATGGAAACATATATCAAGATTTTGTTAAGAGTATATAGGAAGAATTTAAAATGAGCATGATAAGAGAATTTAATTTCTTTTTCGAATTGCAAATCAAGCAAGCAAAATGTGAAACATTAATTAATCAATCAAAATATATAAAAAAATAACTGAAGAAATTTGAGATGGAAGGTACGAAGGAATTGGAACACCAATAAGTCCAATTACCGAACTTGATGAAGATGAAAGCGGTAATCGAGTTGAATCGAAATTATATCTAGGTATGATTGACAGTCTATTATATTTGACAACTAGTAGACTAAATTTTATATCTAGTGTACACTTTATGTGTACACTTTCAATCATCTCTAAAATAATCTCATTTAATTGTAGTTAAGTATATTTTTAGATATCTTGTTGGTACAATTAACATAGGATTATAGTATTCTAAATACATTTCTTTTGATCTTATTAGTTATTCAGATGTAGATTATACTAGATACAAAATTTATTGAAAATGTACTAGTGAAACATGTCATTTCTTAGATCATGTACTTATTTCATGGTTTAGTAAAAAATATAATTTTGTTGCATGATCTTATTACTGAGGCAGAATGTGTTGATGTGAGTAATTGTTGTGCTCAAGTTCTTTACATGAAATAACAATTTGATAATTTTAAACTTGTATACAATCATATTCCAATCAAATGTGATAATACAAGTATTATAAATCTTTCAAAGAACCCAAAACAACATTTTAAGACTAAGCATATTGAGATTAAATATCACTTTCTCCGAGATCATATGAAAAATGATGATATTGTACTAGAATTTACAAGTATACATGATTAGTTGACAAACATTTTTACAAAACTCATGCCAGAAGATAGACTATGTATGATAAGAAGAGAAATAACAATAATGCATACTACGAATATTTGTTAAATATTCTTATTTTATTATTTCAAATGAATTATATAAATCTAAGACTTTTAGCCTAATTTTTCAAATGCACTTGCTCTTTATAAATCAACATACTATCATTGTTTAAATGATTAGGTAAATGACGCAAACAAACAAGTAAGGATTTTAAATATTTATTCTGTTGCTTTAAATCTCTTATTTTTTTGTTAGACTTGTAAATAATTCGTTGAAGTATATAGACATTCTTGTAAGTTTTTCAATCATGCAAGTTTTGGATTACAATCAAGTGGAAAACGTGATAATTGATGATAAGTATCAAGTTTCGAGATTTACAAGTTCATAAATGACATAATGATCTGACTTATTAGCCAGATCACTCACATGCTGCTTCGTGGTACTTATGGCAGATGTAGAAATAACTTGAATTGAGATGAATTATTCCTCATATATTGATCAATAGGATCATTCAAAGAAGATTGATGAGCCATTAAAAATTTGTAGAATGAGAATGCAGATAAACTATAAAGACGAGAGAAAGATTTGATGCAGATTAGAAGAAGCTGAAAATTGCTTTTATAGAGATAGAAATAAGAACAAAACAAACTATCATCACTTCATATCGTACTTAGTCATCCTTATAAGATATGTTGGATGCATATTGTCAAAACTAGAGAGATTAATTGCAGTTGTCCATATTTTTCTTTAAATGTTGAACCTTTCTCGTTCCAACTCTTCTATTTATGGTTTCAGATCACGAGCATACCAATTTATAAATTTCTTCAATTCCTTATTTTTTTTGCCGTAACTTTTATTCTTTCTACTTTATTTGCAGACTTTTGACGTAATTCAGATATTTGATTATTAAGCCAATTAACCTTACTCACCTTCGCCAATAACCTCTGAGATATGGTTATAATAGAGGCAACATATTGAGTATTGATAGGTCTTATGAGATAAGGTCTAAATAGAGGCAGTATATTGAGTACTGAGAGTTCTTGATTCTGCAATAATCTCAGTATCAATTATATTAGAAAAATGCATCTCTGTTCCTATTAAGGTATTGACAGCCTCATGAAAGAAAATAAGTGGTTAAGGCATAAATAATTTTTGTTTTAAATCCAGAATATTAATGGAAGGAAGTTTCTCCGCCATACCATTGTTCTGGATAAACAAAAATTGGATCAATGAGCAATGTGATAATTTTTTTGAGTATCCGATAGGTGAAAATTGTTATTTTTAAACGAAAAGTCAAAACTTTCAGATTTGTTCAAGACTTTATTTGTCAACATCAAACAGATTTGAATCTCTTTTTGCACTAAGTCAATAAAGCTAGGCCTTCATACCTTTGCAGCTTTTGTTAAACCTGGGTCGCTCCAACTACTTAGCTTTCCATAGTTTCTACTAACGCAACATTTTTATTTGTCTGTTGGTTATTGCAGATGATTTTTAATGATGTCAAAAGAGGGAGAACTTTTATACTAGAACATTAACATGCTCTCTCTGATGCTTTATTTAAATAGGCATTTTTTGAATTCTTAATCATGTTATATATATTACAATTATATTTCTCTATTACTTGAAGAACTAATATATAATCTTAGGGGAGCTTAAAAGTTACTACAAGCCTCAGAGTTCTATTAAGTATTTTTATCATAAAAAAAGGAAAATTGTTGAACCTAAGATTTCAAACTTCATATAATTATATATTTATATATAGATTTTGATGACAACAAATAAATTTAAGTTTTCAACTCAAGTTGTTTATACAATATAGTTAAGCATATTAACAAATCAAGCATGAACAAGAAATGGAATAAGTCTACAAAATAAAGCTCTTATAGTATTTTTGTATATTTCTTGATTAAATTCAAAATTGAATTACAGCTAAAATTAATATTTTCTTTCATAAAATATTAAATTACATTTTCACATAAGCATGAAATTATTAGAAGTTTGAATTTTAAAAATCACATTTTTTACATATATATGATATCATTAAAAGTTTAAATTTTACTTGAAAGTTTTGGAAAGTTATTGATGCACTTTTAACATATGCAAAATGTATATGATTTGGTTTGAAACTTTTGAAAAACAAATTGTTCATTTTGTCATATGTAAAAATTAAAATATTAGATTTAAATATTTTGAAAAATAAATGAGGTTGTCTTTGGCAAATGAAAAAATGAGAAAGTTTTATTTGAAAATTTTGAAAAGTGAGTAGTGCTCATTTTGACACGTGAATCTTTTTAAATTTGAAAGTGAAATTTTATATGCCTATAAATAACTCAATTGATGAGATCTTCAAAATACAACAAGAGCTTAAGCATATCAATTACTAGTTTTGCAATATTTATTCAAAACCTTCAATATCTCTTTTCTAAGTATTGAACCTTAATTTTTATTCAATTTGAGAGATTTATATTTTAAGTTGTATTGTTCTTATTTCACTAATTGAGGAGTGTATTATGATAATCTACTTATTATCAGCTCTTATATTAGTAAATGATGTAGTTAACACTTGTGCGTATTGTGGGTGTTCTATACAGGAAATAGTTGAATCACCACGTGTGAAGTGATTGTAAGTATAGACGATATTCTACAAGAGGTAGCTTGACGCGGGGATGTAAGCAATGAGGTTGAACCTTATTAAAATATTGAGTTTGCTTCTCTCTTATCTCTGCTCTGTATTTTTCTTATTGCTTCGTATTTTGTTTATATTTTATATTGTGTATTAGATTTATAATTGTTGATTTTTAAACCAACCCAACTCATCCCCTTTTGTATTAGTTATCTGGGCAACAAAAGTACTCCCAAATACTTTGTGAATATTAATAAAAAAATACTCAAAAAATAATAAATAGTAATAAAAAATATATAAAAAATATTTTTTTTACAAAAAATAAAAAATATTAAATAATAATAAAAAATAAAAAATATTTTTTTAATCATATATCTTACCATCTTAAATCATTTAAAATATAAAGTATTATTGGGAATAATAAAAATCGAGATGTACAAGAATGTTCAAGTCTGATTTAGATATAAGAAATGTTTCAGGTACTTCATCTCAATTCACTATCTAAACAATTCACTATCTAAAGAATAGCTTAGTCTCGAAATGTAATGACTTTTATAAGTAAATATTGATGATTTTGGGAGTTGTTTTGTTA
Source organism: Platycarya strobilacea (assembly GCA_036898215.1). Lineage (NCBI taxonomy): Eukaryota > Viridiplantae > Streptophyta > Magnoliopsida > Fagales > Juglandaceae > Platycarya > Platycarya strobilacea. The sequence goes on along the minus strand of CM072546.1, from coordinate 18,676,992 downwards.
TTGGTGAGCCCATTAATTACATTATGAGCTTCAACAAAGAAAAAGAATCTTGATGAGGGGGCTCATAAATATTGTTTGAGAGACTCGTAAAGCAAAATGAACGAAAACGGAAAAGGTCTTGTAATTCATCTTTTGTTTTATACAATTATTATTATTTTTTCAAATATTTATATAAAATATAACAAACAATTCAATATATTTGAATCTTAAAATAATAATAATATTAAAAAAATAATATTTTATTCAACTTTTAACTTTTATCATAACTCATCTTATCTTAACTAAATTCATTATCAAAATTAATATCGCAAAAAAATCTCTCAAATATCATTTATCTTGCTTCCCTATCGCAGAATATTTCATTTGTTTTTCTATACCCGATCCCTGTGTAATATTCTTCACGTCACGTCGTCATAGAAGATCAATCCCTTAAAATTACAAACTCTGAAACTCAGCGATCTACAACAAATTGTTCTTAATTCACTGTTAATGCAAGTTTAGGTATGGGGATGATCTCATTATTTTCCTAGCACAATGGATGGGGATGGGCGGATTTAGGTCTCTCAGTACCGACTGACATAGACCACACAACATGTTACAATGATTTATAATTCCAGACGCTGAGTTGGGCCGATTTTGAATTTCCCAAGCCTAGCCCTTTTGTTCCTTAACAGCATCAAGGCAAATAAATTCATGAAAAGGACAATATCCAGAATAATATTTGTCCCCCCGTGTCACAGATAATCCTTATCTGGTACAAAATGCACTCTCCTTCAAAAAAGAAACTCTCAAGCAAAGGCCGGCCACGTATATTATATATATGATATATCCTATATACTTTTGGGGGAAAAGGCAGAAGCAAGAGAGAAATGGATGGGATACAGCAAGTGGCTTTGCCTGTTCTAGGAATTGTAGCCGCTGCAGCTGTTACCTTCTATGTCGTAAGCTTTTCCGAGCTCAGAGAGGTAGCTTTTCGACGACCCCTCTCTTTCTTCTCTCTTCCTCATTAATTCTTCTCTCTTCCTCATTAAATTGGTTAACTCCGGCAAGTACTTTTGCATAATATGCAGAAGTCTATAAGAGATTTGGACGACTCGGAGTCTGAAAATGGAGGATTCAAGTATATAAGCTCGAGGGAGAGGCGGGCTAGAAAAAAAGCAGAGAAACAAGACAAAAGTTGAAGGAAGGCAGCACAGTTGTTGCTTAATATTGGCTCCTGAACAAGTATTAATTAATTTGCTTCTTGCTCATTCCATGGCGTTTTTCTATGTGCAGAAAAATATGCTTTATTTATTAGGCACTAAATTGAATGTTGCGGCAGATGTATGAAGGCAAGGGTAATAAATTAAGGTCTGCTTGCTTGGGACGGCTGTATTTGGGAGCTTTGAGAGTATAAAATACATTTGAGCATCACTTTCGCATCTAGGAAGTAGGAACTAATGAAGTTGCTTTTCACAATTATTTTCTCGGTCCATGGCACAAAAGTATGAACTGGACTACGGCTTTGGATCAATAAACAAAGAAGCTTTAGTTTAGAATTGATAATTGAATTATTATATATATATATAAACTCAAATTATATAAATCTCATGTAGACATTTTATAAAAAAGAATAATTCCAATATAGAAGTGTGAAAAATATATTTTTCATTATTTTATGTTTCCGATGGAATTGTGATTTTTTTTTTAAAAAAAAAATTATATTTTTGAGATTTGAAGAAAACAAGGTAAACCTTGCATGATGATCACGATTGTGTACTAGATTTGATTTCTTCACGGAGATCAGGTTAATTAATGATCAAATTCAGGGGATTCGCCCTGCTTGTATTCGGAAGTGGGTTGAGCTCATCTCAACTCACTTCCATTTCATCATTATATTTTTATAATTTTTTATACAAAACACAAATTCCTATACACATTTTTCAAATCTCAATACACATTTTTTAAATTCCAACGCACATTTTTCAAATCCAAAAATAATAATAATATTAAAAAATAAACCAAACTCATCTCAACTCATCTCATCTCCGAATCCAAGCGGAGCTTAAATAGTTTTATAAACAATGGTAGAACTGTGCTTATAACATCCACATCCGGTTCTTAAACCTTCTTATAAATTTGAGCCATTGATCATTTTTAATTTTTTTTTTCTAAAATTTATCCACCTCTAAAAAACTTCCTACACTCCACTTCTTATTTTCTTTGTTCTATTTAAACAACATATTATGTTTTCCTCTTACTTCTATTTACCATTTTGGATATGATTTGTTTTCTCATAAATAATCTCATCTCATCATTACTATTTTTCAAAATTTTATATAAAATAAAATAAACAATTCAACCTTTTCAAATCCTAAAATAATTCTTTCAAATCTTAAAATAAAATTGATATTAAAAAAAAGATTATAAAAATAATTTTTTTAATTTTTAATTTTTATCTCGTTTTATCTATAAAAACAAACTAGATCTTAATTACTCTTTTTTTTTTCCTTCTATTTGAACTATTATTCTAGCAAATATTATTAATACATCGTTGGAAATTATTTTTTTGCTAGTACTATCAAAATTTCAAGATTTATTACATTTTGAAGAATAATATAAATTTTCCTCAAAATTCACATTTTCCTGTATTAGCCAGATACTGAAGAATGTGAATATCCAAATCTCAATAGTTATACTCGTCGTTCTCAATGTAAAAATACAGATGGGAATACCATTGTACAGACAGTTCTATAACTTCGATAATTATACATAAGTACTACGTTCGTCTTCTTTTTAATCTATCAAAATCTGCAATGAATGAATGAAGAGACTTTCATACTTAATTAAGTACTCTTAGTACAATTATATTATTGATGCTGTTCTTTGTGGGCCCGGAGAACTCCATGTTATAAGAGTTTTGTTTGCAACTTACGTACAATGAGAGGCAAAGGGAGGCAAAGGGGGCTCAAGAGAACCATGTAACTTCCTATGCTTAAATTAATACAAGTGAGTGAGAATGTTCAAATAACAAGAATGCGAGAGAGAGAGTAGAGATCATATAGGGAGAGCGCCCATTGAATCGGGTCATGCCGTAAGGTGTGGGTATTTATATACCTATCCCAAGAGATTCTTCCGACAGAGGGGATTCAAGTTGCATTAAATGGGAGCCACGCCGCATTGAATCGGGTTGCACCTTTTGTCAGTCAGTCTTTTGGTGGCAGTGCTTCCTGCCATGTCGTACCGTGTTCCATATTCTCTATTTAATGCGGCATGGTCTCCATTTAATACCGTGTGATCTTTATTTAATGTGGCACGATCATCCCTACCATGTTCTAACATAGGCGTACCGTTCGGAGTTGCCCTAGGCCAACACTTGAGTGCTTGAGTCGTTCCGGGTATCCCTATACTACACCACTATTGATTTCCATCCATTGTGTGCCGCTGACACTTCGCTATGGGCTTTCTATTTAGGCCTTGACTAATGATCCGAGCCCATGGCCTCAGGACAACTTGGTTTGGCCTTAGGATTGGGTCCTATTTGGGCTATGGTTGATGGCTTGGGTTGATTTGGTTAGGCCTAGTGGGCTTGGATGTTCCCTCCACACAGTATCTCGTAAATTCCTAGTATAGGGATTTGGTGGGAATTCAAATTCTGAGCCCTTCTTATTGTTCAGCATTCTTCTCTCAAGTTTTAGGGCTGGACGGGCTGGCTAGGCCTGGCTCAAGGCATCTTGAATTCCCCACATAGTATCTTGTAAATTCTTAAATACGAATATGATGGGAATTCAAATTCTAGTCCCTCTCAAAATTAATGGAATCCCCTTTAGACTATATGGCAGGCTTCCCAAGACGCACAAAACTGCCTATACTTCCACGATGTAGGCTAGTTGTGACTGTTAGCTATGAACCATATTGAGTGATAGAGGAAATTCTTGCCATCTTAGACACCCATTTTCTAGAACAAGCATTTTCATCATGAGTAATGCATCCACATTGGAAGCAAAATCTGGATAATCTCTCATACAAAAAGAAGAAAAAAGTAGAAGTGCGATCTATAAATAAGATATTACCTCGAGACAAAGGAGCGTTTAAGAAGAGTTCCACTAGAACTCGCATGAACTTGCCCAACTTTGACCCCTGCTATCAGATTCAACATGAAACACATGGCCAAAAGATTTTTCCAAATTAAAACCAATGTCAGAATTCTTACAAGCAAAAGGTAAGTCATGCTTCTGCACTCACAAATAAGTAGTAGTAAATCTATCTGTTTCGGTGGAGTGGTGCCATGAAACCCCTTCAAGCAAATCAGATATTGATCAAATAGCCATGGATGGCCATCCCTAATACGAGATAATACTTCTTCAGACTGGAATTCAAAGATAAAAGTGTTTTTGCCCACTTCCAAAAAAGTGATATCGCCCCCGGCCAGGTCTCCAAATCTTCAGCATGGTACTATGAAAAGCTTCAAAATTGATCCTCTTTTCTGCCATGACTTTCCTAAATAAACAACATTTCCCACATTCTAAAGTGGAATGCAGATCATTGTCGAGAGCCAAAAGTTCAAACTGGACAGAGTCTATAAGACAAAGCTTATATATCCCATAAACTAGTTATCTTTTTAGCTATACTGCATGTAACTCTCAAGTTGTAGCAGCAAACAAGAACCACCACAAAACACAACAAAAGAAAGTAGAAACACCCCTGTAAATGTAATTTTCGTAGTTGGCTAGAATTAGATGACTAGGGTTTAAGTTTGAATATTGGATGCATGTAATTTAAATAGGATTTTAAGTGTACATCCGATAAGAATGAAGTTGTTGAGGTTTGAATTGTAACTCTTATCAAATCTTGTTTAAATTATGTGATAAGAGTCTAAAAGAGTCTTATGTGTATTTTGAGTCATTAAGTTAGTTGAAGAAATAAAGATTCAAAATTCAAATGAAGAAACCGAAACTGATTCAAACTCAGAATTATCCAGTTGAAGTGATTCAGTCTGGGTTGTTAGCAAACTGTTAGCAATGTGACAGACGAGGACTCTAGATAAGTTCAACGGCAGACTCCTTCTTTAGCATATGCACTGCACCACTGCACTGCCTATAAATAGAGGAGTGGGTTAAGAGGTTGAGGGGGACTGAAGAGGACAAACAACAAGAGTGAAAGAGCTTGAAGATTTGGGTAGAACTTCAAGTGACCGTGTGTGTGGAAAATACTTGAGTGAAGGATTTTTCATAAGACTCAATCCATAGGATTGAGTGATAGGATACTCCAAAGGGGAGTAGCTGTGTTTGTGATCAACCACTGGATATTCCAGCTGGAAAGCTGAGGATTGAAGAGTGTCAGATAATCTGGTTACCTATTGTGGTAGAAGACAAGTAGGTTGCGTGTCTTTGGTAAACGTGTCAAATTACAAAGGTTTTATAAACAATTTACTTGTAAATCTCTCAATCAATAAAATTGACTTTTCTGAATTTGGTTGTCCCATAAGATTATACCTTTGAGGAGTTTTTTAAAGGATTTTCCTTCGTAACCAAATATTATGTTTATTTTATTTTAATATTTTATGTTGGTTACTAGTCCATACTAATAGTATTTATTTAGTTTTCACGTGTGAATCCAGTAGTATTTGGATAATTTAAATTGGCATCAGAGCGTGATTCACTCATTTGAGTGTGATCCGTTTCCCTGGTAGATTATGGTAAATCTATTATTACCACAACAATTTGATGGTGATAACTATGCCTACTGGAAGGTAAGTATAAAGGCATTACTAAAGTCGCTTGATGAAAAAGTCTGGCTAACTGTGTAGTCAGGATGGACAAGGTCTACAAATACTGATAGAAGAATGGACCAAAAAGAACAGTCGAGCATCTGTAATTGGAATAACTGAGGTCTTAATACTTTCATGGCAATTTCTCCTGATGAATTCAAGAATCTATGTGTGAGAATTCCAAGGACGCTTGAGATATTTTGGAAATTACCCATGAAGGGATCAAAACTGTAAAAAATTTCAAATTACAATTATTAATCTCAAAATTTGAGAAAATAAAAATGCTTTGATGATGAGACTTTTAATGACTTTTATGATAAACTAAATGATATTGTTAACTCTAGGTACAATTTCGGTGAGAAGGTGGAAACGTCACGAATGGTGAGAAAGATCTTGAAATCCCTACCTGAAAGGTTTCAACCAAAGGTAACGGCCATAGAAGAAAGTAAGGATCTGGATAAAATTCAGATAGAAGAATTGGTAGATTCTCTGCAAACTTATGAATCTACTCATCCTCAACAAAAGAAAGGTAAGTCCATCGCACTCAAATCTACTAATGATGAAAATCAATTTGATGATGAAGATCTGTGCAATGATGATTTAGCACTGGTAGCCAGAAAGTAAAAGAAAAATTCATGTTTAATAAAAAGAGTTCTAGCAAGATGAAAGAAGGAAAAAATTTCACTAAAAAGAATGAATACCAAAAGGTGGAATAAAGATAAAACCAATCATAAAGAAAAAATGCAATGTTATGAGTGCTCTGGATTTGGACATATAAGAATGGAATGTCTGAATTATAAAAGAAAGGCAAAAGCGTTAAATACGACTCTTAGTGATGATTCTGACGCTGATAGCTCAGACACATCTTCTGAAAATAAAACTGTCTTTATTGCCTTTTCTGCATCTGTTACTGATGGTGTTGACATGATCTAACAATGTGTTGATGGCAATATGTCAATGCGTGATACTGATTTTGATATTGCCACTGAAATTGCTGATCATGAGTTAAGTGTGCAGGCAGCATATGAGGATCTATGTGAAGAATTTGTGAAAATCCAAAAGGTGAACAAGAAGCTCTACAAAAAACTTGACCACCATGAAAAATGAGAAAAACAACCTGGTGGCGGCATTGAAGTGACAGAATTGGAAGTGACAAGGTTGCAAGCACAAATAGAAGAACTTGAAAAGATGTTAGCAACCTGTCAGGAAAAAACCTCTACTAAAAAACTAAATGATATGCTAAAGGTTCAAAGAAGCAGTTCTGATCGCATAGACTTGGGATACTATGCTTCCAAAGACTCACATCTCAAAACATCCGTTACTTCTACATCCAAAGGTATTACATTTGTGAAAGGAAGCAATATAGAAAATGTCCAAAAGAAATATGTGGACATCGACAAGTCGACATCAACTTATTTAGGTAAGTCAAAAGATATGTTTGTCCCAACATGTTACTTTTGTGGAATAATAGGACATACCAAAAAAAATGTTTTAGGTTTAGAAAGAAAAAAGGAAATCAAAATAAGCTTACAAGCAAGGAAACAAATTCGGAGACCAAGTTGGACAATTTGACCAATCAAATAAATTCCCTAGGTAAAAAATTGGGTGAACTCTCCAAACTGTGTTTTTCCAAAAACATGAAAAATGGTAAAACTAGGTGGGTAGTAAAAGAAAAAGTCGTATGTCTAGTTGCACACACAACACTCAAAGCTATGGACTCTAACTTGTGGTACCTAGATAGTGCATGTTCTAGACATATGTTAGGAGACAAAGGGCTGTTTAAAAAGACCGAGTCTACAAGTAGAGGATCTGTAACCTTTGGTAATGGGAGTCCAACAACTGTGGAAGGAAAGGGAAGTGTTAATGTTCCTTGTTTGCCAACTCTTCAAGATGTGTTATTTTTTAATGGCCTTAAGGCAAACTTGTTAAGTATTAGTCACTTTTGTAACGATCATCTTTCTGTGCAAATTTCAAAAGATGAATGCAAAGTCTATGATAGCATAGGAAAATGAATCTTAACAAGAACTGTAACTGCTGACAACTACTATAGAGTTTCTCTCATGAACTCATTACGTTGTCACAAGATAGAGCTGGATGAAACCGAGCGATGGCACCATCGGTTAGGCCACATCAACTACATGGACATGCAAAAGATCTCCAAAGAGGAAGCTATCCGTGGATTGCCCAAAATGCCAAAGAACAAAAAGATCGAGTGTGGAGCTTGTTAAGAAGGAAAGTAGACTAGGTTTCAACACATGAAAGTAATTGATATTCTGACCGAAAAATCACTTGAATTGCTACATATGGATCTTATGTGTCTTACGCAGAATGAGATTCTTGGTGGAAAGAAGTATATAATGGTCGTCGTTGATAATTACTCAAGATATACTTGGATCATCCTACTAAGAGACAAATTTGAGACATTTGAGTTTGCCAAGAAATTGTTCAGATAAATTCAAACAGAGAAGAATTTTTCTATCTCTCGTATTTGTAGTGATCATGGTAGAGAATTTGAAAATGCTAACTTTTTTTCCTTTTGTGATGAATAGGGAATTCCCCAGTAGTTTTCAGCCCTAATCACACCACAACAAAATTGAATTATGGAGAGGAGAAATAGAACAATACAAAAGATGGCTTGTACCATGCTAAATAGCAAGAAGATGGCTCTATACTTCTAGGGAGAAGCAGTCAACACTGCCGGACACATATTGAATCGTGTCGTTTTTCATTCAGGGACCCAACTCACACCCTATGAGTTGTGGAATGGAAAGAAACCCACGGTAAAATACTTCAAGGTGTTCGGGAGTACTTGCTATATTTTAAGAGACAAAGAACACTCATAAATTCGATAGCAAGAGTGATGAATGAATATTTCTGGAATACTCATCAAATAGCAAAGCCTACAGAGTTTATAATCTACGGACTAGGATTGTGATTGAGTTGATCAGCATAGTTGTGGATGACAACTCTAAGGAAATAACAGAAAAGGAACTGAGCAAACTCTTTGAGGAATTTGAAGAGAACACATCTGATCAAGAGGATACTAGACCTGTGGAACCTACAACACCAAACTCAGTTTCACACCATGAAAAAGAGCACTCTACAAGAATCACTCACAATCATCCAAAGGAGAACATCATTGAAGATTTGGATGAAGTTATGAGATTAAGAAAACGAGTTTTAAATCAAGTCTCATGTATTTGCTACTTGTCTCAGGTGGAACCCAAGAAGGTGGAAGAAGCCCAATAAGATGAAAGCTAAGTGAATGCCATGCATGAAGAATTGCACCAATTCACTCGAAATCAATTATGTGAGCTCGTACCAAGACCTGAAGATCACAAAATTATTAGAACCAAATAGATCTTCAAAAAGCCAGGCTGACGAACACATACCATCATTCGGAACAAACCCAGGTTAATAGCACAAGGATACACCCAAATTGAAAGGATTGACTTCGACGAGACTTTTGCACCAGTCGCCCATTTAGAATATGTTCACATTTGTTAGCAATTGATAGCCATTTAAAATTTGAATTTTACCAAATGGATGTTAAATGTACTTTTTTAAATGGCTTACTACATGAAGAAGCATATGTTAAACAACCAAAGAGTTTTCTAATCATTTGTTGCCTAATCATGTTTTCAGTTTGAAAAAGCTCTTTATGGACTAAAGCAAGCTCCTTGGGTATGGTATGAGAGATTAACTAAATACTTGCTTGAAAATGATTTCATAAAAGGTCAAGCCAACCGAACACTCTTCTTAAGGAGAACTGGTAAGCATCTACTTATCTACTTATTGCTCAAATTTATGTAGATGACATAGTGTTCAGATCTACTCTTGACAAACTTTCATATGATTTTTCAAATGAAATGAAAAAGGAGTTTGAAATAAGTATGATTGGAGGACTAAAATTCTTTCTTGGAATCCAAATTAAACAAACTAAAGAAGGAATATTTATTTCTCAATCAAAGTATGCCAAAGACATTATTAAAAAGTTTGGCATGGAAGGGAAGAAACATGCGTGCACTCTAATGAGCACGTCGGTAAAAATTTGTTTGGATGCTTCAGGTAAAAGTATTGATCATACTCTATATAGAAGCATGATCGGTAGTCTCCTTTATATTACTAGTAGCAGACCTGATATTACATTTAATGTTGGTGTGTGTGCAAGGTTTCAAGCAAATCCCAAAGAGTCACGCCTCACAATAGTAAAAGAATCTTAAAATACCTAAGTGTCACGGTCAACTATAGCATATGGTATTCAAAATATTCAACCTTGAATCTAGTTGGGTATTCTGATGCTGACTAGACAAGAAATCCTGTTGACAAAAAAAGCACCATTGGTAGGTGTTTTTATGTTCACAGCAATTTGGTAGCATGGTTGAGGAAGAAGCAGAACTCCATCTACTTGTCTACTATCGAAGTCGAATACATTGTGACTGGCAATTGTTGCACTCAGCTTTTTTGGATGAAAAGATGTTTGAAGATTATAGGTTTTCTCAAGATACTATGACTATCTATTGCGATAATTCTAGTGCCATTAGCATCTCGAAAAACCCTGTACAACATTCTCGAACTAAGCATATAGATATAAGGTATCACTTTATAAGAGACTTGGTCGAAACCTAAGTTGTGTCACTTGAACATGTTGCTACCAAACACCAATTGGCAGATTTATTCACCAAACCTCTAGATGGTCTATGGTTTGAGTTTCTTAAGAAGATCATTAGTGTATGTAATAGGCCCTGATTTCTTTGTTTACTAAAACATTCATGTTGGGTTAAAACATTCATGTTGCTAACATCGTGCAAACAACATGCCAACTGCATATGCCAAGTCTTTAAGTATTGTGACTCCACCAAATCACTTGTATGAGATCGATGTAGACCTTATCTGGTATGTTTTTTTTTAATCTTGATGCACAAATATTAGAGAAGACCACACAAGGATTCTATGTTATGTACTGTGAGGAATTTAGATATGACTTCTTAACAAGATGTTAACATAGTGCGAATAGTGAAAACTGCCCAAAGTAAGGGGGAGTTTATGCTTTGAATTGACTAAAACTAGTTAAACCTAGTACCAAATCGAAAAAAGTCTCCTCTTACCCTGCATTAAGATTGGTCCTTATAGAAAAATTCAGGTGTTTAAAAGTCATTACGGAAAAAGATGAATACTCATGCATGAATCTAAGCTCTATAAATCATTGTAGAAAAAATCGTTATCTCAATCTGTGATAATCCAGATTTTTAAATATCTGTTTAATTTTCATATGTGGCATGATTAGGTTTCTTTAAAATCATTTTAAGGGACCTTTGGAAAAGAAATAGGTATGCCTATGGATTGATTTGGAGGATTGTAAATTGATGTATGATCTTGGAGGTTGATCAAATAAGAAATAAGTATAACAAAGAAGAGAAAAGACTTATAAATGTATGTTGAAAAATTAGGAGTAGGGTTGGGTATAAAGGTGGCTTATTTTGAAGGTGAAAAAACGTCTAACCTTTCGATCTCGCTTGACACTCGCTTGATGTCTAACTCGAGTGAAATACATGGAGATATTTGACATCTTTTGATAGAATGTGGTAAGTTGATTATGATTAGATATCAAACTTTCTAAAGTCTTGACACATGTGGGAACATGTGGTAAGTTGATAAGAATTAATCTAGAAGGTGTAGTTGGCCCAAAGACATGAAGTAACATGAGAGGCAGAAATCTGCTTGAATATGTCCAAATCTAGCTAAGTAAGTTGCAAACTAGAGTCTATCCCAACCAAATCTCAAAATGGCATTCTAGAATATGTCAAGTGGTATTTTAGAAAGTGTAACAAGTGACCTAATAGATAAGAGAAGGGGCTGGGAGACATCAGATACAAGAAAGAACTGGAATGGCTTGATACATGCATGGTTAGGTGAAATACCAGCTCAAGCATATGTCATATGATATCTCTTCAACCATTGATCAACTTTGGTAAACTAAAATGATTTAATATTAGCCATTGGATGATAGTATTTGCTGCAAACCCTAAGATCTTGAAAGATTAGATCTAATCATTTGATCTTGAGGCATGACACCTCATCCTCCCAAAGCCTTTAGGTAACCGGTAGCCTTTAGCTGCCTCTTCTTCTCCTTTTGTTCTAAAGGGTTGACCACCCTTCTATATATACATGTGTGTGTGTATGTTGGAGAGTCTTATAACCCTCTTGGGGAAAGTAAAATACACGCCCAATTGGAGAGAAAGTCAAAGAAGAATCCTTTCTAAAGCATTAACCTCCAAACATCACCTAAGTGAGATAAGTGAGTGACCTTCGCTTGACCTTGCTCGATATCCTATTCAAGTGAGTTACAACCTGAGACTTCGCTCGATACCTTGCTAGAGCGAGAGACAACCCGAGACTTCGCTTGATGCTTGCTCGATACCTTGCTCGAGCGAGATGCCCTGTTTGTTTAAATTTGGGACTTTTCCTTGGATAAAAGTTGATGATTCAATAAAGAAGAATTATATGTGTAATATAAGTGTATGATATATGATTTTTATGATAAGTGTTGCATTGGGTACATAGCATAAGGTTTAAGATTACATGCATGTTTCATCCTGTGGTAGGTTTTAAAGAAAGGGGGCATGACATGTATTTAAGAGAATAAGAATAAGAAAGGAAAAATTAAGAATAAAAGTTATGAATAAGTTAGTCATGTCATGACAGGGATGACAATACGTAACGCTCGTCGATGATAAGTAAGAGTCGTGTCACGACGACGATGAAAATACGTAACGCCTGGATGACTGACATGACTTGCGGGGACGCCGATACATAACGCATGCTATGTTAAGTATGTTTCGTGTCATGACGAGGATGGCGATACGTAATGTCCGGAAGATTAACACGAGACTCTCACAATGGGGACGGCAAGACGTAACGCCCGGATGACTGATGAGTTATATGCAATGCGGATGTCGATACGTAACGCCCATCGAAAATAATAGATAAGTAAGACCTGACATGGACGGCAATACGTAACGCTTGTTGAGGATATGCAATAAGTAAGACCTCGATGGAGATGGTGATACATAATGCCCATCGATGATAAGAAGTAAGTAAGGCTCACAATATTAAGAAATAAGATGAAAAGTATAAGTTTTAAGTATAAGGTAGTGGGTCCAAATAAGGTCTAAGCTTGTATGGGAAGGATGGTCATCTACATGCATAAGTCTCATAAAACATTTTTATAAGTTGTATGTCATTGATCATTGCTATGTTTGATATTATCTAAGCCTTATTTCATTAACTGTGTACCTAGTGAGATTTCTTGAAGTCTTATTCTTTTAAGTTTTATCTATCATTTCTTATAGAATGATAGATATTGTGTAGGATTAGATAATTTGCATTGAGACCTAGAAATCATAGGATATTTTGAGGTACCTTGAGGGTCCTACAGAATACTCATCTCCAAAGGAAGTGATCTTTCATGTACATGATCAAGTAGATAGTAAGATTACCGGACAACGGTGTGATACAATAATTATTTTAAGAAAACTAACTGGATTATGTAAGTCTTGGATACAATACATTTTTATAAATATGATGTTATGAAAGTTATTGTTTCATTATGCCATGTGATCTATTTATGCAGGAGTTAGATCTCTTGTATATATTGGAGATTTATCTCTTTCTGCTGCGATTTGCATTGAATTTAATTAGTAAGCTTAGAGGCATGCATGCTACTCCTTACATGTAGGATAAGTAGTCTTGTGTTACTTGTCCGTATGCTTCGATTTACGTTTTAATCGAGGCGAAAAATTGAGGCATTATACAATCATTATGGAAAAAGATGAGCGATACAAAATAGACATATAGAGTGAATATGACTTTGTGCATGGATGGGGTTGCTTTTTTGGGTATCTAAGCCCTAGCATAAAGTTTGAATTTCAAAGAAAGTTCACCCTTATTGTCCAATAGTAGAAATTATAAAAGAAAGAGGGAGAAATTAAAAAAAAAAGGTTTTTTTTTTCCTCACTCACACTCAAAATTCTTGGCTGGTCAACTATGAAGAAGTGTGTTCATTGTGAAGACTATCCAATAAGGAATGCAACTCCTAAATAGTGAAGAAGTGTTGAGTGAAACAAAGCTTGGACTTGAAAATTATTCAAAAGGCCCAAACTTTGTAGATGATAAAAAATTAGGTGTCGAGTGTTTGTTTTCGTTATTTATGATTTTTAAGTTTTCTTTCCCTTTCTTTTTTTTTTTCAGAAAAAAAACATTTAAAATTTTCTTTATGAGTTCAATATTTTCAAAAACAAATCTTGAAAACAAAGAGAAATGGGCATAAAACCACTCCAAATAGAGAGAACTACCTTGACCACGTGTCAAAGGATAGGGCCCGCGTGCATGGCACGTTCTTGGCTGGATGGGAACTCTGAAAAAGCCGTCGCATTAACTCATCATGTCCATCACCCATCTTCGTCAATTGGCCCTTTGCACTTCTCTCCCTTCTGGTTCTCCCTCTCGATAGTGCACTGTTCATTTACCTTGCCCTAATCCAGAATGAAACCGTGTGATTCTCTGCAGAATATCAATGTAAGTGGTTCCGTATTTCTTGATTGAATGAGTTCTTGCTGGATTAGGACTCCTATTTGGATTTTATTTGGTTTCGAGTTAGTTTAAAATCCCTAGAATCTGAAAAATCGTGAAAATAGAGTTGGACTAGATCTAGATAATATGCTTGAGGACCATAAATAGAATATTGAGGAATACCCTTTCAGAAAGTGATAATAACGCAAATTGCTCAGAGTACTTGTTTGGTTGGTTTTCTTGTTCCCTTCTTGCAATGTCGTAATCTTCATCCTCTTGTGATATTCCTGTACTGAGAACTAGATATTTTTCTTGGTTGAAAAGAATAGCTACTTAGGTTTGAAACCTTTGTTTACTGTGGCATGAGCTTTAGAAAATATGGAAAGTTTCTTGGCTCAGTTGTGCTAATAGTTCGGGGAAAACTATTCTGGAGGCTTGGATACAATGTGTATTCAATATTCTAATACTTTTTATCTTTTCTTGTAGATGAAATATAAAACTATGGCCAAAAAGGCAAAGTTTGACAGAAAAGTCCCCCCCCGTTATTTCCTCAAGTGATGAGGAAACTGATACAAGAACTCCAAAGAATTCCCCCAAGAAATCCTAGGCACTAGATAAAGGCTCTGTACCTTTGAAAATTAGGAGTACCTCCAAACTTGTTCCCAAAGGTACTAAAGGCTCAAAATTTGTAAGTGAAGAGGTTGAACAGACTTACAAAACTGTGTTCTTCAAAAGGACAGTACTTGGAGAAAGGAAGGTAACCTTGAATGACATTCATGAACCTGGATTTGAGTTTATTGTTCATGTGTTTGCAGATAGAAAGTGGGAAAAGATCACTGAGGGGTCCCCGACCCCCTTTATTGATGTTGTGAGAGAATTTTATGCTAATGCAATTTTAAGTGTTGATGATAACATTATAAAATCCACCGTAAGGGGAATTGATATGTTAGTGACTTATGAAATTGTTAGAGAGTTCTATAGTCTACCAATTGTAGGGATTCCTAGTTATCTCCTTATTGTTTTCCTTCTATACAGTCCAGCTACACTAAGGGGGAGTGCAGCCGGCCAATAACAATTGAACATGTTTATGCTTTTTTCACTAAAACGCGAATGCAGTCGAGCGCATGGGATTATTGCATTTTCTACGTCGCACGATACCCTCTCTACCTTGCCCTTTCTCTTTGCACCAAACGCAGGGATTAACATTATTGTTAGTTTTGTTTCATCCTTATATTCAGACTTAATCTCTCTTGCATGAAGAACTTAAAATTGCCACCACCACCAAATTTAATCATCTTGGATCTCTTTCCCGTGTCTAAAGACCAACGTGAAAAATCCCTATCAATATTTTCCTTGTAGCCGTTGATCCTTTGTATTGTGCAAGTTCCTCTCGGTTTCTCACTGCTACAGACCCCATAAGTGAGTTGCCAACCCAAAGCCAATCCATTACAATCACTACCCTAAATAATCTACCCTGCCCAGTGCCAGTGTACATCACGCAACCTCTAGATGGTTGCACCAAAACCCACTGCCAAACTCCATGTCACAGCCACGAGCACCTCTGTTTTAGCTCTCAAGAACAGAGCATTACCCAAATAAAAAGGAGCCGCATCCCACCCTTGGACAGCCCCTGTTTAAACCATCTATAAACAGAGCATGGTTTCTCTTCATCAAAGCATCATTTTCCTCCACAAGCCGTCCAACCCACGTGAACAAAAAAACACCCTTCCACGTATTGCCACCCTTTGCAAGCCACCACTTAACGTTCAGCCCATGCACACAACATACCCCTATTTTAATAAACCCGAAACAGAGCATTCAAGCCATCACGTTTAAAGTGGTTCCCGTCGCACGGTCCGCCGCAAAACACCTCAGCCTTACTGCACAGGAAGTGCCATCGGGCACCTTACACCACCCAGAACAACCCAGAAATGCTGGTGGTTCACCCGTTACTCCTCAGTCTCGGCCTACTCTTGGTAAGCTCTAGTCGCACGAACCTCTTCTGGGTTGCCTTGTTTTGAATGATAGAAAGCATTCTCTTGTCCTCTTGATTTAAAACAAAATCGTGAGTTTTAAAGCTTTTTGAACCAAGCCCCCTTGCCCTTTCTCTTTGCACCAAACATTGGGATTAACATTATTCTCACTGTCGGACCCGAGGAAGATCATCTTCTCTGCGAAAATGGGTCTGGCCTTGATGCTCATTTCCTTGCTTATTTTCTTGAAAGAGCCGGTCGCGGAGGTTGGCTGTTACTCCGTTTGGGCTATATGGACTATTGTGGTCGTCTTTGAGTGCAGTATAGGTATTCAATTCAACTTTCTTTCTGGGTTTATTTACTGCTTCCAAATGAGAGGGGATGGGGGAGAAGCAGATTGAAATGAGAGGGGGATGGGTTCGAGGGGGCTAGATACGAAGGGGGCTCGGATTTCATGTGATGCATGAAGGAAGGGGTGAAATGAGACACCTACGTGGCGCAATATGATTGGAGAGCTGCACTCCCCTTTAGTGCAGCCGGACCGTATAAAAGGTTTTCTCATCTCGTTAAGGGTATAGCCACTCCAGCTAAGGCCCAAATGAAAGACCTGTCTTGTGGAACAGATGCTCCCTCATGGCCTACTAAGTTTAATAGACTCTCTATGAATTCCATACTTCTTGAATTTAGATTTTTGGCTAAAATCATGCTAACAAATCTCTGACCAATATCAAGGCATATTGAACTTGCACTTGAAAAAGCTCATTTTATGTATGCTTTGGTCAAAGGCACTCCAATTGATCTTTCTGTAGATATCATTGAAGTAATCTCAAAGGCCAGATCTGACCTTACTGACAAGGAAAGTTTTCCATTTGCTGTACTTATAACTAAATTGGCCCGAATTGTAAAGGTTCCTTTAAGGAACACTGAGGTTATAGTGAAGATGTATGGAAAAATTTCTTCCAAAACCGTGACTAAGTTTGAAGTAGCAATGAGTGGAAAAAAGAAAACTCACACTGATGCTTCTACTTCCTCCTATAAAGCCCCTGCGCATTTACCAGAATTGATTGAACTGCTGCAAGTTTTTTAATCAAAATTTGACTCCTTTGTGGAAAAATGGGAAGAATGAATGGGAAGAAAGAATAGGAAGAATGGAAAAGTTTCTAGCTGAAGAAATCGAGAAAAGGTTAATGACAAGTTGCAACAAGTAGTGCTGGGCGTGGATCAAATGCTGAAGACTGTCAACCCACCTAAAATGAAGAGAATTTAGCCTCTAATTGAGTTGCTGACAAGACATAGGGGGTAGGAGTGTAAGAAGACTGAACTAAACCCGTGGACCGGACCGGAACCGAACTGGATCGGATGGAATTCAATCCGGTCCGGTCGATTTTTTTTATGGACCGAATATTTTTGGTTTGGTCCTAGGAGAGAACATTTCTCCCCTTGGATCGGACTGGAGTGGACTGAATAAATGCTTTTTTTTTTATGTATATATAAGTAATAGTATATAAATTATAATATTATTATTAATATAGATTAAGAGTGGTAGCATAATATATTAATATATAAGATATACTCTTATAATGTTAACATATTATAATTTATAATAGTTGTAGTATAAAAGTATAAATTATAGTATATCTATATAGAGTATTAGTAATAACTTATAAATAATAAGTGTATTATTATTATTTAATATATCATTACTAATTTATCACTATTCACTAACATATAAATTTATAATATACTAATGTAAATATGTAATAGTATTATTAGTTATAGTTAACCAACTTATGATATATCACTAAATTACTATTAACTAATTAATAATTAATCTTCTTATAATTACATGTAGCAATTATAAATATTAATTATTAATGTTGTTTTTAACTATATATGAAGTATGATCAATGATCATTAATATTATTGATTAATTGATATGACTTATGAGGATTAAATTAATTAATCAACGTATGAGCTATATATATAATATAGAATATTAGTTATAACTTATAGTATAAATATTAAGAATTTAAGTCTATAGACTATAAGTTATAATTATATATTTTGTTTAATATTTATATGAGATTAGAAATTAGCAATTGGCAAAAACAATTATTTTTTATGAAAGTAGTACTAGTATATATTTAATAATTTATAAACTTGGGCCAAAAAAGTATATTTAATTGTTGTAAAATTTTTGATCAAATTTAACCCATTAAATCATATGGGGTACCCCTGGACCGGACCGAACCGCCTTTGGACCGAATTGGATAGAACCGGTATGGACCGAATATGAGTTCAGTCTGGTCCAGGGTGGAAATTGTTTTGGACCGAATAGAACTAGTCCATATTTTTTCCAAACCGGACCGGACCATTTATACCCCTAATAAGGTAAGTATAGGGATAAAAGCAAACTGTTAGCATGAGAGTAAAGAGGATTATGAAGGAGTACAAGTAGAAGCAATGCAAACAATATACTGATGATCATCACTAACCACTTTTATTTTGTTTACATTTTAGTTTGATATGTAAACTGATATATGTGGATGGCAAAGATGTTTGATATGCTTAGTAATACTTAGAGATTTCTGTGATAAATTTTCTATGAAGTATGACTTACGACATGAGATCTTTGTTCGTAGTTGGTTAGTTGTGTTTGAAGGTTAAATCACATTCATCCGATATATGCTTTGTCATCAAATTAGCCAAAGGGGGAGATTGTAAATGTAATTTTCGTAATTGGCTAAAATAAGATAACTAGGGTTTAAATTTGAATATTGGATGAATGTAATTTAAATAGAATTCTAGGTGTACATATGATAAGGATGAAGTTGTTGAGGTTTGAATTGTAACTCTTATCCAATCTTGTTTAAATTAGGTGATAATAGTCTAGAAGAGTCCTATGTGTATTTCGAGTCATAGAGTCAGTTGAAGAAACTGAAGCTGATTCAAACTCGGAATTATCTAGTTGAAGTGATCAATTTCGGGTTGTTAGCAAACTGTTAGCAACGTGATAACTAGGACTCTGGATAAGCTCAATGGCAGACTCCTTCTCCAACACATGTACTGCACCACTGCATTACCTATAAATAGAGGAGTGGACTGAGAGATTGAGGGGAACTGAAGAGCACAAACAACAAAAGTGAAAGAGCTTGAAGATCTGGATAAAACTTCAAGTGACCTTGTGAGTGGAAAATACTTGAGTTAAGGATTTTTCATAAGACTCAATTTGTAGGATTAAGTGAGAGAATATTTCAAGAGAGAGTAGTTGTGTTTGTGACAACCACTGGAGGTTCCAGTTATAAAGTCGAGAATTGAAGAGTGTCAGATGTGCTGGTTAGCTATTGCGGTAGAAGACAAGCGGGTCACATGTCTTGGGTAAACGTGTCGGGTTACAAAAGTTTTGTAAATAGTTTATTTATAAATCTCTCAATCAATAAAATTGACTTTCATGGATTTGTAATAAAAAATTGTGTTTATTTTATTTAAATATTTTATGTTGGTTACTAATCCGTACTAATAGTGTTGGTTTAGCTTTCACGTGTGAATCCAGTGGTATTTGGGTAATTTATACTCCCACACACAAGGTAGAGAGATTTCACTTCTCATTTGCCAATGAGAAGTAGACTATATATACTCGAAAATTGATTCCTTAATTTAGTTCAATTAATTTAAGTTGGATTTAGTTCAACATGAATTATATAAGTTTATTGCTTATTGCTTGAATTCAGTTAATACTATTTGTTGAAATAATATATTACTCTTCTTTTATTTTTTATTTGGCATGATTTATTGTGGCTAGGAAAGGAGATTTCACACCTTCATTGAATAAAACAAAATTTTATGTTATTGCATGTAATTTTGATATGTAATTTTACCACCCACTTTTGATAGGTAAATTTGATATGTTGTAATTTGATATGTTGTAATTTTGTGTTTTATAATGCAATGTATAAATACCAAATAATTTAATATGTAGTAAATTGCATAATTACATGTATTTTATATTATAAATAATGAATTTATTTTTCTAGATGCATTTAGTTAAATAGGTAATTAATTTTTTATACATAAAAAATAAAACTTCTCAACATGTAATAGAATATATACTTTAGATAAAATAAAAAAATGGTTTGTAGGTGCATTACCTTTTTTTTGAAAAAAATCTAAAACTGGCGTTTATACAAAATTCAAATCTAGTACAACCCGGTACCCAAATTTCCTAGTATCTAAAATTCAGTTCATTCGAGTACCAGCCTGGGTCCATACTCGGGTATACCTGGGTCGAAATTCGATATGGGCTTTTTACCAGAGTTTCGGATTGGGTATGCCTAGATATTTGGTTCGGTACCCAAGTGAACAGCCCTAATGAAAATATGTATATATATATATATATACACAAGGGATGTGATGCCCCCAATTTACGTCTGGGATTTAACGTAAATTAAGGTGTCTGGATAAGTAACACTTGGCTACTTACCCTCGTACTTAACAAGAATAAAATGCATATATCATGTAATTTGCAGCAGATCTGGTTTTAGATATAAAACTTTCTAAATATCACATGGGAAATATACTTACAACCTTCACAACCTTCATTAAAAACTTAACATTATACTTATTTACATACACAAGTCCCACATTGTAGTATGTTAGCAACAAAAAATATTACATTCTTTCAAAAAGACTCTTCTTCATCTCACTCATTTTCTTTCTTAACCTCGGGGAATTCTCTCCCGTAGCGAAACCTATCCATGCTAATACTAAAGTCTCGCTGGAGCAGTTGTCCCTGTGGAGTCACACAAACTCCACACATGGACAACGAGCCATCTAGTTCTAATGTCAAACAGCATCCTGTGCGTCGTCCCTCCTCAGCAAAAGTGGATGTGTCAAGGCTCCAAACTCCTGTAAGTTGATTACTGATAGAAGGTCTGAAGGAAAGAAAACAAATGTCCATATAAGGACTATAGTCGGAGAGTCCTTCAGGACTCTCCGAAGTCTTCTGTTTCATCGGGGCTGTCCCCTTACTGGTCATCGAATCCTGTATATAGTTGATATGCACAAAAGATATAGAACTACAAAGGGTGAGATTTCCTTTGAAATCTCAGTAAGTACATAATCAGCTTAAAAGAAACAAGGAAAAAGCAACCATAATATTATCACTACTGAATGACTAGGAAAATTTACCTTAAGATACACATCATAAGACTACTGTCTAACTGGTACTTTTCTTAACTCAACCGAATACATAATTTTATACAGAATTACACCGTTTTCTTAAAATTTCTTATTCTTTCTTATCACTGATGGGCGTTACGTCTCACCGTCCCCATCGCATACACTCATCAATCATTTGGGCGTTACGTCTCGCCGTCCCCGTCTTGACACAGAACATATACATATATCACTACGGACGTTACGTATCGCCGTCCCCACTATTTAGATCATTCTCACGGGCGTTACATATCGCCGTCCCCGTGAAGACCACATACTCTTATAATACGACAGACGTTACATATCGCTGTCCCTGTCGGCACGTCATTCATCCGGGCGTTACGTCTCGCCATCCCCGTCACGATGTGACTAACTTATTCTTATACATCATTTTCTTTTTAGTTGTTCATTTCTTATGCATACGAGTTTTTCACTCATAACCATTTCCATTTGGAACATTGATTTTATCTCAGGAAAAATCCTGAGTCTAAGCAAAATAGGGCATCTCGCTCAAGCGAGTGTCGAGCGATCATCAAGCGAAGTCTCGGGTTGGAACTCGTTCGAGCGGAGTATCAAGCGAAATTCTAGAGAGGGGTTATATTTTGCCTTCGCTTGACTCACATATCGAGCAAGGGTCGAGCGAGATCACGGCTCTAAGAGTTTTTCTACTCTAAACATGCCAATCTTTTTACTATACTTTATTTGGCTTCTTAAAAACTTAAATCTAAGTTCTTACAATTTTATTGAACATTTTTACAAGACAATTTAAAACCAATCTTACTCATATGTCACTTTGTCACTTAATTATGTTCTCAAGAGTTCAATACTAGTAAATATAGTTTAATCACTTCAATAAACCATTTCCATGCTTAAGTTAAGCTAGAATATGGACTTACAAATTCTTCAAAGTTCAAGAGAATGGATCCAACCAATTTCTTGCAAGCTTTCCTCCAAACTTACTCACTTAGCTCACAAAGAAACTCTTTAAGGGTTTTGGGAGGGTTTTCCTGGTGTATCATCCAAAGGGAAAAGTGTTCTCTCCTTCTAAAGGAGCTTAGAAAGCTCTCAAGGTCCTATTTATAGGGTGGTGGTCGACCAACATGAGGGAGAGAAGAGGAAAAACACCCTAAGGTGACTAGTTGTCTGTTTTGCATGGATGATGAGGTGTCCATCTAAGCAAATCTCATTATAAGGTTTAAGCCTCCCAAATCCTAGGCTTTGTAGCTAGATTAGTCATCCAATGACTCACAATTGAGATATTGTGTTGCCAAATTTGATCCATGGCTGAGGAGTGAGCTAAAGAGATAAGAGGTGAGGTGGCATTTCACCTAACCATGCATGCACCTCCCATCTCCAGCCCTCTCCTTGTGTCACACGCCCCTCTCCAGATTTTTCTGCTCATTTGGTTACTTCCTAACTCCCTTAAGTCTCCATTTGACAAGTTCTAGAAGGCCACTTCTTAGTTTAGTTAGGGTAGAGCCAAATCTGATCCACTTAGTCACCTATCAACTAGGTTTTGGCTCCCCTTGTGTTTCCATCACACTAACTAACCAATTAGCTTTCAAATCAACTCTCCATCCATTTCCAACTATCCATACATATGTCCTAATCCCAGAAAATCTCAAAACCAATTGCCTAATTAGTTACATGTCTCAAATTAGTTCAATTCTTCCAACTCGGGTTCCATTTAAGCCCATTCCAGAACTGCCTAATTGTTTCCCAAATAAGTTATTGATCCCTTCCGAATCTCGGAAGACTTAAAACATAAAAGTTTTAGATCTATCTCTCAAGGTTATATACCAATTAGAATCACCACATTTGGACCTCATATGAATAACTTATGCCCATTTCACTAAAACTCGACAGATTAATCCGAGAATGCATAATTCCCAATATCAAGTGTTATCTCATATTCCTCAATTAAATCTCCCACTCTATTTTCCTAGAAAATAAATACATCAAATAAATTTTCTTAAAATAATTTCCATAAAATAATTTACCTTAGAAAATTTTGGGCTCTTACAAGGGGGCAACATTGTGCAAAGTATGTTTTTTATTTTCTTTTAGTGAAACGATTATTTTTAAGAAATGATATTCTTTTTATAAAAAAATAAATTGTGATCAATAATATAATGCATAAAGAAAAAAATAAAGGTCATAACCAATATTTGATGGATAATAAAAGGAAAATATCTTAATAATAAAAGAATTATATAAAAGTAAATCATAACTTAATGTGAAGTTATGAAAGATAATAATATAATAATTATTATAATTTCATTTATAAAATTTTATTATTTGAATTTAATGTCTCATAATGAATTTAAATTGAGAAATAAAAAATAATTTATTCAAATTATTGTATTCGCAAATGTAATTGACATACAAATTTAAACTTAATTATTTTATATATATTTTTATTTTTTTTTTAAAAATGAATAGAAATTTTAAATTATATATAATATAAATTACAACTTATATAAAATAATGTTATATTATAATATGTAACGTAAAATAGGTTTACTAATGTTATAATATTATATTATATTTTGTATGTTATATAACTTATTATAAATAAAATATTAGTAATACAATATTAGTAATTTATAATTTGCAAGTTATTTAATTTACATATAATTTATGTAATTTGTGTTGTTTAATCTAAGTCTTAGGTGAGTTTTATAGATGATGAGGAAAGGGTAACATTGATCATAATTAGGAGATTGAGTTGAGTTTGAAATTATGTGTTGGTTTCAATCTAGGGAGGATAAGAGTTCTGAATCTGGTTAGATTTAAATTTGTAATACCCGCTTCTTTCTTTCTTTATTGCTTAGCAAATCTCGAGGAAATGATGTGACAGTTTGTTCCTCTCTCCTTTGATTGAGACGAGTCTCGATGCACGTGCCAGATTCCAATTGCGTGTTTTAAAAATATAGAAGTTAATTTTAAAATAAACCCAATGTTTTAATGCTCTCGAATATTTTAAATATTTTGAAAATATCATATGAGTTATTTCCAGTATTATTGGATCCAACCTTGATTTCTAAGAAAATACAATAATAATATTTTGAAGAGCTCCAAAATATTATAATTATATAAAATAAATTTCTAACAATGATTTTAGTTATTTAAAATATTATGAAATTTTAATTATGCTTTAAATCCATGATTTAAATGTATGATTTTATTCATTAAAATAAGAATAAAATAGCTAATGAAGTTTCATTATTTAATTAATGATGAGAAATATTATTTTATAAACTAAAGTTAAAATAAAATTCTATCTTGACTCCTCTCAGTGTTTTAAGTTAAATTGATTTTATGTATTTTAAAATCAATTTTTAAAGCTCATTATCTGTCTGTTTGAAGACCCCAAGGCGTAATGTGGTAACCCAGATTTTTTAAGTATCCTTTTAATTTTCATATTTGGTATGATTATATTTCTTTAAATTTATTTTAGGGAACTCTTGGAATTTTGATATATGTATATAGTTTTTATGAGTTTTTTATTGGCATTGGAGAAAAATTATGGGAGACACTAAATAGGATAAGAAGACATAATTTTTGATTATTCAAGGTAATATTGTATAGAAATTGAAGGAAATTTACAAAGCAAGTTAAGTAGTATGAGTAAGGAATATACCCTATGACATTTTCAGATTAGGCTAATGTAGACAGCTTCAATGCCCTTTAGTAATATGAATATGAATTACTCATTTTATATCGGATTGAGATGAACAAGATATTTCTGAAAGCTAAGAGGAATATCTACAATTCTTATGTTTTGAGTTTTAAGAGATATAAATTTAATCAAATACGAAATTGAGATTGAGGTGGCAGATCTGAATTGGATATATAAGCATTGACTTAGAGTTGACTAGTGACTTTGATTAAGATTAAGCTTTTGATATATTTTCTCAATTATTCTTAGATCTTGAAAAGTGTATAGAAATATGTCAAATGAGAAAATTTTATTTAGTAAGTTTCGTGTGAAGAAAGAGGGATCAATTATCAAACACTTGGTGTGTCTGGATTGGTAGTCTTGGACTTATCTGTTGACTTTCAGTAGAAAAGTCATAAATTAGTCATATGATCTCCATATTAAGTGATTCTAGTTCCTATAAAATTTTAAGAAGTAGATATAGAACTTTTATGTTTTAGAGATTTAATGATAAGTAATGGATTAATGACGAAATCTAGTATGAAGTGTACGGACAGGAATATGAGTCAACTGGTAACCGACTTAGATGAATTGCCTTATGTTTGACCATGTGACGAAAATTGCGATTGGCTACCAAACTTTTTGAGGTCTTGACATGTGTGGGAATATATGGCAAGTTGATAAGAATTTATCTAGAAACCTTGGTAGGTAAGAAAACAAAGGAAAACAAATGGAGAATATGGATTGGGTGTTCTCGGGTAGTATTGACATGTTTCAGTGAATTAATCATATATCTCTCATTGAATCTTAGAATAAGGTGATTCAAAATCCTATAGAACGTAAACTGAAGTTCGAGAATGAAAGATACCACTGACTTAACTTAGGAGCTTAAATCTGATTGGTTCTCTCCATTTCTATTTTCAATACATGTGTGGGGGGGTAGATGTCATGTGGTGGAAAAGTTCTAGAAGGACAATTTTCCTAAACCAGGGAGGAACCAAATAGCCAAATGACAACTCATAGATGATACTTTGAGATTTTGTTACTTTTTCCTTTCATGTGCTGGAATGATCCTAGCCATTGATCAAGATATGCATACAAGTGGTACAACCATGATCTTTGGATGAGAATATCACCAACTAAGTCTAAACTCCATAGGTGATGATGAGCCTAAGGTAACAAAACACACACACAAGGCAAAAAGGAGAGAACGGGTTCCCATGAAGAATTCTCTATCCTCTTATGCCTAAGTGTCGCCCCTTATACTATATATATATATGTAATGGCTTCTCTTCATCCCCTTTTAGTGAAAACACACAGTCATAGTGAGAAATCCCTAAGAAAATTCATCCAAAACTCATTCACTTCACCTAAACTTCTAAAGGAAGCTAAGTGAGAGTATAGGAGGAAAAGTAGTGCAAGATCAACTCTAGACATCTAATTTAGCTTTGGAAAAATTTTTAGGTGCACTAATTAACATAAGCTTGGTGTAGTATAAGTGGTTTGATTTATATATTTAATTTGATGCTTGTTTGATACTTGTTTTAGCTTATGCATTGTTTGAGTGGTAGATTGAAAGCCTTTGACTTATGGAGTGATTTTTGTTATGGAAAAATACTAAGAAAAATTTTAGAACCATAGGAATATATTTTATGATTATATATTAAAAGGATTATGTGAAAATATGAGGTCATGATTTGAAAAATAGAATGATAGAGCAACCCTAGCTAATTTCAGTTTTAAAAAGGGGTAATATTAACAGATTTAGTATCTTATGGTAAATTGGTCATAACGTGCTAGTATGATGTCAGAATGGAATAATTCAAGAGGCTATAGAAAGATAAGGCGCATATGTACAACTTTTATGTTTTAAGTTTTAAGAGATAAGAACTTTATAAAGGGAGAATTTGGGATTAAAGTTGCAAAACAGAGTAGGTAAGAACTTCAAAGGGTGTATTTCTTTTATACTAATCTTTTTGTGAATTTTTTGAACGAGATTTTTAACAAGTATGATAAGTTTAGGATTTTCAATGTACTAGGAGAATTGTTTAAAAATTATTATGCCAAAAAGATAAAATAATAATAATAAAATTATATATATAAGAGAAATATTTAATAAAACTTATAAATATGCTTAGGTTGTGTAATTATGTAAATCTTGGCTAAATTTAAATAAGTTAAATAAATCAATAATTAAGATTAAGTTTCCCATGCAATTCGGCCAGTCTAGTTTAATAATATTATAATATTTTCTTAATTATGTATGTATTAGTCGTTAAATTTTGACGTTACGAAATTTAGGTGACGTATGTGCATATAAGTTTTTGTGATATATTTTCATATGTCATATGATTTATGAAAACATGAAATATGCATATCATAAGTCTAAATTTATGCGTATATTGCATTTCGTCACATGCATGTGTCGTTATAAGTCGTGAAGTTTGTTTTAAAAAAATACGTTAAGAAAATTTTAAGAGGACATGATAAGACTTAAGTCATGTCATGACGGGGATGACGATATGTAATACCTGCAAGATTGACGTGATTTGATAAGTTAAGAGTTGTGTTACGACGGGGATGGTGATACGTAACGCCCGGACGATTGACATGACTAGCGGGGACAACGATACGTAACACCTGCTATGTTAAGTATTTTCTGTGTCATGACGGAAACGACGATACGTAACGCCCGGACGATTGATGAGTTATATGTAAGGATTAGCTGATGCGTCATGCTAAGTAAGCTCGATGGGGACGGTGATATGTAATACCAATCGAGGATAAGAGATAAATAAGACCTATAGGATTAAGAAATAAATTGAAAAATATAACTTTTAAGAATAATATGGTGGGTCCAAGTAAGGTCTAAGTTTGAATGGGAACTGTGGTCAATGATATGCATAAGTCTCATAAAGCATTTTCATAAACTATAGATCTGTGATAATTTGTATGTATGATAATTTATGATGTTATCTATACCTTATTTTGTTAACTATGTACTTACTAAGATTTATTGGAAATCTCACTTTTTAAAGTTTTATCTATCATTCTTTATGGAATGATAAATGTTGTTGCAGGATTAGATAAATTGCAATGAAACCCAGACATCACAGGATATTCTGAGGTATCCTAAGGGTCCTACAACATACTCCTCTTCGGTTGAATTGATCTCTCATGTACGTGATCAAATGGAATAGTAAGATTATTGGATGACCGTTGGATACGATATTTTGTTTTAAGAAAACTAACTGGGATATGTAAGTCTTGGATACAATATGTTTTTGTAAATGTGGAGTTATGAAAGTTATAGTTTTACCATGCCATGTGATCTATTTATGCAAGAGTTAGATTCCTTTGCGTGTACTGGAGATTTACTTCTTTCTGCTATGTTTTGTATTGCATTTAATTAGTAAACTTAGATGTATGCATGCTATTCCTTACGTTTATGTAGGTAAGTAGCCTTATGTTACTTGTTCGGACGCTTCAAGGCGAAAAATTGGGGCGTTATACGTAAGGTCTATAAATACTCTCAAGAAGGAAACTCAGTGTGGTGTGAATTGTATGGTGAGTGGAGTAGTATTTGTAGGAAGTGCATGTAGAGTGTACTCTATGAAGTGAAACAATGCACTGTATAGCGTGTATTATAAAGTGCTATGGTGTCTTGTATTGTGGAGAAAGTACACGTGAGTGCATCCTACGTGGTGTTGTATGGATGGAAACGAGTATGCATAGAATGTACTCCATGTGCTATCGTGATTCACCGTAAGGCATGTTACGAAGATGGATGACTGCATGATTGTAGAGCATAGAGCGTGATGTAGTGTCGAAAACTGCAAAATAGTGTCCCAGGATAGTTGTGATGTGATCGGCAGTCTTAGTTGTTGCCTAGATGACTAACATAAGAGGGGTGTGAATTGGGTTATATTAAAAATTAATAATTATAAATCAAATACACAATATAATATATAAATAAAACACGAAGTAACTGAAAATATAAAGAGTAAGGGCAAAAGTAAGCAAACTCAGTATTTTAACTTGATTCGGGCACACTGCCTACGTCCTCGCCTAAAGCTACCCATTGAGGATCCCAAATTTATAATTCAATCTCCTTCTGATGGAGATAGAAACCTATTACACCTTCAAGTAACATCGTTACAAAGAAATCGTATAGAACACCCTCTACAATTGCAATCTTCTCACATTTGGTGATTCAAGTATTTTCTGTGTAGAATACCTCTTACACACACAAAAATTATGCGTACCCTTT
Organism: Platycarya strobilacea; assembly: GCA_036898215.1. Classification (NCBI taxonomy): domain Eukaryota; kingdom Viridiplantae; phylum Streptophyta; class Magnoliopsida; order Fagales; family Juglandaceae; genus Platycarya; species Platycarya strobilacea. The sequence goes on along the minus strand of CM072546.1, from coordinate 18,647,554 downwards.
TACTAAATACAAAAGCTGATAGTGAGTAGATTATCAGTACACTCCTTAATGAGTGAAATAAAAACAATACAGTGCAACCTATATCTCTTTCGAAATGAACAAGAATTAAGGAACAAAATTTAGAGAAGATAGAATGAGGATTTTGAAAGAATGATGTAAAATTTAGCAATTGATGTGTAAGCTCTTGTTATGATTTTTATAAGACTCAAATGAGTTATTTATAGGTAAATGAGTCTTCATATTCAAATTTGAAAAGGTTCACATATCAAATAAGAATACTATTCACTTTTCAAAAATTTCAAATAAAACATCTCCTTTTTCCATTTATCAAGGACAACTCCATTCATTTTTCAAAAAAATAAAACCAAATATTTTATTTTTCATACATGAAAAAATAAGCATGATCAAACCAAATCATCTTCTTTTTGTATATGTCAAAAAAACACACTACCACCCTTCAAGATTTTCAAACAAAACATGCACATGTCAAAGATGACAATCAATCATCTTACAAATTCAAATCTTTATGCATATGTGAAAAAAAAAACAATTTTCGAAATTAAATATTTTAATAATGTTATGTAAATGTAAACAATATGGTTTGATGCTTTATGCAAAAAATTTAATTTTAAGTCTTAATCCAATTTCAAATTTTAAGAGATGTATAAAATTACTCTATGAGTTTCATTTGTAGACTTGTTCTTCTTCTTACTCATACTTGATTTCTTGATGTGCTTAGCTTCCTTCATGCGTAGACAACTTGAATTTGAATCTTGAATTTAATTTTTATTATCAAAATCTATACGTAGATACAACACTTGAAACTTTGGGTTTAACAATCTCTCTTTTTGATGATGACAAATACTTAGTAGGAATCTGCGACCTGCAGTAATACTTAAGCTCTTCTTGAAAATATGCGTTAGTTTTGCAAGTAAAATATAAACATGATTCTAGCATATATAACAGGATAGTATAATACTAGTATAAGACTTCTCCCCCTTTTGGTATCATTAAAAAAGAACCGCAATTGACTTCAGTAGGATTTATTTTTGCAATAACCAATAACCAAATAAAACGGTGCGATAGTAGAAACTGTAGAGAGTTGAATAATTGGAGTCACCCATGTCCAGCAAAAGCTACAAAGGCTAAGGCTTAACTTTATTGTCTCGATGCAGAAGAAGACTCAAACTTGCTTGATATTGTTGATAAATTAGATGTTGCAGAGATTTGAAGTTGAATAATTGAAGCCATCTGTGTCCGACAATGGCTGCAAAGGCTGAGGGCTAACTCTATCGTATAAATGCAGAGATTTGAAATCTGCTTGATGTTCTTGAGAAATAAGATATAAACGAGATTTGAAATCTTTGAGTTGCTGTTTAAAATACCCTTTTATCCATTTAATACTCAAAGAAAAATCTTACATTTCTCATTGATCCAGTATCTGTTTATCCAAAACGATAGAATGGTAGAGAAAATTTCTTCTGGTAATCTTTCGAATTTGAATCATGAACCGTCTCAATCAGTCATCTCACCCGTCTCAGCGAGTATATATCTTGTAAATTTGACTAAGTAAGATTTGAAGAGATGATAATACGTCTTGTTCTTATTTCCGTTTCTATAAGAGAAATCCTTAACTATATTTAATTTGCATCAAATCTTCTTCTCATGTTTGCAATTCACCTACATTCTTATTCTACAAATTTTTAATGGCTCGTCAATTTTCCTTCAGTACTTCTCGTGATCAATCAATTTCTACATTTGTTATAGGTGCCATGAAGTAATAAGAGAATGATTTGGCTAATAAATCAGATCATGACGCCATTTATGAGCTTGTGGGTCTCAGAACTCGATACTCATCATCTATTGTTGATTTTTCTGCTCAGTTGCAGTCCAAAACTGGCAAAATTAAGAAGTTTAGCGAAACGGTCTTTGTACTTCAACGACTTGTTTGTGAGTCAAAAAGAAAAATAGTAGAGTTAAAGCAACAGAATAAGGATTTAAAATACTTGCTTGTTACTTCATTTTGATTGCCTAATCCTTAGATGAGAATAACATGTCGATCTATGAAAAGCAAATGCAGTTGAAAGATGAGACTAGAAGTCTCAAGTTTTTACAAGTCATTTGAGATAATGGAATAAAAATATTCAACAGATATTTATGGCATGCATCATTTCTATTTCTTTTCTAATCATGCATAATCTATTTTTTGGTAGGAGTTTTGTGAAAATGTTTGCTAATTGATTGTGTGTGCTTGTGAATTCTAGTACAACATCACCCCTCTGCATATGATTTATAAGAAAATGATATCTAATTTCAATATGCTTAGTTCTAGAATGTTGTATAGGATTTTTTGAAAGATTTATAGCACTAGTGTTATCACATTTAATTAGAATGTGATTGTACATAAGTTTAAAATCCTTAAGTTGTTGCTTCATATAGAGAACTTGAGTACAATAACTAGCTACAGTAACATACTCTGCCTCAGCAGTAGATAATGTAACAGAATTGTACTGTTTACTAAACTATGAAACAAGTGCATGATCGAAGAAATGACATGTTCTACTAATACTTTTTTGATCAACTTTGCAAACAGCATAATCTGCATCTGAATAACTAATAAGATCGAAAAAATGTATTTAGAATACCATAACCCAATGTCAATGGTACCGGCAAGATATTTAAAAACACGTTTGACTGCAATCAAATGAGATTGCTTTGGAGATGATTGAAAACGTGAACATAAACATACATTGAACATAATATCAGGTCTGCTAGCTGTCAAATATAATAAACTACCAATCATACCTCGATATACCTTGAGTCAACTGGTTTACTGCTTTTATCTTTATCAAGTTTGGTGGTTGGACTCATTGGTGTTCCGATTATTTGCACCTTCTATCTCAAACTTTTTGAGTAACTCTTTGATATATTTTGTTTGATTAATGAATATTCCACTGTTTGCTTACTTGATTTGCAATACAAGAAAGAAGTTAAGTTCTCCCATCATGTTCATTTCAAATTCTTTCTCCATACTTTTAGTAAAATCTTGATACATATTTTCATTAGTAGCACCAAACATTGTATCATTTACATAAATTAAAGTTAGAAGAATATTATCTTGTTTATATTTGATGAAAAGAGTTGTATCGATATTTCTTTTTGAAAAACATTTTTCAATTAAAAATCATTAAGCCTTTCATACCAAACTCTAGGAGCTTGTTTGAGTCCATATAATGCTTTTGTGAGTTTAAAAATATGATTAGGAAAAATATGATTTTCAAAACCTGGAGGTTGCTCAACATATATCTCTTTATTTATAAAACCATTTACGAAAGTACTTTTAATATCCATTTGAAAATGCTTGAAATATTTATAACATGCATATGTAAACAACATTTGAATAGCTTCTAATCTTGCAACTAGTGCATATGTCTCATCATAATCAATTCCTTCTTCTTGGAGACCCATATTTCTTATTTCTAAAAGCTCATTTTGTTCCAATAACAATATGATTTTTGGGTTTCGGAATAAGTGTCCAAATATTATTTCTTTGAAACTGATTTAGCTCTTATTGCATAACTAAAATCCATGATTCATCAAGTCGTGCTTCATCAATATTTTTGGATTAATATGAGATAGAAAAGTAGTGTAATTGTAAATATTTCTAAGAGATGATTGAGTACTTACACCTTGTGAAGGTTTTCTTAGAATTTGTTCTACTGGATGATATTTCACATGTTTTCATTGTTTGGTTGCATCTTGTACTAAGTCTTGACGATCTTTCCTGATGTTTCCTTGTTGGACTTCTTCCATTATATTTTCTTTGTTGAGATTGTGACTATTTGTATTATTTGTACCTTCTGACTCTTCATCAATAAATTTCTTAGAGAGTAAAAGGTTAGATTCATCAAATACTACATGCCTAAATTCTTATACAGTCAATTTTTTTTTATTGAATACTCTATAAACTTTACTATTTGTAAAATACCCAAGAAAGATATCTTTATTAGATTTTGCATCAAATTTTTCTAAATTATTCCTGTCATTGAGAATAAAATATTTGCATCCAAATACATAAAAGTAGCTAATGTTGGGCCTTTTCTCATTCCAAAGCTCATAAGAGATTTAATCTAATTAAGACCTTAACATAACTCTATTTATAACATAACATGCAGTACTTACCGCTTCGGCCTAAAAATAACTAGGTAAATTATTCTCATTAAGTATTGTTTTTGCCATTTCTTGAAGAGATCTATTTTTTCTTTCTACTACCCCATTTTGTTGAGAAGTTTGAGGAGCAGAGAAATTATGTAGAAAATCATTTTCATCACAAAGAGATTCAATATCTTTATTGATAAACTCTTTCTCCCTATCATTTTGGATGTTTGAAATAGTATAGTCATTTTCATTTTTAATTCTTTTGCATAACTTGGTAAAAGCATTATGTACCTCATCTTTACGGGCAAGAAAGATAACCCAAATATATCTAGAGAAATCATCAAGAATAATAAATGCATAATATTTTCCTCCCAAACTCGCAATTCTGTTTGGTCAAAAAATGTTCATGTGTATTAGTTGCAATGGTTTAGTGGTGGAAATATGTTTCTTGATTTTGAAAGAAGTTTTTGTTTATTTATCAAACTGGCATGCATCACAGATTTTTTCTTTAAAAAAGTTCACTTTTGACAAACCTCTCACAAGATCATTTTTAAAAAGTTTCGAAATAAGTTACATGTTTACATGATCTAACCTTCTATATCATAACCAACTATTTTTATGTTGAACTGATAAACAAATAGTATCTTGTGAGACAATTTCTTCAAATTCAATTGTATAAATATTATTGTTTCTAAGAGTAATAAAACAAATATTGCAATCATGATTATTCAAAATAATGCACTTATCTTTTTTGAAAGTAATTGTAAATCGTTTATCATATACTTGACTTATATTCAAAAGATTATGATTTAGACTATCAACAAGTAGAATATCTTCAATTATGAGAGAATACTTCTTACCAACTTTACATGTTCCCATGATCTTCTTTTTTGAATTGTCTCAAAATATCACATGTCCTTCTTTAGAAGTGAGGTTAATGAACTTAGTTTTGTCTCCTGTCCTGTGTCTTGAGCATCCGCAGTCTAAAAATCATTTACTTTTACCTATAGAGGACTTCATGCATATCTCAAGATCATCTTTAGCTATGAGATAAATATTTGCAGATTTTTCATTGCTTACGTCATTGTCTGAGCTAGTTGAATCATCATTCCATGTAGTTTTCATTATTTTCTTGCCTTTGTATCGATCTTTCTTTAGCAAGGGACAATTTGTTTTGATATGTCTAGACTTTGTACATTTATAACAAATTAATGAATCATTTTTATTTGTATCTTTGTTGGAAGATTTTTTGAAAGATTTCCTTGGAAAAGCTTTATTTTTTAAGAACCTCTTAAATCTTTTTGTGATTATTGTAATTTTTTCATCTTTGTTATCACTTTCCTCATCGCCAACACGTTCACTTTCATGAGGAACAACTTTGAGTGCCAAGCCTTTCTTTTTCTTTCTTTCTTCTTCTCCTCTTTTTAATGTGTACTCATAAGTAATAAATGACCCAATGAGTTCATTTATTTCGAGTTTTTTAAGATCCCTAATTTTAAGAATCGCCGTCACTTTTGATTTCCAATATTTTTATAGAGAGTTGAGAATTTTCGTCACTATCTCTAAGCTGGAATAAACTTTACCAAGAGCTGTTAAACAATTTATAATATTAGTGAAACGAATATACATAGAAGAAATAGATTCATCATTAATCATTTTAAATATTTCATATTCATGTGTAAAAATATAAATTTTAGATTCTTTGACTTGCGAAGTTCTTTCATAAGTTACTTCCAAGTTATCTTAGATTTCCTATTCTGCAAGTTATTATTTTGTTAAATTCATTACCATTGAGAGCATTATACACAAAATTCATAACCATTACATTCACTATATAAAGTCTATCATCTTCACGATCAAACTTTTCTTCTTCCTTATTGACCTTTATTCCATCAACAATTTTTGATGAAATATAATGCCCATTTACAATATATTTCTAGATTTCTCAACCTTGAGACTGAAGAAATATTCTCATTTTAACTTTTTAGAAAGTATAATTATCTCCACAAAATAGCGGAGGTCGACTATTGGATTGACTTTCAACGAATGTAACTGTAATATTAGCCATATGATCTTAACTCAATAGATAATTAATCTTATAATAGAGCCATTGCTCTGATACCAATTGTTACTCAGATGACTAACACAAGAGGGGAGTGAATTGAGTTATATTAAAAATTAAAAATTAAAAATCAATTAATAAACTGATTTGGCTAATAAATTAGATCATGATGTCATTTATGAGCTTGTGGGTCTCTAAACTTGTTACTCATCATCTATTGTTGATTTTTCTGCTCGGTTGGAATCTAAAACTTGCGAAATTGAGAAGTTTAACGAAATGTACTTCAACGACTTGTTTATGAGTTAAACCGAAAAATAATAGAGTTAGAGCAACAGAATAAGGATTTAAAATTCTTGCTTGCCTCTTCATTTCGACTGCCTAATCCTTTAGATGAGAATGACATGTTGATCTATGAAGAGCAAATACAGTTGAAAGATGAAGTTAGAAGTCTCAACTTTTTATAAGTCATTTGAGATAATGGAATAAAAATATTCAACAGATATTTACGGCATGCATAATCCCTATTTCTCTTCTAATCATGCATAATCTATCTTTGGTAGGGGTTTTGTGAAAATGTCCGCCAATTGATCATGCGTGCTTGTGAATTTTAGTACAATATCACCCTTCTGCACATAATTTCTAAGAAAATGATATCTAATTTCAATATACTTAGTTCTAGAATGTTGTATAGGGTTCTTTGAAAGAGTTATAGCATTAGTATTATCACATTTGATTGGAATGTGATTGTACATAAGGTTAAAATGCTCAAATTGTTGCTTCATATTGAGAACTTGAGTATAACAACTACCTGCAGTAACATACTCTACCTTAGTAGTAGATAATGCAACATAATTTTACTTTTTATTAAACAATGAAACAAGTACATGACCTAAGAAATGACATGTTCCATTAGTACTTTTTCGTCCAACTTTGCAACTAGCATAATCTGCATCTGAATAACTAATAAGATTGAAGGAAGTGTGCTTAGGATACTATAACCCTAACTCAATGGTATCGGTAAGATATCTTAAATTACGCTTGACTGGAATCAAATGAGATTGGTTTGGAGATGATTGAAAATGTGCACATAAACATACACGGAACATAATATTAGGTCTACTAGCTGTCAAATATAATAAACTATCAATCATACCTTGAAATACCTTTGAGTCGACTAGCTTATTGCTTTCATTTTTATCAAATTTGATGGTTGGTGTCGGCGCCCTAGCTTGCGCTTTGGTTCGTACACAAATTGAGACGCCGGGGACGAACGTCACAAGGAAGTCATCCCTCATCTTTACGTGTAAGAGCCTTATTAATATTATTTTTTATATAGATCGCAGCGGAAAAAGGTCAAGCCATAAATAAACGACAAAACGTTACGCTTGTTGCACATCACATGGTTAACGAAATAAACCCAAATTAAACATCACATGCATATACATATCAGGATAAGGTCACTAATGTAAACAGTTTTATACAAAAGTACTTCCCAAAACAACGGGAAGATTTTTCTACAAAATACATCAGTGAATACAAAATAAAGGTATTGTCAATCCATTCCTCCTTCCGCCAACCATACTAATAGGCGGGTTCTTCTTTTATCTTCTTAAAATCTGGGTCATAACGAAGGCTATCCAGACTCAGTCCTGGGCCTACGTCACACATCATCCCAGAGGATGACGTAAACAGGCATCCCATGTGGAGGAGCTCATCAACTCCTAGCACCAAGCAACACCCCGTAGGGCGTAAGTCGTCAAAAAAATACGTCTCCATAGGAAGCAACTCTGCTGCCCACTGACCCAACAGGTCTAGGGTCACTGGCCCAGCAGTCTCAGTCTTAGTCGGGCCCATGAGGGTCCGACCCATCTGCTCGAGAGTCTTAATCCGGGGATCCATCATGTCCTGCAATAACTTCTATCATTCCCAAAGGAGCGATAGTAGAGATAATAAAAAGGGGGGGTGAGATTTCGGGAGAAATCTCAGCAAGTACACTAACACTTAAACCAGAACATTTCAAATATACAGATAAGTGAACAAAACGTTCTTAACTAATGCACATGCAATGAATGACTGACTCATGCACATGCTCATGAAAACTTTTAAACAGACTTGCTTCTTTCAGACTTCTTTTCATAAAACTTTCATACAGACTTCTTCTTTCAAACTTCTTTTCGTATCATTACCTTTCAAATCATTTCTTTAAAACATTTCGTATCTTTCATTCTTTCCTAGGCGCCGCTTATCTTGAATAGATCTTTCTTATGGCTCGAAAGCCCTTCTTGTCATGACTTATCACTTAACATGTATGAGACACAACACGGTTCCCTGCTGGTTACCGCATCACCTTAAGGTGAGTGCGTCTTATAACTTTAAAATGGCAGGTCCTTACACTACATCCATCCTTGGCACCTACCAGCGTTAGGTGCTACCGCGCTCCGGACACCTTTTGGTGCCATACACGGTCCGCTGACTGTTCTTCGTCGACCCAGGGGCTTCCACTCGACTTTAATCACTCTTGAGTGGGCAGGGAGTTCCACTAGGGCACTTCCCCGTCCCAGCCTTTGGGGTTCTTATAAAACTTTACTTCTTTTCTTTTCTTTCAAAAATTCGATCTTTTCTTTTCTTTTCTTTTTCTTAAAAACATGCTTGACTTTAAAAACATTCTTTTCATGACTTATGCATGGGACATGCATGCGTACTTATTTTCATGCAAAACCCGAGACAGGCTCGAGTGCATTCACACTTCATTTTCTTTCCTCCCTCTTTTGGGATAACTTCACAATTTTCTTACTTAGTCATCATGTTCTATACCCAAATTAGGCCTAGGATTGAAGTGGGGTATTTGGCCCATCTCCAACCCATCATGGCCGAATCCTCCTAGAGAGTTCCTAGGGCTTTCCTTCATCATTTGACTCCAATTATCTTCCAATAAATTTCAAAGTGTCAAATTAAATCATATACCCTCCTTAGCAAGGGGTAACCGAAACCTTAGTGTTTCCCCAAGTAACCATTTTCACTTCCAAACTTAGTTATTTCTATTTCCTCCATTCACCTTTCTAACTTAGGGAACTCCTCCCATTAGTCTATTCCAACTTCCCTTTTTTTTTTAATAGTTTCTTCTACGAGCTTAACTAAACAAAATCACCACAAAACAATATAATTTTAATCTTCCAAATCTCAACCTTAAATGTCATAAAATTCCAATTAAACATTACAATACATCATACACAAGTGTTCACTTATTCCATATGCAAGTATATACTATTTCCATTCATGTCAATCATGTAATTTATTCTCATGTCCATTTTCATTTTCTCAAAACAATATGCTCCTTGAATAATTAAATTTCATCACTAGTTTCCTCAAATAAACTTTACCTTAGCAACACCAAATTTAATATTTAACACTAAAATCCTTCATGCATCAATTTCATTATTTCATAAAATAATCATGCTTTTCCTTTCTTTTTGCAACTAACACTTGATCCATCATCTCTTCTCACATTCTAAGCTTATTTCATCATAGAGATTTACACAAGACTATTCATATCAAAAACAAGTAAAATCAATTCAATCCAAACATGGCAATTACAACCATTAATCCAACAAGCATGATCACCTCACTATATACAAGAATTGTTAAGGAAAAGGTGAAAGTATACTTACCACACTCCTATTAGACCTTAGCTTAAAATCTGAAAATTTATATATGAAATCTCTTATTAGGCCAGCCATGAGCATAAAACTCAAAGGAAACCTTATTTCCTTCTAACCAAACAAAGTGTCACAAGTGTGTGTGTGTTCTTCCTAAACTTGCATGGATTTAGTCACTAACCTTCTCCAATGAATTGGTCACCTCAACACTCTTGCTCTTTGGCTTCACTACTATAGGGTTCTTCAAATTATGTGGTGAAAAGAGAAGAAGCAAAAGTAGAAGTGACTTGAGTGAGTTTGGCCGAGAGGTGGAGAGGAAATGGGATAGGAGAGTGTTTGCATGTGTCCAAGTGAATTGAGCTTAAGCGAATTGCCTAAGGGGTCACACGGCCAGCTCTCTTTCCTAGGGTTTTTGGTACACCTTCCACCATACTTAGGTATGGTTAATGATAGATTGGGTGATTGACAACTCTAGGCCACTCCAAGATCAATCTAGGCCATGCCTTGGTGGATTTTCTTTTCTCTTTCTCCTTCATATGGTCGGCGGCTTCTTGGTGCTTCTAGCATCCATTTTCTTGCTTTTCACTCAATCATCATTCCCCTATCCTCTCATGTGTCCATCCAAGTGATCCCAAAGCCATGCTTTTTGGAATTTGAGCAAGGCATAATCTGGCCAAATTAAGCTCCACCGAAAATCCACCTTGATCATTTCCTAGTTTTTGTCATTTCAATCACCTATACCCACACCATACCTCTCTTCACATCACCATACCTTCTTACACATGTACTTTATTCACTTACACACTCTTCTCCTTTTGTCCTATCACTTGTTGGTGGCTATACCCCATGAGATTCTCCAAATGCACCCCACGGATTGCCTTCCACCGAAACCACCAAGCTCCTTCCATCCATGCTTCTCCTCATGCCATTTGTCACTTCCCTACACACCATGATCTCAATTGGCAAGTCAAGGGATGGTGTCTTGTACCTACAAGATTCCATGGTAGGAAAATCATTTCATTTGATCCTACACTCAATCCTACATGGCATGTATCCAACTACTAGTCAACCTCCACCAACTAGGATTTTCCTACAAGTATTTGGATAATTTTCTAGGATTTTTCTTCAATTGACAAGTGTCTCTACTATGGGCTTGATGGGCCATGGGCTCATTCTATGGGCTTTTGGACTCACCATTGCTCTCTTGGCCCATTTACTTGATCCATTCCTCAAAAGTTTCATTCCTAAGCCCATCTCTTCAAAGCCTATTTTGTTCTTTCACCAATTACTACTAATCTTGTGTATTAACCTTTAATTAACTAATTAAATTAAGATGAATATTTTTAGGGCTATTACAGTTGGACTCATTGGTATTCCAATTACCTTCGTACATTCCATCTCAAAATTTTTGAGTAACTCTTTGATATATTTTGACCGATTAATGAATGTTCCACTTTTTACTTGCTTGATTTGCAATCCAAGAAAGAAGTTAAGTTCTCTCATCATGCTCATTTCAAATTCTTCTTACATACACCCAAGGCGTAATGTGATAACCCGAATTTTTTTAAGTATCCATTTAATTTTCATATTTGACATGATTATGTTTCTTTAAGATTATTTTAAGGAACCATTGGAATTTTGATATTTGTATATAGTTTTTATAAGTCTTTTATTGGTATTGGAGAAACATTATGGGAGACACTAAATAGGATAAGAAGATATGGTTTCTAAATATTCAAGGTAATATTGTATAGAAATTGAAGGAAATTTACAAAGGAAGTTAAGTAGTATGAGTAAGGAATATACCCTAATATTTTTAGATTAGGCTAATATAGACAGTTTCAACGTCCTTTAGTTATATGGATATAAATTACTCATTTTATCTCGGATTGAGATGATTCAAGATAATTCAGAAAGTTAAGAGGAATACCTACAATTCTTATGCTTTTAGTTTTAAGAGATATGGATTTAATCAAATACGAAATTGAGATTGAGGTGACAGATCTGAATTGGATAGATAGACATTGACTTGGAGTTGACTATTGACTTTGATTAAGATTAAACTTTTGATATATTTTCTCAATTATCCTAAGATCTTGACAAGTGTATAGAAATATGTCAAATGAGAAAATTTTATTTAGTAAGTTTCGTGTGAAACAAGAGGGGTCAATTATCAAACAGTTGGTGTGCCGGGATTGGTACTCTCAGGCTTATCTATTGACTTTCAGTAGAAAGCTTAAACTTTGTCATATGATCTCCAAATGAAGTGATTCTAGTTGGTATAGAACTTTAATAAGTATACCTAGTACTTTGATGTTTTGGAGTTTTGAATATAAGTAATGGATCAAGGACAAAATCTAGTATGAAGTGTACGGACAAGAATATGAGTCAACGGTAACCAACTTAAATGAGTTGCCTTATATTTGGCCATGTGACAAAAATTGAGATTGACTACCAAACTTTCTGAGGTCTTGACATGTGTGGGAATATGTGGCAACTTGATAAGAATTCATCTAGAAGTCTTGGTGGGTAAGAAAACAAAGGAAAATAATTGGAGAACTTGGATTGGCTGTTCTCGAAAAGTTTTGATGTGTTTCAGTGAATTAAGAATATATATATCCTTTGATCTCGGAATAAGGTGATTCAAAATTCTATAGAACCCTTAGAGGAGGATATAAAACTTTCATATTTTTAGGTTTTGGAGAATCAAAGTGGATTAATAGGTTATTGGGACTAGAAGTGGATTGACCTAAATAGAACGTAAACTGAAGCCTGAGAATAAAAGGCTCCTCCGACTTACCTTAGGAGCTTAAATCTGATTGGGTCTCTCCATTTCTACCTTCTAGACATGTGTGTGGAGGTAGGTTTCATGTGGTAGAAAAGTTTCTAGAAGTATAATTTTCCTATAACCAGGGAGGAACCAAATAGCCAAATGACAACTCGTAGATGATATTTTGAGATTTTGTTACTTTTTCCTTTCATGTGCTGGAATGATCCTAGCCATTGATCAAGATATGTATACAAGTGGTACAACCATGACCTTCGGATGAGAATATCACCAACAAAACCTAAGATCTAGAGGTGATGATGAGCCTAAGGTAACAAAACACACACACACCACAAAAAGGAAAGAACCGGTTACCTTGAAGAATTCTCTATCCTCTTATGCCTAAGTGTCGCCCCTTGATGAGTGCATAAAAATGCACTCTAAATACCCTATTTAAATGATAAAAGAAAAGTGAAAATAATGATATAACTCAATATAGTTAATTTTATAGTCATTTATTTTGAGATGGACATGAGCATGATTTAATATATTCAAGTCTCAAATAAATACAAATAGAAACACATGAGGTTAATTTATTAAATAGGTCCTATGAATTTCCACATTACAAATAAGCCATTTAAATTTCCTTGCATTTTAAAGAGCTAAGTTATTAATTGATTTAGTTTATTTTCTAGTTGGCTATATGAGGTAAGTGACAACTCAATTAATTTACCACATTTTTACCTCATACACTTCTTAATTGAACTTAGTACATGGCAAGACTTGGGAAGAAAAAGCAAGTAGAGCACAAAGTCAACTTATCAAGAGAATTACAAGCCACATGAAGGATTGAAGCAAAGCAACCAGCTACATGCATATTCGGTTGACTCACTTGAAAACAATTATACTTGCTAGTAGAAGTATTTCAGCCGAAAGGAATAAAGAGGAAGCAAAGCAACACATGACAACTCAATGAAGCCTAGCAGCCAAAACACATGCATGGAAACTCTTCTAGCTGGTAGCAAAATAATTAAGGGCTGGACACATACATGACTCAAATCTTTGAGTTGGAATTGTTGATCAAAAGACATGGAAACAAAAGGATTGAAGCAAAGCTGGAAACAAATTTCACTTAAAAATCCATTTGGTGCTTCAAACTATCCAAACCGACATGATCAATTCAATTGAAACATAAACCGGTGCCTACAATTCAATTCCATCTAAATGCAATCAAATGCAATCAACACACGACAACACACGGAAAAACAAATGGGGATGATAGAAGAAAAATAACATACAGTACTTTGAAGTGCCAAAACCAATCGGTGCCTCAAAATTATTTCCAAACCGACAACTCAATTGAAGCATACATCAAGTGCCTACTTCCATTACAATGAAAATTCCATCCAAATGCAAACACTTGAAACAAACACAAGCTAACACATGGCAACACAAGGGAGGAAGCAAAGTGGTACACGGCATTTCAAAACCAAAATTAGATTTGGTGCTTCAAATTATCTTCTACAAACTGACAATTCAATTGAAGCTCAAGCCGGCACCGACTTCCATTTTAATACACCTCCATCTAATTTCAAACACTTGAAGCAACACATGGTAATACAACCGAAAGGAATAAAAAGAAATCAAGACATACACGGCACTTTACTTCTTCAATCTTTGAAGATTGTTTCACATGCATGCAAAACAGCACATGGCACTTTATCATAGAATTAAACTTACAACAAATAAAGAGAAGAACCACATAAATACATACACCTCATTCCACTTCATTCTCAGCCGACCAAAGGTATCCCATGCATAGATAATTTCAAACCACATATTAGACATCAATCGGTAAACGGTTATGTCTAATTATGATTTTGGTTAGGCAATTTGGATGGAAATATCTATATATATGGATCCAAAGTAAAAGGAAAGAGTGTGCTTGGAGACTTGAAGAACCATTTTAGAGAGCTTGAGAAAAGAAAAGAAAAACCAAAGAAGAAGAGAAAACATGGCCGGTTCTGTTATCGGTTCTGTTGGAGAATTTTTGTTAGATATTTTCAATATGTGTAACTAAATTCTCTAGTAGAGCTATGGATGAATTTGTATATATGATGGTATTTGAAATTGTTTTTGATCCATATATGTGAGCTTTAAATATTAAACGTTTTTGTTTAATCATTCGCAATCTATTATAAATATTTTCGTCACCAAATAATCTTAAAATTTATTTCATTTATAGATTCTATCATGCTTTTTCTATTAAATGGAATAATCCTTTGATTATGTTTGGTTCAATTGGTTATTTATATTAATTTAATTTTCTGCTGCAATATTACTCAACGAGTATATTGTCAACGTTGAATTTCCTTAATATCGATAACAATTTCGGTTCTTATATTGCGACGAATGATCTTTCGAAAGATTATATTTGATTTAAATCTGATTATTAATGTTTTATCTTCCGATTAAAAATTTGAACGTAGAATTTTCATTTGAGTTATTAATGAATCGAAAATAATTAAAATATCAATTATATACAAAGGATTCCCGATGCTCTACTTTTCATCTCATTTTTATACTTTTCAAACTACTCATTTAGTTTTAATTCATGTCATACTTCAATAATCACTTTTTATACCAATCTAATTTTTTTTTTTACTTCGTTACTAGTCTTCAATTTTTCAATCCATTTCCCTATAAAATCGACACCCCAAAGCTATACTGCAAACAACTGCATTATTCTTTGGGCGTATTCAAATTTTGGAGTCGTTGTCGAGGAGATGGTAGAAGAATTTGTAGTTTTTTTTCAGTAGTTTGTATATATAAAAAAAAACGTTAACTTTGTTCATTTTCTTTTTATCTTTCTACATCTTTATTTTATTTTACTTTTTCTTTTCATAATTATTTTTTTAGTATTACGCTTTTCTTTACTTTGCATGCGCAGGTACAAAGACGCTTTTGGACGGTTTGCTAGTAGGCCTGTGCTAGAATCAGATTCAGAATCTAATTTTTCTAATCGCTTGTTTGATAATTCTTCCAATTCTGACGCGATAAGTGAACACGCGGACCAGCCTATTAGAACCCTCCAAGATTTTCTTTATCCCGCACGAACAGCCACACCATCCTGTATTATGTTCTCACCTAATGTTCGTCAAGTAGATTTCAAAACAGGAATGATACAATATTTTCGACTTTCCATGGTTTAGAAAATGAAAATCACTATGTTCATATTAGAGAATTTGAGGAAGTAGTTGTAACATTCTACAGTCAAAATACCACTGACGACACGGTAAGGCTAAAGTTCTTTCATTTTTCTTTGAAGGATAAAACTAAGAGTTGATTGTACTCACTAAGACCACGGTCTATTGGAACATGGAGTGAGATGACTCAAGTGTTTTTCAATAAATACTTTCCCCAACATAAGACCAATGCATTAAAAAGACAAATCTCCACCTTTGCACAAAAGGATAATGAGACTTTGTACCAGTCTTGAGAAAGATTTAAGGAATTGTTGAGTATATGTCCCCACCATGGATATGAGAATTGGTGCTTAGTGAGTTATTTCTATGAAGAGCTTATATCCAGGGAACGTCAATTTGTGGAAATGATGTGCAATGGAGAATTTTTACAAAAAAATCTTGATGAGGCCATAGAGTACCTCAATGAGCTTGCTAAAAAAGCTCATATTTGGACTGGACTTAGTGCTACAGATAGTACAAATAGGTCACGACCTACAGGAAACCCGAGTGGTAGCATTTAACATCTAAGGGAGGAGGATAACCTTAAGGCTAAGGTTGAAATGCTCACCAGAGAATTAAAGTTATTGAAAACCAAAAACTCAAAACCAACACACATAGCTAATCTTGCAGAATCTTTTGGGCCGTGTGTTGTCTGTGGTGGAATAGATCATCATGCCCAAGAGTGTCCTACACATACTAACATGAATGGTATGTATGAAAAATAAGGTAATGCTTTGGGTATGTACAAAAAACCCTTCACACCTTGCTCTGAAACCTACAACCTAGGATGGCGTAATCATCCCAACTTCAGCTGGAAGTCTGAAAACCAGCAGCCTGCATAACCCTTTAGGTTATATCCTACATCATACCATGCACCTCAATCTTCTAGAAATTCTTTAGAAGATACTTTGTATACTTTTATTGAAATACAGGATAAGACTAATCAGAAATTTGAATTTTTGATTACGTAAGTTGTTGAAGAAAATAAGGAAATAAAGAGTCAGGTGTCTAAAATATTGACTTCTTTGACTGTGAATGAGAAATGTAAGTTTCCTTCTCAAGCTCAGTCTGTACCTCTTTGTCAACATATGGCACAAGGAGATCTTAAGGACGTAAACGTCATTGTGACACGAAGTAGTAAGTCTCTACGTGATCCAATAATAGACAAAACAAATGATGTAGAGAAAGATCAAGATAGCAGCAGTCCTGAGCTACCTAAAGAACTTGAGGTAACAAAACCTGAGGAACCCGAGGTAACAAAAAATCCTATTAAGGTACCTTTTCCTCAAGCATTAAAGTCAAGCAAACAAACTTTGGATCATAACAATGATATTTTGGAAAATCTTAGACAGGTAAAAGTTAATCTTCCTCTTTTGCATGTAATTAAACAAGTTCCTACTTACGCAAAAATTCTCAATGATTTGTGTACAGTTAAGAAGAAACATCACGCGAAGAAGACAACATTCTTGACCGAGCAAGTTAGTGCTCTAATTGAACAGCGGATTCCCCCTAAGTACAAGGATCCTGGATGTCCAAGTATCACATGCAACATAGGAAATCATGAACTTGGACAGGTCTTGCTAGATTTAGGGGCTAGTGTAAATTTGATATAATATTCTATTTATTTGCAATTGGGATTGAAAGAAATCAAACTAACTTCTGTGGTATTGCAATTGGCTAATCGTTCAGTTTGAGCACCACAGGGTATAGTAGAGGATGTTTTAATTCAAGTTGACAAATTTTATTATTCTATTGATTTCTTAATTCTATATACTAGTTCTGCTGTAGAAACCACTTCTAAAATTCCATTAATTTTAGGTAGACCTTTTCTTGCTACTTCTAATGTGCTTATCAATTGCATAAATGGATTGATGAAACTCTCTTTTGGCAATATGACTCTTGAGGTAAATATTTTTCATATTGAAAATAGCCAGAAAAGGACGTCGAGTGTCATTAGACGTACATGATTGACTCACTCATAGAAAGGGAAGTTCTTACAACTCATGATTTAGATCCCTTTGAATACTTTATTGTTAATTCTGAATTTAATCCTATAAGTGATTCATCTGATGTAGTTGACATTTGTGCTATTTTTGAAAAAACTCATGATTATAGCACATAGGCATAGCAACCAAAGTTTGAGAAGTTGTCTGAAAAAAGAGAAAGACAGATTCTTTCAAGTAGGGAAGCCCCTAAAGTTGAATTAAAATCCTTACCTAAGGGTTTAAAGCATGTTTTCCTTGGTCCAGGTGATACTTTTCTTGTTATTATTTCATCTGAATTATTTGAGTCTCAAGGTGAGAAATTAATTCAAATTTTATGCAAGAATAAAGCAGCCTTAGGATGGAGTATTGCTGATATAAAAGGTATTAGTCCCCTGGTTTGTACTCATAAAATAAATTTAGAGGAAGGAACTAATCCTCAAATAGACCCTCAACGTAAACTTAATCACACAATGAAAGAAGTTGTGAAAAATGAAGTATTGAAACTATTAGATGCAAGAATGATATATCCTATTGCTGATAGTAAATGGGTAAGTCCTACGCAAGTTGTTCCTAAAAAGTCAGGGGTAACTGTAATAAAAAATGACCTCGGAGAGTTAGTCCCTACAAAATTGGTCACTGGTTGGCGGATGTGCATTGATTACAGAAAATTAAATACTGCCACACGAAAAGACCATTTTTCGCTTCCTTTTATTGATCAAATTCTTGAGCGGGTGGCTGGTCATCCTTTTTATTGCTTTCTGGATAGTTATTCTAGTTATTATCAAATTGAAATTGCATTAGAAGACTAGGGTAAAACCACTTTTACTTGTCCTTTTGGTACTTATGCTTTCTGCAGAATGCCATTTGGACTGTGTAATGCTCCATCTACTTTTCAACATTGCATGATGAGTATTTTTAGTGATATGGTTGAAAAGTGTATGGAAGTTTTTATGAATGACTTGACTGTTTTTGGATATTCTTTTGATGTATGCTTAATGAGTTTAGAAAGAGTACTAACTCATTGTGAAGAAAAAGAATTGATTTTAAATTGGGAAAAATGTCACTTTATGATACCTTTAGGTATTGTTTTAGGGCATATTATTTCTTTCAATGGAATGGAAGTTGATCAATCAAAAGTTGAATTAATCTCTAAATTGCCTATACCTAGAACAGTTAAGGATATAAGATCATTTCTTGGTCATGCGGGCTTTTATAGGAGATTAATACAGAATTTTCCTGCCATATCTAGACCACTATGTAACCTGCTAACTAAGGATGCCCCATTTGAATGGACACAGGCTTGTCAAGAGGCTTTTAAAGCATTAATTGGCAAGCTTACTTCAGCACCCATAATGCAACCACTTGATTGGAATTTACCTTTTGAAATTATGTGTGATGCTAGTGATTTTGCTGTAGAAGCTGTTCTTGGACAACGAAGAGAAGGGAAACCTTTTGTTATTTACTATGCTAGTCAAACTCTAAATAGTGCCCAAATGAATTACTCCATCACTGAAAAAGAGTTGCTAGCTATAGTATTTGCTTTGGATAAATTCCGCGTTTATTTGATTGATTCTCCTATTATTATCTCTACAGATCATGCAGCCCTTAAGTACCTTCTTACAAAGAAGGATGCTAAGGCACGATTAATATGATAGATTTTGCTTTTGTAAGAATTTGACATTACCATCAAAGACAAAAAAAGAGTGGAGAACGTAGTGGCAGACCATCTCTCTAGACTCACATTCGAGGACACTTCTGACCTCATGCCAATCAAAGATGATTTTCTCAATGAGCATTTACTTTCTATTACTTCTCTTCCATGGTTTGCTTATATTGTGAACTATTTAGCTGCAGGTGAAATATCAAAGAATTTTAGCACCCAAGACAAAAGGAAATTCATGATTGAGGTACGAAAATTCCACTGGGATGATCCTTACCTTTTTAAATACTGTCCTGATCAAATTTTAAGGCGTTGTATCCCTGATGAAGAGATTGCAAGCTTTTTGAAATTTTGTCATTCCCAAACTTGTGGTGGCCACTTTTCAATGAAGAAAACTGCTGCAAAAATCCTGCAGTGTGAATTTTATTGGCCCACCTTGTTTAAAAATACAAATATCTATTGTTGCTCATGTGAAATATGTCAAAAGTTAGGAGTTATGACCCGTCGTAATATGATGCCCTTAAATCCAATTTTGGTTATTGAAATTTTTGACTGTTGAGACATTGATTTTATGAGACCATTTTCTCATTCTTTTGGATATTTATATATTATTGTGACAGTAAATTATGTGTCAAAATGGGTAGAGGCAGCACCATGCAAGACCAATGATAACAGGACGGTAATTAAATTTCTCAAAGAAAATGTATTATCTCGATTGGGTACCCCACGTACTATCATTAGTGATCGAGGTACGCATTTTTACAACCATTTTTTTGAAGCTTTAATGAGAAAATATGGGGTGATACATAAAATTTCTACTGCATATCACCCTCAAACAAGCGGACAGGCTGAACTTGCAAATAGGAAAATTAAACAAATTTTAGAAAAAAGAGTCAACCCGGATCGAAAAGATTGGTCTTTAAGACAGATTGATGCGCTTTGGGCTTACCGTACAACTTTCAAAACTCCCTTAGGCATGTCACCTTATAGACTTATTTTTGGAAAACCTTGTCACTTGCCCGTGGAGCTCGAGCATCGAGCATATTGGGCCATTAAACATTTTAATTTTGACTTGGAAAAAGCAGGAAAACTTAGAAAATTCCAATTGACAGAATTAGAAGAATTGAGAAATGATGCTTATGAAAACTCCAAGATCTACAAGGCTAAAATGAAAGCATTTAATGATAAAAATATTTTGAGAAAAACATTTAAGCCTAATGATCGAGTATTTTTATATGATTCAAGACTCCATAAACATTCAAAAAAACTTTGATCTAGATGGACCGGCCTTTTTATAGTAAAAAACGTTTTCACAAATGGGGCGGTAGAAATAGAAAATCCAAAAGATGGAAGTATTTTCAAAGTAAATGGTCAACGCCTCAAAATCTTAATTGATAGACAAATTTCGAAAGTGGAAAACATTCCACTTATGGACCTAGTATATCAATCTTGACTATCTCCAGATATGTTTTTCTTTCATTTTCTTTTTGTTTATTGTTTACTTTATTTTGTTATAGGTTAATTTTATTTTGATAAATGCCATCTTTGAAGCCAAGCAAGCCACCCACATCCCACATCAGGTGTATTCTACCTTATTTAGTTATTCAATTCTAAATCTTAAATATTGAGGACAATGTTTCATTTAAGTTGGGGGGTGCGAATACAAATCTGATATTTAAACTTTGTGGCATATATATATATATATATATATAATCTGTTATTTAAACTTTGTGGTATATATCAAAAAAAAAAAAAATATGTCACACAAGCATCTTTTCACACATGATATTCATGCTCATTCATAACCATCTTGGTGAATTCAACAAACTCATCTAAAATCATTTTGCTAAGGCATCCACAGAACTATTTATGCACTTATCCAAACTTTGTGGTAATATGGTGATTTGACACATGTAACTAGAGAATAATTTTGCTTAAGTATCCATGTGAATTTTGGTGAGAATTGAGAGCTTACAAATACAGTAATTGTGATAAGTATTCATTGATTTGTTGAATTGGACACTTCTTTTGAAAATATCATTACATGGTTTGTGGTAAGATGGTAGATATACTTGGGATATGACAAAAATCAACTTAGGATTAACGTTTAAGGCTTTCAAGTTGACCCTTTTTATCATAGACCCCTAGCAGCCAATTTTGAGCCAATATACACATGGCCTTTTTCCTTTCATACCTACATCATCCATACCTCTCCACATTGGAGTATAACTTATACACTAATTTTTCCTACCGTTTTACTTCCAAGTGTGTACTAGGTATGAAATTTATTATATATAAAAAAAATGACAAAAATGACATGGTGCTAGATGTATCCATCAAATTATTCATAAAAGAGTTCATCAAATTGCGAAGACACTAGTGGCAAAAGAAGAAAAGAAAAGCATTCTTAGTCAAATATCTGAAAAGTTGAAAAGTACATCAAAAGAGAAGTATAGTCTACTGAGAAATTTAATATATTCCCTTTTGTGTATACTTAGAAGTTTCTGAAACCTCTTCACCCTTTCCTTCTTATAGCCAAACCTAAGCCACATTACAACCCTTTATGTTGATTATTTCGATCTTAAGTATGTTTGTGGAAAGAATGGTGGAAATCTCATTTGTTAGTATTCCTATCATAAGATCAATATTTGCTTGTTGCTTATATATAATTGCCTGAATTTCCATGAGAGTAAGTGTAAACCGTTGTCAAATTTCATAAAGAGAATCCTTGCACAAAAACACTTATATACCCGTGAGATATAGAGTTGAACATTTTGCTTAAGATATTCCTACTATTGTATGTGTTGAAACCTCTGATTTTGATAAAAAAAAAAAATAGTTTGGAACACATACACACTCTGTAAATTGATATGTGAGAATTACTTGTGAAAAGGTTATTAAATTCCTAAGATTGTTTTGATATTTGAATTTGGAAAATGTGTTTAGATGGCCCCTATGTGTGATTTTCTCAACATTTTGCATGAAAATTTCTAAGGACTAGCAATGAGTAAGTTGGGGGGTGTGATGAGTGCACAAAAATACACTCTAAATATCCTATTTAAATGCCAAAAGAAAAGAGAAAACAATGATATAACTCATTTTAGTTAATTTTATAGTCATTTATCTTGAGATGGACATGAGCATGATTTAATATATTTAAGTCTCAAATAAATACAAATAGAAACATATGAGTTTAATTCATTAAATAGGTCCTATGAATTTCAACCTTACAAATAAGCCATTTAAATTTCCTTGCATTTTAAAGAGCTAAGTTATTAATTGATTTAGTTTATTTTCTAGTTGGCTATATGACGTAAGTGACAACTCAATTAATTTTCCACATTTTCATGGAGCATTTTTACCTCATACACTTCTTAATTGAACTTAGTACATGACAAGACTTGGGAAGAAAAAGCAAGTAGAGCACAAAGTCAACTTATCAAGAGAATTACAAGCCACATGAAGGATTGAAGCAAAGCAACCAGCTACATGCATATTCGGTTAACTCACTTGAAAACTATTATACTTGCTAGTAGAAGTATTTCAGCAGAAAGGAATAAAGAGGAAGCAAAGCAACACGTGACAACTCAATGAAGCCTAGCAGCCAAAACACATGCATGGAAAGTCTTCTAGCTGGCAGCAAAATAATTAAGGGCTGGACACATACACGGCTCAGATCTTTGAGTTGGAATTGCTGATCAAAAGACATGGAAACAAAGGGATTGAAGCAAAGCTAGAAACACATTTCACTTAAAAATCCATTCGGTGCTTCAAAGTATCCAAACCGACATGATCAATTCAATTGAAACATAAACCGGCGCCTACAATTAAATTCCATCTAAATGCAATCAAATGAAATCAACACATGGCAACACATGGCAAAACAAATGGGGATGATAGAAGAAAAATAACATACAACACTTTGAAGTGCCAAAACCAATCGGTGCCTCAAAATTATTTCCAAACCAACAACTCAATTGAAGCATACATCAAGCGT
The DNA here is from genome assembly GCA_036898215.1 of Platycarya strobilacea. Taxonomy (NCBI): domain Eukaryota; kingdom Viridiplantae; phylum Streptophyta; class Magnoliopsida; order Fagales; family Juglandaceae; genus Platycarya; species Platycarya strobilacea. The sequence goes on along the minus strand of CM072546.1, from coordinate 18,624,024 downwards.
CTACTTCCATTACAATGCAAATTCCATCCAAATGCAAACACTTGAAACAAACACAAGGTAACACATGGCAACATAAGGGAGGAAGCAAAGTGGTACACGGCATTTCAAAACCAAAATTAGATTTGGTGCTTCACATTATCTTCTCCAAACCGACAATTCAATTGAAGCTCAAGCCGGCACCTACTTCCATTTTAATACACCTCCATCTAATTTCAAACACTTAAAGCAACACATGGTAATACAACCAAAAGGAATAAAAAGAAATCAAGACATACACAGCACTTTACTTCTTCAATCTTTGCAGATTGTTTCACATGCATGCAAAACAACACATGGCACTTTATCAGAGAATTAAACTTACAACAAATAAAGAGAAGAACCACATAAATACATACACCTCATTCCACTTCATTCTCAGCCGACCAAAGGTATCCCACGCATAGATAATTTCAAACCACATATTGGACATTAATTGGTACACGGTTATGTCTAATTATGATTTTGATTAGGCAACTTGGATGTAAATGTCTATATATATGGAACCAACGTAAGAGGAAAGAGTGTGCTTGGAGACTTGAAGAACCATTTTAGAGAGCTTGAGAAAAAAAAAAGAAAAACCAAAGAAGAAGAGAAAATATGGCTGGTTCTATTATAGTTTTCGTTGGAGAATTTTTGTTACATATTTTCAATATGTGTAACTAAATTCTCTAATAGAGTTAGGGATGAATTTTTATATATGATGGTATTTAAAATTATTTTTGATCCATATATGTGAGCTTTAAATATTAAACTCTTTTGTTTAATCATTCATAATCTATTATAAATGTTTTCGTCACCAAATAATCTTAGAATTTATTTCATTTATAGATTCTGTCATACTTTTTCTATTAAATGGAATAATCCTTTGATTATGTTTGGTTCAATTGGTTATCTATATTAATTTAATTCTCTGCTGCAATATTACTCAACGAGTATATTGTCGACGTTGAATTTCCTTAATATCGATAACAATTTCGGTTCTTATATTGCGATGAATGATCTTTCGAAATATTATATTTGATTTAAATCTGATTATTAATATTTTATCTTCCGATTGAAAATTTAAATATAGAGTTTTCATTTGAGTTATTAATGAATCGAAAATAATTAAAATATCGATTATATACAAAGGATTCCCGATACTCTACTTTTCATCTCATTTTTATACTTTTCAAACTACTAATTTAGTTTTAATTCACGTCATACTTCAAAAATCACTTTTCGCACCCTTCTATTTTTTTTACTTCGTTACTATTTTTCAATTTCTCAGTCCATCTCCCTGTGGAATCGACACCCCAAAGTTATGCTACAAACGATCGCATTATTCTTTGGGCGTAATCACCCCTCATACTATATATACATGTAATGGCTTCTGTTCATCTATTTTTGGTGATAAAACACAGTCATAGTGAGAAATCCCTACAAAAATTTACCCAAAATTCACTCACTTCACCTAAACCTCTAAAGGGAGCTAAGTGAGAGCATATGAGGAAAAATGATACAAGATCAACTCTAGACATCTAATTTAGCTTTGAAATTTTTTTAAGTGCACTATTTAACATAATTTTGGTGTAGTATAAGTAGTTTGATTTATAGATTTAATTTGATGTTTGTTTTAGCTTAAACATTGTTTGAGTGGTAGATTGAAAGCTTTTGACTTATGGAGTGGTTTTTGTTATGGAAAAATGCTAAGAAAAATTTTAGAACCTTAGGAATAAATCTTATGATTATATTTTAAAAATGCATGTGAAAATATGAGGTCTTGATTTAAAAAAAAAATGATACCCTAGCTAATTTCAGTTTTAAAAAGGGGTAATGTTGACAGATTTAACATCTTATCGTAGATTGGTTATAATTTACTAGTGTGACGTCAGAATTGAATAATGCAAGAGGCTATGGAAAGATAAGACAGATATATACAACTTTTATATTTTAAATTTTAAGAGATAAGAACCCTATAAAGGTCGAATTTGGGATTAAAGTGACAAAACAAAGTAGTTATAGACTTCAAAGGGTGTATTTCTTTTATACTAAACTTTTAATGAATTATTTGAACGAGATTTTTAACAAGTATGGTAAGTTTAAGAATTTCAATATACTAGGATAACTTTTTAAGAATTATTATGCTGGAAAGATAAAATAATGCTAATAAAATTATATATATATATATAAGAGAAATATTCAAGAAAACTTATAAATATGTTGAAGTTGTGTAATTATGAAATCTTGGTTTAATTTTAATAAGTTAAATAAATAAATAATTAAGATGAAGTTTTTCATGCAATTCGACCAGTCTAGTTTAATAAGATTATAATATTTTATTTAATTTTGTATGTATCAATCATTAAGTTTTGACACTACAAAATTTAGGTGACGTATGTGCGTGTAGGTTTTTGTGATATATTTTTTTATGTCATATAATTTATGAAAACATAAAATATGCATGTCATAAGTTTAAATTTATGTGTATATTGTATTTCGTCATATGCATGTATCGTCATAAGTCATGAAGTCTATTTTAAGAAAATATGTTAAGAAAACTTTAAGAGAACATGATAAGACTTAAGTCACGTCATGATGGGGATGACAATGCGTAACGTTTGGAAAATTGATGTTATTTGATAAGTTAAGAGTCGTGTCACGATGGGGATGGAGATACGTAACACCCGAACGACTGACATGACTATCAGGGATAGCGATACGTAACGCCTTCTATGTTAAGTATTTTCCATGTCACAACAAGGATAACAATATGTAGTGCCCGGAAGACTGACACGAGACTCATCACGATGATACGTAATGTCCGGATGATTGATGAGTTATATGTATGGATAAGCTGACGTGTCATGCTAAGTAAGCCTGATGGAGACGACAATATGTAACGTCCATCGAGAATAAGAGATAAGTAAGACCCGATAAGGATGGTGATACGTAATGACTGTCGATGGTAAGCATCAAATAAGACCCATAAGATTAAGAAATTAGATGGAAAATATAAGTTTTAAATATAAGATGGTGGGTCCAAGTAAAGTCTAAATTTGTATGGGAAGAGTGGTCATTGATATGCATAAGTCTCATAAAGTATTTTCATAAGCTATAGGTCTGTAATCATTGCTATGTATCATAATTTATGATATTATCTACACCTTATTTTGTTAATTGTGTACTTATTGAGATTTCTTAGAAATCTCACTCTTTTAAGTTTGATCTATAATTCCTTATGGAATGATAGATGTTGTTGTAAGATTAGATAAATTGCAATGAGATTCAGACAGCACAGAAGATTCTGAGGTACCCTGAGGGTCCTACAGAATACTCATCTACAATTGAAATGATCTCTTATGTATATGATTAAGTGGAATAGTAAGATTATTGGATGACGGTGAGATACGGTATTTTGTTTTAAGAAAACTAATTGGATTATGTAAGTCTTGGATACAGTAATTTTTTGTAAATGTGAAGTTATGAAGGTTATAGTTTTACCATACAATGTGATTTATTTATGCAAGAGTTAGATCTCTTTGCATATATTGCAGGTTTACCTCTTTTCGCTGTATTTCACATTGCATTTAATTAGTAAGTTTAGATGCATGCATGCTATTCCTTACGTTTATGTAGGATAAGTAGCATTGTGTTATTTGTTCAGACGCTTTAATTTATGTCTTAATCGAGACAAAAAATCAGGGTGTTACATGTAAGGTCTATAAATACTCCCATGAGAAAAACTTCGTGTGGTGTGCATCATACGGTGACGTGGAGTAGTATTTGTAAGGAGTGCATGTAGAGTGTACTCTATGATGTGAAATGATGCACTGTATGGCGTGTATCATAGGGTGTTGTGGTGTCTTGTATTATAGAGAGAGTGCACGTGAGTGTACCCTACATGGTATTGTATGGATGGAAACGAGTATGGTAGAATGTACTCCATGTGCTATCATGATGCACCGTAAGACATGTTACGAAGATGGATGACTACATGATTGTAGAGCATTGTAACACCCTCTTCTCGTAGGTTAGGAGATGTCACTTAAATTTTTCTAAAACATTTAACCCGAAAAAAAAGAAATTCTTAGTTTTAATAATAGAAAATAAATAACATTTATTCCAAAAGTGAAGTTATAATAAAAATGTCTTTTTGTGACCTTAACTGGACATAACTGAAAATAGCTTGTGTCGTAAGACATTTATTGCTAAAAAAAACATAAGTTTAACTGAAAAATAAAATCAATTTGTTTCATAAAGACACTTATTTTTAATAAATCTTAACGATTTTAAATAGCTGCTCAAATTACTCCTGGCCTGTCTGCTCGTACTGTTTGTCTTCATCACCTGGGTGGTTTTAAAAACAAGAAATAAACTGAAATGAGTCGATGACTTAGTAAATAAATCCATCACAACGTAAGATAATATTATAAAAAGTTTTCATAAAACTTATGCTGAATTTTTAAATATGATTGTACATGTTAATGTTGATGCCATGCATGACTGACTAACTGACTTAAGTGACTGGTCCGAATTAACTAATAGGTTTGACTGATCTAAACTGACTAACTGAATTGATTTAAATGATCTGATTTGGCTGTACTGGTTTAGCAGAACTGATCTAACTGAGTTGATTGGCCAACACACTTAACCCTGTGTGCAAGGTTGTGCACCGGCCCCACGTCCCGCTGCAGCAAGGGGAGCCGCTGATAGTACTCTAACGTACTATGGTGGACCATGCTTAGGTTCGTGGCTTGCACATCCACCTTGCTCTGATATGCATTGGTATCATGCAACTGAAATGGCCATCTGAAATAATTGATTTATTGAACTGAAACTAGCTAAACTATTTTAACTGACTGATTTAACTGGATGACTACTTAATTGATTAATTACTTTTTGATCTGACTTAATTTTATACTTGAACTTAACTCAACTTATGTAACCTATGAGGCATGATATGCATAATACATACTATCATAAATAACTGTAATTCGCTGAGTCTAAACATGATGCTGATGACATGATCGTATGCTGTACTAAATGACATGCTTGCATGATGTGAGGACTATTTGAAAAGGGCTATCAAAGAACTGGCTTTACTAATAATATAAACTAATGTGAGGATCCTAATTTTGTGATCAAATTTACTTACCTCGTAGCGTTGCTTCCTAAATTCTCCTTCATAGTTCGATGATACCTATACGAAGTTATTAAATCGTCACTAACATTTCTAAAAGTAACATGCTAAATTGTTGTACTTAATTAATACATATCGTGAAAAAAAATAATATAATACACATTATTCTTCATACAAAAGACATTACATACTAATATAATAAAATAAAATATTTATAAAATATTTTACATTAAAAATATGCTTTAGAAATACAATCAAAGCTATATTCAATAAGTCAGATATTTCTATTTATTTGAAATAATTAATGAATATTCTATTAATATAGAAATCACTGAATACTTATATTTTAAAATATTTAAATACTAATAACATATTAAAATATAGAAGATACTTTGAACTATATTCATGTTCTATCAAAATAAGTTGTGAAAATCTAAATCCTTAAAATAGGTTTACCTTTTTATAATTACTGTAATCCAATCTTACAATAAATCTATCAATATCATATAATTATTAAAACAACATTATCATGTATAGTTTTTCAATTATAATCTACCAAATAATATATCAAAATCTATAAGGATAATATTAAAGATTTATTTCATTTAATAGACATTAAACTTAAAGTGTTTAAATCAAGGTTAAACTGTCTACTATATAGTACTAAAATAAAATCTTACAATTTAATCAAAACAAAATATAAGTAATTTACAAATATAGGTTTATGGGTTAACATAAATCATACCCACGTAACATAAAACATTAACTGAAAAATATATGAGTGTTATGAAACTTAAAGAAAGGAACTACTATTGTAAAAGAGAAATAAGAAATTCTTTCTGAAACTCTTAAGAACTGAAACTTTCTTTCTCTCTCTATATTTTCTTATGAATTTCATTACAACTGAATCCCCTATTTATAGGTTTTGAAATTACTATGCAAGTTACTATGCAAGTCACTATGCAAGTCACTATGCGGAATTTAAAATAATAGTGGTGGGGTCATTCACATAATTTTAGTGGTAGGACAGGGGGCGGCTGATAATTTCGTTCGTTTATTACAATGAGTGATTTAATCAAACCTACATAAAACTATTTGAAAAGCATCTGATATGTTATAATTAAAGCTTTAAAGGCTTACGGGCAGGGGCTTGATAGACTTGAAACGAGACACAGCGGAGACCCAAAGAGGGGGGTTTATACGAAAGCAGGGCGCTTATCGAAGGGGAAGAAACGAAGACCACGCTGGTGGTTGATTGTGACCGGAAATGCACTAGGCTTCACTGGGAAGGGTGCTGCGACGCGGACACGAGTGAGAGAGATAAAGAGATGGCTGTAACTGAACCAGAGGGAAGGAGAGGTAGGATCGCATCGGCTTGTTGGAAAAATGAATGGGCTTTTCGGGAATGGACTGGCCGACGCTGCCTGTGCATCGAGGTGATGCTTCGATGTTTTTCCAAAGTGGCTGGAGACGTGTGGTTGCTAGGTGACGGTGGGGAGATTGTTGCTTTGTTTTTGGGATATTAAAACAGAGGATACGAATTTAAAAGAGAGGGGTTGCGTTCACCTCCTGCCATCCGTGACGGTGGCAGTGCTAGACGTCACTAAACGGTGGAGGCTTGATAGTCGACTTCTTCTGATGGTTCCTGCTGCGTGAGGTGATGGTAATGGCTGGTTGGCACCGTCTGAGGCTGATGGCAGTGGCATCGTGTCCTATTGGTACAAATGAAAGGCTTGTGGTTAGGAAGGAGGGGCTCTACTTTCGGTTGGCTGAAACAGAGCACTGCTTGCAGTGTTTCTCGGTGGCTGGCATGGAGGTTTCAGTGGGGTTTTCTGCAGTAGTTCTCGGCATGGTGCAAGGTGGTGTTGTGTGGAGGTTTCATGGTGAAGAGGGGTGGCAGTGATGGTTGCAGCTGGTGGTTTGGGAATGTGAGGGGTTGGCGGCAGTCAATACGATACGTATATTTATAGGCGTTTGGAAACAAAACCCTAGTGACGAAGAAAAGAAGAGACGTGCATGTTGGTGAGAGACATGTGTGAGTGAAAGTGGTCTTGGTTTCGATATAGAGAGGTGATTCAAAAAATAATCTGATCTGTTAATAATTTTAAAACTTATTCAAAATAAATTCCCATCTCAAAACATGCCAAGAAATAATAATAATAATAATAATAACAACAACAATAGTAATAATAATAATAATAATAATAATAAAATAATAATATTAATAATGTTAATAATAAACATGATGATGATGATAAAATACTAACAAATATAATATTTATAATGAAGTTCACATTTAAAAAAAGAACTATTTTTTTATTCTTATTAAATCCTGTCAAAGTGATAATACTAAAAAAATAAAATTGAAATTCTACAATATTATAAAAACAAAAGATCTATATCAATACCCTAATATCTGGGTCGGGATGTTACAAGCATAGAGCGTGATGTAGTGTCGAAAACTGTAGAATAGTGTCCCAGGATGGTTGTGATGTGATCGATAGTCTTAGTGATGAATGTCATTGTATAGTCATTTTATGTCTTGAAGTACGTGCGAAGCGACAGAGTCGCATGGCAATGAAGTGATGGAAACGAGACAGGGTGTCATGATATGACAAGAGTACGTGAAGAACCGTACTCACGTTGAGTTAGAAGTTAGTGTAGGAATCACATAGCGTAATGTGACGTGAAGCGGTAGATTATATTGGAGTAGCTCTATAGTAGTTTCAAATTACATGACACGACGGAGGTATATTTGGGATGGACCTTGTCGTGTTAAGTATTTGGATGAACTTGTAAATGATCGAGAAGTAGGAGAAGTCCTACCACCCAGTATGTAGAAGGTTGATATCGATTATGGTACTTGTTTACACAAGCATGTGATCAACGTATTATACGTTGATCTTAGGTAGAAAAGAGATAGGGTACATATGTATCTAGGGAGACACTTGTACCAGACAAAATTACCATATGTAATGGATACTTTGTTCTGAGTAAGGGTACGCAATGTTAAGTCTTAGAACTTACGTAAAGTCGTGTGGTGTGCATGGGTGAGGATGATGATGGCGATGAGGCATAAGTCTGGATGCAGTAGTGTCAGGTGTACTATACAGTATTGAGTTGCATTATTTGGTCAGCCTAAGTTATGCATCGGGTTAAGATTATTCGGAAGAGATATGGTCTGCAAGCTAATCCCCGAAGATCGAGCATAGTAAGAGTCACGTGAGAGCCTAAAGATAGAGGGGAAGTGTCATAGTATTCGTAAGTAGTTCCCCGATGATCTTAGCATAGTGAGTAAGAACTCTTAGACATGGGGATAATAGAAGAATGTCGTAAGTGAAGTACAGATTCTTTTTAGTTTAATTGCTTGTGTACTAGATAGTTATTGATTCAAGTTATGTTTATGCATGTAGATTGATTGCTATATGACGCGCATGCGACTGGATTGCATGGTATGAGAATAACATGGAGACCAAGTGTTATTCATACACTTATAGAGCTTATCGAAGATTAATAGAGAAAAGATAATAAAACTAAAAATGCTTATATACGTAAATAATGACCAATCTTGGTGTCGTTTTTTATACTCCAAAATATTATAATTGTATGTTTGTGATTGTATGTCTATATGTAGTAATTTGAATGTATTATCTGAAAAATATAAAATGAAACTTGAAATTTTTGTCTCTTGATTTTATAGAACAATGCTATAAACTGATGCTATGCAATGATACTGTACGATGACCCCATGCGATGTTCCTGTATCCCAACGATATTAAGTTGACGAGTATGCGTCTGGTTCATGGATATGCTTTCAAAATGACGTTTTCTATAAATGAACTGACTAAGAATAGAGAAAAAAGAAAAGAAAAGAAAGGAAAGAGAAGAGAAGAAAGAAAAGGAAAAGAAGGAAAAGAAGGAAAAGAAATGAAAGAATGAATGGATGCTATGATGTATGAAAATACGTAAGGGTCATTGATGAACAAAATGAAAGGACATGGCATATTACAATGCTGAAACATAGTGGTTTCCAAACCTGTGGCCACGGGTGGAATTCAGAGTCTAAGAGAAGACCCGAGATCCAAAGGAAGATTTGCTAACCCCCGAACATAGGACATAACAGTGTGCAATGGCCTAGAAAGAAGTGAAAAGAATAAGAATGAATGTCATGTCATGTATGATATTTATGAATGGTTGTTTGCTAGTAGTCTATTAATTGTTTGTAGTTGCTGGTTGTGCTTGTTTGTTGATTAATGAATTGCTTGATTGTTGATTAATGACTTGCTTGTTTGATAATCACTTGATAGTAGTGGCTAACTATTGTGCTTGCTTGATAGTTAATTGCTTGCCTGTTGATTGTTGCTTTTTTTGTTAACGTCTTAACGAATTTGTTAAGAATAAGAAATATCTTCATGATTTAAAAAAAAAAATGAAGGCATTGTAGAGTTATAGTTATGAAAAGGAATGCACAAATTGTCTTGTATGTTTCTACGTATGTATGAGTGATGATTGCATGACTATAAACCTACTTTGTTATATTTTAAATGGTATGAAGTAATACTTACTAAATATTTAACTCATTTTAGTTTTGTGCCCCTTTCTTTCACAGGAGTACGTACTAGGAAAGAGACAGTTCAAAGAGAAGAGTAGACAGTCTAAGCATAAAGAGAAAATATATGAATGACATTTATTATTTATAAATCAAATATTTTTAGCTGTAAACCTCTTTTATTGTAAAAATATATTTTATTTTATAACGTGGAGTATTGCACCCTGGATATGAATTGAAATGTTTTTAAAACAAACAAAATCAGTCATATTTTCTAAAATTGTTTTTGGAAAAAGAAAGCCATGTAAGTATGATTCCACCATTTCCAGTGCGGGGTTACTATAAAATTTGAAATGTTTGATTTAAGAATTTAAATTAAAGAACTAACTTTTGGTTTGTTTTTAAAGATAAGATGAGATAAGATGAAAAAAAAAGTTAAAATAAGAATAAAGTATTATTATAATATATTTTTTTATTATTGATTTTATTTTAGAATTTGAAAAAGTAAAATTTTTTATTTTATTTTGTATGAAAATTTAAAAAAGTATAATCATAAGTTTGAGATGAGATAAGATAAGATAAGTTGTTTTGAAAAAACAAATAAGATCTTAATTTTAAGAATCATATCATTTTAAAATTTAGATAGAAGAACGGATATGGTTAAATTTTAATGGAAAAATAAAGATATTTAATAAAAATAAAAATAAAAAATTGTTAAATAGACTTTAATTGTAATATAAATATGTAAACATGCAAGTACGGTATGCTACAAATGGTCATGACATATTGACAAATTTTAACAAAAACGTGGAACATAAAACAGAGAAAAGACAATTTTACGCGCATGATAAGCTAATTGAACTTAAATTGGACGCAATTGATTAGCCATAACAAGAATTTTATATGTATATGAATGTACTAAGAGAGAAGGCCCGAGGGGGCTTTCGGCTATATTATATGTTGCCACCGGCTTGTTTGAATTTAACAAAGTAATGGCCTTTGTTTATTGTTTTTTACCGTGCCAATTAACGTTTGCGACACCCCCTAAAGGCCAGCATGATCATTCATTCTAACTTGTCTTTTTGAACTTTATAATATGTGAACCGATAAGTCAACCAATAGTATCACGTTGGCCGTGGTTGCTTCCGAGAAACAAAAAAACACCGTACGGCGATTAGAATAGATTAAAATTTAGATGGGAAGGTAAAATGAAGTGAGATGAATTTAATTTATTTTTTAATATTATTATTATTTTAAAATTTTAAAAATATGTATTAAAATTATAAAAAATTATATTAAAATTTATGTTTCATATAAAAATTTTAAAAAATATAATAATAAATTTAAGATAAATTAATAACAACTCGTCTCTCTGCAAATTCAACCGGCCCTAAGAATCTGATAAAAGAGACGTCAAGAGCTGCAGTACCCTGGCGGCGGCCTTTCGATTTCTTTAACGTATTTCCCCCTAAGCAAATCTCATCAATTGCAACTCATTCTACAAAGAAACATTCACTTCATTAATTGTATTTAAATATATTGAGATTCGTCGTCCACTTAATTATTACAAATTGAAGACATATCAGGCCGTAAATTACACGTCAATTTAAGACTGTTTATTCGAGTTTCGACTTAGTCTAGTTTGAATTTAGAGATGAGATGAGTTGAATTTATTTTTTAATATTATTATTATTTTATAATTTGAAAAATGTATATTAAAATTTGAAAAATGTGTATTGGAATTTAAAAAATGTGTATAATAATTCAAACAGGACCTTAGGAACCTGTATATGTAATTCGAGTTTTAAAATCTGGCCGAAAGTACACAAACTGGGTTAAAAACTAGTTTTTGTATCATGCAATGTTTTGAATATCGTATTGGTGAGCATATCGTTCAAAGTACTAGAATGAAATATTTTGATATCGATATTGTTTCGTGTATCGTTTCGTAATAGTCTATACATAAAAAAATTATATATATAAAAATATATAAAAATTATATTTCAAAATAATAGTCAATATATAAATAAATTATATATATAAATATATATGTAAATAATCTAGTCTAAATTAGGATAAACAAATAGGAATAAATAAAATATATGTAAAATTTCGAAATCGAAATACCGGCCAGTACGGCTGAAATCTAGGCCGATACCAAATAGATCCAATTTTTATACCGATAACTGTTTCAGTACGTCACATACCAACCGTACAGGTACGGTACAAAATTCAAATCATTGGTATCACGGCTATTTATATACGAATCGCCTATTCGAACAAAAATGATTCCTAAAAAAGAAATTAATATATATACAATATAATTATATAATATATTTTACAATAAAGTATTAAATAGGAAATAATTCTATAAAGTATTTGTGTATAAATTATTTTACAAAATTCTTTCTTTTTAAAAATTTATTATAACATATATTATATAATCGTATTGTGTGTGTCATTACTCATTTAAAAAACAGAATCTGGATTTCAATTTGTACGGATTTTTAAAAAATTGAAAAAAATCGAACGGAAATGAACTGCAACGTTTTAAAAAATCTGACAAGGTTACGTTTTTATCTGCAACGTACAAATTAACAAGTAATATAAAGGATTGGAACCTATCAAAGTCTACAAATTCAAAGTCTAGCAGGATAAAAATATCATAAATAACTTTAAATTTCAGAAAAATGACTGATATCTCGGGAGAAATATGTAAACCTGACATGAAAAAAAGACATCTAGGTATTTGTTTAAATAACCTTATCTCATTATTATTATTTTTTAAAAATTTTATATAAAATAAAATAAATAATTCAATTTTTTTTAAATTTAAAAATATATTTTTTTAAAAATATCAAAACGAAATTATTCTAAAAAAAAATATTATTATAAAATATTATTTAATTTTTATTTTTTTATCTCATTTTATTTTATCTTACTATGAAAAGAAACCATACCAGTCGTCTTCAAAGAATTTGCCAACAAAGAGACGGGAAGACCTATGTATAACTTGTCAAGCCGCCCAAAAACATGAGTCCCCCCCCCTATTACCATGCCTTTATTATCTATGGAACCAATGTTCATCCAGCCTTCTGATCTAACAGATATAGATTATATATATATCAATCCACGGAATAAATTTATTTGCAAGTTATTAATTAATTTATTTACATATTAATTAAGAATATATATTAATGTTGATCATCATGTGGATCTTAATAATTAATTCCTACTTGCATCAACTTACATGAAAATAAGTAAGTACTTACTGTAATTCATTTTCAAGTCAAGTACTGCATGATTAACACGCTATTAATTACTCTCTTTCTCTCTTTCTCTCTCTCTCTCTCTCTCTCTCTATATATATCATATTAATTTATAAAACAAGCTAAAAATACTAATATTTTTTGTAATCATATTTAATCATGTGACATGCTTGATCTAACATTAACAGTAGTGTGATACACTAATTAGTGTATCAATAAATTGAGGTTAATTCGCAAATAGATAAGTTTTTGATGCACCCATAACTGACACAACTAAACTTGGCTAGCTAATTAGTAATTACAGTACTTTTGAGTTGCTAGTTAATATCCTGGTATCGAGTCATGCGCTTGGTGTGAGTTAAGGGTGCATATATTCAGAAAATATGAATAACATAGATCCATATTTAGGATTCTCATAAAAGGTTAAACATACCTCAATCTACCTGATACATCCAAACACATCTTAATAGGACCACAAATCCCACTAAAAAATATTAACTTACTGCAATTCACAAATAAGTTTAGACTATTTAGGATACTCTTAGCATCCAAATGAATATTACGTATAATGAATATCTTAAGATGCTCTACTTACGTAGCCTTTGCTTAAAGTTTAGTACCAGACTGTAATCTTAGTGATTGAACTACTCAATTGATCTCAAGCTTCAATGGTCCCAAGACTCTTGAATTAATATATGGCGTCTATCATGAACAATTCATCTGTTCTAGTGGAACTCCAACAACATACACCACTAGTGAACTCACCAATGAACTTAGGGACGTCCAATACATGAGAAAGATCAACCTGGTGATAGCCTCATGTGTACAAAAAGGAACAGTTAGGCATGAATGCTCATCATTACCTGAGGATATATAATGAGTTTTCTCTTATGGAATGCAGTTGGCCTAAAAACTAACGTGGCCTGATCTCGCTCAACCCTCAAAGTCTTACATAGAAAGTTGCATATAGTTGGAGTTATAGGTCACTCGAAATACTCCTTGTCGGCGCCTCAGCTTGCGCTTGGGATTGTACGCAAATCGTGACTTCGGGGATGAGCGTCACAGGAAAGTTCATCCCCTGTCTTATCGTGTATTATGATTTTTTTTTAAGAAGGTTTTCGCAGCAGAAAAAGGTTAACCCTTTCTAAGCATATATTATATGGCTTTACAAAATAATATCCCAAAATATTGGATTACCATTAATATAAACATAAGGATCCTTCATAAGTGTTCATTCTTCCAAAACAACGGAAAGCCAAAATATATGCATATAAATAGAAAAGCTACATAGAGGATCTCCAGCTATCACTTCTTAAACCATCGATTCCTTTTTAATCTCCTCGAAGTTTGGGTCGTAACGGAGACAATTCAAATCCAAGGTCGGTCCCACCTCACAACTTATCTCGAAGGATGACTCATATAGGAGATCCATGTGGAGGGAAGCGTCTATGCCGAGAATTATACAACACCAGGTAGGGTGTATGTTTTTCAGCAGCTAGGGGTAGTGACTCTGCTGCCCATCGGCTCAAGTGGTCAAGAGTCACTAGCTTGGAGGTGATGGACTCAGTCGGGCCAGTGGAGGTCCGAGGCGCCGTCCCTGAGACTATACTCTTCAAAGTTGTCATTACCTGCAACAACTTCTATCATCCCAAAATGAGATAGTGGAGAGATAAACAAGGGTTAGATTTCGGAAGAAATCTCAGTAAGTACATTTATATCATAACAAAAACATTTTAAGCATACTGATAAATGAATAGCAAACAATCAGTCATATTTTTTGCATTATGAGACTCATGACTTTATGATATGCACATGCTTATGCTCATGCCGTGTCTTTTCAATTTTTTTTTTCTTTTATTATTCTCTTCGTATGCTTGCTTGTAATTTTAGAAAACAAAACCTTAGAGTTTCCTTTCAAAATTCATTTTTTCGCAAATGCTTTTCAGATTTTTTTTATCTTAGGCGTCACTTATCATATCATATATGGCCCGAAAGCCCCTCTTTTTGTCATGACTTGTGTTGGATACCTTACGATTTCCCTACGCACCGTGTGTTTCTGCTAGTTATCGTAATACCCAGCGACCGTATCAAACCTAAGTAGTTACGTTTCACGCTCTTCATCACTCGGATCAATATTGATCACTCACCGAACAAGTATAAACTTTTCTATATCGATGAGGCCGAAACCAACACCGTCCTATATGCACCCACTAGAGTTAGGTACGACCACGCTTCGGACACCTTTTGGAGTCATACATGGTCTGCCGACGGTTCTTTGTCGACCCAGGGACTTTCACTGGAGCACTACCCCATCCTAGTCTTTGGGGTTCTTATAAAAGTTTAATTAATTTCTTTTCTTTCAAAACATGTTTAAAACATGATTTTCGTGCTGTATGCATGAGACGTGAGACTCATGTCACAGAACATATAAAATGTGTGACGAACATAACGTTTATTCTACGTTAAGCTCTTTCACAATTTTCGTGCTTCATAATTCCACTCATTTCCTACCCAAAAACACTTAATGGGCCTCTTATACACTTAGGGGTGCTCGGCCCCTTTCCACTAGGGTTGGGCCGAGACCCTCCCTTAGTAAATTCCTAACTTTTCGTCTCGTATTCTTCTCCAAGCACTCCAATTTAATTTCAACCACTTAAATATATTTTTATAACCCTAAAACAAAGCTTGGCCGAAATCCTATGTCCTTTAATTTATTAATTTATTCACTTTTTCTCTCTCTCTCTTTTTTCTTCCAATATAACTCACCCAATGATTTAGGTGAAAACTACCAATCATGCTAGTGCAACCATTTTATTCATATGCATCTAATATCTCCAAATATTTAAGTATATAATCATAACATAGCACAATAATCGAATCAATAATTCAATCCAAAAGAAAACCTTAAGTCCGAAATACATGCATGCGCAAACCTAACATTTTCATCTCCAAGTCAAGATCTAACATACATATTTTCATATTCACTCATCATGTTGATCACACCATATTCTTCCTTTATATCAAATATTCAAATTCACCACATGAAATAATCTTTATTCTTAGTAAGATATTTAAACTTAAACATGGATTTTTACCACTAAATAAACAACACTAGAGGCATCATCCAACATCATACTAAAAAACCTACAATCATACATGCATTTCCTTCATTCCACCTCATGTTGAGTAACTAAGTAAAACCACATATCATTTTAGATCCTCAATTTGGAAAATATCATAACTTAAGCATGAATTTCTACTTAACTAAGCATGGTAATTTTTTCTCTCTAAAGGGTTTCATTTTAACATACATACACAAAGATTCAAACAAAACACTCAAATTCATCTACAAGTATACTAAAATTGCTAAAGATAGGATAAGAATACACTTACCTCTTCAAAAGCAACTTTTTTTCAAAATTATTTGTTCTAATTCTTTTCTTCCTAAGATAAGGTGATGTTTAGAGGTTAGAAGAAAATAAAACAAAAGAGAGTTGAGGGAGAAATGGAGTTGGCCGAGAGGTAAAGAGAAAGAGAGAGTTTGGGGGATTGTGAGATAGCCAAGTGAGGTGTGAGTCCTCTCAAGGGTATTCGGCCATGCTCCTTTTCGTAGAGCTCAAGGACACTCCACCATACCTTGGGTTGAAAGACACTTGATTAGATTAGGGTGGTTACATGGAAAAACAAAGCAAATGATGAAAAATGGGAGGAAGTGAGAATCTGGTTTCTTTGCCTCCCTAGGGTCTCCACCAAAACATCCCTCCCTTCTTTCCTCATTCTCTTATCACTTCAATCCTATTAAACACTAATCTAACCACTCTTATGTCAATCCACAAGATTCTAAGACCATGTTTTTTATAAAGAGAGCATCATGCATGGTCCGGCCATGCCTTTGGTCTTGGTGTCATCTAAAACTCCCCCATCCTTCATTCCTAATTTCCTTCCATTACAAGCAATTCCCAATCATTTCCTTACACCACCACCATACCTCTTACATACCTTACACCTTATACTTCATCTTCTCACACAAGTCAAAGATGTCACTTCCACTAGACTTGCAAGTACTTCTAGAAAACTTCAAAGGATGCACACGGCATCTCCATCTATATCCTTTCTAGTTTTCCTTCTTCGTTTTCCTTTCCTCTTCCTTATGACATCTCTCCTTACTTGTCAATCACCTTATCATTTCTTTTTTAGATGATCCTATGTGTGATCATTGGCTTAGATTGGAGAGGATTGCATAGGAAAAACCCTAAAGGGGTTTTGGCTATATGCTAACCAAATTCCCTTTCTTCTCTTCTCTTCCCTTCCATTTTCTATTTCACCCTACAAGTGTCACTCCTCTAAACATGGCATGTACTAGATAGACTAAAATAGACATTATCTTAGTATTTTCCAAAGATATCCCAATGATGGGAAAATCTTATCACAAGATCTCACACTCTACCCTACCATCTACCCACTAGTCAAACTCCTACCTATTAGTAATTTTTCATTTTCACCCACTAGTTTTAGGTGACTCACTAGGATTTTTCTATGAGTGACAAGTGTCCCATGTGTGGGTTTGGTGGGTCATGGGTCAATCTCATAGACTTATGGGCTTGCTACTCCTTCCTAGACCCAATAACTCATTCTAAACTTTCAAAATTCCAATCTTAAGCCCATGCCCTTTACCCCTCTCCTCTCAATATTATTAAATTAATTAGTTAATTACCTAATCAAAATAATCGCTCATTTAAATAATACGAAATGAAAATCTTGAGTCGTCACACTCTCTTAAGATATACCTAAACAATCAATTTTACATTAACATATACCACATCATCATTTCCTTAAAATCGTCTTTCTCGTTGTTAAGATTTTCTACATTCTGCAATTTTTCATAGTACATGAAAATTAGATTACATGTACTTAAAGGAAACTGCTAAAAACACAAATAGATTTTACAAAACATTTTTACAAATTGACGTGACATAATAATTATTGAACCACGTCCATTTAAGATGAGGATTTATTTATTTAATTATTTAAATAAATAAATAAATAAATAAATTCTCCCCTCCTCCTTCCCCCTCCCTTTCCCAAACGCTGACAACCCAAGCCCCCTGGTTGAGCCCCTGCACGCCTAATGCTGCTGCTACTACTCCTTGACGTCTATTATTGCTATTAGCTACTACTACTAAGGGAAAAATATCTATGAAAGAGGAAAGAAAAACTAACTGGAAACGAAACGATCGAACAAAGTAATTAAACTACAACATTTCTTACTTATACCCACAATCTGTTTTGCCACAAAAACCTAGAAAAATTGCCGAATATGAGCAATCTTGGCCATTTATGTTTGTAGCTGCTTTGTAGATAAAACATTGCCAATTACACCACATATAGCGGCAAGTCAAGAGATGGAAGCAAATGGTGATTTATCACGGCAATGTTTATCTTGGCTAATGTGATGGTTTTTTGTCACAATGCAGCTGAATATTCAGTCGTCATTGAATAATATAACAAATTATTGCATCATAACACAGCCGCATTTCAACTTAATCGTCAATCTATTCCATTGCTATTTCCAATTTACAGCTACAAAATACTGCAGTAAATGTATAATATTGGCAACAAAGGTTGCCAATAATAAATTATTTGCAAAACACGAAACTTGTTGCCAATAATAAATAATTTGCAAAACACGAAATTGCTCATGCTTGTACTATAAGAAAATTGACTTGTTGTGACATTTCTATAACAACTAAATAGGTAATTGTAATATTTTATATCTCAAATAGTCTATCTAACTGCTATAAAAATGCCACAACAAGCCAATTTTCTTATAGTGTTGGTAGACAATGTGTGATTGCTACAATTCATATCCATTGACAAAATGTTTTTGCTCCCATTATAAGACTTCTAAGTAAATATAACCAATCATATGTATCTAAATTAAAAGAGGTAGAAATAACCAAATTGCATTAAATTGGTCATTTCTACTCCTTTTGGATACATCAAATTAGTTATATCTGACTTTTTTTTGTAGTGCCATTATAAATCTTGTAGTATAAACGGTGGCAAATGGCCAAAAATGATGGTAATATAAACAAAATGATTTGAAGGTAAAATTATACATCTGTTGCTTCAGTTATATTCTTTTTGCTGCAATTAATCAGCTCTCATCCAGGAAATAATAAATCCGATTCGACAACAAATTAGTAGTTCTATTACTAGTATTTGCAGTATATCAACTGTTATATGGGAAAAGAAAAATGGTTTCGGCATGAATTTTGACCAGAAATGTGGCGTCGGGACTTGCTCGAATTAGTAAACTCGGTGAGATTTGATGAGATCCAATGGGTCCCAGGAAAAGGCCGCTCGCTCCCACTATTCGCCCGTGGTTTTGATCTCCAAAACAAGTGGTTTTATCTCGGACTAAACGTGAGTACGGCGCGCACAGATTGACCGAAATCATCCAAAAAAGTCACAAATAAGAACGAAGAACAATATTAATTAATCGGATATGACGAGATCATGAAAAATAAGAGAAATAATTAGTGACGAGATCATGAAAAATAAGAGAGATAAGTGATCCATGGAAATAATAGCAAACAATTATTTTTTAAAATTTACGAGAACCAATATTGTAATAAATAGAAAATGTATTTGAAGGATACAACTGACGTAGCCTGCATGGGGGGTGTCTATATATATCCTGTTCCACAAAAGAGAATCATCGTAGGATCGAAGGATCATGTCATTTGCTTATAAATTATATATTTCGTTGTTCATGTTTGTTACCGTATCGGATTGAGATAACAAATATTTTGCGCGCACAATATTATCTATCAAACCTGGAGCATATGATGAATCATGCCCAGGACGGGCGGCTCTTCATTAGGCCAATTAATTAATAGAAGAAGGCCCTTAAAAAAAGTTAAAGGTATTTATTTTAAAAAAAAATGAAAAAAATTCCAATTACAAATATTAAATTAACTCAATAAGTGATCATCAAAAATATTACATAGATATTATATATGTCATTAATAATTAAAAATATTAGTTGAAAATATATTATAAAATTAAAAAAAATAATTTACTTGACAAATAATAGGAATTATTTTTAAATAAAAATCTAAGTTTTAAGTAAAATTTATTTAATTTTATTTAAAAAAAAATATCTCAATCAAAATTTTAGTGTTTGGGTCCCCTGAGCTATTGAGCTGGCCTGATCATGCCCATATATAAAACTAGCTAGCTAGTAAAATGAATGCTACGAAATGTTTTTGCACATACGTGTGAAGTGTAGGAAAGCTGTGAATCTAAAATCCAAGTTTTCTGCTGCATGATTTCAAAGGTCGAAAGTTTTCCATCATAAATTGAATTAGATGATGCATTGTGCCTTCTTGTTCTTGACGCGTACGTACACATGCTAATGAAGTTTGTCACAGCTGTAGGCAAACTTCTAAAACAAATTAAGAATTGCTTCTTGGGACAACGACATTATAAGTCATGACCAAAACATTCGATTCCGAAAGCCCAATAAGCAAACTTGTATTTACAAGAACAACAATTCCTATTGGCGGATAGTAATAACATATTGAGGATTATAAACTTATTTCAAACCCTTAATCACCGTCTTGAAAGACCACCGCTACGGGGATTTGAGTTTTAAAATTACACGACACGTACATAATTTTTAAATATTTTTCTGACTACAATTGTCGAAGACTAAGGCCGGAAAGAAGTGAAAGAAATTAGAGAGGAGTTATCCGCAGAAAATTCCAAAACTAGCTACTTCAATTGGTCTTCGAGGACGCGGGCGGCCGGGGTTAATACTTAATCTCACTATAAAATCTGGGCCTAGGGCTTTGGTACCTTCTTCAACTGATCTGTATTCTATTATCATAATCAAGATCTAGAGAGAGAGAGAGAGAGATGGTGGCCGGGAGATTGGTCGTTTGGACCTGCATTTTGTCGTTGTTGTCAATTAGTTCATTTGCAGAGGCAGCAGCGAAATTATTAGCTAAAAATTCATCATCATGTAAAGATCGTTGTGGGAGTATTCGCATCCCTTACCCTTTTGGAATGGGAGCTGATCATTGTTACGTTGACGATTGGTTTGAAATAATCTGTAAAAAGGACAGTACCCAGCTGCAGGGCAGTACTGATCCCAAACCTTTCTTGAGGAGGTTCAACAAAGAGGTACTGGCGATTTCTATACCAGAGAGCACCATTCGCGTCAGCTATCGCATAAATGCGAGTTGCAGTAGTACTGCAACAGTGAACCAGTACCATATGGAGTTTGAAAATAGTCCTTTCGCCTTCTCGAATAGCGACAACATCTTCGTTGCCAAGGGTTGCAACAATTCTGCGTCAATGTGGTCGCTAGATGGGCACATCATATTTGGTGGGTGCAAGTCTCCTTGTGACAGAGGTAAACATGGCCGATCAAATCGTAGGAATGGCACGGCCTCTAATTTCTGCCAAACTAAAGTTCCTTATGATCTCAATGCATTCATTACAACTATAGAGCCCAAAGTTTCTCACAATATTGCTAATGTTAATCAAGAATGCAACTCTGCGTTCTTGGTTGACAAACAATATTGGTTCCAGAAATATTTGACAGTGCCGGCAAACCCAAATATATCACTTCCAGTGGTATTGAAATGGGGAATTTATCCCACTTCATACTCTTCCAAATTTCATGATCCAAGCAGCAAGCAGTATCAGTGTCAACGCCATGATCCTACTTTGTGGGGTCATCACAACTTCACAATATCCACTCATACATGTGCATGCGCTCATGGCTACGAAGGAAATCCCTATCTTCCTCAAGGATGTCAAGGTACGTGTAATTTATACCTGTCGTAATCTCAGCTTTATCCCACGCATTTGATTCTTCTTTTTAGAAGATAATAATTCCGTGAATATAAGTTTGGAACGACACATGTTGAACACAGCACATATTATTGGTTCAATAAAAATGTGTGTTGATTCCGCGGTATGCTTGGGTTGAAGAAAAAAATTCTTTTTGGATGATACAATAAAACTAGATTTGTTTATTTGAATTTTATTCGAATTTTGGATTCGAGAATCCGGATTGTGGATTCAGAATTTTATTAAATTTTTTAAGTAAAAATGATAAAATTATTAAAAAGTAAAGAAAACCTCAATCGTCAATATTTATGCGACATTTAATTTCAATATTGTGATTTGAGTCCCATCTTTCTTTTCAACCCTAGTCTCGATCAAACTTTATCATGTTCTGAATTGGATATTAGTAAAGGTACTAATTGATAAAATTGGATATATTATCTTGTTAATTTGAATATACTATATATATACATATATATGTGTATATATGATGTATATATGCGTGTGTTTGGGGGGTAGGGGAGGGACATTTATAGCCGTTTGATTGTAATTCCTTTATCAATTCCCTCATGAACTTTCATTTTATAAGTAATATCCTTACAGAAAGGGTGGTCTTCTGATCCTTGATCTGTCGTTGATAATCTCTTTAAGATTAAGTGAACAGAAAGTACCGTACATGAGCCTCATATAAGAACAAAAATTCTGTGATTTGACTAGCCATTTATACATGTTAGTTCAAAATTACAAAAATAAATAAACTCAATTGACCATTTTATAATTCCTAGATTTTATTAATTAAAGAGCCTAAATGTCATAATTAAGTGCATGATATGAAGCACACATTAATTGGCTTTCTTTTTACCCTAGAAGTGATTTCTTAGTTAATTAAACATGATGGATAATATATGGGATCTAATAAAAGAGAGCAATTTTGATTGACTTTGTTTGAAAAATTTATCCATAACTCCTAAAATACTTATGCCAAACACAATTTAGAATTGGATTTGTGATTTTTGTTATATAAGAGTCGAAGTCAAAGTTTGAAAGTAACTCAAAAAAAACTTCGACTCTAATTACTTTCAGAAGTTAAATTTTAGTAGATATAATTAAGAAACTTCTCAATAACTATTTATATCATATTATAGAAAAAAAGTTATAAAATAACCCATAGGACTCTATCTTTTATATATGATGATATTATGTTCTAATATTATATATACAGTAAAGATATATAACCTGTATATGTGTTACAAATAATAAATTGTAGTTATTTGAATTAATCTGAACATACAACTTAATTATTGCAATACATATGCTAGCTATATAAGAATACTATTGTAAACATTATGCATTTATCTAACTTCATAATGAATATGCATTTATCATATTGTAATCATATTAATGAAGAGAGAAAAATATTGGAATATATATATATATATATATCGTATAACATATTATGAAAATGCAAAATACTTACATATATTATTGTACGTAAAACTTATATGCACGATGCATCATAGTTTATATATGCTAAAATACTTATTGTCTTGTAGTACGTACCAAGTAGAAAAACTCACATAGATATTTTTTTAAACTTATCCATCTCCATAAACCGTCACAAATAGAGGACACAAGCTAAAATTATCTTAGACTCAGAGATTCTTTCAACATTATAAGAAAATTACTTATTTGCAACTAGTTAGTTTTTGTAAAATGATTATTTACAGTCAAAATTAGTCATAAATATTTTTTCGTCGCTATTAGTTAATCACAAAAATCTATTTTTCTTGTAGTGTAATATCTTATCTATCTCAAATAGTGTTGACACCCTTTTATTAAGGGAAAATGAAATATTAATTAGTCTATCATCAAGTGATCATACAACGGCCATATCATCAAGTGATCACTACATGAGTTGCGGCTTTCTAAGGCGATTAAAATGCCATGAAGAGAATTAATAGATTTTGCAGAAGAAATCTTATTTTGCCTCAAATAGTCATTCTGACAAAATCAACTAGTTTTCATCATGAAGCTAGAATCATGCACGGAGGTAATCTTTTTTATATAGCATGCATTCATTACATGTATCACATTGCATGATACTTCTATAAGTGAACATTTTCTGATCAATCAAATCTTATAATCAATGATCGATCAATCAGTCCTTTAGGTGATCATATAACTAAATGTTTATATATATATATATATATATGTCGATATTGAACTAATGAGTCCCATAGATTCCCATATCATGACTACTACTCTCTCTGCATGTCAGTAAACTTTAGTCATAGAGAAATATAAATAATAAGAGTAATGTTAGATATCAACATTAAATAGACAAATTCCGTACAAGCTTTTTTTGTAAAAAAATAACAAACAAGAGACGTAATTCAATGAGTTTGTGTTAAGTGTTATATATATATATATATATATATATATAAGTATTACTGCAAGTCGTTGAGTAGAGATGAAAAAAGAAAAAGTCGTTGAGTGAAGAAACTCACCGCCCTGATTTTGAGAGAAATCTTTTAGTCTATCCATGATCTGATCTAGCTATAATCCCATATAGATGAAGTACTACACAGACTAAAATCATCATGTTAGGCTAGAGACCATTCCAATTTCCATCTCTATTTATAATATAGTTGTAGTACTACCACTCCATGCTATCCTTCCATTAATATATGCATCTCAGATACATAATGTTCGCATAATGTCTCCGAGTTTTCCTTATATATACTATATTCCAACATTAATCCGACTGCATCTGTTTGTCTTTGCTATGTCAGATATTGACGAATGTGTGCATCCTGAGCTCAATCTTTGTTCGAACTCACACTGTGCAAATACTGATGGGGGTCACCGTTGTACGCCAAACACCAGGATTTTGGTGATTATAGGTATGGATTATTTTTCAATCAATCTAGCTATGGTGAATTTTAAATGTTGGAAGAGTTAGGAATTTTCATATAGTTTTAAGTATTAATATTAATTACCACTACTTCTTTTAATATTACTTTTATGATGATAATGATCTATTGATCGATTACTGTACAGTTTTCAATCAAAAAAAAAAATTTACAAGTGGTTCAGGTCAGAAGCTTTTATATATGAGGTTAGTTTGAAATAATAGATGTTGCCATATTGTTGCCATATTTAGCAGTGCCAGGTGCGTAAGTGCAATATGGCAGTTTGGTTCCATCGATGGCACCATTAACGAGTGAAAATGGAACTTATTAATAATGCTCGAAATTAGTTGTATTATTTTAGCTCATTTATTCGTTAATGATTTTTTCTCAATCAAGGAGATTATGTTCTTGAATCAATGATAAAACAATACAGAATGAAATTATCTTGATAGAGAGAAAAAAAGATATAAATAGGATGAAGATTGGAAATAATTAATAAGAAATGATCATAGAGAAAATTGAGATGGTCTGATTTTAGAACTAGCCCTAGCTATATACATTATATATATTACACCGCGTAAAGGTCAATGGGGATTTAGTACTTTTATTATCTTTCTTTTTTTGAATCCTAGTTCTTTTATTATCTTGACTTGTGATTTTCTATAAGAGAAAATACTCATTTTAGGGAGGCACCAAAATTTCAATTTCTTGTCTAAGAACCAAATTAATGGGTTTGAGACAAAAAATCTGTGGTCTCAGTATTTGATCAACTCTAGCTATTCGAATTGGGTAGGTCGATAGACATCAATCAATCATTTTATAGCTGTTGAAATTAGTAAGTTTTTGGAGCGGTATTAATTAATGCACAAAATTAAGGTAACTTCTAATTAAAGTTCGCCCCCTTTGTCAATTAGAAAGAGAGTGGCTTTAAATCTGAAGGAAATTAATTTGCTATTACTGGCCGTCTAAAGAGATCCTTCAACTTACAAGCATAACACCTTTTCTGTTTGTTTTAGATTGTCCTTAATAAATAGTGCTTTCTTAGAATTCCTCTCTTTTGCAATACGTATTTCGCATATATGATAGTTTGTCAAGCTTTCTAATATTTGAGAAGATATCCGTCTAATTTAAGTCAACATCTTCATTCAAAACTACTATTAATATTATATACATCTTCACTATTTCAAGGAGTAATTTTTTCCTATTCTATTGAGTTGAGAAGGTATTAGCGCAATCCTTGGAGCATTATTTCTGGTTATTGGTGGATGGTGGTCATACAAAGTGGTCCAGAAAAGAAAGAAGTTGAGACAAAAGGAGAAGTTCTTCCAACGAAATGGTGGACTATTGTTACAGCAACAATTATCCACAAGGGAAGCACATGTTGAAAACATTAAATTGTTTAATTCGAAAGATTTGGAGCTGGCAACTAACTGTTTTACTGAAAATAGAATACTTGGACAAGGAGGACAAGGCACTGTCTATAAAGGCATGTTAGCAGATGGAAGACTCGTTGCAATAAAAAAATCCAAGGTGATGGATGAAGAAAAACTCCAAGAATTCATTAATGAAGTTGCCATTCTTTCACGAATTAATCATAGGAATGTGGTTAAACTACTTGGATGTTGTTTGGAGACAGAAGTTCCATTGCTAGTATATGAATTTATACATAATGGAACTCTTTCCCAATATCTCAATGATCAAAATGAAGAGTCTCCACTAACGTGGGTCATGCGTTTACGAATTGCCACAGAAGTTGCAGGAGCTCTTTTTTACTTGCACTCAATAGCTTCATCTCCTATTTATCATCGAGACGTTAAATCTGCAAACATACTCTTAGATGAAAAGCTTAGTGCAAAAGTAGCAGATTTTGGAATTTCAAGATCTGTTGCTATTGATCAAACTCATTTAAGCACTCTAGTGCAAGGAACTTTTGGATATATAGATCCTGAATATTATAGATTAGGTCAATATACAGAAAAAAGTGATGTTTATAGTTTTGGTGTTGTTCTTGCTGAGCTCTTAACAAGAGAAAAGCCGATATCTTCAACAAGGACATCAAAAACCGAAGGTTTAGCACTACATTTTATTACTTCAATGAAGGAGAATAATTTATTTGGTATCCTTGATAACAGAATCTTGAAGGAGGCTAAGAAAGAAGAGATCATTGTGGTAGCAAATGTTGTAAAAAGGTGCTTGTCCATGAAGAGAAAGAATAGACCGACCATGAAAGAAGTTGCAATGGAGTTGGAGCTAGTTCAAATGTTGCGAAAAGACTCCATTCCTACTCAAGATTATGAGGAGGTGGAATTCATTAGAACTGATCAAGTGTATCATGGCAAACCTAATGCTGTTAATCTCTACCTAGAAAAGAAAGGTAGGGATATTGACATAGGCTCATCTTTGGACTCTAAATCATTTCTATCTTCTTAATTAGGATGGATAGGCTTGCCCTGTATTCATTATATCTACAAAATATTTTATGAATCTTTTCCAAACATGAATTCAAACAATTTAATGTCTTATTGGTAGTATATGATAGAAAAATCTTCGTTAATTTTCGTGTTATGACTACTCATTTTTCGTAGTAGTAGATTTAACACCTAAATTCATTTCTGTTTCCCAATTGGAGTATTATTGAAACTGACATATGGAGGGTTTATTCTAAGTCAAGTTATTTCCTGATCAACGTCAAGTGGCACACTACTACAAATTTCAAAGGTCAGAAAAAAATACAAGTTAAGAAAAGAGTGATAATCTCAATCAATAATTTATACACGCATTTTGTCAAATTCGAGGTTCGAATTAGAAAAGCATTATACAACTAGTTTTCATATAAGGAGGGTAATTTTAGTAAATGATTCAAAAGGACTAGAGATGATTTCTCCACTATTGAAACTCCTTTAATACCTTTACTCTTTCTAACAAATATAATACTATAGGCAAATCGTCACCGCTTTTTATTTCAACAACCAATCTGAATTTGATAGCCAATCCATATTTCAAATCAAATCAATCCTCATCAAAGAAAACTCTCAGGCGACCAGGAGTTGGCATGTGAGTATGAGTTGCTCAATTTTCTCTTCAGGTATTACTTCCTATCATTTTTATTTATCTAGACTTACATCCTCAAAATTTGTTTTCCTAGGAAAGTTATTAAATCCGAAATCTCTATATCCTCCAGGACTTTAATATAATCTCTCGAAAATCATAATACTTATTAGCTCCATACAACACATTGGGCCACCATCGATTGACTCCAAATTTTTAATTTCCAACTCACGTCTTACCTTCCACCTCAGTGACCCATCAATCACCCCAACTCACGTCTTCTTAAATTGAGCAACTCATACTCACATGCCAACTCACTTGAACTCATGCAAGAAAAGTTTTCGGATCTCACAAGCTTCCTTCCGACAACACTCAATTGAAAAGCAAACTAACAAAATAATTAAATGATAGCTGGACATAATACACGGCACTTCAAGTCTTGTTGCAAAAAGGAATTAATTCCAAGAAATTGTATGGCTGTATACAGCTCACAAGCAAGTCGAAATGTTTGACTAAAGAGTTGTTGAAATCCTCATATCCTCACTCAATTTTGGCTACAAGTTGATCAAATATGCAAAATAATCGGTGCACGCAAACTTGACTCAAGCTGAAATTGTTGACCAAAGCATACAAAGTTTCACACGCAACTCACTTCTTCCCCCATTTCTTCAAGCCGCATATTGGACATCAAATGATACAAGGCAATTCAACTTGGTTATGTCTAAATTTTGGCTAGGAAACTTGGATGGAAATGTCTATATATATGGATACAACGTAGAGAAGAAGAAAATGCCTTGGAAGAGCCATTTTTGAGAGCTTGAGAAAAGAAAAGAAAAACTAAAGAAGAGAGAAAACAATGGCCAGCTCTTCCATATTTTTTCTTAGAGAATTTTTGTTGCATATTTTCAATATGTGTAACCATATTCTCTAGTAGAGTTAGGGATGAAATTGTATGTATGATGGTATTTGTAATTGTTTTTTATTCATATATGTGTTCTTCAATTATTAAAACTCATTTATTTAGTCATTCGAAATTTATTATAAATATTTTCATCACCAAATAATCTTAGAATTTATTTCATTTATAAATTCAGTCATGCTTGTTCTATTAAATGGAATAATCCTTTGATTATATTTGGTTCAATTGGTTATCTATATTAATTTAATTCTCTGCTGTAATATTCCTCTACGAGTATATTTTCGACGTTGAATTTCCTTAATATCGATAACAATTCTCGTTCTTATATTACGACGAATGATTTTTCGAAAGATTACATTTGATTTAAATCTGGTTATTAATATTTTATTTTCCGATTGAAAATTTGGACATAGAATTTTCAATTGAGTTATTAATGAATCGAAAATAATTAAAATACCAATTATATACAAAGGATTTCCAATGCTCTACTTTTCATCTCATTTTTATATCTTTAAAATTACTTATTTAGTTTTAATTTACGTTACAAATTAATTTTCGTACTCGTCTACACCTTTTTTGTTAGTTTTGTCACTATCTTTTATTTCTCAATCCATCTCCCTATGGAATCGACACCCCAAAGCTATAATATAAACGACCTCATTATTCTTTGGACGTAGTCAAATTTTGGTGCTGTTGTCGGGGAAACGGTAGAAGAATTTGTAGTTTTTTTTAGTAGTTTGTAAAAAGGCGGTAACTTCATTATTTTTATTAACTTTCTGCATCTTTATTTTATTTTATTATCCTTTTCGTAATTATTTTTTTAGTATTACATTTTTCTTTACTTTGCATGTACAGGTACAGAGACACTTTTGGACGGTTTGCTAGTAGACTCGTGCTAGAATCAGACTTAGAATCTAATCTATCTAATCACTTGTTTGATAATTCTTCCAATTCTGACGCAATGAGTGAACACGTGGACCAACCTAATAGAACCCTTCAAAATTATCTTCATCCCGCATGAACAGCCACACCATCTTGTATTATGTTCTCACCTAATGCTCGTCATGTAGAGTTCAAAACAAGAATGATACAATTACTTCTGACTTTCCATGGTTTAGAAAATAAAAACCCCTATATTCATATTAGGGAATTTGAGGAAGTAATTGCAACATTTTACAGTCAAAATATTACTGACGGTAAGGCTAAAGTTTTTTCTTTTTTCTTTAAAATATAAAACTAAGAGTTGGTTGTACTCATTAAAACCACAGTCTATTGGAATATAGAGTGAGATGACTCAAGTGTTTTTCAATAGATATTTTTTCTAACATAAGACCAATGTTTTAAAAAGACAAATCTTCACCTTTGCACAAAAAGATTGTGATGCCCCCAAATTCTCCTTAAAATAATACGAGAATCGAGACGTTAGGATGATGACAACACAGGTCACACATCCCAACGACAAGTGTCAAACGTGTGTGCACACGTGACATACATAAAAAATATAAGTCGCAGCGGATAATAAATTATTATCTAAGTACCAGAATTTTTTAGAAATATTTTACAAACCAATTTAATATAAACTCTCCAGCAGGAGAATTAATACAGTCATCCAAAAATTAAATTAAAAAAATACATATTTATAAAAAGGGAAAAATAAATTTCCCGAGAGATCAATTAATAATAATAACACCTCTAAGCGGAGCCGTCTCCTCAGGCTCAGCCTCTCCAAAGTCTGCATCCAAAAAAATTACGACGCCAAGGTGGCATCGCAGGTAAGTACAAACCAACCAAACCAAAAGATAGAAATACATTAATGCCACAATAACAACCATGAACAATTACCATATGCATGACTTAAAATCATTTTCCTCAAAGTCGATGAAATAACCACAATCGTCAAAATCCCAATTTAATCCACAATAAAATTCCAATAAAATCACCCATCATTTTCCATAAAATAATATCCTCAAAACCAATCATACCGGGCGTTACATATCGCCATCCCCGATATGATTTACACACACACCCAAAATCATAATGGGCCTTACGTATCGCCGTCCCCGATATGATTTACACACACCCAAAATCATAATGGGCGTTATGTATCGCCGTCCCCATTACGATCCACACACACTCATTTCATACCGGGCGTTACGTATCGCCGTCCTCGATATGAAATGCACACCCAATGACCATAATGAGCGTTACGTATCGCCATCCCCATTATGTCATCCACACACACACACGCTGATCACAACGGGTGTTACGTATCGTCGTCCCCGTTATGACTCAGCCCAAAACCATTAAAAGCCATTAAACACAATTTAAATCCCAATTTCCATTTTCAACACATGAATATCCAAAATCATGCAAAAATTCACTTTCCAAATATTTTCATGAGCATGCGCGTGAATACACAATCCAGACAATCATGCAGCAATTATTCAACGTTTAATTAGTCCAATCAACTAACAAATACCAACATCAACCAACACATAGCAGCAATAATCAAATACAACAACTGTTGATACCAAAAATAAAAGAAAAAGAAAAGAAAAAAGAGAAAAAGGAAAAAGAAGGGAAAAAAAAGAATCCAACCAGAAAAACACAACAAATTGAATAAAAAGTGGCTGTAAATACTATAATTTCAATATCAATAAAATAAGATATCTAAAGCCCATCAATAGAAATAAATTAAACTCAAACGCAATAATAAAATAAATCAATAATTAATATAATGAAAGCAGATCAAATAAACTCACATAATAAAATATAAGAATTAAATTCCAATCATTAAAATAATTAACTCATATAAAAATACATAAGAAAAACAACGTAACTCAATACTAATTGATTAATAGCTCAAATAAATATTTTAAACAAATAAAACACAACTAATAATATTATTAAATTAAATTAAAATAATTAACACCGAGAATAAAATAACGTGTAAAAATACACGTAAATCTGGGATCTCACAAAGATAGTGAGACATTGTACCAGTCTTGGAAATAAATTTAAAAAAGTGCTGAGAATGTGTCCCCACCATGGATATGAGAATTGGTGCTTAATGAGTTATTTCTATGAAGGGCTTACGCCTAGGGAACATCAATTCGTAGAAATGATATGCAATGGAAAATTTTTACAGAAAAATCATGATGAGGCCATAGAGTACCTCAATGAGCTTGCTGAAAAAGCTCATACTTGGACTAGACCTAGTACTACTGATAGCACAAACAGGTCACGACCTACAGGAAACCTGAATGGGGATATTTACCATATAAGGAAAGAGGATAACCTTAAGGCTAAGTTTGAAATGCTCAATAGAGAATTAGAGTTATTGAAAACCAAAAACTCAAAACCAACACACATGGCTAATCATGTAGAATCTTTTGGGCCATGCGTTATCTATGGTGGGATAGATTATCATGCCCAAGAGTGTCCTACATACTAATATGAATGGTATGTATGAGGAACAAAGTAATGCTCTGGGTATGTACAAAAAGCCCTTCACACCTTACTCTGAAACCTATAATCCCAGATGGCGTAATCATTCCAACTTCAGCTGGAAGTCTGGTAACCAGCAGCTTGCACAACCCTCTAGATAAGATCCTGCACCATACCATGCACCTTAATCTTGTAGAAATTCTTTAGAAGATACTTTACATACTTTTATTGGAGTACAAGGTAAGACTAATCAGAAATTTGAATATTTGACTATGCAGATTGTTGAAGAAAATAAGAAAATAAAGAACCAGGTGTCTAAGATAATGAGTTCTTTGATTGTGAATGAGAAAGGTGAGTTTCCGTCTCAAGTTCAGTCTGTACTTCATGGTCAACATATGGCATAAGGAGATCTGAAGGATGTAAATGCCATTGTGACACGAAGTGGTAAGTCTCTACGTGATCCAATAATAAATAAATCAAATGATGTAGAGAAAGATCAAGATAGCAGCAGTCCTGAGCTTCCCAAAGAACTTGAGGTAACAAAATCCTAGGAACCTGAAGTAACAAAAAATATGTTAAGGTACCTTTTCCTCAAGCATTAAAGTCAAGCAAACAAACTCTGGATCATAACAATGATATTTTGAAAAGTCTTAGGCAGGTAAAAGTTAAACTTCCTCTTTTGCATATAATTAAACAAGTTCTTACTTACGCGAAAATTCTCAAAGATTTGTGTACAGTTAAAAGGAAGCATCATGTGAAGAAGACATCATTCTTGACAAAGCAAGTTAGTGCTCTAATTAAATAGCAGATTCCCCCTAAGTACAAGGATCTTGGATGTCCAACCATTACATGCAACATTGGCAATCATGAGCTTGGACAAGCCTTGTTAGATTTAGGGACTAGTATAAATTTGATGCCATATTCTATTTATTTGCAATTGGGATTGGGAGAACCAACCAACTTCTGTGGTATTGCAATTGGCTGATCATTCAGTCAAAGCACCACGGGGTGTGGTAGAGGATGTTTTAATTCAAGTTGACAAATTTTCTTATCCTGTTGATTTCTTAATTTTAGACACTAGTTCTACTGTAGAAACCACCTCTAAAATTTCATTAATTTTAGGTAGACATTTTCTTGCTACTTCTAATGCGCTTATTAATTGCAGAAATGGATTGATGAAACTCTCTTTTGGCAATATGACTCTTGAGGTAAATATTCTTCATATTGCAAAACAGCCAGAAGAGGATGTCGAGTGTCATCAAACATACATGATTGACTTACTCATAGAAAAGGAAGTTTTTACAACTCATGATTCAGATCCCTTTGAATACTTTATTGCTAATTCTGAATTTAATTCTATAAGTGATTTATCTAATGTAGTTGACATTTGTGTTATTTTTTACAAACTCATGATTATAGCACACAGATATGACAACCAAAGTTTGAAAAGTTGTCTGAAAAAAGAGAAGGATAGATTCCTTCAAGTAGGGAAACCCCTAAAATTGAATTAAAATCCCTACCTAAGGGTTTAAAGCATGTTTTCCTTGGTCCAGATGATATTTTTCCTGTTATTATTTCATCTGAATTATCTGAGTCTCAATGTGAGAAATTAATTCGAATTTTATGCAAGTATAAATCAGCCCTAGGATGGAATATTGCTGATATAAAAGGCATTAGTCCCCTATTCTATACTCATAAAATTAATTTAGAGGAAGAAACTTACCCTCGAAGAGACCCCCAGCATAGACTTAATCCCACTATGAAAGAAGTTGTGAAAAATGAAGTATTGAAACTATTAGATGTAGGAATGATAAATCCTATTGTTGATAGTAAATGGGTAAGTCCTACGCAGGTTGTTCCTAAAAAGTCAAGGGTAATTGTGATAAAAAATGATCTCGGAGAGTTAGTCCTTATAAAACTGGTGACTGGTTGGAGGATGTGCATTGATTACAGAAAATTAAATGCCGTCACACGAAAAGACCATTTTTCACTTCCTTTTATTGATCAAATTCTTGAGTGGGTGGTTGGTCATCCTTTTTATTATTTTTTGGATGGTTATTCTGGTTATTATCAAACTGAAATTACATTAGAAGATCAAGATAAAACCGCTTTCACTTGTCCTTTCGGTACTTATACTGTTCACATAATGCCATTTGGACTGTGTAATACTTCAGCTACTTTTCAACATTGCATGATGAGTATTTTTAGTCATATGGTTGAAAAGTGCATGGAAGTTTTTATGGATAACTTGATTGTTTTTTGATTTTCTTTTGATGCATGCTTAATGAGTTTAGAAACAGTATTGACTCGTTGTGAAGAAAAAAAAATTGGTTTTAAATTGGAAAAAATGCCATTTTATGATACCTTTAGGTATTATTTTAGGACATATTATTTCCTCTAAAGGAATGGAGGTTGATCAATCAAAAGTTGAATTAATCTTTAAATTGCCTACACCTAGGACAGTCAAGGATATAAGATCTTTTCTTGGTCATGCAGGTTTTTATAGGAGATTCATACAGAATTTTTCCACCATATTTAGACCACTATGTAACCTCTTAACTAAGGATGCCCCATTTGAATGGACACAAGCCTATCAAGAGGCTTTCGAAACATTAATTGGCAAGCTTACTTTAGCACCTATAATGCAACCACCTGATTGGAATTTACCTTTTGAAATTATGTGTGATACTAATGATTTTGCTGTAGGTGTTGTTCTTGGACAATGAGGAGAAGGGAAACCTTTTGTCATTTACTATGCTAGTCAAACTCTAAATAGTGTCCAAATGAATTACTCCACCACTGAAAAAAAATTGTTAGCTGTAGTATTTGCTTTGGATAAATTCTCCGCTTATTTAATTGGTTCTCCTATTATTATTTTTACAAATCCTGCTGCCCTTAAGTACCTTCTTACAAGGAATGATGCTAAGGCACAATTAATACGATGGATTTTACTTTTGCAGGAATTTGACATTACCATCAAGGACAAGAAATGAGTGGAGAATGTAGTGGCGGACCATCTCTCTAGACTCACATTTGAGGACATCTCTGACCACATGCCAATCAGAGATGATTTTCCCAATAAGCATTTACTTTCTATTACTTCTCTACCATGATTTGTTTATATTGTGAACTACTTAGCTGCAGGTAAAATACCAATAGATTTTAGCACCCAAGACAAAAGGAAGTTCATGATTGAGGTACGAAAATTCTGTTGGGATGACCCTTACCTTTTCAAATATTGTCCTGGTCAAATTTTAAGACGTTGCATCCTTGATGAAGAGATTGCAAGCGTTTTGGAATTTGTCATTCCCAAACTTGTGGTGGCCACTTTTCAAAACTTCTGCAGTGTGGATTTTATTGGCCCACCTTATTTAAAGATACAAATATCTATTGTCACTTATATGAAATGTGTCAAAAATTAAGAGTTATGACCTGTCATAATATGATACCCTTAAACCCAATTCTGGTAATAGCAATTTTTGACTGTTGGGGTATTGATTTTATGGGACTATTTCCTCATTCTTTTTGATATTTATATATTATTGTGGTAGTAGATTATGTGTCAAAATGGATAGAGGCAGCACCTTGCAGGACCAATGATAACAGGACGGTAATTAAGTTTCTCAAAGAAAATGTATTATCTCGATTTGGTACCTCACGTGCTATCATTAGTGATCAAGGTACACATTTTTGCAACCGTTCTTTTGAAACTTTAATGAGAAAATATGGAGTGATACATAAACTTTCTACTGCATACCACCCTCAAACAAGTGGACAGGTTGAACTTGCAAATAGGGAAATTAAACAAATTTCAGAAAAAAGGGTAAACCCGGATCGAAAAGATTGGTCTTTGAGACTAATCGATGTGCTTTAGGCTTACCGTACAGCTTTCAAAACACCCTTAAGTATGTCTGCTTATATACTTGTTTTTGGAAAACCTCGTCACTTGCCTGTGGAGCTCGAGCATCGAGTATATTGGGCCATTAAACATTTTAATTTTGATTTGAAAAAAGCAAGAAACCATAGAAAATTCCAATTAACAGAATTAGAAGAATTGAGAAATGATGCTTATGAAAACTCCAAGATCTATAAGGCTAAAATGAAAGCATTTCATGATAAAATTATTTTGAGAAAAATATTTAAGCCTAATGATCGAGTATTTTTATATAATTCAAGACTCCATAAGCATCCAAGAAAACTTCAATCTAGATGGACCGGCCCTTTTATAGTAAATAATGTTTTCACAAATGGGGCGAAATAAATAGAAAATTCAAAAGGTGGATGTATCTTCAAAGTAAATGGTTAGCGTCTTAAAATCGTAATTGATAGACAAATTCTGAAAGTGGAAGACATTTCACTTATGGACCTAGACTATCAATCTTGACCATTTCCAGGTATGTTTTTCTTTCATTTTCTTTTCATTCATTTTCTTTTTGTTTATTGTTTACTTTATTTTGTTATAGGTTAATTTTATTTTGACAAATACCATCTTTGATGCCAAGCGAGCCACTCACATCCCACATCAGGTGTATTTTACCTTATTTAGTTATTCAATTCTGATTCTTAAACATTGAGGACAATGTTTTATTTAAGTTGATGGGTGAAAATGTAAATTTGTTGTTTAACTTTGGGGCATATTTCAATCAAAATATAAAAAATTGCCAATTTTTTTTTAAATTTACATCACACAGGCATTTTTTCACACATGATACTCATACTCACTCATAATCATTTTAGTGAATTTAACAAACTCATCTTAATCATTTTGCTAAGGCATTCACAAAACTTTTTACGCACTTATTCAAACTTTGTGGTAATATGGTGATTTGACACATGTAACTGGAGAATTCTTTTGCTTAAGTATTCATGTGAATTTTGATGAGAATTGAGAGCTTACAAATACAAAAATTATGATAAGTGTTTATTGATTTGTTGAATTGGGTACTTCTTTTGAGAATATTATCATATGGTTTGTGGTAAGATGGCAGATATACTTGGGATATGACGAAAGTCAACTTAGAATTAATGTTTGAGCCTTTCAAACTGACCATTTTCATCATAGACCTCTAGTAGCCAATATACACATATAATCTTTTCTTTTCATACCTACATCATCTATATCTCTCCACATTGGAGAATAGCTTATACACTAAATTTTCCTATCCTTTTACTTCCAAGTGTGTACTAGGTGTGGAATTTTCATTCAAAATAATAATAAAAAAAAATGATATGGTGTTAGGCGTGTCCATCAAATTATTCATCAAAGTGTTCATCAAATGAAAAAAAAACACTAGTGGCAAAAGAAGAAAGAAAAGCATTCTTAGTCATAAACTTGAAAATTTGAAAACTACATCAAAAGGAAAGTATGGTCTACTAAGATATTTAATAGATTCCCTTTTGTGTATACTTGAAAATTTTTGAATATCTTCTTCACCCTTTCCTTCTTATAGCCTCAAACCTAAACCACGTTACAACCTTTTGTGTTGATTATTCTGATCCTAAGTATGCTTGTAGAAAGAATGGTGGAATTTTCATTTGTTAGTATTTCTATCATAAGATTAATGTTTGCTTGTTGATTATACATAATTGCCTAAATTCTCCATGAGAGTAAGTGTACACCTTTGTCAAACTTCATAGAGAGAATCATTGCACAAAAACATTTATATACTCGTGAGTTATGGAGTTGGACCTTTTGTTTAAGATATTCCTAATGTTGCATGTGTTGGAATCTCTTATTTGATAAAAATAGCTTGGAGCACACACACACTTTATAGATTGCTATATTTGAATTCCTTGTGAAAGGGTTATTGAATTCCTAAGATTGTTTTGATAAGTGACTTTGAAAAATATGATTAGATGGCCCCTATGTGTGATTTTCTCATTATTTTGCATGAAAATTGCTAGGGACTAGCAATGAGTAAGGTGGGGGGTGTGATGAGTGCACAAAAATGTACTCTAAATATCCTATTTAAATGCTAAAAGAAAAGAGAAAATAATGATATAATTCATTTTATTTAATTTAATGGCTATTTAACTTGAAATGGATATGAGCATGATTTAATATATTAATGTTTCAAATAAATACAAAAAGAAACGCATGAGTTTAATCTATTAAATAAAGCCCATGAATTTTCACTAATTACTTTACACTTCACATATGGCCACTTGCTCTAATTTACCCTATTTAATCCCTCAATTTAGAGAGTCAAATTTGCTTTTAAATCATGGACCCCATCTTTACAAATTAATTGATTATATTTTATTATTGGCAGCCATTGTATTAGGCGACATCATGCATGAAGAATCAAGATAATTGACCAAAACATGCCAAGATGAAAAGTAAGACATGGCACTTGAAAAAGGTTGGAAGTTTGGACTCCAAATGGTGGGCGGATCATGTTTTGAGAAGCATAGCTGAATTCCTCTTTGCCTATTTGTACCAAACACCCAACAAAACAAATGAAGGAAGGTATCATGATAAAGGGAGATGGAAAAGTGGTACATGACACCTCTAAAATTTGGTTCACTTGAAGACAAAAGCTTCCACTTGCACCTTAAGCCTTATCTCAACCGACCAAGATAATCCATGCATGAATGATTTCAAGCCTCAAGTTGAAATGAGAAGAAAAGTGATACACGGCAACACATGAAAATTTCAACACTCAGACTCCAATTGTAGTCACTTGAAGCATGCACGACTCTTCTTAAATTGAGCAACTCATACTCACATGCCGACTCACTTGATCTCATGCAAGACAAGTTTTCGGATCTCACAAGCTTCCTTTCGACAGCACTCAATTGAAGAGAAAACTAACAAAATAATTAAATGATAGCTGGACATAATACACGGCACTTCAAGTCTTGCTGCAAAAAGGAATTAATTCCAAGAAATTGCATGGTTGTATACAGCTCACAAGTAAGCCTAAATGTTTGACTAAAGAGTTGTTAAAATCCTCATATCCTCTCTCAATTTCGGCTAGAAGTTGATCAATATGCAAAATAATTGGTACACACAAACTTGACTCAAGCTGAAATTGTTGACCAAAGCATGCAAAGTCTCACATGCAACTCACTTCTTCCCCCATTTCTTCAAGCCACATATTGGACATCAAATGATACATGGCAATACAACTTGGTTATGTCTAAATTTTGGCTAGGCAACTTGGATGGAAATGTCTATATATATGGATCCAATGTAAAGGAAAAGAGGATGCCTTGGAAGAGCCATTTTTGAGAGCTTGAGAAAATAAAAATAAAAAAACAAAGAAGAGAGAAAACAATGGCCGACTCTTCCATATTTTTTCTTAGAAAATTTTCGTTGCATATTTTCATCATGTGTAACTAAATTCTCTAGCAGAGCTAGAGTGAAATTGTATATATATGGTATTTGTAATTATTTTTTATTCATATATGTGTTCTTCAATTATTAAAACTCTTTTGTTTAGTCATTTGAAATTTATTATAAATATTTTCGTCACCAAATAATTTTAGAATTTATTTCATTTATAGATTCAGTCATACTTTTTTTATTGAATGAAATAATCATTTGATTATATTTGATTCAATTGGTTATCTATATTAATTTAATTCTCTGCTGCAATATTGCTCTACGAGTATATTGTCGACGTTGAATTTTCTTAATAACGATAACAATTCCCATTCTTATATTGCGACAAATGATTTTTTGAGAAATTACATTTGATTTAAATCTGGTTATTAATGTTTTATCTTCCGATTGAAAATTTGGACATAAAATTTTCAATTGACTTATTAATGAATCGAAAATAATTAAAATATCGATTATATATAAAGGATTCCCAATGCTCTACTTTTCGTCTCATTTTTATACTTTTTAAATTACTCATTTAGTTTTAATTTACGTCATACTCTAAAAATTACCTTTTGCACTCCTCTACACCTTTTTTGTTAGTTTCGTCACTATTTTTTATTTCTCAATTCATCTCCTTGTGGAATCGACACCCCAAAACTATATTACAAACAACCGCGTTAGTCTTTGGGCGTAATTAGGTTCCAGCTTGCCAGCTGGAGATGGGGCTGTCGTGGTTGACACTAGCGGCATGGATGAACTTGCCAGAGCGAGGGGGTGCAGGTGGCGTGAGCGGTGTTGCCGAAAAGTGGCGCACGGCGGCGTTGGGTGGAGAAGGAAGAAATGGGCATGAGAGAGAAAAAACAGTGGAGGGGTCGCACGGCTGGGGAGGGGAACCAGGAAGGAAAGAAAGGAAAAAAAATAGTAAAAGAAAAAGGAAAAAGTAAAAAAAGGAAGGAAAATTAAATGAAGTCCAATTCCCATAACTTAGGTCACAAAAGCACTTAAAATCACAACATAAACACACACACAACACACACACACACACACACATACACACATATATATATATATATATAAACCTATTCCGAAACACATTTAATTAAAATAAATAAAACACATCAAATAAATTTATAATGAAATAAAGAAATTTAATTCCAATTATTAAAATAATTGCCTCACGTGAAAATTAATACGGAAAACAACGTAAAATTTATATTTAACTAACTAATAGTTCAAATATTAATTTAAACTAATAAAACTCAACCAATAATATTATTAAAATAACTTAACACAATCAACAACAATAATAAAATAATACGTAAAAATACACAAAGTCTGGGATCTCACAATACATTCAGTGTACACCACATTGGAGATCTTTCAATCTATACTCAAATTAATTAACAATACCTTCAGCGTACACAAAATCTGGGATCTCACAATACCTTCAGTGTACACCACATTGGAGATCTTTCAATCTATACTCAAATTAATTAACAAGATTACTACGATACCCATAGTTTTGCCAACTGGCCTCTAGTATTCCAAAAGAAAGATTGGTCTCAAATATTCAAAATCCTATGTCATCTCAAGTCACCACTAATTCTAGAAAATAACCATGATAATTGTAGCCAACCATAACGTTCCCTAAGTATCATGCTTAGAGTGTACACTCCAATTAACTCACCCAAAAGCTGAAAACTTAGAGTCTTTTGAATTTAAAATAATCTCATCCAACCAACACTTTCGTGCAAAACAAGGACATGCATCACACTTTTCATCAATTTAACCTTAATATTGATAATGTAGGCATTAACAACGTTTTCATTCCACATCTATTTTCCCCAATGCAATCACATAACCTATCCTATTAACTCAAAATTTTGAAATCCGATACGTTTAGGACTCCAATTCCACACAGAAACCAACTTGATTCAAATCTTTCCAAAATTTAAGCCTATCTTATTATCATGTGATTTTCATTCTAGGACATTCGTGGTTTACCCAGATTCATATTGCTCTGATACCACTTTGTGACATTCCCAATTTACGTTTGGATTTTAGCGTAAACTAAAGTGTTAGGATAGGTAGCACTAGACTACATATTCCCGTACGGGTCAAAATTTTTATGTATGCACCTAAACTTACTAATTTATATGATGTAATTTGCAGCAAAATAGAGTCTATATCTGTAGTTATATAAAAAGATCTAACTCTTGCATAAGTAAATCACATAGTAGAAGTAAAACTATAACCTTTAAAATTTTGAATTTACAATAATATCATGTATCAAATATTTACATAACTGAATTAGTTTTCTCAAAACATATGATATAATCCTCTGCCATCTTGAAATATTGTTATCTCACGTGATCACGTATATGAGAGATCATCCCATCAAGAGAGAAGTATTTTGCGGGACCCTCAGGGTACCTCAGAACGATAGATAAAATTAAAAGAGTGAGATTTCTAAAAAATCTTAGTAAGTACATAATTAACTTAATGAAGCATTGACGAAATGGAATATTAACATACATAACAATTATCACAACATGTAACTTACGAAATGCTTCATTAGATTCATGCATGTGGATGACCTATTTTCTATACAGACTTATACCTTACGTGGACCCACTACCTTATACATAGAACTTTTATATCTTTTATTTTCTTTCTTAATCTTGTGGGTTTTATTTATTTTTTAACCTCAACTAGCGTTACGTATCGCTGTCTCTGTCATGACGAATCTCGTGTCAGTTTTTCAGCATTACGTATCGCCGTCTCATCATGACACAGAACATACTTAACATAGCAGACATTATGTATTTGATAAGTTAAGAGTCGTGTCACATCGAGGATGATGATACGTAACGCCTGAACGACTAACAAGTCTAGCAGAGACGGCGATAACTAACGTCCGCTATGTTAAATATGTTTCGTGTCATGACGGGTACAGCAATACCTAATGCCTGGAAAACTGACACGAGATTCGTCAAGATGGAGATGGCGATACATAATGCTCGGACGACTGACGAGTTATATGTATGGCCAAGCTGATGTGTCATGCTAAAAAAATCTGGCAGGGACGACGATACGTAATGCCTATCGAGGTTAAAAAAGAAGTAAGACCTACAAGATTAAGAAAGAAAATAAAAGATGTAAAAGTTTTATGTATAAGGTGGTGGGTCCACATAAGGTATAAGTTTGTATAGAAAAGTGGTCATCCACATGTGTGAGTTTCATGAAAAATTTCATAAGTTACATGTTGTGATAATTGTTATGTATGTTAGCATTCTATTTTGTCTATGCTTCATTAAGTTAATTATATACTTACTGAAATGTTTTGAAAATTTTCTTGAAAATCTCACTCTTTTAATCTTATCTATCATTCTGTATGGGATGATAGACGATGTTGCAGGAAATGTGAATTGTCATGAGTTTCAGACATTATAGGAGACTTTGAGGTACCGTAAGGGTCCCATAGAAATACTCCTCTCTTGATGGAATGATCTCTCCTGTACGTGATCAAGTGAAATAACAAGATTTCAAGATGGTAGAGGATTATATCATATGTTTTGAGAAAACTAACTGAGTTATGTAAATATTTGATACATGATGTTATTGTAAATTCAAAATTTTGAAGGTTATAGTTTTACTTCTACCATGTGATTTACTTATGCAAGAGTTATATCTCTTTTCATAACTACGGATATAAACTCTATTTTGCTGCGAATTACATCATATAAATTAGTAAGTTTAGATGCATGGATAAAATTTCTGACCCGTACGAGGATATGTAGTCTAGTGCTACCTATCCTGATGCTTCAGTCTACGTTAAAACCCAAGCGTAAATTGGGGATGTCACAGTAGGGAATATGAATCAAACCAGTCCTTAAGCTTAAAACTAAATGCGTCTCCCTCTAATCTTTCTAAATCTATAGCTCTCTTCGGCAGCATGACTAGCAAATAAACAATTGATGCCTTCTAATTTCATAGCTCACTTAAGCTTTGATCGACATGACCTTTGTCAAGAGGGAGAAACCGAGAGAGAGAGAGAACTCAAGAGGGAATTGAAATATTTTGAAAAACAAATGTATTAGCTAAAGATGAAGTTTACACAAGGTATTTATACCTAGGTTAAGACTAAAGTACACAGTAATGTACTATGCACATGAGTGTAGGTAATTTAGAATAAAAACTTTATACAATATACGCTAATAAACCCCCTCAAGTTGGAATGTAAAGATCAAGAACACCTAACTTGCTAAGAAGTCTAAAAAATCTATCAAAAACTAAAGGTTCAGCAAAAAAAATTTTGCTAACTGATGTTCAGAATAAACATGAAAAGTTACAGAAGTATTATTTTGAACCATATCTCTAACTAGATGGCAGTCTATTTTGATGGTCTTCGTTCTTTCATGAATTACTAGATTAACAGCAATATGAATGACTTTTTGGCTATCATAATGAAAAACATGTGATGAAGAGACAATAATCCCAAAATCGTTGAAAAAGGATAAGAGCCATTTAATTTCGC
Source organism: Platycarya strobilacea (assembly GCA_036898215.1). NCBI lineage: Eukaryota > Viridiplantae > Streptophyta > Magnoliopsida > Fagales > Juglandaceae > Platycarya > Platycarya strobilacea. Next base: position 18,579,990 of record CM072546.1, on the reverse strand, counting down.
AATAGGTAAAGGCCATGGATCTATACATAGCCTCGACAAAATGATCTCAAAACATTGAGTCGCTTCTTGGATTTCTAGAAGATTAAAGAATCTCAAAGAAAAAGGTGAAAATAAGTAACATATCTCCTAGAGTTTGGACAGGTGGCCTAATCAGAATCACAAAAACCTCAAGGTTGCAAGGTGGACATGCTATGAAAGAACAAGCTTTCTCTAGCAGTGGCTTTAATGTATCTCACAACTCGAACTGCTGCATCATAGTGAGATTGGTGAGGTTGGTCCATGAATTGACTTGGTGCTACAACAAAAAAAGACATTGTAAGAGTAAAATAAAGAATAGAAGCAATTAATCTCCTATAATAACCAAGATCATCATATACGGGGCCTCCAGAAATAGTTTTGGATAATCTCATGTTTGATCTATTAGACTACTTGCAGGTTTAGCAACTGATTACGCCTAAAGAATAACGCGGTCGTTTGCAGTATAGTTTTGGGATGTCGATTCCACAGGGAGATGGATTGAGAAATTGAAGAGCAGTAACGAAATTAACAAAAAGATCTAGATGAGTGCGAAAAGTATATTTTAGAGTGTGACGTAAATTAAAACTAAATGAGTAATTTGAACAGTATAAAAATGAGACGAAAAGTAGAGCATCGGGAATCCTTTGTATATAATTGGTATTTTAATTATTTTCGATTCATTAATCACTCAATTGAAAATTCTATGTCCAAATTTTCAATTGGAAAATAAAACATTAATAACCAGATTTAAATCAAATGTAATCTTTCGAAAAATCATTCGTCACAATATAAGAACAGGAATTGTTATCGATATTAAAGAAATTCAACGTCGACAATATACTCGTAGAGCAATATTGCAGCAGAGAATTAAATTAAAATAGATAACCAATTGAACCAGACATAATCAAAGGATTATTGCATTCAATAGAAAAAGCATAACTGAATCTATAAATGAAATAAATTCTAAGATTATTTGGTGACGAAAACATTTATAATAAATTTCGAATGATTAAACAAAAGAGTTTAATATTTGAAGAACACATATATGAATAAAAAACAATTACAAATACCATCATATATACAAATTCATTCCTAGCTCTACTAGAAAATTAGTTACACATATTGAAAATATGCAACAAAAATTCTTCAAGGGATAATATGGAAGAGCCAACCATTATTTTCTTCTCTCTTCTTTGGTTTTTCTTTTCTTTTCTCAAGCTCTCAAAAACAATGTATCTTCCAAGGCATCCAAGCACACTAAGCATGGTCTTAGAACACACACCCCTCCCTTCTATTTATAAGCATCCTTCATTCAAGTTGTTATGACAAAATCATCACAATTTCAATTTGTTTTGCCATGTGCCATTCTTGAATCCAAGTGATTTGTGAGTTGTCATTTTGATCATTTGTTTTCCCACTATGCATGAGCTGGATTTTGCTTGTAGGTTGAGTGTTTCAATTTTGCTTCTTTATCCATTAGTTGTCTTGTATGATTTAATATCTTGTGGTCAAATAATTTGTCTTGAAGAAACTTGAGTGCACTTCATCTTGCATATGAATTGATCATTGAATTTTCACGTTAGTGTGGGAGTGCTTGCTGGAAAATATTATGATGACATTTGGATTTGATGTAAGTGGCTGAAAAATATCCAGGAACGTCAAGTGTAGGTATGTCCACTTGATGGTCGATTTTGTCTTAGATTGAGTGAATATCTCTCAAACATAAAACATAAAAGTTATAGATATTTCTCTTGCGGTTCTATATCATCTTGAATCAGCTCAATCGGAGATTGGATGAGAGAGTTTTACGAAAAGATGTCAGAACTGTCTAAAATTCTGTAATTATCTTCATTTGCTCCTAATGTCTCTATTTGTGTCCTAAATCAAAATATAAGAATAATGAGTATATTTAGGCATCAAATAAGAATAAAGTATTAAACATTAAGATAGGAAAATATGGCATTTTATATTCTCATCAATATATTAAATCATGCTTATATCTATCTTAAGATAAATGACCATTAATTTTAATAACATGAGTTATATCCATTATTTTCTCATTTCTTTTAATAGTTAAATCGAGTATTTAGAGTGCATTTTTGTGCACTCATCAGCAACCAATAACCAGAATCAGAAACAATTTCAATTGCATACTTCATTTGAGAAAGTGATATGCCCTTAGCAGATTGTTCAACTTCCAAACCCAAAATGTACCTCAAAGAACCAAGGTCTTTCAACTTGAAATGGCAATTGAGAAACTGCTTGAGGTCAACAACAGACTGGGAATGATTAGAAGTCATGGCAATGTCATCCACATAGACCAAAAAAGCCATAAAAGAGACACCAGAACACTTGTTAAACAATGAGTAATTAGACTCAGATGAGTAAAACCATAAGCAATCAATGTAGACAAAAACTTATAAAACCATTGCCTAGAGGTCCGTTTTAATCCATATAAAGACTTGAGCAATTTACAAACTCAAGTGTCTCCAGGTTTAGAAAAACTAGGAGGAAGCTTCATATACACCTCATCCAAATTTCCATGAAGGAATGCATATTGACATCTAATTGATACAATTTCCAATTATTAATTACAACTAAGGTAAGAAAACAACGAATAGTGGCCAGCTTTGCAACACGAGAGAAAATATCAAAATAATCAATTCCTTACCTTTGAGTGTAACCCTTTGCAAGCAAGCAAGCAAGCTTATATATTTCCAAAGTGCCATCAGATTTCAACTTGCACTTGTAAACCCATTTACAAACAATAGGGCTTTCCAAGAGGTCACTCAATTAGTCTAATTATTATTAGCTTCAAGAGTAGTGATCTCAGTTGCCATTGCATCTCTCTAATGAGGATGTGAAAGGGCTTGATGAAAGAATTTGGGTTCATATAGTGAATCAACAGAAGCACAAAAACCTTTATAGGAGGGTGAAAATTTGGAATATGACAAGTATGAAGAAATAGGTTAAAGAGTACCTAAGGAAGAGGAATCATCAACCAAAGAAATAGGATGAAGTGACTGAAAAAGGGTCCCAAATATCATAGTGAATTAGTTCAAAAAGAGAACTAGTAGTAGAACTTAAAGGAAAAGGAAGTCTTTTCTATTTAGTAGCGGGACAAACAGCACAATGAGTATTATTAGTACTCGTAAAACAGGAAATATCAATAGATAAAGTATGCAATTTGGTGTTAGAAATATCAATAGCTAAAGTATGCAATTTGGTGTTAGAAATTTGGTGTAAGACAACAATGTTAAAGGTAAAAATTATTTGTAACACCAATGCAAAAAGAATATGTAATTGAGCTACAGGAAATAGAACTACCTAAAACTTGAGGTAAATGACATAAACCTTGAAAATGTTTAGCTACTCCAATTATCTTTTGATTGAAGAGGTCTTGAATATAGCAAAAACCATGTGAGAAAAATAAAAAAGAAGATAATTGAGAAGTTAACTTGCTAACATATAAACAAGATTAAAAGTAAATGCAGGACCATAAAGAACATCAGTTGAGATTAAGGCCTTGGTTGTTTTTAGAGATGACATTAGATGAAATAAAAGTAAAGAAAGAAAAAAATATTATTATAAAATAATTTTTTAATATTAATTTTGTTTTGGGATTTGAAAAAACTGTTTTCGGATTTGAAAAAGTTAAACTGTTTATTTTATTTTGTATGAAAATTTTAAAAAGTGTAATGATGAATTTGAGATTGCTTGTAAAAATAAACCAAGCCTAAATAATTAAAAAGTCTAATTGTGCCTTTATGTGTTACTTGAAGACAAGAATGATTAGGCAATTTCAAAAATACATTGACAAGAATTGGTGGTGATTAAAAAATGATAGAGAATTAATCATATAATCACTAGCCCCAGAATCAAGAATACAAGACTATTGATGAAATGCAAGTTGATCAACAATAGAGAAAACTAAAGGATAAGACAAATTTGTAATGGATATACCTGAAAAAGTGTTGTGTAGGGGAGGTTGATAGTGTAGTGGAACTAGAAGGAATTGTACATGCTTGACTCACAGAGGAAATATTAGTTTCATTCCGGAGAAATGTAAGGACACTACAAGATTTTGAGTTTTTTACCATAAAGCTATATGGTGGAAAAAAGCATAGGTTAAGTGGGAAATGTTTTTTTTCCACCAAATTTTGTTGGTGGGATGTTGGTGGCATATAATTCATGAACAAAAAACTTTTTTCACCAAAATTTTATTTCATAGCAAAAACAAACTTTTTTCCACCAAATGACATTGTTGGTAAAGCATGAAAAATTCATGGTAAATAATATTTCTATATGCCAAAACTGATACTATCCATGAAGATGATAGGCCGAAAAAAGCTTTTACCCACAAATATATTGATGGCATATAACTTGTTCGCACAACTAATATTATAGAGAAAAAGTATTTGTCATGAATTATGTTCATGGCAAATACTAAGAGAATTTAGAAAAAAAAAATTAGAAAATAAAAAAATGCAACTTAAGCAAAAAATAATCATAATAAATACTCTAACATAAGATGAAATATACATTTATTTTTACAAAATTAATCTATACCTAATTCATACAAGTTTTATAAATTAAACTAAGTTTAACTATATAGGCTAAAATATACATAACGAGCCAAGAAATTATGAACCAAACTAAGTTCAACTATATAGGCATGTCGTCTGCTTTCTTTTCCTGTACTCAGATAATAAGAAACAAAAACTAAACCACATCAATCAAAACTTAAAAAAATAAAAATGCATGACTACATGTATAGCAAAGAGTTACTCATGACTACAAGGTCCTAGAAGATATCAAAGACCATCACTCTAGCAATAGAATAGCTTATACCTGTCGAAATAAGATGTTGAATCCGTAAGAGGATATCAAAGAGTAACTCATATATAAATTGACAAGAAAGAAAAGCTACATGTATAGCAAAGAGTTACTCATACACAAACTCATTATTAGTTAGACATCAAAGAACTTACAAAATCCCAACTAGGAACTTGAACTTACATAATATCAGCATAAGGTCTATTTTTTACCTTAAAGTTTTTTGGTGTAGAAACAAAGGATGCTCACATGTGAAGTCCTTCTGTGATTAATTGCATAATATAAATATGTGGGTATAAGTACATTAATATAAACCATCCACAAAACCAATTTCTAATTATGTACAATTAATGTTATATGCTATCCCTAAATAACAACCATCCACAAATCCAAATCTATTATTCTCACATAATGATTGTAGTATAAGCACATTAATATAAACCATGAGAACTTAATAGAATTCAAATGCTACACTTGTGTAGATTTACCATTACCAATTGCCTCAATAGTATCTAATTTGCCTCAAATTGATAAAGATCCACAAATAAAACATCAAAGCAGTTAAAATGCATGGTTTTGACATGAAATAGCTGACATGATTCATGGTAAAAATTAAAATTTTCGATTGAAGGAAATACCTATGTTCATGTCTAGTTTTAGACAGCAGCCGGTCTTATGTTTCCTGACCAATAGATTGAAAGTAAAATGCATTACAATATAATGAAAGAAAAAAAAACAACTTGTTTCTTCAATCATATGTGAGTGAGCTAAAAGTGTGGTTTAGAATAGCCATTGTAGGAAACTTGAGGGCTATACAAACAAATGCACATAGTGAGAGAGAGCAAATAGAAAGAAAACTTCAAAAATAAAGCTAGAGAGAGAGAGACATCAGTAGGAACACATAAAAATTTGTCTCACTATGCTAGTGCAAACCAACTCTTCTAGCATGCTAAAAACTCTTACCACATCTCTAGGCATCATCCAACTCAGTCCCAAAAAGATTGAAAATAGCTTGTCTGGGATAGTAAGCTACATCAGAGAATGCACATTAAAAACTAAGGAAACTAAGAAACTAAAACTATTGATTAAATTTTAGCATTAAAATCAAGTGGATTTACAATACCAATAATAAAAATGTGATGAAATACATACATAACAAGACAATTATAAAGAAAAAAAGTAACAAAATAAAACCAACATTTCAAGTCCAAAACTAAACAAAATATATCCAACAAAACCAGATCAAACAAGCTAGAGAAGATCCAACTAAGAGGAACCCCTCCAATGTCACAGACATTAGCTCAAAGGAATTCACTCAATGTACTTCAAAAACTCTGTGAGACAATTTCTTAGCCAAAATGAAGACTTAAAACCAAATTAAACACAAAAAATAAACTGAGTACAATTTTGTATGAAAATGGACCATATTAAACCTTCATAAACTGAATACAATTTTTTTAATAAGTAATAAAATATTTTATTCCCAAAGAAATAGGCATAAGCCCAAGAACACTTACTAAACTGAGTACAATTCAGCCACTGCTTGTATCTATTTATTCATTTTGAGAAAGAAGAAACCAAAGAAATAAATAGCTATAATGTAGCATTATTTGTAAATGTAAAACATAAACCAAAACATTAACAGATTAGACATAAACTGAATACAATAATTGGTCCATTTGAAGTTGATAGTCTTCAATAGGAAAAAAATACTAAAAACAATAACTCCATCACAAAAAATTGCAATACATCAATAATAAATGAAAATCAGACCTAATTAACAATAAATCCATCACTAGTTTTCAATAGCCAATACCACCTACAATCCGACCTAATTAACAAATGAAAATCAGAAAAATGTGCCAGTGATTATTTCAGTAAAATTAGCCAACGACTACTAGATTGTTTATACTATTCAGCTACAATCCCACGCACGAAGACAACTCAAAAATAAATAAATAAATAACTAGGTAATTTCGTGTAGAAGTAAAATCCCCAAAAATGAAAATCAAGGTTTTGGGTATCGACGAAGGACACTCACCTGCCAAACATGACAATAACGGCAACGGCGATGGCAGGGTATCAACAGATGGAGAGAGCAACCCTAGGTTGTGATTTCTAGAGATAGTGGAATGGAGAAAGAGGCACGAGGAATGAAGACTAACCCTAGGTTGCGGTTTAGATTTCGAGAGACAAAGCAACCCTAGGTTGCGATCGCGATTTCGAGAGACAGAGACGAACAAAGAGAGAGACACACTTACTTGCTCGGAGAGCACGCGACGGGACGGTAGTGAAACGGCTTGGGAAGGGTTGGTAGCATGGCGTGGGATTGGCGGCCGCACGGCGTGAGCGAGAGAGAAACAGAGTGCGAGTGCGAGAGAGAGAGAGAGAGAGAGAGAGAGAGAGAGAGAGAGTTTCTTTGAGTACGAGTAAGGATGGACATCACCAAACCATTGACGCGTGCAAATGAGTGAATCTGGGCATCCTTGGGACCCATTGGGTACAATTCTCCTATGAAAGATTGTCAAACTTTTGTTACGCTTGTGGTATTTTGGAGCATAGCCACAAAGATTATGCCAAATGGAAATCTATTGGAGCAGAGGGTGATGAAGCGAAAATGCCTTTCAAACAATGGATCCGTGCTGAAGCTAGCTCTAATTAGCAAGAATCTCAACCATTTGCTTGCTAGAATACCAGAGAGTCAAAGAACTAAAGAGTGGGAAACCGGAGCTTGCGAAGGTGGGAGAAGGAGCACAACATGTCTCTTTGGTGGGAAACATCCTAAATTTTCAAAAGGCCTCTGTTCACGCAGCCAAGGTGTCACACTCTATTGTTGTGTCAGGAGGATAAGTGGTGCCTTGTAGCACCAACTTGGCATAGAGCAGTTCAAGGAAAATTTTGGGATGTACGTTGTCGACGCCCCTATTCATGTTTAGGATTGCACATGAACAGAAACTTTGGGGATGAGCAACACTAGGAAGTTCACCCCTCATCATATTGTACATAGGCTTTTTTTTTTTAAACAGTAAAAAGAGGTTTTCGCAGCAGAAAATGTCAAGCCTATCTATAATTTAGCAAGTACTCGGGACTCACCATACATCACATGGTTTAACAATTCTAATATCCCAAAATAATTCTATAATAGTAATAACCAAAAGTATTAGATACATAAGATGTTCTTACTCCCAAAACAACGGGAGCCACAAAATACAATAACGATAATTAAGCAACATCAGCTAGTTGCTGATCCCACGACCCTCTATTTAGAAGGAGGCTCGTCTTTAACCTCATTCATACCAGGACCAAAAAGGAACTGGGTCAGTCCTACTCGCCCACCAAGTTGAAAGCTCGTTCCTGTCTCCGAAGTATAGACGCGTCCAGGAAAATAGACCCGTCAGACCCTAGAGAGAACAACACCCGGTGCATTGCCGTCCAGGGGGCTCATGGATCACCTTCCATCGTATATCTTCTATAAACTGGCTATACAAGATAGGAGTCACGATATCAAAAGGTGGGGAGGTCACCAGACCATTAGAGGTTTGGAGAGTCTCCCCGGTCATCATTGTCGTCGATGCCATCGTTTCCTACAACTACTTCTATCGTCCCTCAACAAGGAATGATAGTGAAAACATAAAGGGATGAGATTTCGAGAAATCTCAGTAAGTATATAGTCATATTATCCAAGGCATTAATAGGTATACAAGAAAGCAAATAACAAACATAAATATGTCAAGCATATACAACCAATGACTTTGCAAATGTAGATGCACATGCTCATGCATACTTACAAAACTTGGCTTTATTTTAGTCTTATTCTTATACTTTCTTTTCACAAAAAGGGTTTTAACACAAAAGCTTCATTCTTCATACTCATACTTGAAAACCCTTCTTCGCAAAACTTTTCGTTTTCTTTTATTCTTATCTTAGGCGTCATTTACAGATCAGACAAATGATTCAGATACAGATACAGATCATACTTAGGGCTCGAAAGCAGCTCTTGTTCTGACTTCAAAGTGAACACCTCACGGTTTCCCTGCGCATCGTGTGTTTCTCGCTAGTTACCGTAGTACTCGGTGATCGTATCAAACCTAAATGGCTACGTTATGTGTTTCTGCTCTTCATCACTCAGTGATTAATTACTCACCAAGTGACTACATTTTTTTCAAATACAGATACCGGTAAGGCAAAAGCTAACACCGGACAGAGGCACCCACTAGCATTAGATGCGACCACGCTTCAAAATCCCTAAGAGAGCCATATATGGTCTACCAATAGTTTTTCGTTGACCCATGGGTTTTCACTCGACTTTAATCACTCCTTAGTGAACAAGGAGTTCCACTAGGGCACTACCCCATCCTAGCTTTTGGAGTTCTTATCAAAACTTTATTTCTTTTTATTTTTCTTTTGAAAACATGTTTGACTCAAAATATGATTTTCGTGCTTCATGCATAGAACATGCAAACTCTTAATGCTTAGTATGCGAAACGTGAGACAAGTTCAAGTGTTCCAAGGGTTACATTCATTCACGAGTCAATCACCACATGATTCAAGTCCTTTCTCATATAAAAGCGCACGAATAGGGTTAATAAACCGGCCTTCCCCACTAGGATTGGGCCAAGACCCTTCATGGCCACCTTCTAAGATTTTCATCTTCCATTCCCTTCTACATACTCTTCAAGCCTTATTAAAATTTCTAAAACATTTTTATTAACAACTAATAGGGTTAAACCAAACCCTATGGGCCACTAGATTAACCTTTTAATCACCCTTCTTCAACCCAATATAGCAACTTCATTCTAGGCATGAAAATCGAACCCAATGGCATTAGTCTCTCTTTGTTTCCTTATTCTTCAAACTTTCCAAGTACTTAAAAGTAAATCCTTCCACGAAATAATACTTTTTCTATCACTTAAACATATTAATCTTAGAACCCTAAACCTGAAATCCTTTGTAATCTCAACAAATTTTCTGTTTTTAATCTAAACCTTACTTTAGCCTGCATGCATTTGTCTCATGTGACACCTTAATTATGCTTCTATTGATATTGTTAACAAAGTGATGAAATCCACCAATAATATAATATAATCATTGAGCCTATTTAGCACATCAACCAAACATGGAATCTCTTTAAATAAATATGCAAAGCACTTCTCCAATTAAACGAGCCTAACAACAACATCATAGATTTCATCTTCATCAAGTATGCATCTTTTCATCAAATCTCATATTGAACCATTTGCACAAGTTGCCTAGTCCTCTAGCATATTAAGAATCTAAACCTAAAATGGTCATAAGGGCTAAGCATAAATTTCTAACCAAATAATCATAGCATTTCTATCAGGAGAACCAAATCTAGCATGTTCATTCAACCAACAAACATTACATACACATTCACTTAAATATATACATGGAAATGCCAAAGAGAAAATGGAAGTGCACTTACAATACTCCAAGTAGCAAAAGTAGCTCTGAAAATATATAAAAATACACTATCAAAATAGTTTATAAACATATAGTTGAAAAGAAAATCTTAAGAACATAAACCTTAGTGTGTGTATGTGATTTAACCTAGGTTTCTATGCTTGGAATGACTCAAAGTTTCACTTACCTTTTGAAAAGTACTTTCCACTCAAGAATGCTTGGTCTAGCTCCACTATACTTAGGATAACTTTGTATTTAGAAGATAGAAGAAGGTGAAGCAAAAGAGAGTGGAGTGGGAGAGAGTGTTGGCCGAGAGGTAGGAAGTGTAAGTGTGTGTGTGTGTGTGTGTGTGTGTATAGCAACCAAGTGAGGAAGACCAAGGCAATAGGCCATTCGACCATGAGTTTTCCTAGGTGCCTTAGGCACTCATTTATCTACTCCTAGTATTGACATTTGGTGGGTTTTAAAAACCCCTTTGATTGACTTTTATCATGTGACCACGCCATGCCTAAACTAGTTCACACCTAGGTGGGAACTCTTTTTCTTTTTCTACCTCTGGCCGACGCCTCTCAAGGGTTCTAAGCCCTCCATCACTTCACATCACTCCTTACACACTCATTTATCAACTCATGGGTCATTCCACAAGATTTCAAAATTGCATTTTTGGGAAAATGAGCACGCAACTTTTGGCTAGCCCATTTCTAGCATAATCCGAAACTTCTCCCCTTCTCTCATGGTCTTCTCTCTTCTCAAGCAACTACCAATCATCTTCTCACATCACCATTCTATCCTACAATCTTATACACATGTCCTTTACACTCTTACACAAATCTCGTGTGTCCAATCACTTGGATTTGGAAACATTTAGAAGAGCTACAAAATGATATAGTTGGCTACTCCCTCACCCGAACCCTTTTGTTTTCCTTTCATTTACTTTTCATTTTCCTATTTGTTTCATCACTCAATCTCCCATGCTCTCACATGTTTCTTCAAGATCTCTCAATGGTCATTCACCTATCCCCAAAGGGGTTCATTACTCTCTCTAGCTGAATACACCTTCATCCTTCCACTTCATTGTTCCCTAAATCTTTCATGTGTACTTGTCTAGATTTGGCATGATCCTAAGGAGAAAAAATGGAAGATCTTCCTCTCTCTTACATGCCTCCCTATTTTCCAAATGATGAGAAAATATCATCTTGGGATTTCACACTTCTTCCTCCAAGAAACAACTAGTCAATTCTTCACCTACCAGTATTTTCTTTCTCACACCTACTAGTCTTGGAAGACTTACCAAAATTTTCCTAGAGTGACATATGTCTCCATGCATGTGCTTGGTTAATTAATGGATCCAACCTATGGGCATTTGGGCTTACACATTACACTTTGGGCCAATACTCTAGTCCATACTCCCCAAAACTCAATTCTAGACTCAAACCTTCATCCTTACTAACTTTAATCACCAATATTATTATTAAAATAATTAATTAAATAAAATAACAAGAAACAAAAATCTTGGGTTGTCACATACGTCTAGTACCAAAACTTGGGAAGAGAAACTCAAAGAAAAGGATGTGAAGGGGGGGGAAAGAACACTGAAATGGTATCTTCTGGCGGTGATGACCCTCGAAATAATTATTTTAATAATTAGAGGGTGATTGGGTATTGAATTTAGAGGGTGATTGGGTGGACTGCCCCATTTCTCTAATAAAGGCCCACCAAACAAAGCCCAAAGTAGATAAAGAGGTACACCCAGAGTTGGGCCAGGGGTAAGGCCCATAACTCAAACTCAAGCCCAACTTCGTAGGGGAACATGCAGGAAGCTAGATGTTGCCGCCATGCAACCGAGTACCATAAGTCTGAAGGAGGTACGAGGAAAACACCAACATACTGCAACGAATACAATGGTGGAGGCTAGAGAATAGCTTCGCTGATCACAATGATCTTGATCAGTTGGAACTCTCGGGGGCTTGGAAACCCCCAGGGAGTTAGAGCCCTTTGTGATGTTATCAGGAAGGAAGTTCCCATGCTGGTGTTTCTTCAAGAAACAAAACTCACAGTAAGCAAAATGCAAACATTGAAATTTTGAGTGGAGATGGATAATTGTCTTGCCATGGATAGTGAAGGGAGGAGTGGAATTAATGTGGCAGTGGGAAATTGAGGTATCAATCCTAAGCTATTCCAGATTCCACATTAGCGCTTTATTATGATTGAGGAAGGAACAGAGAAGTGGCTCTTTACAGGAATCTGCGGGCATCCTGAAACCTTAAAACGAGAATAAGCATGGAGGTTAGAAAGGTCTCAAGCGGTGGGGGTGCAACTCTACCATGGCTGGTCTTGGGTGACTTTAGGAAACTTTTGACCAAAGATGAGAAAGTAGGGGGATGATCGTCCCGAACGACAAGTTATTGCCATCAGGGAAGCTCTGAACGATTGTCAACTGAAGTATTTAGGTCACATTGGAGCACTATTCACTTGGTAGAATAGGCAAGAAACCGAAGCTAGTATCAACGAGCGACTAGACCATGGTTTGGAAAATGTGGGATGGAGACAATTGTATCCTTTTGCAATGGTAGTTCATGGAAGTGCTGCTCACTCGGACCATGTTTCAATATCTCTCCACTTGCAAGGCAACAAAAAACAAGAACAAAGAAAGAGAAAACCATTCCTTTTCGAGGCTACGGGGGTTCGGTTGGAAGAGTGCGGGGAATTCACGGACATATGGCGGGACATCGGAGTGCAACCAGAGTTTAAAGCAGTAATGGAAAAATCTGCAGATGTGGGCTGACCTTATCTGTCTGGAATAGAAATTTTTTTGGAAATGTACCTGCATGCATCAAGAAGGTAAGGGAACAAATAGAGTACCTATAAGTTGTGGACTCGCAAGGTCTCAGAGCGGAAGAGCATAAGGAAGCTAGAGCTCAGTTGCAACGTTGGCTAACCGAAGAGGAGATCATGTGGAGCAACATTCGTAATCATTGTGGCTTTCCAAGTGCAAGTGTAACACACAATTCTTCCACCACAAAGCATCATAGAGGCGTTGCAAAAATCATATCAAAGGAATACTTGATGAAAATGAGGTTTTGGAAGGAGAATGGATAGTGGGACATGGTGATCCTTGATTACTTTCGTGATAATTTCTTGGCTATAGAACCAAGTGAGAATCAGGAGGCAAGGGTCCAGTGCATAGAGGGCTTAAAAGGATGAATCATCTAGGATATTAACCAAAGCCTGATCAAGGAGTTCACAACACAGGAGGTTGACACAACACTCAAACAGATGCACCCGTCGAAAGCACTAGGTCTTGACGGAATGGCTCCCTAGTATTACCAAGCCTATTGAAAGATAGTGGGCAAAGCCGTGACATTGGCTATTCTACGCCGTCTCCAAACGGGCATGTTTCCAAGCTCCCTGAATTATATGTTCATGACTTTGACCCCAAAGGAAAACAACCCAGTTAGGGTAGTAGACTATCAACCCATAAGCGTTTGTATCATAAATTATAAGCTCATGGCAAAGGTGTTAGCCAATCAGCTAAAGAAAATCCTCCCTCACATAATGTTCTATTCTGAAAGTGCCTTCGTCCTAGGTAGCCTCATAAAGGATAACATTCTCGTAGCTCACGAGGTCGTTCATTTCCTAAAATGGAAGAGGACTGGGAGAACGAGTTTTATGTCATTAAAACTCGATATAAGTAAAGCTTATGACAGGGTCGAGTGGTTGTTTTTGGAAATGGTTACGCTAAAGATTGGCTTCCATGAAAAATGGATGAGTTTGGTGATGAGGTGCATCCAAACCGTTTCTTAATCTGTGCTTATTAATGGGTTTCCCACAAGTCATATTACACCATCGAGAGGTTTAAGGCAAGGTGATCTCTTGTCCCCTTACCTTTTACTTTTTGTGCATCGAAAGCTTTATCTCTTTGCTTAAGAGAGCACAAGCTACAAAGTTTCTATCAAGTGTGCAGATTTGCCAAGGAGCCTCCTACATGAACCACCTCCTCTTTGCTGATGATAATATACTTTTTGGGAAAGCCATGGTGCAAGAATGTGCTAACATACAACAATTGCTTACAGTGTAAGAAAGGGCATCGGGAAAAAAGATAAACCGAGAGAAATCAGGCTAGTCCTAATGTAAGGGCAGCCAGACAACGAGAGGTCTGTGCGTTTTGGAGCATCCACCACACAAGCAACAAAGACCAGTACCTTGGCCTTCCCTCTATGCAGGCGTACAAGGAAAGTGGTGGTTCTCGAATATCAAGCGAAATGTATGGTCAAAATTGTAAAGTTGAAAGGAGAATTCCTCTCCCAAGGGACAAAGAGATCTTGATTAAGGCCATAGCTCTATTGATCCCAACATTTTCTCTGAGTTGTTTCAAGCTTCCGACTTCTCTATGCACTGAGCTAGAATAACTAATGGCAAGATTTTGGTGGGGAGCAAAAGAAGAAGAGCACAAAATCCATTGGTTAGGCTGGTCCAAAATGTATGCACCCAAGGCGGAAGGTAGATTGGGTTTCTAGGACCTCCATCTTTCAACATGTCCCTTCTTGCTAAACAGGATTGGTAAATTTTGCAGGAGCCTAAGATACTCTTGGCGCACTTATACAAGACTTAGTATTTCCCTCACACCCATCTGTTCCAAGCTAGCCAAGGGAGCAACCCCTTAGATGCATGACACGGCCTAAAAGTAGGTTTAAAGATCCTAAAAGAGGGGTGCATTTGGCGAGTGGGGAATGGTTGTTCCATCAACCTATTTTCTGATTACTGGATTCGCGGAGTTTGCCCTAAAAGCCACAGAATAACAGAAGAGGATCTCACGGGGTCTCCATCTCAAGTATGTCACTTAATTAACTAGACTACTAGATAGTGGGACTTATCCAACTTACGTGACCTATTCAATCCCTAGGTTGTGGCCAAGATACTGAAATTCAAGTAACACTAGAAGCCCAAGGTGACAAACTAATATGGGTGGAATCACATGATGGACGATACACTGTGAAGTGAGCATACAAGTTCTTTTGATCCGGCTTGCAATGCAACAACAAAGGAGAGAGCTTAGAGTTCAGGGGAAACCGAGTGGTTTGGAAAGGTATTTGGGGACTTCAGGTCCCCTAGCATATCAACATTTTCTTGTAGCGTTCATGTAGAGAAATTCTTCCCACCAAGATTAATTTACTCCAGTGGAGAGTGATATCCGAGGCTACCTACCAATTCTATCACAGCATCTCAAAGGACCTAGCGCATGCCTTAGTCTATTGCGCCCATCTACTCAAGGTATGGGACAATTTCCCACACATGCTACTGAAAGATGTTTAAGGGCCCATAACCGATCTTTCGATGATATACTCCACTAGGTATTCACAGAAAGTGGCTAGGAGGACAGGGAGCTTTTTGGGACAGTGGTGTGGGAGCTTTGGTATAGACAAAACCAATTCTTTCATGAGGGAAAGTGCCCATCCTTGAAACAATCAGTGGAACATGCTTTATCCATACTCAGTGCACACCAAAAGAATTTGAAGATGAGGAAAACAGCCTAGTCACACAGGGTGACTTGGTGCAAAGCTTATCCCAATACCTTCAAATTGAACGTTGACAAGGCAATCTTTATAGACCAACATAGTGAACGGGTGGAAGCAATTTTGCGCGATGAGGTGGGCAGAGTGTTGATGGCAGCAAGCATAAAGGAAACAGAGGTAAATGGTCTCATTGAGATTGAACTGGTAGCCTGGTTGCGGGGTCTCCAACCATGTCTTCCTCTGAATATAATTGAATTCATTGTCAAAATTGACTCTCTTCTAATGGTTTATCAACTAAACGGAGAGGGAAAATTATGGTCTTTGACCAGAAATATCATACAGGAAACAAAAAACCTCCTTACAAGATTTAGAAGTTGCTCCATGAGACATGTTGGTCAATTAGGAAATGTGGTAGCTCACAAACTTGCTCGACATGCTTGGCATGTTCGAGACATTACCATGTGGTCTAACTCCTATCCAGGTTTTGTATCTAATGTTGATTACGCCCAAATAATAACGTGGTAGTTGTATCACATTTTTAAGGTGTCGATTTCACATAGAGACAGATTAAAGAATGAAAGAAATAACAAAGAAACTAAAGAAAATATTAAATGATTAATGAGACAAAAAAGATTAAATTTTAAATGCAAAGTAAAATGAAACAAAATAACTAATGGAAAAAGTAATCAAATCTGAGAAACAGTAAAGCGTTGGGAATCCTTTGCACATATTCGATATTTTAATTATTCTTAATTCATTGATAATTCAATTCCAAAATTTTCGATTGGAGGATATAACACTAATAACCAAAATAAACCAAATGTAACTATTTGAAAAATCATTCATTGCGTTTAAATTACGTAAATTATTATTACTATTAATAAAATCGAACGATAATAATATACTTAGAGAAAGATATTGTAGCAGAAAATTAAATTAATATAGATAATTAACAGATTCAAATATAATAAAAAAACTAAACCATTCAATAAAAAAATTATAATGAATCTATAATAAAATAAATTATTTAATTATTCGAAAAAGAAAACATCGACAATGAATTGAGAATGGTAAAACAAGAGAGTTTTAATAATTATAAATCAAATATATAAATTAAAAATATCATTATATATAAGCTCATCATTAACCCTATTTAAAAACTTAGTTACTCACAAATATAATGGACAATATAAAATTCTCAGGAAAATCAAAGAAAACGCTGACGGCATCAACCACGAATATCGTCTGTGTCGCGTTCATGTCCAGCCTGCCTTCGTGCGGCGCTCAACTCTTCCTTTCCTCCATGTATATCTGTGTCGTGCCTTAATTGAATTGAAGTTGGGCCTGTAACCATTTGAAGCTGTGTAGTGCCATGTTTTAATTTCCAAGTGCCGAAGCTTCATCAAGCTGGGCTTATTAAGTAGGTCCATGTCTCTAAAGTGAAGTCATAATGTGGCTTTGACGCCCAGTAGAAGTTGATGCCATATGAGTTCAAAGTGAACTCGAACGCCCAGTAGAAGTTGATGCCATATGAGTTCAAAGTGTTGTGCCCTTAGTTCAAAAGTGGAGTTGACTTCCGAATTCAACTGAGAAGATAAGTGCAGCCCATGCTTTTTGAGAATTTGAAAACCCAAGCGGCAAAACAAACGGCCCAATAAATTGAAATTCCAGTAAAATAAATATGCGACCCTCCCATGTAAAAAACTAATAAAGTCCAAATTATAAATTATCTCTTACCTGTCAATATCGTAATATTTGAGATTTGAAATATTATAAAAATGTATTTAAGCATATCTCAATGTACATAGAAATTAAGTTCAATAAAATAAATTATATCCTATCATTTTTATTCATGTTTTAGCATATTAATCCAATAATAAAATATTTAGAGTATATTTTTAAGCACTTATCATATTCCAATTTGCTCATTGCTAGTCCTTAAAAATCTTCTTGCCAAAACAATGAAATAGACTAAAGAAAATCACACACAAAGGCTATCAAGTCACACTTTTCAAATTCACATATTAAAACAATTTTAGAAATTCACTAACCCAAGTAATCCACATATAGCAATCCATAGAGTGTATGTGTTTTTCAAATTATATCCATCTAACCACAAGTCCTAACACATATAACATCAAGAACATTCAAGCAAAAAGTTAAACTCCATAACTCACAAGTATAAAAGTGTTTCGTGTAAGAGTTTTTTTTATAGAGTTGACAAGGGGTGTACACATTCTCTCATGATGAATTAGGTAATTATGTACAAAAAACAAGCAAACATTGATCTTATGATAGAAATATTAACAAATGAGACTTCCATCACTCTTTCTAAAAGCTTACTTAGAATCATAACAGTCAACATAAAAGATTGTAACGTGACTTGGGTTCCAAGCTATATGAAGAAAATGATGAAAAAAATTTAAAAACTTTCAAATACATACCAAAAGAATCTTATTAAGCATCTCAGTAAATCACAATTCTCATTTGATGTACTCTTTAATCTTTCAGATCAATGAATAATGATGCCTTTTCTTTTTTTCTTTTTCTCTTTTTTTGTTCTTTTTTTTATTTTTATTTTTTGGAGAATCAACAATTTGGTGAACAAGTATATGTCAATTTGGTATTTTTGCCATTTCTACCCAACCTTGGTATCTTTGCCTTTGAAGCTCACTTCATTGAACACTTATCATGTTCTTCCTTTTTTTTTTACTCATCACAAAAGAAAAAAAAATTGAGAATTCCATACCTAGTACACACTTAGAAGCAATTAGGATAGGAAAAATCAATGTATAGGCTATACTCCAATATGGAAAGGTATGGAATATGTGGGTATATGAAAAGAAAAGGTTACATGTGTTTTTTTGCTCAAAGTTGGTTACTAAGGGTCTATTTGTAGAAAATGTTAGCTTTAAATGTTCAAATATTAATCCTAAGTTGACTTTCGTCATATCTCAAGTATATACACCATCTTATCACAAATCATGTAATGATATTCTCAAAAAAAGTGTCAAATTCAACAAATCAATAAACACTTATCACAATTTCCTGTATTTGTAAGCTCCCAATTCTCTTTCAATATTCACATAAATACTTAAGTAAAAAGGTTCTCTAGTTACATGTGTCAAATGACCATTTTACCACAAAACTTGGATAAATGCATTAAAAATTCTGTGAATGTTTTAACAAAATGATTATGGTAAGTTTGTTGAATTCATGAAGATAACTATGAATGAGAATGAGTACACATGTGAAAAGGATGCACGTGCGATGCAAATTTTAATTTTTTTTTTTGACAAATGAAAATATGTCATAGAGTTCTAACAAGTATTTTAAATGCTGAATTTGCACCACCACCTCCAACTTAAATGAAACATTATCCTCAATGTTTAACAATCAAAATTAAGTGGAGAGTAACTACAAATGGTATAATACGCCAGATGTGTGATGTGGGCAGCTCGCTAAGCACCAAAACTAGTAAACTGAAATAACAAACTAACACTAACATGCAAACATTAGCAAACAAAAAGGGAAAAAACGAAAATTAAAGAAATAAAATAAAACAAAACAATAACTGCATAGTGTGGTCAAGGTGGATAGACCAAGTCCGTAAGCGGAATATCTTCCACTTCTAAAACTGCATTTCCTTGGTCAAAATTGAATGTTTGTTGGCCCAATAAACTCAATACTCAAGCTCCATAGGTAGGTAGCAACACTTCAAGTCAACTTTTGGTTTTTCCTCACTTGAAGGAACAATTCTTCATTTCTCTTAGGCAGCTTCTCAAATTTCGGTTGCTAATTCTATGTACCATGATTTTGGGTTGTATAAAAAATAATACAAATATCAGCTAAATCAGATGAATCACTAATATGATTAAATTCAGAATTAACAATGAAATATTCGAGAGAATCAGAATCATGAGTTGTGAAAACCAGGGTTTCAAATACTATACCATACCGGCCGGTACGGCCAAAATTTTTAGTATCGCCCAGTCGGCCGACACAAATAAAATGATATTTTGTTTCGGCCGATTTTTTTGAAATCGGCTGAAAAATGTCGTATTGGCAGTACCGGATTTCGGCCTTTCAGAATTTTTATTTTATTTTTTACTATGCTTTAACCTCAATTTAGACTAAATTAATTACATATATATATTTATCTATATAATTTATTTATATATTGACTATTATTTTAAAATATAATATATAATTGTATTTATATATATAATTTATTTATGTATAAATTATTCTGAAACGGTACACGAAACGGTATCGGTATCGAAATATTTCATTTTAGTGACTTGACAGGTACCGGTTCCGGTAAAATATTCAAAACATTGGTGAAAACTCTCTTTTCTATGAGTGAGTTAATCATATATATATTTGGTGGCATTCTTCATCCTTCACATTCTCTTGTACCATATGTTGACTATGGGATATGGATTGAGTTTGAGAAGGGAACTTACTACGCTCATTCATACGTAAGGAGTTCATCAACTTGAATACCTGGCTCTTTATATCCTTGACTTCTTCAACAACCTGCATAATAAAAAATTCAAATTTTTGATTAGTTTTACTCTGTGCTTCAATAAAAGTATACAAAGTGTCTTCTAAAAAGTTTCTAAAAGATAAAGATGCCTGATATGGTTTAGGGTATGCTCTAGCAGGTTGTGCAGGCTGCAAATTTTTAGACTTATAGCTAAAATTTGGGTGATCACGCCATTTTAGATTGTAGGTCTCAGAGAAATGTGCAAAATGTTTCTTGTACATACCTAAGAAATCACATTATTCCTTATACACACTCTTCATATCAGCAAATGTGAGACAATTTTCGACGAGGTGATCTACTTCGCCATACACAAAACACGATCCAAAAAACTCTGCATGATTAATCACTTGTGTTGGTTTTAAATTCTTAGTCTTTAACACCTCTAGTTCCCTAATAAATATCTTAACCTTTGTCTTTGGGTTATTTTCTTCTCTGAGATTGTAAATTACACTACCATTTGGGTTTTCTATACATCGTGACCTATTTGTTCTCTCAATAGCACTAAATCCAATTCAAGTGTGAGCTTTTTCAACAAGCGCATTGAGGTATTTTATGGTCACATCAAGACTTTTCTGTAGGAATTTACCATTGCACATCATTTCCATAAATTGTCGCTCTAGGTGTAAGTTCCTTACAAAATAGTTCACTAAGAGCTAATTCTTATACTCATGCTAAGGGTACATACTCAACAACTTTTTAAATATCTCCCAAGACTGATACAAAGTCTCACTGTCCTTTTGTGCAAATGTAGAAATTTGCCTTTTTAAAATATTGGTCTTGTTGAATCTAAGATTTCAAATTTTGTATTTACGTGTGAATTTTGATGATAACAAATAAATTAAAGTCTCAAGCTCAAATTAGTTACGCAATGGAGTGAAGCACACATCAAGCATAAAAGAACAAGTCTACATCTCTTGATAAAATTCGAAATTGGATTAAGACTCAAAATTACTCTTTTTTCACATATTTATAACATCATCAAATTATATAATTTCAAAAATTATATTTTTATATAAAAATTTAAATTTGTAAGATGATTGATTATCATATTTTACATGTGTATATTTTGTTTCAAAGTCTTAAAAGGTGGTTGTGTGTTTTTTTGACAGATGCAAAAAGCAGATGATTTTGTTTGAAAATCTTAAAAGGTGGTTGTGTGTTTTTTTGACATATGTAAAAAAAAAAAGATGATTTGCTTTGAAAAATAAATCATGCTCATTTTATATTGTATGAAAAGCAAAAAATTAGGTTTGATTTTTTTTTAAAATAAACAGAGTTGTTTTTTACAAATGCAAAAAGGAAATACTTTTATTTGAATTTTTTGAAAAGTGAATAGTGTTCTTATTTAACATGTGAATCTTTTCAAATTTAAAATTAAAGACTCATTTGCCTATAAATAGCTCATTTGAGTTTTGCAAAAATCACAACAAGAGCTTACAATCTATTGCTAAGTTTTGCATCATTCTTTTAAAACTCTCATTCTCTCTTTTTTAAGGTTTTGAATCTTAGTTCTTGTTCTTTTTTAGAGAGATATAGGTTGCATTGTATTGTTTCTATATCACTCATTGAAGAGTGTACTTTGATAGTCTATCCACTATCAACTCTTGTATCAGTAAGAGGGTGCATATAACCCTTATGTGTGTAGAAGGTGTTCTAACCAATGAATAGTTGAATCACTAAGTGTGAGGTGATTGGAAGTGTAGAGGGTGTTTTACACGGAATCTTTGGAGTGGTGTTGCTCAAAGGTGTAATAGGTTTCTATCTCCACCTAAAGGAGATTGAATAGTGAATTTGGGATCCTCAAGGGGTAGTTTGAGGCGAGAATGTAGGCAGTGGGATTGAACCTCGTAAAAATACTGAATTTGTTTCTTCTTACCTTACTATTTACATTTCTTGCTGCTTTATATTTTGTTTATATTTTATATTGTGTATTTGATTTATAAGTGTTAATTTTTATAATATAACTCAATTCACCCCCTCTTGTGTTAGTCATCTGGGTAATAATTGGTATCAAAGCAAGGGCTCTGTTATAAGATTAACTATCTGTTGAATTAAGATCATATGGCTAACATTGTAGCTACTTTCATTAAAAGTCAATCCAGTAGTCGACCTCCACTATTTTGTGGTGATAATTATACTTTCTGGAAAGCTAAAATGAGAATATTTCTTCAGTCTCAAGGTCGAGAAATCTGGAAATATATTATAAATGAGCCTTATATTCCAATAAAAACTGTTGATGGAGTAAAGGTCAAAAAGGAAGAGGAAGAGTTTGATCGTGAAGACGATAGACTTTATACTGTGAATGTAATGGTTATGAATTTTTTATATAATGCTCTCAAT
The DNA here is from genome assembly GCA_036898215.1 of Platycarya strobilacea. Lineage (NCBI taxonomy): Eukaryota > Viridiplantae > Streptophyta > Magnoliopsida > Fagales > Juglandaceae > Platycarya > Platycarya strobilacea. Next base: position 18,557,313 of record CM072546.1, on the reverse strand, counting down.
GGTAATGAATTTAATAGAATAATGACTTGCAAGACAGTAAAGAAAATTTGGAATAATTTAGAAGTAACCTATGAAGGAACTTTGCAAGTCAAAGAATCAAAAATTTATCTTCTTACGCATGAATATGAAATGTTCAAAATGAATGATGATGAATCTATCTCTTCTATATATATTCGTTTTACTAATATTATAAGTAGTTTGACATCTCTTGGTAAAGTTTATTCCAACTTAGAAATAGTAAGGAAAATTCTCAACTCTTTGCCAAAACGTTGGGAATTAAAAGTAATGACAATTCTTAAAACTAGAGATCTTAAAAAACTTGAAGTAAATGAATTCATCGGGTCACTTATTACCCATGAGTACACATTGAAAATAGGAGAAGAAGAAGGAAAGCAAAAGAAGAACTTGGCACTCAAATTCGTTCTTCATGAAAGTGAAAGCGATGAAGATGAAGAAAGCGATGACGAAGAGATTGCAATAATCACTAGAAGATTTAAGAGATTCTTGAAAAATAAAGCTTTTCTAAAAAAACCTTTCAAAAAATCTTCCAACAAAGATACAGGTAAAAATGATTCATTAATTTGTTATAAATATAAAAAATCAGGACATATCAAGGTAGATTATCCCCTGTTAAAGAAAGATCGATACAAATGCAAGAAAGCAATGAAAACTACATGGGATGATGATTCAAGTAGTTCAGACAGCGATGCAAGTAATGAAGAAGTTTCAAATCTTTGTCTTATGGCTAAAGATAACCTTGAGGTAACAAATCTTGAAAATCCCTCTTATGAAGAATTGCAAAATGCTTTGGAATAAGTATATGAGCAATTTGAAAAATTGGGTATTAAGAATACCACTTTGAAAAAGAAAAATTCTTCTTTAATAAATGAAATTGATATTTTAAGAAAAGAAAATATAGTTTCAAAAGATGAAAATAATGAATTAAAAAAGAAAGTAACTAATTTAGAAAAGATTGTTGAAAATTTCACAAATGGAAAAAGGAATTTCGAAAAACTTCTTGGTAATCAAAGATGTGTTTTTGATAAGGTAGGCTTGTGATACACGCCAAAAAAAAAACTCAAACCCTATAAAAATTTTTTTGATAAACCCATTAAATCAAAACCAGATTTTCAAAATTCTTTTTCTAAAAATAGATTTGTCAAAGAAAAACATTATTACAATCACTCAAGTTCTTCAAATATGTTACATGTTATTTGTAATTTTTACAATAGAAATGGTCATAACTATCATGCTTGTCCTATTAGAAGAAAACATATAATGACTATTAGGGCTATATGGGTACCAAAGAATCTTATTTATTCTAATACTAATAAATAAAGGATCCAAAAAATATAAGTACCAAGAAAAATTATTTTAATTGTTTTTATAGGTATGCATGAAGTCTTTCGTAAGTAAAACAAGATGGTTTTTAGATAACGGATGTTCAAGACACATGACAGGAGATAAAACTAAGTTCATTGATCTCACTCCTAAAGAAGAAGGACATGTGACATTTGGAGACAATTCAAAAGGGAAGATCGTGGGAATAAGTAAAATTGGTAATAAGTCTTCTCTCATAATTGAAGATGTTTTACTTGTTGAAGGTCTAAAATATAATCTTTTAAATATAAATCAATTATGTGATAAAGCATTTACAGTTACCTTCAAAAAGGATAGGTGCATTATTTTGAATAATCATGATTGTAATATTTATTTTATTACTCTTAGAAACAATAATATTTATAGAATTGAATTTGAAGAAATTGCCTCACAAGATACTATTTGTTTATCAGCTCAACATAAAAATAGTTGGTTATGGCATAAAAGGTTAGGTCATGCAAACATGGAAGTTATTTCCAAACTTTCAAAAAATGATCTTGTGACATGTTTGCTAAAAGCAAACTTTTTTAAGGACAAAATCTGTGATGCATGCCAGTTTGGTAAACAAACAAAAACTTCTTTCAAAATCAAGAAACATATTTCCACTATTAGACCTTTATAACTAATACACATGGACTTTTTTGGACCAAATATAATTGTGAGTTTGGGAGGAAAATATTATGCATTTATTATTGCTGATAATTTCTCTATATATACTTGGGTCATCTTTCTAGCTCATAAAGATGAGGTACATAATGTCTTTACCAAGCTATGCAAGAGAATTCAAAATGAAAAAGGTTATACTATTTCAAACATCCGAAATGACAGGAGAAAGAATTTGTCAATAAAACTATTGAGTCTTTTTATGATGAAAATGGTTTTCTGCATAATTTCTCTGCTCCTCGAACTCCTCAACAAAATTGGGTAGTAGAGAGGAAGAATAGATCTTTTCAAGAAATGGTAAGAATAATACTTAATGAAAATAGTTTACTTAGTTATGTTTGGGCCGAAGCGGTAAGTACTGCATATTATGTTATAAATAAAGTTATGTTAAGGTTTAAATTAGATAAAACTATGTATGAGCTTTGGAATGAGAAAAAACCCAACATTGGTTACTTTCATATATTTGGATACAAATATTTTATACTCAATGACAGAGATAATTTAGGAAAATTTGATGCAAAATCTGATGAAGGTATCTTTCTTAGATATTCAACAAATAGTAAAACTTATAGAGTATTCAATAAAAAGAATTTGACTGTACAAGAATCTATAAATGTAGTATTTGATGAATCTAACTCTCTACTCTCCAAGAAATCTATTGATGAAGAATCAGAATGTACAAATAATACAAATAGTCTCAATCTCGACAAAGAGAATACAATGAAAGAAATCCAACATGGAGACATCAGGAAAGATCATCAAGATTTAGTACAAAATGCAATCAAACAGTGGAAACATGTGAAAGATCATCCAGTAGAACAAATTCTAGGAGAACCTTCACGAGGGGTAAGTACTCGATCATCTCTTAGAAATATTTGTAATCACACTGCTTTTTTATCTCAAATTGAACCCAAAAATATTGATAAAGCACTTATTGATGAATTATGGATTCTAACTATGCAAGAAGAACTAAATTAATTTGAAAGAAATAATGTATGGACACTTGTTCCTAGGCCCAAAAATCATGCTGATATTGGAACAAAATAGATTTTTAGAAATAAGAAAGACAAGTCTGAAATCATCACTAGAAACAAGGCTCGACTTGTAGTCCAAGGTTTCAATCAAGAGTAAAGAATCGATTATGATGAACATATGCACATTTTGCAAGATTAGAAGCTATTCGAATGTTACTTGCATATGCATGTTATAAAAATCTCAAACTTTTTCCAATGGTTTTGTAAATGAAGAGGTATATGTTGAGCAACCTCTAAGTTTTGAAAATCATATTTCTTCTAATCATGTTTTTAAGCTCGCAAAAACATTATATGGACTCAAACAAGCTCCTAAAGCTTGGTATGAGAGGTTTTGCGGTTTCTTGATTAAAAAGGTTTTTCAAGAGGAAAGATCGATATAACTCTTTTCATCAAATATGAACAGGATGATATTCTTCTAGTTCAAATTTATGTTGATGATATAATATTTAGTGCTACTAATAAAAATATGTGTCAAGATTTTGCTAAGAGCATGCAGGAAGAATTTGAAATGAGTATGATGGGAGAACTTAATTTCTTTCTTAGATTGCAAATCAAGCAAGCAAAAAGTGGAACATTCATTAATCAGACAAAATATATTAAAGAATTACTGAGAAAGTTTGAGATGGAAGGTGCGAATATAATTGGAACACCAATGAGTCCAACAACCAAACTTGATAAAGATGAAAGCGGTAAGCTAGTTGACTCAAAAGTATATTGAGGTATGATTGGTAGTTTATTATATTTAACAGCTAATAAACCTGATATTATATTCAGTGTATGTTTATCTGCACGTTTTCAATCATCTCCAAAACAATCTCATTTGATTGTAGTCAAGCGTATTTTTAGATATCTTGTCGGTACCATTGACCTAGGATTATGGTATACTAAGCACATTTCTTTCGATCTTATTAGTTATTCAGATGCGGATTATGCTAGTTACAAAGTTGATCAAAAAAGTACTAGTGGAATATATCATTTTTTAGGTCATGCACTTGTTTCATGGTTTAGTAAAAAGTAAAATTTTATTGCACTATCTACTGCTAAAGCAGAGTATGCTGCTCAAGTTTTTTATATGAAGCAACAACTTGAGGATTTTAAACTTATGTATAATCATATTCCTATTAAATGTGATAATACTAGTGCTATAAATCTTTCAAAAAATCCAATACAACATTTTAGGACCAAACATATTGAAATTAGATATCATTTTCTTAGAAATCATGTGCAGAAAGGTGATATTGTACTAAAATTCACAAGCACACACGATCAAGATAAATAGGAATGATTCATGCCATGAATATCTACTAGATATTTTTATTCCATTATCTCAAATGACCTACAGAAACTTGAGATGTTTAGCCTCTCATTCAAATGCATTTGCTTCTCATAGATCATCATGTCATCCTTTTCTAAAGAATTAGGCAATCGAAATGAAGAGGCAAGTAAGGATTTTAAATCCTTATTCTGTTGCTTTAAGTCTATTATTTTTCTGTTAGACTTTTGAACAAGTCGTTGAAAAACATCAATGTAACACCCCCTTCCCATAGGCTAGGAGATGTCACTTAACGTTTTCTAAAACATTTAACCCGAAAAAAGAAATTCTTAGTTTTAATAATAGAAAATAAATAACATTTATTCCAAAAGTGAAGTTATAATAAAAATGTCTTTTTGCAACCTTAACTGGCCATAACTGAAAGTTGCTTGTGTCGTAAGACACTTATTTGCTAGAAAACATAAGCTTAACTGAAAAATAAAATTGAATTGTTTCATAAAGACACTTATTTGTAATAAGTCTTAAAGATTTTAAATAGCTGCTCAAATTACTCCTGACCTGTCTGCTCGCACTAGTCGTCTTCATCACCTTGGTGGTTTTAAAAACAATAAATAAACTGAAATGAGTCAATGACTCAGTAAATAAATCCACCACAACGTAAGATAATATTATAAGAAGTTTTCATATAACTTATGCTGAATTTTGAAATATGGTTGTACATGTTAATGCTGATGCCATGAATGACTAACTTGACTGACTATCTGACTTAAGTGACTGTTTGAATTAACTAATAGGTTTGACTGATCTAAACTGATTAACTGAATTGATTTAATGATCTAATTTGATTGTACTGATTTAGCTGTACTGATCTAACTGAGCTAATCGACCAGCACACTTAACCCTATGTGCAAGGTTGTGCACCAGCTCCATGTTCCACTGTAGTAAGGGGAGCCGCTGATAGTACTCTAGCATATTATAATGAACCACGCTTAGATCCGTGACTTGCACATCCACTCTGATCTGATATGCATTGGTACCATACAATTGAATGGCCATCTGAAATAACTGATTTATCGAACTGAAACTAACTGATCTTTAACTGACTGAGTTAGCTGGAAGACTGCTTAATTGATTAATTACTTTCTGATCTAACTTAATTTTATACCTGAACTTAACTCAACTTATGAGACTTATGCGACATGAGATGCATAATATATATTAATATAAATAACTAGCTGAATCTGAATGTGATGCTAAATGACATAATTGTGTGCTGTGCTATGCTGAGTGACATGCTTACATGACGTGAGGGACATTTGAAAAGGCTATCAAAGAACTGGCTTTACCAAAAATATAAACTAATGTGAGGATCCTAGTTTTGTGACCATACAAACACTTTCCCAAATGTTTCTTTCCACATGTTGGGCACGTGGGATATGTTTGTCCTGGTGGCTGTCCTTGAAGGTCTACACTGTGAGGCCTCTTGTCCCTTTGAGATGCTGATTGAAATTGTTGTTGTTGCTGACGCTTCCTCTGGTTTTGGTATTCTATGTTTTCTTGGAGATCCTCTTCAGCAATGCTAGCTCGGTTGACCAGTTCTATGAAATTCCGAATTTTGAGAGTGCGTACATGCTCTCGAATCCTACGATCCAGTCTGCGCTCGAATTTTTCAGCCTTCTTCTCCTCCTCCGGAATCAAGTAGCTAGCAAAGCGGAACAGTTCCATGAACCTTGTAGCATATTGTGCCACCGTCATCGTTCCTTGAGTGAGGTCCTGATGAGTGCACAAAAATGCACTCTAAATACTCTATTTAAATACTAAAAGAAATGAGAAAATAATGAATATAATTCATGTTATTAAAATTAATGGTCATTTATCTTGAGATAGATATAAGTATGATTTAATATATTGATGAGAATATAAAATGCTATATTTTACTCTCTTAATGTTTAATACTTTATTCTTATTTGATGCCTAAATATACTCATTATTCTTATATTTTGATTTAGGATACAAATAGAGGCATTAGGAGCAAATGAAGATAATTGTGGAATTTTAGACAATTCTGACATCTTTTCGTAATATGGGCATAACTCTCTCATCCAATCTCCGATTGATCTGATTCAAGATGATCTAGAACCGCAAGAGAAATATCTATAACTTTTATGTTTTATGTTTGAAGACATATCCACTCAATCTAAGACAAAATCGACCATCAAGTAGACGCACCTGCACTTGACGTTCCTGGATATTTTTCAGCCACTTGCATCAAATCCAAATGTCATCATAATATTTTCCAGCAAGCACTCCTACACCAACTTGGAAATTCAATGATCAATTCAGATACAAGATGAAGTGCACTCAAGTTTCTTGTAGACAAATTATTTGACCACAAGATATTAAGTCATACAAGACAACTAATAGATAGAGAAGCAAAATTGAAACACTCAACCTACAAGCAAAATCCAGCTCATGCATAGTGGGAAAACAAATGATCAAAATGACAACTCACAAATCACTTGGATTCAAGAATGGCACATGGCAAAACAAGTTGAAATTGTGATGATTTTGTCATGACAACTTGCATGAAGGATGCTTATAAATAGAAGGGAGGGGTGTGTGTTCTAAGACTATACTTAGTGTTCTTGGATGCCTTGGAAGATACATTGTTTTTGAGAGCTTGAGAAAAGAAAATAAAACCAAAGAAGAGAGAAGAAAATAATGGTTGGCTCTTCCATATTATCCCTTGAAGAATTTTTGTTGCATATTTTCAATATGTATAACTAATTTTCTAGTAGAGCTAGGGATGAATTTGTATATATGATGGTATTTGTAATTGTTTTTTATTCATATATGTGTTCTTCAAATATTAAACTCTTTTGTTTAGTCATTCGAAATTTATTATAAATGTTTTCGTCACCAAATAATTTTAGAATTTATTTCATTTATAGATTCAGTCATACTTTTTCTATTAAATGCAATAATCCTTTGATTATGTTTGGTTCAATTGGTTATCTATTTTAATTTAATTCTCTGCTGCAATATTGCTCTACGAGTATATTGTCGACGTTGAATTTCTTTAATATCGATAACAATTCCTGTTCTTATATTGTGACGAATGATTTTTCGAAATATTACATTTGATTTAAATCTAGTTATTAATGTTTTATTTTCCGATTGAAAATTTGGACATAGAATTTTCAATTGAGTTATTAATGAATCGAAAATAATTAAAATACCAATTATATACAAAGGATTCCCGATGCTTTACTTTTCGCACTCATCTAAATCTTTTTGTTAATTTCGTTACTGTTCTTCAATTTCTCAATCTATCTCCCTGTGGAATCGACACCCCAAAGCTATACTGCAAATGACCGCGTTATTCTTTGGGCTTAATCAAATTTTGGCGCCGTTGCCGGGGAGACGGTAGAAGAATTTGTAGTTTTTTTAGTAGTTTGTAAAAAAAAAAAAAAAAAAAAAACAGCGGTAGCTTCGTTCATTTTCTTTTTAGCTTTCTGCATCTTTATTTTATTTTACTTTTCTTTTCGTAATTTTTTTTTTCAGTATTACGCTTTTCTTTACTTTGCATGCGCAGGTACAGAGACGCTTTTGGACAGTTTGCTAGTAGACCCGTACTAGAATCATATTCAGAATCTAATTTTTCTAATCGCTTGTTTGATAATTCTTCCAATTCTGACGCGATGAGTGAACACATGGACCAACCTGTTAGAACCCTCCAAGATTATCTTCATCCCGCGCGAACAGCCACACCATCCTGTATTATGTTCTCACCTAATGTTCGTCATGTAGATTTTAAAGCAGGAATGATACAATTACTTCCGACTTTCCATGGTCTAGAAAATGAAAACCCCTATGTTCATATTAGGGAATTTGAGGAAGTAGTTGCAACATTCCACAGTCAAAATACCACTGACGAAACGGTAAGGCTAAAGTTCTTTCCTTTTTCTTTGAAAGATAAAGTTAAGAGTTGGTTGTATTCACTAAGACCACGGTCTATTGGAACATGGAGTGAGATGACTCAAGTGTTTTTCAATAAATATTTTCCCCAACATAAGACCAATACTTTAAAAAGACAAATCTCTACCTTTGTACAAAAGGATAGTGAGACTTTGTACCAGTCTTGGGAAAGATTTAAAGAATTACTGAGTATGTGTCCCCACCATGGATATGAGAATTGTCGCTTAGTGAGTTATTTCTATGAAGGGCTTACGCCCAGGGAACGTCAATTCGTGGAAATGATGTGCAATGGAGAATTTTTACAGAAAAATCCCGATGAGGCTATAGAGTACCTCAATGAGCTTGCTGAAAAAGCTCATACTTGGACTGGACCTAGTGCTACTGATAGCACAAACAGGTCACGACCTACAGGAAACTTGAGTGGTGGTATTTACCATCTAAGGGAGAAGGATAATCTTAAGGCTAAGGTTGAAATGCTCACCAGAGAATTAGAGTTATTGAAAACTAAAAACTCAAAACCAACACACACGGCTAATCATGCAGAATCTTTTGGGCCATGTGTTGTCTGTGGTGGGATAGATCATCATTCCCAAGAGTTTCCTACACATACTAACATGAATGGTATGTATGAGGAACAAAGTAATGCTCTAGGTATGTACAAAAAGCCCTTCACACCTTACTCTGAAACCTACAACCTAAGATGGCGTAATCATCCCAACTTCAGCTGGAAGTCTGAAAACCAGCAGCCTGCACAACTCTCTAGATCATATCCTGCACCATACCATGCACCTCAATCTTCTAGAAATTCTTTAGAAGATACTTTGCATACTTTTATTGAAATGCAGGGTAAGACTAATCAAAAATTTGAATTTTTGATTATGCAGGTTGTCGAAGAAAATAAGGAAATCAAGAGCCAGGTGTCTAAAATAATGAGTTCATTGACTATGAATGAGAAAGGTAAGTTTCCTTCCCAAACTCAATCTGTACCTCATGGTCAACATATGGCACAAGGAGATCTGAAGGACGTAAACGCCATTGTGACACGAAGTGGTAAGTCTCTACGCGATCTAATAATAGACAAAAAAAAAGGATGTAGAGAAAGATCAAGATAGCAGCAGTCCTGAGCTTCCCAAAGAACTTGAGGTAACAAAACCTGAGGAACCTACGGTAACAAAAAATCCGGGTAAGGTACCTTTTCCTCAAGCATTAAAGTCAAGCAAACAAACTCTAGATCATAACAATGATATTTTGGAAAATCTTAGACAGGTAAAAATTAATCTTCCTCTTTTGCATGTAATTAAACAAGTTCCTACTTACGCAAAAATTCTCAAAGATTTGTGTACAGTTAAGAGGAAGCATTATGTGAAGAAGACTGCATTCTTGACAGAGCAAGTTAGTGCTCTAATTGAACAGCGGATTCCCCCTAAGTACAAGGATCCTGGATGTCCAACCATCACATGCAACATTGGCAATCATGAGCTTGGACAGGCCTTGCTAGATTTAGGGGCTAGTGTAAATTTGATGCCATATTCTATTTATTTGCAATTAGGATTGGGAGAAATCAAACCAACTTCTGTGGTATTGCAATTGGCTGATCGTTCAGTCAGAGCACCACGGGGTGTGGTAGAGGATGTTTTAATTCAAGTTGACAAATTTTATTATCCTGTTGATTTCTTAATTCTAGACACTAGTTCTGCTGTAGAAACCACCTCTAAAATTCCATTAATTTTAGGTAGACCTTTTCTTGCTACTTCTAATGCTCTTATCAATTGCAGAAATGGATTGATGAAACTCTCTTTTGGCAATATGACTCTTGAGGTAAATATTTTTCATATTGCAAAACAACTAGAAGAGGATGTCGAGTGTCATTAGACATACATGATTGACTCACTTATAGAAAGGGATGTTCTTACAACTCATGACTCAGATCCCCTTGAATACTTTATTGTCAATTCTGAATTTAATCCTATAAGTGATTCATCTGATGTATTTGACATTTGTGCTATTTTTGACAGAACTCATGATTATAGCACATAGGCATGGCAACCAAAGTTTGAGAAGTTGCCTGAAAAAAGAGAAAGACAGATTCCTTCAAGTAGGGAAGCCCCTAAAGTTGAATTAAAATCCCTACCTAAGGGTTTAAAGCATGTTTTCCTTGGTCCAGGGGATACTTTTCCTGTTATTATTTCATCTGAATTATCTGAGTCCCAATGTGAGAAATTAATTCAGATTTTATGCAAATATAAATCAACCCTAGGATGGAGTATTGCTGATATAAAAGGCATTAGTCCCCTAATCTGTACTCATAAAATAAATTTAGAGGAATGAACTAATCCTCGAAGAGACCCCCAGCGTAGACTTAATCCCAGAATGAAAGAAGTTGTGAAAAATGAAGTATTGAAACTATTAGATGCAGGAATGATATATCCTATTGCTGATAGTAAATGGATAAGTTCTACGCAGGTTGTTCCTAAAAAGTCAGGAGTAACTGTGATAAAAAATGACCTTGGAGAGTTAGTCCCTACAAAACTGGTGACTGGTTGGCGGATGTGCATTGATTACAGAAAATTAAATGCCGCCACACGAAAAGACCATTTTCCGCTTCCTTTTATTGATCAAATTCTTGAGCGGGTGGCTGGTCATCCTTTTTATTGCTTTCTGGATGGTTATTCTGGTTATTATCAAATTGAAATTGCATTAGAAGATCAGGATAAAACTACTTTTACTTGTCCTTTCGGTACTTATGCTTTCCGCAGAATGCCATTTGGACTGTGTAATGCTCCAACTACTTTTCAACGTTGCATGATGAGTATTTTTAGTGATATGGTTGAAAAGTGCATGGAAGTTTTTATGGATGACTTGACCGTTTTTGGATCTTCTTTTGATGCATGTTTCATGAGTTTAGAAAGAGTACTGACTTGTTGTGAAGAAAAAGAATTAGTTTTAAATTGGGAAAAATGTCACTTTATGGTACCTTCAGGTATTGTTTTAGGGCATATTATTTCTTCCAAAGGAATGGAGGTTGATCAATCAAAAGTTGAATTAATCTTTAAATTGCCTACACCTAGAACAATCAAGGATATAAGATCATTTCTTGGTCATGCGGGTTTTTATAGGAGATTCATACAGAATTTTTCTGCCATATCTAGACCACTATGTAACCTCCTAACTAAGGATGCCCCATTTGAATGGACACAAGCCTGTCAAGAGGCTTTCAAAACATTAATTGGCAAGCTTACTTCAGCACCCATAATGCAACCACCTGATTGGAATTTACCTTTTGAAATTATGTGTGATGCTAGTGATTTTGCTGTAGGTGCTGTTCTTGGACAACGAAGAGAAGGGAAACCTTTTGTCATTTACTATGCTAGTCGAACTCTAAATAATGCACAAATGAATTACTCCACCACTGAAAAAGAGTTGTTAGCTGTAGTATTTACTTTGGATAAATTCCGCGCTTATTTGATTGGTTCTCCTATCATTATCTTTACAGATCATGCAGCCCTTAAGTACCTTTTTACAAAGAAGGATGCTAAGGCACGATTAATACGATGGATTTTGCTTTTGCAGGAATTTGACATCACCATCAAAGACAAGAAAGGAGTGGAGAACGTAGTGGCAGACCATCTTTCTAGACTCACATTCGAGGACACTTCTGACCACATACCAATCAAAGATGATTTTCCCGATGAGCATTTACTTTCTATTACTTCTCTACCATGGTTTGCTCATATTGTGAACTATTTAGCTGCAGGTGAAATACCAAAGGATTTTAGCACCCAAGACAAAAGGAAATTCATGATTGAGGTACGAAAATTCTACTGGGATGACCCTTACCTTTTTAAATACTGCCCTGATCAAATTTTAAGGCGTTGCATCCCTGATGAAGAGATTGCAAGCGTTTTGGAATTTTGTCATTCCCAAGCTTGTGGTGGCCACTTTTCAATGAAGAAAACCGCTGCAAAAATCCTGCAGTGTGGATTTTATTGGCCCACCTTATTTAAAGATACAAATATCTATTGTCGCTCATGCGAAAGATGTCAAAAGTTAGGAGCTATGACCCGTCGTAATATGATGCCCTTAAACCCAATTTTGGTAATTGAAATTTTTGACTGTTGGGGCATTGATTTTATGGGACCATTTCCTTCTTCTTTTGAATATTTATATATTATTGTGGCAGTAGATTATGTGTCAAAATGGGTAGAGGCAGCACCTTGCAGGACCAATGATAACAGGACGGTAATTAAGTTTCTCAAAGAAAATGTATTATCTCGATTTGGTACCCCACGTGCTATCATTAGTGACCGAGGTACGCATTTTTGCAACCGTTCTTTTGAAGCTTTAATGAAAAGATATGGGGTGATACATAAACTTTCTACTGCATATCACCCTCAGACAAGTGGACAGGTTGAACTTGCGAATAGGGAAATTAAACAAATTTTAGAAAAAATGGTCAACCCGGATCGGAAAGATTGGTTTTTGAGACTAATCGATGCGCTTTGGGCTTACCGTACAGCTTTCAAAACTCCCTTAGGCATGTCACCTTATAGACTTGTTTTTGGAAAACCTTGTCATTTGCCCGTGGAGCTCGAGCATCGAGCATATTGGGCCATTAAACATTTCAATTTTGACTTGGAAAAAGTAAGAAAATTTAGAAAATTCCAATTGACGGAATTAGAAGAATTGAGAAATGATGCTTATGAAAACTCCAAGATCTATAAGGCTAAAATGAAAGTATTTCATGATAAAAATATTTTGAGAAGAACATTTAAGCCTAATGATCGAGTATTTTTATATGATTCAAGACTCCATAAGCATCCAGGAAAACTTCGATCTAGATGGACCGGCCCTTTTATAGTAAAAAATGTTTTCACAAATGGAGCGGTAGAAATAGAAAATCCAAAATATGGATGTATCTTCAAAGTAAATGGTCAACGCCTCAAAATCTTAATTGATAGACAAATTCCAGAAGTGGAAGACATTCCACTTATGGACCCAGTATATCAATCTTGACCATCTCCAGGTATGTTTTTCTTTTATTTTATTTTCGTTCATTTTATTTTTGTTTATTGTTTACTTTATTTTGTTATAGGTTAATTTTATTTTGACAAATACCATCTTTGATGCCAAGCAAGCCACCTACATCCCACATCAGGTGTATTCTACCCTGTTTAGTTATTCAATTTTGATTCTTAAACATTGAGGACAATGTTTCATTTAAGTTGGGGGGTGGGAATACAAATATATTATTTAAATTCTGTGGCATATTTCAATCAATATATAAAAAATTGCCAAATTTTTTTCACACAGGCATCTTTTCACACATGATACTCATGCTCATTCATAACCATCTTGGTAAATTCAACAAACCCATCTTAAATCATTTTGCTAAAGCATCCACAGAACCATTTATGCACTTCTCCAAATTTTGTGGTAATATGGTGATTTGACACATGTAGCTAAAGAATTATTTTGCTCAAGTATTCATATGAATTTTGTGAGAATTGAGAGCTTACAAATACAGAAATTGTGATAAGTATCTATTGATCTGTTGAATTTGACACTTCTTTTGAGAATATCATTACATGGTTTATGGTAAGATGGTGGATATACTTGGGATATGATGAAAGTCAACTTAGGATTAACGTTTGAGCCTTTCAAGCTGAGCCTTTTCATCATAGATCCCTAACAGCCAATTTTGAGCCAATATATACATATGGCCTTTTCTTTTCATATCTACATCATCCATACTTCTCCACATTGGAGTATAGCTTATACACTATATTTTCCTACCATTTTATTTCCAAGTGTGTACTAGGTGTGAAATTATCAAAAAAAAAAAAAGATAAAAGAAAAAAAGAAAACCATGACAAAAATGGCATGGTGCTAGATGTGTCCATCAAATTATTCATGAAAGAGTTCATCAAATTGCGAAGACACCAGTGGCAAAAGAAGATGGAAAAGTGTACTTAGTCAAAAATCTAAAAAATTGAAAAGTACATCAAAAGGAAAGTATAGTCTACTGAAAAATTTAACAGATTCCCTTTTGTGTATACTTGGAAGTTTTTGAAATCTCTTCACCTTTTCTTCTTATGAACCCCAACCCTAAACCATATTACAACCATTTGTGTTGATTTTTCCGATCCTAAGTATGCTTGTGGAAAGAATGGTGGAAATCTCATTTGTTAGTATTCCTATCATAAGATCAATATTTACTTGTTACTTATATATAATTGGCTAAATTTCCATGAGAGTAAATGTACACCTTTGTCAACTCCATAGAGAGAACCCATACATGAAACACTTCTATACCCGTGAGTTATGGAGTTGAACCCTTTTGCTTAAGATATTCTAATGTTGCATGTGTCGAAACCTCTGATTTGATAAAAATAGTTTGGAACACATACACACTCTGTGGATTGCTATATTTGAATTACTTGTGAAAGGGTTATTGAATTTCTAAGATTGTTTTGATATGAAAATTTGAAAAATGTGTCTTGATGGCCCCTATGTGTGATTTTCTTTGGTCTTTCTCATCATTTTGCATGAAAATTGCTAGGGACTAGCAATGAGTAAGTTGGGGGGTGTGATGAGTGCACAAAAATGCACTCTAAATAATCTATTTAAATACTAAAAGAAATGAGAAAATAATGAATATAATTCATGTTATTAAAATTAATGGTCATTTATCTTGAGATAGATATAAGCATGATTTAATATATTGATGAGAATATAAAATGCTATATTTTACTCTCTTAATATTTAATACTTTATTCTTATTTGATGCCTAAATATACTAGTTACTCTTATATTTTGATTTAGGACACAAATAGAGGCATTAGGAGCAAATGAAGATAATTGTGGAATTTTAGACAGTTCTGACATCTTTTCGTAATATGGGCATAACTCTCTCATCCAATCTCCAATTGATCTGATTCAAGATGATCTAGAACCGCAAGAGAAATATCTATAACTTTTATGTTTTATGTTTGAAGACATATCCACTCAATCTAAGACAAAATTGACCATCAAGTGGACGCACCTGCACTTGACGTTCCTGGATATTTTTCAGCCACTTGCATCAAATCCAAATGTCATCATAATATTTTCCAGCAAGCACTCCTACACCAACTTGGAAATTTAATGATCAATTCAGATACAAGATGAAGTGCACTCAATTTTCTTGTAGACAAATTATTTGACTACAAGATATTAAGTCATACAAGACAACTAATAGATAGAGAAGCAAAATTGAAACACTCAACCTACAAGCAAAACCCAGCTCATGCATAGTGGGAAAACAAATTATCAAAATGACAACTCACAAATCACTTGGATTCAAGAATGGCACTTGGCAAAACAAATTGAAATTGTGATGATTTTATCATGACAACTTGCATGAAGGATGCTTATAAATAGAAGGGAGGGGTGTGTGTTCTAAGACCATACTTAGTGTGCTTGGATGCCTTGGAAGATACATTGTTTTTGAGAGCTTGAGAAAAGAAAAGAAAACCCAAAGAAGAGAGAAGAAAATAATGGTTGGCTCTTCCATATTATCCCTTGAAGAATTTTTGTTGCATATTTTCAATATGTGTAACTAATTTTCTAGTAGAGGTAGGGATGAATTTGTATATATGATGGTATTTGTAATTATTTTTTATTCATATATGTGTTCTTCAAATATTAAACTCTTTTGTTTAGTCATTCGAAATTTATTATAAATATTTTCGTCACCAAATAATTTTAGAATTTATTTCATTTATAGATTCAGTCATGCTTTTTCTATTAAATGCAATAATCCTTTGATTATGTTTGGTTCAATTGGTTATCTATTTTAATTTAATTCTCTGCTGCAATATTGCTCTACGAGTATATTTTCGACGTTGAATTTCTTTAATATCGATAACAATTCCTGTTCTTATATTGTGACGAATGATTTTTCGAAAGATTACATTTGATTTAAATCTGGTTATTAATGTTTTATTTTCCGATTGAAAATTTGGACATAGAATTTTCAATTGAGTTATTAATGAATCGAAAATAATTAAAATACCAATTATATACAAAGGATTCTCGATGCTTTACTTTTCGCACTCATCTAAATCTTTTTGTTAATTTCGTTACTATTCTTCAATTTCTCAATCTATCTCCCTGTGGAATCGATACCCCAAAGCTATACTGCAAACGACCGCGTTATTCTTTGGGCTTAATCAGGTCCATAAACTGACAAGCTCTTGAATCCTTGAGTGACTGCGGAAAAAAGTGGTCAAGAAAAGCCTTTTTGAAACGTTTCCAAGGAATGGAGACTTCTTCTCCTAGCTCCTGTTGAATTAAGGAGCGAGTCGACTTCCACCACTGGTTTGCCATGTTTGTCAAGTGGTAGGTAGCATACTTCACCTTTCGATCATCCGTGCAGTAAAGGGCTTCAAAAATCTGCTCCATACGTTTAACCCAGCTTTCAACATCCATGGCATTTGCCCTACCGTCGAACGTAGGGGGGTGCTGTCGGGAAAATTGCTCCAAGGTGTAACCATCCCGAAGGGCTCTAGCTGCCGTAAATTGGCCACTAGCCATAGTTCGGAAGAATTTAGTCGCAGCCACAACAAGCGAGTCTGGGTTATTGCTCTGGTTTTATCCAAAAGGTCTTCCTCAGTTAGGATGGTTTCTACTGCCGTGAGCCATGATCTACGTCAGAATGACACAGTTAACTACTATATGATGAGAGTGTAACAAAGGCACTGTTACGACTATAATAATGATTCTAATTAATATGACTAGCAAGGCGTTCGACCCTAAGAAACTCTCATTTACTCACGAGCAGGCCAGGTGTGAGATCCCAGATTTACGTGTATTTTTACATGTTATTTTATTCTCGGTGTTAATTATTTTAATTTATTTAAATAATATTATTAGTCATATTTTATTTATTTAAGATATTTAATTGAGCTATTAATTAGTTAGTATCGAGTTACGTTGCTTTTCTTATTTATTTTAATGAGTTAATTATTTTAATGAGTGGAATTAAATTCCTTTATTTTATTATGTGAATTTATTTTATCTGCTTTCGTTATATTAATTATTGTTTTATAATTAATATTGTGCTTGGATTTAATTTATTTATGTTAATGGGCTTTAAATACCTTATTTTATTGATATTGAAATTATAGTATTTAAAGTCAGTTTTTATTTTATTTATTGTGATTTTTCTAGTAGTCTTCTTTTCCTTCTTTTTCTTTTCTTTTCTTTTTCTTCTTTCTTTTTCTTTTTCTTCTTCTCTTCCTCTGCTTTCTCGCTTGCAGCCCGCATCGACCCGTCTCCCTCTCTTTCTCTCGCCATTCCTTCTCTCCCACCCAGGACCACCGTCGGCCACCCACCGGCGACACCGCCCAGCTCAACCTCACCCCCTCATGCCGGCGAGCTCAACGGCACCGGTGGTGTCACCTCCGGCCACTCCACCGCCCCTCCACGGCCACAAACCCGAAATGGCCATTTTGCATTCCCTTACATTTTTCGGCCACCGCCGGCCACCCCTTGGCCTCCGACCACCACCACTAGACTCCCCACTTTCTGGCGAGCATAACCCACCGCCCAAAGACACCCATCGCCGTTGGTTAGCCCCTCCACCCGAAATTGGTCTTAAACGGGTCGTTCTTCGCCACGCCGCCGTCCGGCCACCGTGCATCTCACCTCCGCCACCATTCGACTCCCCTCACCCAGCCGGTCAACCCCCTAGCTCAGTTTCCCCAACCGTGGCCTTACCTTCCCGGTACGACCCCAAACTCGAAAATTGGTTTTCACCCATTTTGGCCCCGATCTGCCACCTTCCGGTGGTTGAGCCGCCACACCACCACCTCCATGAGATTCCCCACCCTCCAATGAGTACCTCCCTAAATTTTGGTGTCAAACCGAGTGTTTTAGCCTAACGTACATCTGACCGCTACAAACGCTGCAGATTGGTGTTGTTCAAGGATTTACGATTTTACCACTGTAAGTACTTTCCAAACAAGTTTTAAGATTTAAATATATTTTTGGCATCAACAGTTGTGGTATTTTATTATTGCTGCTTTGTGTTGGTTGATGTTGGTTGATGTTGTTATTTGTTGGTTGATTAGATTAATTAAATGTTGGTTAATTGCTGCATGGTTGTCTATATTGTGTATTTACGCACATGCTCATGAAAATATTTGGAAAGTGGATTTTGGTATGATTTTGGATATTCATGTGTTGAGAATGGAAAATGGGATTTAAATTGTGTTTAACGGATTTTAATAGTTTTGGGCTGAGTCATAATGGAGACGGCGATACGTAACGCCCGTTGTGATCAGTGTGTGAGTGTGTGAATGACATAATGGGGATGGCGATACGTAACGCCCATTATGGTCATTGGGTGTGCATTTCATATCAGGGACGGCAATACGTAACGCCCGGTATGAAACGAGTGTGTGTGAATCGTAATGGGGACGGCGATACGTAACGCTCGGTATGAAATGAGTATGTGTGGATCGTAATGGGGACGGTGATACGTAACGCCCATTATGATTTTGGGTGTGTGTGTAAATCATATCGAGAACGGCGTTACGTAATGCCCGGTATGATCGGTTTTGAGGATATTATTTTATGGAAAATGATGGGTGATTTTATTGTAGATTAAATTGAGATTTTGATGAGTGATTATTTCATCGATTTTGAGGAAGATGATTTTAAGCCTCATGCATATGGTAATTGTTCTTGGTTGTTGTTGTGGCATTAATGTATTTCTGTCTTTTGGTTTGGTTGGTTTGTACTTACCTGCGATGCCATCTTGGCGTCGTAGTTTTTGAATGCAGACTTTGGAAAGGCTGAGCCTGAAGAGACAGCTCCGCTATAAAGGTGTTATTATTATTAATTGATCCCTCGAGAAATTTATTTTCCCCTTTTTATAAATATGTATTTGTTTAATTTGTATTTTTAGATGACTGTATTAAATCTCCTGCTGGAGAGTTTTTATTAAATTGGTTTGTAAAATATTTCTAAAAATTCTGGTACTTAGATATTAATTTATTATCCGCTGCGACCTATATTTTTATGTATGTCACGTGTGCACACACGTTTGACACTTGTTGTTGGGATGTGTGACCCGTGTTATCATCATCCCGACGCCTCGATTCTTGTGTTATTTTAAGAAGAATTTGGGGGCGTCACACCAGGAGCATCTTAGATTATTATTATTATTATTTATTTTTTGAAACAAAAGCCAAAAGAATCTCAAACTCGGGCGCTCTGATACCAAATTGTAACACTCCCTTTCTGTAGGATAGGAGATGTCACTTAACGTTTTCTAAAACATTTAACCCGGAAAAAGAAATTCTTAGTTTTAATAATAGAAAATAAATAACATTTATTCCAAAAGCGAAATTATAATAAAAATGTCTTTTTGCAACCTTAACTGGACATAACTGAAAGTAGCTTGTGTCATAAGACACTTATTTGCTAGAAAACATAAGCTTAACTGAAAAATAAAATCAACTTGTTTTATAAAGACACTTATTTGTAATAAGTTTTAAAGATTTTAAATAGCTGCTCAAATTACTCCTGGCCTGTCTGCTCGCACTAGTCGTCTTCATCACCTTGGTGGTTTTAAAAACAAGAAATAAACTGAAATGAGTCGATGACTCAGTAAATAAATCCACCACAACGTAAGATAATATTATAAGAAGTTTTCATAGAACTTATGCTAAATTTTGAAATATGGTTGTACATGTTAATGCTGATGCCATGCATGACTAACTTGACTGACTATCTGACTTAAATGACTGGTCTGAATTAACTAATAGGTTTGACTGATCTAAATTGATTAACTAAATTGATTTAATGATCTGATTTGATTGTACTGATTTAGTTGTACTGATCTAACTGAGCTGATTGGCCAACACACTTAACCCTGTGTGCAAGGTTGTGCACCAGCTCCACGTCCCACTGTAGTAAGGGGAGCCGCTGATAGTACTCTAGCATACTATGATGGACCACACTTAGGTCCGTGGCTTGCACATCCACCCTGATCTGATATGCATTGGTACCATACAATTAAATGGCCATCTGAAATAACTGATTTATCGAACTGAAACTAACTGATTTTTAACTGACTAAGTTAGCTGGAAGACTGCTTAATTGATTAATTACTTTCTGATCTAACTTAATTTTATACCTGAACTTAACTCAACTTATGAGACTTATGCGATATGAGATGCATAATACATATTAATATAAATAACTAGCTGAATCTGAATGTGATGCTAAATGACATAATCGTGTGTTGTGCTATGCTGAGTGACATGCTTACATGACGTGAGGGACATTTGAAAAGGCTATCAAAGAACTGGCTTTACCAATAATATAAACTAATGTAAGGATCCTAGTTTTGTGATCAAATTTACTTACCTGGATGTGCTGCTTCCTGAAACTCACTTCCTAGCTCGTTACCTATACAGATTACGAACCGTTACTAACTTAAAAACATGTCGTACTATTCTATTAAATTAAAAATAAAACATATCGACTAATTACACATATCATGAAACTAATAAACACTTTATTTTGAACCTCATACCATAAAATCAAAAGGTTTTTTTTTCCAAAACACTATTTTAATGACCAACCTTTGTTATTTATTAATAGTTGGGGGTAAATATTTACTTTGTATAGTAACCATATAATATAAGGTTCATTATAGACTACTTCTTAAAATCTTAATTTACACATCATATATAAGGAGAAAATAAAAATTATTTAGCTGGATAAAAACTCATTACATATTCTTTTAATATTCTATGTAAAGGTAATTAAATAATCTTATTAAAATCTAATTACTTAGTCAACTGAAAAATAGTAAAATAATATATTTAAAGTGTATATTAAAAAAATAAAAGTTTCTGAAGTAACCAAGTTAAGCCCATGATTAAAACATAAATAAACCGTTTAGGCCCAAATAATAAAATGGCTGCAAGGCCTAAGGCCCAAGGCCCACGACTAGAAGGACCTTACTGGTTTCAAGGGCTCATAGAGGTATAAACCTCACACGGTTGAAATATGAGAAAGCAGGGGCTTACAATCCGAAAACAGGGAAGGAGTGGTGCTTACCGTAGGGAAACGGAGGTGCGACGGTTCGGGGTGGCAGAGCTGTCTTTGTGGTGGGGCTGCGCTTAGAAGAAGGGTGCGGCAGAAGGATTTTAAAATGGATTCTAGTGAGAAGAACTGGAACCCGAAACAGAGAGGAAGCATGAGATCGGCGCCGGAAACTTACCGGAAAATAGTGGGCTGGTAACAGCAACCTGGTCAGTGGCTTCTGTGGTGGCTGGGAAGTGGTCAGCGGTGCTGGTGACTGAGGGCTCTGGGTTGCCGAAAACAGAGTATGCCTCTTTGGTGTTTTTAAATTAGGAATTTAGTGATAACTTATAGATGAAATGTGATAGGTTATGTGAAGATTTTTAGTTAGATTTTTAGAATTTGAAGTTTGATTAGATTGGTTTGAAGTTGATTGATTCTGCTGATTATTTCGGTAAGCTAAAATAGTGAATGAGTGAGTTGGGTGTTTTTCGTTTAATAGGAATTAAACTAAACCCAAAGTGTATATATATATATATATTTATCCGATCTGTGAAGATACGAAGTGCTAGGGATTTGGATTTCAAATGGGTTTTACAAAGATTCTGATTTTCTGGTGGTTGAGTAAATTTTGAGAATAAGGTGTTTATACAAGCTGCCAAATTGAGAGGGATAACACTTGCACTTTGAAAAATGAAGATACTTAGCGAACTGATAGATTGATAATAATATTGAAAAATGTAAGGATAATATTAATATTAATAATAAAAAAGTAAATAGCGGATAAAATAAATAGATAAAAGGATGAATAAATTCTAAATTTAAGGTCATGATGTTGCTTTTTTCATTAAACTTCTCTATCTCGCAGTTTTTGGACTGCAATCGAGCAGAAAAAGAGACAATGGACGATGAGTATCGAGTTCCGAGACTCACAAGCTTGTAAATGACATCATAACTGATTTATTAGTCAAATCAGTATTTTGTTGCTTCATGGCGCCTACGACAGTTGCATAAACAGTTTGGGACTGAGGTAAAGAATACATCATATTTTGATCACGAGGAGTACTGAAAGGATATTGTTGAGCCATTGAAAATTTGAAGTACGGGAATGAAGATAAATTACAGAAATGAAAAGAAGACTTGATGCGATTTAGATAAAACTGATAGCCGCTCTTATAAAGATGGAATTAAGTACAAGATAATTTATTATTTCTTCAAATCTTACTTAGTCAAACTTATAAGATATGCTGGATGCATATTTTCAAAAGTTAGCTAGCTAAGCCAGCGAGATTTATTGCAGATTATCTCTATTTCTCTTGTGAAACGATGCCATTATCTGCTGATGTTGACTTTGTGCCTGAACTCTCACTCGTTCTGATTCCTCTATTCAAAGTTTCAGAACACAAGCTAATTTCGTCAAATTTTTATTTTCTTGTTTTAATCTCTTATTATTTTTACTTTTATTTGCAAGTTTTTGATGCAGAATAGGTATTTGATTGTTAAGTCGATCAACCTCATTTGCCCTGACTAGTCTTCGCCGAGACATGGTCATAATAGAAGCAGCATATTGAGCACTCAGAGTTCTTGATACTGCAATGACCTCATAATCAGTTCTACTAGAAAAATACATCTCTACTTTTATCATGGTGTTGACAACCTCAGAGATAAAATGACTGGTTGAGACGGTTCCTGATTCAAATCTGGAAGATTATTAGACGAAATTTTCCCCGTCATTCTATCGTTTTGGATAAACAGATACTTGATCAATGAGCAATGTGAGATTTGTTTTAGCATTCGGTGGGTGAAAATAGTCATTTAAACAGAAACCGAAAACTTTCAAATCTCCACGTATCTTATTTGTCAACAACATCAAACATATTTGAATCTCCTTCCGCACTGAATTGCCAGAGCTAGACTTCCAACTTTTACAGGTTTTGTCATGCACGCATGGCTCCACACCGAATTGCCAGAGCTAGACCTCCAACTTTTGCAGGTTTTGTCGGACACGCGTGGCTCTGCACCGAATTCTCTACAGTCTCTACTAACGCACCGTTTTATTTGTCTATTGGTTATTGTAGGAAGATGTCGTATTGAACTGATTATGATTCATTTTTAATGATGCCAAAAGGGAGAGAAGTTTTAGACGTAAATATTTAGATTTTTAACTCTGTTATATATGCTAAAATTATATTTATCTATTACTTGAAAAACTAACGCATATTCTTAGTGGGAGCTTAAGTATTACTACAAGTCTCAAAATTCTACTAAGTATTTGTCATCATAAAAAAGAGAGAGATTGTTGAATCCAAGGTTTCAAATTTCGTATCTACGTGTAGATTTTGATGATAACAAATAAATTTAAGTTTCAAGCTCAAATTATTTACTCATGGAGTGAAGCGCACATCAAGTATAAAAGAACAAGTTTACAGATGAACCTCATAAAAATACTGAGTCTACTTCTTCTTATCTTACGCTTTACATTTCTTATTACTTTATATTCTGTTTATATTTTATATTGTGTATTTGATTTATAAGTGTTAATTTTTATAATATAACTCAATTCTCCCCCCTCTTATGTTAGTCATCTGGGCAACATGTCTTATGTTAGAAAAAATATTTGTTGAACAAGACTTGAGTCATCTCATTCTATGACCCAATAGATTATGGTCTCAGCGAGTATAGCCAACTCTTAGCTCTTTGTTCAAAGAAAAATAAAAGAATTTAAATCTCACAATGTCATTAGTTGTATTTTGACTATGAAAAGTCAACTATTTTCTCAAACTCCCTAATAAGCACATATGGATTTATATTTTTCATGCTATGAAAAGTGGCGAGTAATTTTATCATCATAGCTTTAAAATCCAGTGGGCGAGTATTGGCTGGAAACATAATATTTGAAAGTGTGGTTGTGCGTGTGGAATGAACGTAATCTTGAAGAGTTTTAGTAAGTTGATGATTGAATTAAATTATTGCATATTTAATACATTTAGAATCGATATATTCTTTGATTATTGCATGATATTATTATTAGTTTTAAATATAAAAAATGGTTATAAGGTATAAATCTAAGTTGTAATTAAAATTAATGACTTACATGATTTATGTTTAATTATATAACTTGTGATTTAATTTAATAATGCTTTTTTTTATATGCATAACACTTTTGAAAGAGAAATGTATTAAATTAGATTAGGTTAGATTAAAGTTTTTAATTGAAAAAAGAAAAAAAGAAAAAACACTTTTGACTCTAGCTGGTACGAAAGGTTGAATGAACTTTTTTTTTTTTTTTACATTTAATTTCTCTCAAAAAGAAATTGTCTAAGAGCATTAATAATTTATTAGTTAAAATTTAGTTAAAATTTAGTTTTAAATATTATTTTTATAAATTTTAGTTAGATACTTTTATTACATTAATAATAGATTTAATAAATTAAAAATTATTCTATTAAAATATTAATTTTTATTTTTTTATTTATTAATTTTAATTTAATTATAATTTAAATATTAATTTATTATAAAATTTATAATCAACTAGTTATCTCATTTATTTAATTAAAATTTAGTTAAAAGATATAAAAAAAAGTTTTAAAAAAAAAGTTAAATTTATTTTAATTTTGTTAAATTTATTAAAATTTATTTTTAATATTTTTTAACTAAAATTTAACTAAAAAAATTATTTAACTAATATATTATAAATGCTCTAAATAGCAATTCTCTTTTGAAAGCTAAGGCAACGTCAAACTCTCTTTTATTTCATCGCTCTGCTT
The DNA here is from genome assembly GCA_036898215.1 of Platycarya strobilacea. Taxonomy (NCBI): domain Eukaryota; kingdom Viridiplantae; phylum Streptophyta; class Magnoliopsida; order Fagales; family Juglandaceae; genus Platycarya; species Platycarya strobilacea. The sequence goes on along the minus strand of CM072546.1, from coordinate 18,532,138 downwards.
TTTCTTTTTTAAACAAAAATGTGGCTGTAGCGTTTAGTCTTGTCGTTCTTTCTTTTTGGAAATTTAAGATAGGTTTCTTTTTCTTGTCTTTCTTTCTCTGGACACGTAGCAAGCCAACAGGCTGCTTAACAAAAGAAGGACGCATGCACATGCAATTCTTGTTGGTCATTATCCGCTGGATTGAAGCACGTGGCATGCCAGTTTTCCTTGTCTGAGCACGCTACACTTGCTGCAACTTGCTGGCAGCCTAAAGGGACCACGCATTAAACAGGACAGTAAAGCTGGTGAAAAAGGGCTTGTGCAGTCTAGAAAGAGCAACAGACTGCACAACAACGACTTTTAAGTTAGGTTTGACTATAAAAGTTTTTCAAACATTTTTTAATATTATTTTTTATTTATTTTATTTATTATTTAATATTTAATATTTTATTTTTATTTTTTACTTATTATTTATAAATACTTTTAAACACTTTTAAATATTTTTAATATTCAAACGTAACTTAAACAAGAGATTACGCAAGGAAAGAGAGTTCTTTTTTGCTGAGCTACATCTGCAACACGCAGGCGTCTACAACTCAAAGCAGCAATTTTATGTACTTTGACTGTACATCGAGGCAGTGCCACTCATTTTTCTCTTAAGACACACAACAAAGCAAAGTAAAGTAACATAAGAGAGGGTGTTGGCTGTTGAGTCTCTTGGTTTCGTCTTTAAAAACAGCAGCATAATTTTTAGTTTAAGGGAGGAGAGATTGCACACGTAATAGAGAGAAAGAAAAGCTGTGGTTTGTAGAGTTTTTAATGGTGTATCTGAATTACTATTATTCTAATCTTTACTTGCTTTCTCTATCTCTGAGAATAAGAGTAATATGATTTAATTTTTTATTTAGTTTTATTTTTTTGTAATTTTAAGATTAACTCAAGTGAGTTAAGAGAGCATGACAACAAAATTGTAGAGCCATCACGCTCATTTACTGTTCGGCTTTCTTCCTTCACTTCTAGTTAGGGGTGGAATTAAGATTTGATATTTAAGGAGGCGATCGATAAAATATATTATATGTATAAATATAAGTAATATATATTTTTTGTATATGATTATATATTAAAACAACAATCATATGTCACAAAATTATATACAAAAAATACATATTTAGTAATTCACTAAATTTAATATCAACACAAAAAATTTAAATAAAAAAATTTCAAGAAAAGAAAATATCCGAAAACATAGACATAAGATTCTAAGAAGAGCATAAATTGAATTCAATAAGTAAGAATAACACAGTTAATAATTCAAAACAATTAATATTCAAGTAACGATTGGGAGAGAATTAAGCTAAACATAGTAAATTAATTACTGTGAGAATATTTTCATTTTATAATGTCTTCTTTTATGTTTTGAATTAATTTATATTTTGATTTAGCTTATAAATTTGGATTAAGTTAAAATAGAGCAAGAATATATGACATTGTATATGAAAAGATATTGCAAATATTAAAAGATATGAAGATGTCATTGATAGTTATAGAAAATATTTAAAATGAATAAAAAAATATAATATTCAAATAATATGAAGGAAAAATAGATAAATTAATGTATGATATATTATAAAACTCAGTAGATAAAAAAAAAAGATTTTGATGATATATTTTAAAGGATATATCTAGAATAGACATTTGGGAGTGCTCTTATAGTAACTATAAAATTAGATGAATTGAAAATTTGGATGTCAATAAAATTAAAAGTTAAAATAAAATTAGATAAATATTAAAATTTAGAGGATAATTTCAATAAACATTTTGGAAAAGGGGGGAATTATTATTTTTTTCAATATGAGAAATAATTTTTCATTATATATATATAAATTATATGCCTATATAATATTTAAACTTTTTCAAAAACTTTGGTTTGGGGGTAGCCCCCCAATGCATCACTTGGGTCCGCCCCTACATGTAGTCTTCCATCTCTAGCTTTTCTTTATTTTATTTCAATTTAAACTTTATGATTGTGAGCTTTGACATTTTAATTTCTACTTGTTTAATTTCTATCATTTACTTTTGTTGCTCTTTTAAACTTCAATTAATCAATTTTAGCAAATTTAATTTATTATTTTACATTTCAATATTTTACATTTTCCCATTAAGGTCAACTCTAAAATCATGAATCTGGTTCACGATTAGTGCTCTTTATTTTTGTTGCACTCTTCTATCCATTGCATATATCACAATTTTTATTTTTTCTTAGTCAATATCTATACTATTTTGTACGAATTTAATTTTAAAACAACTTTCTTTGAAGAGACAATTTAGAAATTTATTCATAATTATTACGCGACATCCTTCTGCACTTGGGATAGCTTTGTGCTACTCATTTTTTAGTGAATTAAGTTTTTGGTGTCGTTGCTATGATAGTTGATTGACTGCCCGTTTGGATGCTTAACCCTTCTTAACTCACTTTATCTCATCATTACAATTTTTCCAAATTTTTATATACTTTTTCAAATTTTCATACATAGTATAATAAATAATCAACCTGTTGAACTCAAGGTTTCAAGGTTCATGTAAATCTACACATGAATTTTGATGATAACAAATGAATTCAAAGAATAAATGAGTCTTAAGCTCAAGTTGTCTACACAATACAATCAAGCACATCAAGGAACCAAACATGAGTAAGAAGGGAACAAGTTCACATTAAAAACATAAAGTAATTTTGTAAATCTCTTAAAAATTCGAAATTAGGATTAAGACTCAAAATAAATATTTTATCATAAAACATTAAAATACATTTTTCACATGTGCATGAATATTTTGAAACTTAAATTTGAAAATTTTGAAAGATGATTGATTGTCATCTTTCACATGTGCATGACATGATTAAAGGTTTGAATTTTGAAAATATTAAGATGATTGATTGTCATCTTTCACATGTGCATGTTTTATTTGAATATTTTCAAAAGTGATAGATGCTTTTCTTGACTTATGCAAAAGGTAGATGTTTTTATTTAAAAACTTTGAAAAGTAAAGTGTGCTCCTTTTGTCATATGCAAAAAGTAAAAGATTAGATTTGAAATTTTTGAAAAGTAAAGTGTGCTCCTTTTGTCACATGTAAAAAGTAAAAAGATTAGGTTTGAAATTTTTGAAAAGTGAATGATGATGTCTTTAACATGTGAATCTTTTCAAATTTGAAATTGAAGACTCATTTGCCTATAAATAGCTCACTTGAGTTTTGTAAAAATTACAACAAGAGCTTACACATCTATTGCTAAGTTTTGCATCATTTCTTCAAAACTCTCATTCTCTCTTTTCTAAAGTTTTAAGCCTTAATTCTTGTTCTTGTTGAGAGAGATATAAGTTGCGCTGTATTGTTTCTATCTCACTCATTGAGGAGTGTACTTTGATAGTCTACCTACTATCAACTCTTGTATTTGTAAAAGGGTGTGTATAACCCTTGTGTGTGTAGAAAGTGTTCTACACGAGGAATAGTTAAATCACCAAGTGTGAGGTGATTGGAAGTGTAGAAGGTGTTCTACACGGAGAATAGTTAAATCACCAAGTGTAAGGTGATTGGAAGTGTAGAGGGTGTTCTACACGGATTCTTTGGAGCGGTGCTGCTCAAAGGTGTAATAGGTTTCTATATCCACCTAAAGGAAATTGAATAGTGGATTTGGGGATCCTCAAGAGGTAGCTTGAGGCGAGGACGTAGGCAGTGGGGTCGAACCTCGTTAACATACTAAGTTTCCTTCTCTCTTACCCTTACTCTTTATATTTATTGTTGTTTCATATTTTGTTTATATTTTATATTATATATTTGATTTATAATTGTTATTTTTTTAAATACAACTCAATTCACCCCCCCTCTTATGTTAGTCATCTGGGCAACAATTGGTATCAGAGCTAGTTGACCTATACTGTTCATACAGGCAGATCACTCATGGGAACTCTCGCTTGTGACTGTGTCACCGAAGCAAGACTCTCCGACCATGGGTGACGGTGCACCAGTAGAGACGGTGGCCTGCTAGTCTGGTAGGTATAGTTGTTAGGTGATATAGGTGCGGCCTATGATCGGTAACAATTGGTATCAGTGATAGAGCTCTATTATAAGATTAACTATCTTTTGAGTTAAGATCTTATGGCTAATATTGCAGCTTCATTTGGTGAAGGTCAATCTAGCAGTCGGCCTCCATTCTTTTGCGGAGACAATTACTCATTCTGGAAAGTTAGAATGAGAATATTCCTTCAAACTCAAGGTCGAGAAATCTGGAAATGCATTGTAAATGGACCTTATATCCCAACAAAAGTAGTTGATGGAGTAAAGGTCAAAAAGGAAGAAGAAGAGTTTGATCGTGAAGACGATAGACTTTATACTTTGAATTTAACTGCTATGAATTTATTATATAATGCTCTCAATGGTAATGAATTTAATAGAGTAATGACTTGTGCTACAGCAAAGGAAATTTGGGATAACTTGGAAGTTACTTATGAAGGAACTTCTCAAGTCAAGGAATAAAAAATTTATATTCTTACTCATGAATATGAAATGTTTAAGATGAATGATGATGAATCTATTTCTAGTATGCACACTCGTTTTACTAACATCATAAACAGCTTGACAGTTCTTGGCAAAATTTATTCCAAAGTGGAGATAGTAAGAAAAATTCTCAACTCTCTACCAAAACGTTGGGAGTCAAAAGTGACAGCAATTCTTGAAGCTAGAGACCTCGAGAAGCTCGAAGTGAATGAACTCATCGGGTCACTTATCACCCATGAGTACACATTGAAAAGAGGAGAAGAAGAAGGAAAGCCAAAGAAGAGCTTGGCACTTAAAACTGTTCCACATGAAAGTGAAAGTGATGAAGACGAGAAAAATGATGACAAAGATGAAGAAGTTGCGATAATAATAAGAAGAATTCAGAGGTTCATAAAGAAAAATAAAACTCCTCCAAGAAAATCCTTCAATAAGTTTTCCAAGAAAGATTCAGGTAAAAATGACACTTTAATTTGTTATAAATGCAATAAACCTGGTCATATCAAGCCAGATTGTTCTCTGCTAAAAAAAGATCGAAACAAAGGCAAAAAAGCAATGAAAGCTACGTGGAATGATGATTCAAGTAGCTCAGATAGTGAAGCAAGCAATGGAGAATCAGCAAATCTTTGTCTTATGGCTAAAGATGACATTGAGGTAACAAATTTTGATAATATTGAAGATCCTTCATATGAAAAATTACAAAATATTTTAGAAGAAATATATGAGGAATTTGAAAAATTGGGTATCAAGTATACTGTTTTGAAAAAGAAAAATTCTTCTTTAACAAACGAAATTGATATTTTAAGAAAAGAAAGTATTGTTTTGAAAGATGAAAATCTTGAGTTGAAGAAAAAGAAAACTGATTTAGAAAATATGATTGAAAACTTTACGAATGGAAAAAGAAATTTTGAAAAACTTCTTGGTAGTCAAAGATGTGTTTTTGATAAGGCAGACTTGGGATATAAGCCAAAACAAAAATACAAATATTATAAAAACTTCTTTGATAATCCTTCTACATAAAAATCCAATATTCAAAATTCTTTTCATAAAAATAATTTTGTTAAAAAAGGATACTATTATAATCACTCAAGTTCTTCATATATGTCACATGCTATTTGCAATTTTTGTAATAGAAATGGTCATAATTATTTTGCTTGTCCTATTAGAAGAAAACATACAATGACTATTAGGGCCATATGGGTACCTAAAAATCTTATTTCTTCTAATACTAATAAATAAAGGACCCAAAGAACTTGGGTACCAGGAATTGTTTTTAATTGCTTTTGTAGGTATGTATGAAGTATTCTACAGGTAAAAATAAATGATTTTTAGATAACAGATGCTCAAGATACGTGACAGAAGACAAAACTAAATTCATTTACTTCACTTCTAAAGAAAAAAGATGTGTGATATTTGGAGACAATTCAAAAGGGAAGATCATGGAAATAGAAGGAAATATCATCAAAACTTAGTACAAGATGCAATCAAATAGTGGAAACATGTGAAAGATCATCCAGCGGAATAAATTCTAGAAGAACCTTCACGAGGTGTAAGCACTCGATCATCTCTTAGAAATTTTGCAATCATACTGCTTTTCTATCTCAGATTGAATCTAAAAATATTGATGAAGCACTTCTTGATGAATTTTGGATTCTAGTTATGCAAGAAGAGCTTAATCAATTTGAAAGAAATGATGTTTGGACACTTATTCCTAGACCCCAAAATCATACTATTATTGAAACAAAATGGGTTTTTAGAAACAAGAAAGATGAGTCCGGAGTCATTACTAGAAATAAGGCTCGACTAGTGGCCCAAGGTTTCAGTCAAGAAGAAGGAATCGATTATGATGAGACATATGCACCAGTCGCAAGATTAGAAGCTATTCGAATGCTACTTACATATGATTGTTATAAAGATTTCAAACTTTTTCAAATGGATGTTAAAAGTGTTTTCTTAAATAGTTTTTTTATTGAAAAATGTTTTTCAAGAGGAAAGATCGATATAACTCTTTTCATCAAGTATGAATAGAATGATATTCTTTTAATTCAAATTTATGTAGATGATATAATATTTGGTGCTACTAATGAATATGTGTCAAGATTTTGTTAAGAATATGTAGGAAGAATTTGAAATGAGCATAATGGAGAACTTAATTTCTTTCTCGGATTGCAAATCAAGCGAGCAAAAAGTGGAACATTTATTAATCAGTCAAAATATATCAAAGAGTTACACAAAATTTAAGATGGAACGTGCAAAGGTAATTGGAACATCAATGAATCCGACCACTAAATTTGATAAATATGAAAGCGGTAAGCCAGTTAACTCAAATGTATATCGAGGTATGATTAGTAGTTTATTATATTTGATAACTAGTAGACCTGATATTATGTTCAATGTATGTTTATGTGCACGTTTTCAATCATTTCCAAAACAATCTCATTTGATTGCAGTCAAGCAGATTTTTAGATATTTTGCCAGTACCATTGACTTAGAGTTATGGTATCCTAAACACACTTCTTTCGATCTTATTAGTTATTCAGGTACGGATTATACTGGTTGCAAAGATGATCGAAAAAGTTTTAGTAGAACATGTCATTTCTTAGGTCGTGCACTAGTTTCCTGGTTTAGTAAAAAAAACAAAATTCTGTTGCACTATCTACTGCTGAGGTAGAATATGTTGCTGCGGGTAGTTGTTGTGCTCAAGTTCTTTACATGAAGTAACAACTTGAGGATTTTAAACTTATGTATAATCACATTCCAATCAAATGTGATAATACAAGTGCTATAAATCTTTCAAAAAAAAAAAACCCAATACAACATTCTAGAATTAAGCATATTGAAATAAGATATCATTTTTTTCGAGATCATGTGCAGAAAGGCGATATAGTACTGGAGTTCACAAACACACACGATCAGTTAGCAGATATATTCACAAAACCCTTACCAGAAGATAGATTATGTATGATTAGAAGAGAAATAGGTATGATGCATGTTATGAATATCTCTTGAAAGATAGATCAGAGTTCATAAAAATAGAGAGATATTTTTTTAAATACTTTTACATAAACTTGAGGTTCTTAGCCTCATGTTTGAGACGCTCATTCTTTTCATACAATATCATGTCATCCCTATCCATGGGAACTGGCAAGCGGAATGAAGAATCCAATAGAGATTTCAACTTTTTATTCTTCTGCCGAAAGATTCCTTCCCTTGTGTGAGACTCTTGAATAATTCGTTGAAGTACAACAATTTGTTCTTTAAGCTTTTCAACCTCATGATTTTTGACTTGTAGCAGCTGGGAAAAAGCGACAATAGAGGATGAGTAGCGAGTCCCGAGACTCACCAAGTCGTAGATAGCATCAGAGTCTGGCTTATTAGCCAAATTATTGTTCTCTTGCTGCAACATGGCGCCAATGGTAGCTGCAGAAAGGACATGCGATTGAGATGTAGAATACCTCATGGATGCATCTAGAGGAATGTTAGAAGAATGATCCATTGAGAAAAGAATTGAAAACTTAAAGCAAGAATATTGAAGGAATACAAATGAGTTATAGAGATAAGAATAAGATTTGATGCAAATCGGATGAACTTTAAAACTGATTTTATAGAGATAGCATAAAGAACAAGACAAACTATTGTCTCTTCAAATCTTATTAGTCAAAAGAAATATAAGATATGCTGGACACACATTGTCAAAAGTTTTCTTACTAGAAAAACGGTTCTCTGCTCCTATCATGACATTGACGGCCTTAGGAGAGAAGATTGATGGTTGATGCGTCAAGGGTTCCTGATTCAAATCTGGAACATTAGTGGAAGAGAATTGTTCGGCCATTCTATCGTTATGGAGAAACAGAACTTAGGTCAATAAGTGATGTTTTTTTTTTTGTATCCGATAGGTGAAAATGATTTTTAGAGCCTTCAAACCCGTTTGTCAACAACATCAGGCGATTGATTTAAATCTGCTTTCGCACTGACTGCTAGAGCTAGGCCTCCAACCTTTACAGGTTTTGTCAGATACGCGTGGCTCCGCACCGAATTGCCAGAGTTAGACTTCCAACATTTGCAGGTTTTGTCGGACATGCATGGCTCCGCACCGCATTGCCAGAGCTAGGCCTGCAGCTTTTGCTATCTTTGTCAGACACGAATAATTTTAATTATTCAACTTCAAATCTCTGGAACATCTAATTCGTCAATAACATCAAGCGGATTTCAATCTTCTTCCGCACCGAGATGATAAAATTCGGCTTCAACCTTTGCAGGTTTTGTCGGACACGGGTGGTTCTAACTTCTATAGTCTCTACTAACGTAGCGTTTTATTTGTCTGTTAGTAATTGTAGGAATATATCTTATTGAGATAATTATGATTCCTTTTTAATGATGCCAAAAGGGGGAGAAGTTTTAGACTAGAACATTAACATTATTTAAATTGCTAAACTTGTTATATATGCTTGGAATTATATTTATATTTTTGCTTGAAAAACTAACGCACATTCTCAGGGGGAGCTTAAGTATTCATACAGGTTTCAAGTTCTATCAAGTATTTATCATCATCAAAAAGGGGGAGATTGTTGAATTCAAGGTTCCAAGGTTCATGTAAATCTACACATGGATTTTGATGATAACAAATGAATTCAAAGAATAAAGGAGTCTCAAGCTCAAGTTGTCTACACAATACAATCAAACACATCAAGGAACCAAGCATGAGTAAGAAGGGAATAAATTCACATTAAAATCATAGAGTAATTTTGTAAATCTCTTAAAAAATCGAAATTAGGATTAAGGCTCAAAATAAATATTTTATCATAAAACATTAAAATACATTTTTCACATGTGCATGAATATTTTGAAAATTAAATTTGAAAATTTTGAAAGATGATTGATTGTCATCTTTCACATGTGCATGACATGATTAAAGGTTTGAATTTTGAAAATATTAAGATGATTGATTGTCATCTTTCACATGTGCATGATATGATTAAAGGTTTAAACTTTGAAAATATTAAAATGATTGATTATCATCTTTCACATGTGCATGTTTTATTTGAATATTTTCAAAAGTGATAGATGTTTTTCTTGACTTATGCAAAAGGTAAATGTTTTTATTTGAAAACTTTGAAAAGTAAAGTGTGCTCCTTTTGTCATATGCAAAAAGTAAAAGATTAGATTTGAAATTTTTGAAAAGTAAAGTGTACTCCTTTTGTCACATGCAAAAAGTAAAAAGATTAGTTTTGAAATTTTTGAAAAGTGAATGATGATGTCTTTGACATGTAAATCTTTTCAAATTTGAAATTGAAGACTCATTTGCCTATAAATAGCTCACTTGAGTTTTGCAAAAATTACAACAAGAGCTTACACATCTATTGCTAAGTTTTGCATCATTTTTTCAAAACTCTCATTCTCTCTTTTCTAAAGTTTTGAGCCTTAATTCTTGTTCTTGTTGAGAGAGATATAGGTTGCGCTGTATTGTTTCTATCTCACTCATTAAGAAGTATACTTTGATAGTCTACCTACTATCAACTCTTGTATTTGTAAAAGGGTGTGTATAACTCTTGTGTGTGTAGAAGGTGTTCTATACGGAGAATAGTTAAATCACCAAGTGTGAGGTGATTGGAAGTGTAGAAGGTGTTCTACACGGGGAATAGTTAAATCACCAAGTGTAAGTTGATTGGAAGTGTAGAGGGTGTTCTACACGGATTCTTTGGAGCGGTACTGCTCAAAGGTGTAATAGGTTTCTATATCCACCTAAAAAAGATTGAATAGTGGATTTGGGGATCCTCAAGAGGTAGCTTGAGGCGAGAACGTAGGCAGTGGGGCTGAACCTCGTTAACATACTGAGTTTGCTTCTCTCTTACCCTTACTCTTTATATTTATTGTTGTTTCATATTTTGTTTATATTTTATATTATATATTTGATTTATAATTGTTATTTTTTTAAATACAACTCAATTCACCCCCCCTCTTGTGTTAGTCATCTGGGTAACACAACCTTTTCAAATCCCGAAACATTCATAATATTAAAAAATAATATTATAATAATATTTATTTAACTCAACTCTGCTCAGCTCAGTTTAGCTTGACATTCAAATAGGAAGATTAAACTCAAAATTTTATTTTATTTTATTTCATTTTTTTATCTTTTTGTAATGTGCATTGATACACAAATGACCAACACATTCTATTTCTAGCAATTTGTGAAATTTGAGTATCTTGGTGGAGTAGTTGATGAGAATTATTTTTTATGAATATTTATTTCCAAACTTAAGCATAGAGCTTGATTTTTGATATATTATATTTTGTTGATATATAGCATAAAATATTGGATGTTATACTCATTGAGATGAAAGTATGGTAAGATTTATATAAAATGAAGGGCAACATTTAAAAGAATATTTTTGCACATGCTTGCACTTATAGTGGTCCTCGTTAATGTTCACTTATTTAACAAAGGAGAAGTAAAACTATAAGACTACCCAACCTTTTTCTCAAAAAAAAAAAAAAAGATATTTGAAAAAAAGAAAAAGAAAAAGAAGAAGATGAAAGTAGCTTATAGAACTTTCTTAAATAAATGGTTAGAAATAATTATCCAAAACTTTAAAGGTTGAGTATTCAACTTTTAAATAGAGTTGTAATAAAAATTACTAATCTCTTAAATTTATCATCACTGATTAATCTTAAAATGGGAGAGATTTATCAATGTGGGCTTATTAAGTGGTCCATATCTCTAAAGTGAAGTCATAATGTGGCTTGCTCCCCTTTATTTCATAAGTGAATTCGAAACCCACTAGATGTTGACGCCACAGAGTTCACAGTGTTGTGCCCTTAGTTCAAAAATAGAGTTGACTTCCGAATTCAACTAAGACGATAAGTGTAGCCCATACTTTTCGAGAAATTGAAAACCCAAGCAGCAAAACATGCGACCCAATAAATTGAAATTCTAGTAAAATAAATATACGGCTCTCCCATATGAAAAACTAGTAAAACCCAAATTGCAAGTCATTTCTCACTTGCTAATATTGTAATATTTGAGATTTGAAATATTATAAAAGTGTACTTAAGCATATCTTAATGTAAATAAAAATTAAATTTAATAAAATAAATTATATCTAATTATTTCTATTCTCATTTTAATATTTTAATTAATATAATAGTAAGATATTTAGATAGATGTCTTTTAGCTAGATTGTAATGTGTAACATCATTATCTTCTAATGAAAGTATGTCTGGTTTAAAAAAAACGAGAGAAATTAAAGTCCTTTCAAAAAAGTAAAAAACAAAGAATAGACAATTTGATTTGCGTGATAAGCTAATTTATTTGCCACCGTCTTCTTTGAATTGTTAGATTAATTTAACAAAGTGTGGCACGATCGTAGTAATGGTCTTTGTTAGTTGTTCATTACCATACCAATTAACGTTTGTGAACATTAATGACACCTAAAGTCCTGCATGGTTATTCAATCACGCTTGTTTTTTTTAAACTTTTATTTAGTGTATGTTTAGGATTGCGGTGAGAAATATTACTTTAGTGCATGGTGAGAAATATTACTTTTAGTTTAAGGCTTATAGCTTAAAGGTTAATGTAATAAGCTCTACTATTAAAAAGTCATTTATTGTTTGTGATTCATATGTCTAAAGCACTTTTAGAGTTAGTTACGGTAGTTTTTTAAAAATATATAATTATCTGCAGGAGCTTTTTGATAAAAGCTCTAATTTTATGCTTATTGATAAAACTGATTTTTAGGTTTTTCAACCGACTAAAGCGCTTTTAATAAAGTTATCCAAACAACTCATTTTTCTTTAAAAGTACTTTTAACTACTTAAAGCACTTTTAAAACTTTGAAACGCAATCCCAAACATGCTCTTAATATGGTAACCCACAAGTCATCCAATATCACGTTTTCTGTGGTGGCTTCTGAGAAACTTTAGTCACCGCCATGGAGACCAGGAACGGATCAAGATGAAAGCTGAGACGTTACGAGCTGCAGTAACCTAGGCTTTCGATTTCTTTTAAGTTTTTTTCCCCCTTAAGCCTAAACAATTGCAACTCATTCCACCGAGAAAGAATGATTGATCAAACAGTTTTTATAATTTGAAGATCGGAGTTATTGAAGTACTAATAATAATTGTCGAGACAGACGAAAAAGAAATTATAGTAGTCAACCTTTTTTTGTATCTAATTACATATATATTTTTCTTGTTCCATTGTATTTACTCATTCTTTTTCTGTGGAATGAGTTGCAATTGTTTAGAATTGCTTAAAGGGGGAAAAAAAATCTTTAGTGAAATCCAAAGGGCAGGATACTCCAGCTCCTAAAAGAGAGAGGCTCGACCCTTTTGGGTAAAATATTAAATATTTTGCCACCGTCTTCTTTGAATTTTTAGATTAATTTAGCAAGGTGTGGCACGATCATAGTAATGGTCTTTGTTAATTGTTTGTTACCATGATACAATAATTAACGTTTGCGACCATTAATGACAACTAAAGGCCGGCATGACCATTCAATCGCACGTGTCTTTTTAAACTTCTATTTAATATGCTAATCCACAAGTCATCCAATATCACGTTTACTGTGGTTGCTTCCGAGAAATTTTTATCACCGCCGTGGAGATCAGGAACGGATCATGATGAAAGAGACGTCAGGGAGCAGCTGCAGCAATCTTTCGATTTCAGTTAGGTTTTTTTCCCCTTTAAGCCTAAACAATTGCAACTCATTCCTCAGAGAGAGAATGACTAATCAAGCAGTTTATATAATTTGGAAATCGGAGTTATAATTGTATTTAATTATATATATATTTATTTCTTGTTTCATTGTATTTAATTATATTGATATTTAATTTAAAGCAATACTATTCTGCCACTTTAGTAGTATCTCTCATCATGCTTACTACTAGTATAAAATTTGCTTTTTAACTTATTTTTATACTTTTTATTATTTTAAAACATTTATAAAAAATTAGTACAATAACAATAATAATCACTCTCTTAACTATTAAATAAAAAATTAAAATGCACGAAGTATGAAAATAAAATACAAAATAAATAGGCATATATATTATCATTTCTCTTTAATATAACATATAGAAAACGCAGAGAAAGCAAGATGTATGTGGTTTGAAGCGCCTTCAGTCCAAGGCATGTACGCATGAAGACCTCATGTGGTGACTATATCCACGACTTCTTCATTTTTTTTTTCAATTCCTACAAAGAGATGACTAATTGGTGAAGGTTAAAATCTACCATCTCATCATCCACTTTATTTACTATGTGAGGGTAGGCCCTCCTGCAGATGAATGGGCCTCGGGTACATTCTTCAATAGCAAGGACAAAGAGAAGAAGAGTCGAGCCCACGAGAAGTAATCTACAAGAAGCCTAGTGTGAAATTTCAAATTTATATGTATTTTTACATATTATTTTATTCTTATTGTTGATTATTTTAATTTATTTTAATGATATATTGATTGTATTTTTTTTATTTAAAATTATTCTTTGAGTTATTAGTTAATTAATATTAGTCTTACGTTGCTTTTATGTTGAAATATTGTGTTACGATACTTTTTTTATTAATTTAAATATGAGTTAATTATTTTAACAATCGGAACTAATTTCTTTTATTTTATTATGTGATCTTATTTGATGTGCATTCTTAATATTAATTAGTTTTTTATATTTAAATTATTCTTTAAATTAAATTAAATTATTGTTGGAATTTAAATATCTTATTTTATTGATATTGAATTGTATTATTTTTAATTGATTTTTATTTAATTTATTGTGCTCTTTTTTGTACTAGGCTTTTATTTCCTTTTTCTTTCTTTTTTCTTCTTTTCTTTTTTCTTTTTTCTTTTTTCTCTCTCTGGTTTTTCCAACTAACCGCGTGACACCCCTTCTCCCTTTCATCTCTTGCCCGTTTCTCCCTCCTCCCCTAGCGCTGCGGTTGGCCACTCTCCGGCGACAACGCTTAGCCCAAACCCACCCCCTCACGCCGGCGAGTCCAGTGGGACTGGAGGTGTCATCTCCAACCACTCTACTGCCCATGCACAGCCCCCTACCTGAAAATGAGTTCTTGGCTTTTCCTAGGTTTTTCGGCCACCGCCGGCCACCCATGGCGCCGGCAACCTACCAGCAACCTCCCCTCACTCCAGCGAGCATAACCCACCACCTAGAACCACCAAGTTCTGCCACTTCCTCCTCCACCCGAAATGGGTTGTTCTTCGTCGCGCCTCTATCCGGCCACCGTAGGCCTCACCACTATCACCAAAACACTCCCCTGCTTCAGCCGACCACCCCTCGGTCAGCTCCTCCATTCGTGGTCCCACCTTCCTTGTGCAAGCCTAAACTCGAAAATGGGTTTCCACCCATTTTGAGCCCGATCCGCCACCTTCCGGTGGTTGTACCACCACACCACCACTTCCGTGAAATTCCCCACATTCCAATGAGTATTTTCCTAAATTTTGATGTCAAACCGAGCACTCTAGCCTAATGTACAAGTGACCGCTACGAATACTTCAAATCGGTGTTTGCTCAGAAATCTACGTTTTTACTCGCTGTAAGTATTTTCCAAATAAATTTTAAGGTTTAAATATATTTTTGCATCGACAAATATTGTGTTTGGTTATTATTGGAATTTATGGGTTATTGAATATTTTATGCATGGTCATCTGCATTATGTATTTATGTACATGTTCATGGTTATATTTGGAAACTAGATTTTAGCTTGATATTGGATGTTCATGTGTTGGAAATGAAAACTGGATTTTCATGTATTTATGGTTTTCGGGTGCGTGTGTATCACGAACCTAAGCCGGGATGGGGCATTATCCCGGTGGAGTTTCTTTGGTCACTCGGAAGCAGAATATACTGAGTGATGTTCCCTGGGTTGTCACCGGGAGAAAACGGGATCGGACGGGATGGTAACGATCTTGTGTCGACTCCATGGCTCCTCTGCTGGCGAGAGCTAGGGGATGCCTAGTCATAGTACATGCTGGGTGCGATTAGCTAGACATCGCCCGTTCCGAAATCACATACGTGGTCGTTACTTTCGGTGTGATGATGAAAACTAGGGTGTGCGGATGGTCCCTAGGGGAGATCATGGTGCATACGGTTAATAAAATGAATATTTTGGCCATTTTCTAGAAAAGTGACAGGTTTTAATTATTGGTTTTACGTGGATCATTTTTTGGAAAAATGGTTGTGGTTTTAATAGATTTACGGTCATTATTTTCTGAAAAAATGATGGATGATTTTATTGGAAGTTTATCTTGGAATTTTGAAGTATGTGGTTTATTTATTTATTTTGAGGATGATGATTTTAAACCTCATGCACATGGTGTCGCATTCTTGTATTACGTTATTGCATGAGTATATTTTATATATTGTAGTTTGTTTGGGTTGTACTTACCTGCGATGCCATTTTGGCGTTGTAGTTTTTGGATGCAGAGATCGAGGAGGTTGAGCCCAAGGAGATGGCTCCGCCGTTAGAGTAGCTGATTTGGTTATATCTTGGAAAATTATTTTCTCGCTTGTTAATTACGTATTTTAATGTTTTAATATTTGGAATGACTGTATTAAATCTCCTGCTGGAAAATTTATATTAAATTAGTTTGTAAAAATAATTCTAAAAAATTCTGGTACTTAGATAATGACCTCAAATAATCGCTGCTTTTATCTATGTATGTCACGTGTTCAAACCTTTAGCACTTGACGTTGGGGGTGTGTGGCTCGTGTTGTCAGCATCCTGACATCTTGATTCCCATGTTTATTTTAAGGAAAATTTGGGAGCATCACAGGTGGTATCAGAACAGTTCGGCTCTGGGTAAATCCACAGATTACCTAGAGACAGTACCAGAAAAGTTTGTTGTTTTAAAATTTGTTTATTTTATTGTTTGGTTATTTTACTCTATTTTAATATTTTATTTGTTCTCTAAGTTTTTGCTACTAGGTTATATGGTAAGATTTTCAATATTTATTCGTTGTGTTGTGCTTTTTATTTTAATATGCATTCTGTTTATTATTTTCAGAATTATTTTAGTTTTGATTGGTTGATTTGTTTTGCTTTATTTCATTTTAATATTTTTTCAATATTGTAATTGGGTAGTAGCTAAGATTGTAATTTATTTATTTTATTTAGTTAAGTTGTTGAGCATTTATTTTTTATATGTCTTTGTTTTGTTTAAATTGGGATTTGGATCTTTCAGATTAGATTATTATTTTAGATCTTTCATTTTAAGGAAATCTTTATTTAAATAATTATATTATGGAATCCCTTATTTTAAAGTTATCATTTTGTTGTGAGCTATTCTGTTTTATTAAGCTTTTGTGCAGTCATCATATGGATTTGATTTTTATTTTAATTTTATTTCATGAGTTTCCTACAAGATGGTTTTGGATGTTATTTATAATATTTTTATTTTAATTATGGCTATTGTCTTTTAAATATTTTTGGAACTTTGAAATTCTTTGTGACAAAAGATTTAAAGGAAATCGCTACTCTAATCGTTTTAGAGACATGTCTTAAGGTAAGTTTTTAAATTTATTACCTTTTAATCTTTTTGGTTGAATTATTTTAAAAGTTTATCTATTTATTTTGACGAAAAGGTTTGTTTTGGCAACTTGTTAGTATTTATTCATTAATGTATCCATTTAATTATTCTATTATGATTCGTTTCTTTCAAAAGTTTTAAGCCTTGAAGATTTCTACAATAAATCTTTTCAGAGATGGATTTTGAGGATAATTCCAAAATTTTATTTTGTCCTTTTAGTTTCTTACTCACCTTTTTAATCCAACCTCCTTGTTTTATTTAATAAAAGCTTTTGATTATTTTGTATTTATCAGAAGAGGTAGTCTTGTTTTCTTAAACCGCTAGCATTTACTTATTTGTTTATTAGATATTTTCCCTCGTTTTATTTTTATATAATATTTATGTGAATTATTGAGTTTCACTTAGTGTCTAAGTATATTAGTATATCTTTGTGACGCAGTTTGTTTTGATAAATTATTGGTATTTACATAAGTGTGTTTCTTCATTGATGTTTTATATGCTTTTTATGTGTATTGCTTGGGTCTCACTGAGTGTTTGAGTTTCTAAGTTCTAATGTTATTTCTGGAAGATCGTTAGAATTGTACTCTAAGTGGACTCTCCTTATGAGTGTGAATATTTGTCCATTGATATACTGTTGTGGAATCCGTTTTAGGAATATTTATAATAGTAAGCGATCATCTATTTCTTTGGTGAAGTTTTGGTTTTGTTTGTGAATGCTTAGAGATTAATGTGTAATAGTTGTCAGTATATAAATTTTGGAGAGTACTTGTCTTTGATTTGTGCTTGACTTGATGACATTTGTTTTGTTAAGTGATAAAGGTTGATTTGATGCAATAGTATTAAATTCAAGAGATCTAAACTATAGGCTTTTGGGCAAATTAATTTGGGCGAGTTGTTGGGGCAGATAACTTAAATATGATATTTGGAGTATTTAATAGTTGCCTTGTCGAGGTATCTTAAGGAATTAGTGTGACTTGAAGTCACCTGGGAATTTGAATATTGGAGACTATTCTTTCTCTTGGGTATTGAAGGTCCAGATGAGTGAGAGAATTATGTGTATCATGGTTACCATGCTAACTAATTTGAGTAGAATTGACAGGATTTTTAGGTGATGTACATTGGAGCTTAGGTATCAATCATGGTGGTATAATCGGAATTATGAGATATTAAAACTTTAGGATTTGGAAGTGTGGTCTAAAATTTCTTACTAATAGGTGTTGAGCAAGCTTCTACTTGATGGTGATAATTTATGAGGACTTAATTTTATGCATTGGTGAGTTTTTAAAGTGCGCGCGGAAGCGTGATGTCTTGCAATGTAGTTAGAGGTTCAAGTTTTGTATTGATTTTCAGAAATTAGTGGTGACTTGAAATTTGGGATGATACTTGTAAGTGGAGATTTATTTTTTTGGTATGGTAAATTATGTTTATTGATAGTTAAGTTGGGAAGATAAACTTGGGAGTTACTTTAGGGTGACACAAATTGTTGTATGGAGTTAATGAACATTAAAATTTTGAGAGGTTGTGCTAAGGTTCTGGTATATATGGAGTTTAGATTAATTGGCTACCTTAGGAGTCTTAGAGATGAAATATTATTTGGAGACTTTACGGTTATGATGGAATAACATTCATTTGTGTTTGAGGAAAATAAATGATTGTACTAATGCTTGGAGTGAGTATTGAGTGATATGGTAGGTGAGCTATTGGAGTTTCTATTTGTTGCAGCCGAGCGATTTTCGGGGACGAAATTCTTTTTTGGGGGGGAGAATGTGAGATCCTAAATTTACATGTATTTTTACATATTATTTTATTCTTATTGTTGATTATTTTAATTTATTTTAATGATATTATTGATTGTATTTTATTTGTTTAAAATTATTATTTGAGTTATTAGTTAATTGATATTAGTCTTACGTTGTTTTTATGTTGAAATATTGTATTACGTTGCTTTTCTTATTAATTTAAATGTGAGTTAATTATTTTAACGATCGGAATTAAATTCCTTTATTTTATTATGTGATCTTATTTGATGTGCTTTCTTAATATTAATTAGTATTTTATATTTAAATTGTTCATTAAATTAAATTAGTTTATTATTGAATTTTAAATATCTTATTTTATTGATATTGAATTGTAGTATTTTCAGTTGGTTTTTATTTAATTTATTGTGCTCTTTTTTGTAGTAGGCTTTTATTTCTTTTATTCCATTTCATTTCTTTCATTTCTTTTTTCTTTCTCTTTGCTTTTTCCCACCAACCGCGCGATACCCCCTCTCCCTTTCATCTCTCGCCCGTTTCTCCCTCCTCCCCCAGCGCCGCCGTCGGCTACTTTCCGGTGACACCGCCTAGCCCAAACCCACTCCCTCAAGCCAGTGAGTCCAGTGGTACTAGATGTGTCATCTCCGGCCACCCCATCACCCCTGCACAACTCCCTACCCGAAAATGAGTTCTTGGCTTTTTCTACGTTTTTCGGCCATCGCCGGCCACCAATGGCGCCGGCAACCTACCAGCAACCTTCCCTCACTTCGGCGAGCATAACCCACCGTCTAGAACCACCCAGCTTTGCCACTTCCTCCTCCACCCGAAATGGGTCCTTAAATGGATTGTTATTCGCCGCGCCGCCGTCCGACCACCGTAGGCCTCATCATCGCCACCAAAACACTCCCCTACCTTAGCCAACTACCTCCCTAGCTCAGCTCCTCCATTCGTGGCCCCACTTTCCTTGTGCAAGCCCAAACCTGAAAATGGGTTTCCACCTATTTTGAGGCCGATCTGCCACCTTCTGGTGGTGTACCACCACACCACTACCTTTGTGAGATTCCCCACCTTCCAATGAGTATTTTCTTAAATTTTGATGTCAAACCGAGCATTCTAGCCTAACGTACAAGTGACCACTACAAACGCTACAGATTAGCGTTTGCTTAGAAATTCACGTTTTTACTCGCTGTAAGTATTTTCCAAATAAATTTTAAGATTTAAATATATTTTTGCATCGACAAATATTATGTTTGGTTATTGTTGAGATTTATGGGTCATTAAATATTTTGAGCATGGTCGTCTGCATTGTGTATTTATGCACATGTTCATGTATTATTTGGAAACTGGATTTTAGCATGATATTGGATGTTCATGTGTTGGAAATGAAAACTAGGTTTTCATGTGTTTATAGTTTTCGGGTGCTTGTGTATCACAACCCGAAGCTGGGATGGGGTATTATCTCAGTAGAGCTCCTCTGATCACATGGGAGCGAAATATACCAGGTTGTCACCGGGCAACAATGGGATCGGACGGGATGATAATGCTCTCATGCCGACTCCGTGACGCCTCTGTTGGCGGGAGCTAGGGGATGCCTGGTCATGATACGTGCTGGATGCGATTAGCTAGGCATCACCTGTTCCGAAGTCATATGCGTGGTTGTTACCTTCGATGTGATAATGAAAGTCAAGGTGTGTGGATGGTCCTTAGGGGAGATCATGGTGCATACGGTTAATAAAATAGATGTTTTGGCCAGTTTTTGGGAAAGTGACCGATTTTAATTATTGGTTTTACGTGGATTATTTTCTGGGAAAATGGTTGTGGTTTTAATGGATTTACGGTTATCATTTTCTGGGAAAATATGACTGATTTTATTGGAAGTTTATCTTGGAATTTTGAAGTATGTGGTTTATTTATTTATTTTGAGGATAATGATTTTAAGCCTCATGCACATGGTGTCGCGTTCTTGTGTTACGTTGTTGCATGAATATATTTTATATCTTGTGATTTGTTTGGGTTATACTTACCTGCGATGCCTTTTTGACGTCGTAGTTTTTGGATGTAGAGATCAGTGAGGTTGAGCCAAAGGAGATGGCTCCGCCTTTGGAGTAGCTGATTTGGTTGTATCTTGGGAAATTGTTTTCCCACTTGTTAATTATGTATTTTATTGTTTTAATATTTGGGAAGACTGTATTAAATCTCCTAGTGGAGAATTTATATTAAATTAGTTTGTAAAATAATTTTAAAAAATTCCAGTATTTAGATAATGACCTCAACTAACCGCTACTTTTATTTATGTATGCCACGTGTTCACACACTTAGCACTTGACGTTGGGGGTGCGTGACCCGTACTGTCAACATCTCGACGCCTCGATTCCCGTATTTATTTTAAGAAGAATTTGGGGGCGTCACACCTGGCAAGAGGTGTAGGAGACGAGAGGGTAGCAAACAACAATTGGACGAGAGGATAGTAACTACAAGTAGGCAAAAGATGACCAACACAAAAAATCAGGCCGCAATCTGGACAATCAGGAAATGCAGATGCCCCCATCCCTCATTAAATGTGAAAACCTGCCACAGCCACGACGCATTAAATGCGGTACCCAGCAGGAGCGCTTGAAGTCCTTGGCATACTAACTCTAGCTAAGCACTCCCTCACCGTATTAAATGCAAGTCAGAAGGCTGGACAGCATGCCAGGACAGAATTCAAAGGACAAGCAGATCTACTGAAAGTTAGCAAAAGGAACAATGATCTGACGGGACAATAAGACAACTGTCATAGACACCTAAACTGCTCAGTCAGGGGTTGGCCAAGCCCTATAAATAGCCAATGATCCACCATCCAAAGGGGTATCCATCTCCCTCGCTTATTCTTACGTCCTTACAACCTTCTTATATACAAACTAATTTAAGCATCAGAGCTGTTTCGGGGTGTCACAGCCCCTACTTCTCTATCCTTTGTAGGGACAGGGATTGTTTGGGTCTCGCCTTGAAGCTCAGGCTGCGGAACAACAACATACTAGAAAAATTATATATGTATATATAAGTTTAAATTGCACAACATTTCATGCGCAAATTCTTTATAAAAAGGGGACTCTATTATTAAAAGCATAGAAAAATAACTTGTACAAAATTTACAAATTAATATTTACAAATTCATTCGCATAGAAAAAATAATTTTTTCTATGGAATCCACATTATTGCAAATAATTTGTACAATATTTATACATTTAGAGTTTGTACCTAACATTATTATTATTATAAATAAAAGACATTTTATTTAGGACAGTTTATTCGAATTCTGATCGGAGAATTCAGATATAAAAGTGGACGAAAAGTGGCCAAATCAAAATTCGGATTTCACAATCTGGCTGGAACTTGGATCGGGTTAACCTGGATCAAATCCTAAATAAAAAATTGGATAAAAATTGGGATTTAAAAACTTGATACCTAAATTTTGGTTAGTATATAACCGAATTATTTTTTATTTTATTTTATACTAATGAAAGATCAAAATTCTACGAAAATCTGATACAAACTCAACAATAATCTAAACGGAAGTTGATCACACTACAGTAGTTTGAACAAAGTTCTGACAAGGTTATGTTTTATCTGCAACATAAAAATTAAAAAGTAATACAAGAGTGAAACTTAGATCAAAGTCTACATATTGAAAGTCAAGCAGCCATAAAAAATATCATAAGGAAAATGTTTGATATCTCAGGAGAAATATGTATCACACTAGATAGGAATATGATCTGAGTAGGGTGCCACCCCATGCTTAATGACAGTCTCAGAAAACAAGGTCCTTCATTGAGCATTAGCTAGAAATTGATCTAATATATCCCATATGGTAGCCCCCTCCCGATGGCTACACCATGTAAAAGAGAAACCTTGGAACTCTAGATCCTATAACTGACAATCAATTAACATGGATCCAAAACTATCCATTTGAGCTGCCCATCTCAATCTTCCACCCCTCTTATCACTAGGGAACAAAATCTTATTGAAGTCCCCAAAATTCATTCATATTTTATCAATAGATTCAGACAAGGTTCGAACACTTGATCTCAACAATTAGAATCCGAGTGCTCAAAAACACCCGTGAGGTACCAATCAATGGAATTATCATGGGAGTGGTTAACAACGGCATGAATATGATGAGATGAGTAATTAATCACAGACAAATGAACATCATGCTTCCAAAACAATGGAAGCCTCCCACTACGACCCCTAGGGTTAACCATCAAATGTACGCATGACCTATCGTGACTATATCCACGATTTCTCTCTTTATTTTTAATTTTTTTTAATTCTTGCAAGGAGATGACTCATCAATGAAGGTTAAAGTCTACAATCTCGTTGTTGATGTCGTGTTACAAGGTCTGAGCTACTCAGTGATGGCCCAAACAATTTGTACTTATAGAAGAGATGGAGGAGGGGGAGATTGGGGATCGGTGACTACTTTGATGATAAATTCATGTGAGATTGAAAGTGGTCTAGAGAAATGCTCGATGAGCAGGGATAAGAAAAAATAATTGTCGTTTTGAAAGAATGATGGTGCTATTTATAAGTTCATACGAGTCCTGATTGCTGGAAAAGAATGATGGGGATGGCTTGTCTGTCTACTCGTTTGGCTACATCAGAGTGGGTAGTCCTGTTTCGGGCAGAGTTATCGAGAGGAGTCAGGGGTAGACGTCTTGTCCAAGCCATATTGGCCTCCTCACTCCCCGCTACTATGTGATCGGGATTTTCAGCTCGCATTTAATGCGGCACGTCTGAGACCTACTTAACATTTAATTTGGCATAGTATTTGTCTGATCCCCATTTAAGATAGTGCCCATCCACTGTTCCCGTCCCCTCCCTCCAGAAGTACATCCCGCTGTGGGTTCCTGACCTTTTTCCGAGTCAAACATCAGCTCAGTATTCCAAATTAGGTCAGGTGTCCATTCCACTAGTTGGTCTCTCCCTTGTATAGGGCTTGGGTATGTTCCTTTTTGGGCCCGTACCCTTTTTACCCAAATTGTGACATCCCCAATTTTCGTTCATAATTTAACGTAAATTGAAGTGTCAGGATAAGTAACGTTAGGCTACTCACCCCATACTTATCGTAAATCAATGTATGCACATAGACTTACTAGCACATGCAATGCAAATCGCAGCAGAAAAGTTCTGAATAAAATTAAGTTCTAGAGATCACATGGTGACACAAAACCTTAATATCCATATGATTCATTCATAAAATAACATTGTATCCTTACATGATTAACTGAGTTAGTTTTCTCAGTTCTCAAATTATATGCAAACTTATCAAAAAATCACCTTAGGGTCGCCTAGGCTCTTTTTTCACTTCAAAAAACTCGCTGCCATGCAGATGTCTGTCCTTACTACTATTAACTCAGTCAAAATTTCTATGGAGAGAGAGTACTCTAGGGATCCCCTCAGGGTTTCTCCGGGTCTCTCGAGCAACTAGGACCTAGCCCATGGCCGTCATCACACTCTGTAGCGAAATTTAAATTCCAAAAAGAAAAGAAATATACAAGAATGTGATTTTATTGGAAATCTCAGTAAGTACACACTTAACTTAATAAAAGTATAGGTATCGTAAAATAATCACATACAATCCAAATAGTGAAAGTATGTATTTATGGCATGCTTTATATAACTTATGCTGACTTAGGCTTATTCCTTATGTAGACATATACTAATGTCCCTCTTTCTGGACAATCTTATATCATGCATGAACTTCTTATTCTTTCTTTATAATTCTTATTCTTATAAGTCTTACTTATAAGGGCCATTCTTATCTTAACCTCGACGGGCGTTACGTATCATCATCTCCGCCAGGTTTCTTAGCATGACGCGTCAGTTTATCCATACATATAACTCGTCAGTCGTCCGAACGTTACTTATGGTCGTCTCCGTCGTGACGAGTCTCGTGTTAATCTTCCAGGCATTACGTATCACCGTCCCCGTTATGACACGACACTTATGTTATGAAACCATATCAATTGTCCGGACGTTACGTATCACCGTCCCCGTCATGACATGGTTCTTATTTTATGACAGACATTACGTATCGCCGTCCCTGTCGGCATGTTAGTTATACGGGCGTTATATATCGCCATCCCCATCATGACGTGACTAACTTCTTAATCTTTTCACGTGTAAAGTTTTCTTAACTTATTTTCTTATAACAAACGTCATGATTTATGACGACACTTATATGTGACGAAATGCAATGCAACATAACCTTAAACTTATGACATGCATATTTTATGTCCTAAAAAACCTTATAAAATATGAGAATATTTCCTAATAGCATACATCACATGTACATACATTTACGTCATTTCAATTCATAACTTCGAAACATAACGAATAATACTTAACAATTAAATATATTATTAAAATATTCACACATCAATGCTAACCAAACTCTATGGATAATCAAACCTCATTTTCTTCTTATTTAAATCAAGCTAACATCCACATATACAACTTGTCAAAATTTTCTTAACTTTCATAAATAAACTCAAGCTTGAACTATATTGTTTTCTTGGTTAATTCTCTAATAATTTCTTATATGATGATTCTTGAAAATTTCCAAATAAACTAAAGTTTCTAAACATACCATAATTATTAAAATATCATTCAAATAATTAGAAATCAAGTCACTGAGAATTTCAGAAGAAATTCACCAATAAAATCAATGCCTACTATGATAAACTCAGATCTGGCACTACGATCTCAGTTTCGTCCTTAATTGAGTCCTTATCGCTTAAAAATCATAACATAAAAGTTGTATATATTTCTTTTAGATTTCCATAGCCTCTTGAATCATTCAAATCAAATATCAAATGAACAAGTTATTTACTAGAATGTGTCAAATTTGCCAATAATAATCATTTTAAGACCAAAATTCACTAGAGTGGTTTCTTCAATTTTTTTCGAAATTAAGACCTCATGTTTTACATAATTATCTTCAAATAACATCATAGAATATATTTCTAAATTTCATAATTCTCCTAACATTTTTCCATAGCAAAATCACTCCAAAATCCAATATGTTTCAACTTAGCACATAAACAAAGATTAAACTCAAATAAATATCAAATATAATCCAATCGCCAAACTACTTATTTAATGCCAAAAATAAGTTAATATATGCAATTAGAAATTTTCTTTAAACTTGAATTGATGCTTAGGATAGATTTTGCACCACTTCTTCTCTAAACTTGAATTGAAGTTTTTCTCACTATAGCCATGTGATATCACTAAAAGGGAAAGAGGATAAGCTCTCTCTCTCTCTCTCTCTCACACACACACACACACACACACACACATATATATATATATATATAGGCTATGAGACATCTCAATACATGGCTTTAGGGGTGAAACACTTGAGGCCATTGATTTTTCCTCCAATATTAGAATGTGTGAGGTATCCCTCATTACCTAGGTGTTATCATCACCCTTAATCTAGAATTAGCTGGTATAGTTTTCATCTAAGGGTTAGGATTAAGTCACTTAGCTACCTCATGTGATCAAGGATTGAGAAATAACCATATGTAAGTATGGATGGCATGGGCTGGCTGTCTGCCCAGCCACACATAATCTGGTATCTTGGCTTCTTCCATCTGCAACAAGTCCCAAATCCAATTAGATGTTTTAAAAACTCAAAACATAAAAGTTTTATATTATCCCCTTAAAATTCTATACGATTTTGAATCATCTTATTCAGAGATCCAATAAGAGAGATATGCTTAATTTACCGAAATACATCAAGACTTACCCAAGAACACCCAATCTGACTTCACCATTTGTTCCCTTTTGTTTTCTTGCCAACCAATGTGATGCCTCCAAATTCTCCTTAAAATAACATGGAAATCGAAGCGTCAGGATGATGATAACACGGGTCACACATCCCATCAACAAGTATTAAATGTGTGTACACATGTGACATACATAAATATAAGTCGCAGCGGATAATAAAGTTGATAACTAAGTACCAGAATTTTTTGAAATATTTTACTAAACACTTTAATAAAAAAATCTCCCACAGGAGGTTTAATACAGTCATCCAAGGTCTAAATAAAAATAATACACAACTATTAGAAATAACTGAATGTTATCCAAGGAACTAACTACACTAATTCATTCCAGCAGTGGAGCTGCCTCCTCAGGCTCAACCTCCTCGTTCTCTGCATCAAAATCTACGATACCAAAATGGTACCGCAGGTAAATAAAATCCCAAACAAACCCAAGATAATAAATACATTAATGCAACAACAACAACCACGAACAAATTACCATATGCATGAGGCTTAAAATCATCTTCCTCAAAATCAATAAAATAACCACACGCACCAAAATCTCATTTTAGCCCAAATAAAACTCCAGTAAAATCACCCATCATTTTCCTAGAAATAATATCTGTAAATCCAATCATACCGGATGTTACATATCACAGTCCCCATTATGACTTACACACACAATGACCATAATGAGCATGATGTATCGCCGTCCCCATTATGTCATCCACACACACACACACACACAGATCATAACAGACGTTACGTATCGCTGTCCCCGTTATGACTCAGCCAAAAAACCATTAAAATCCATAAATTCAATAAAAACTCAAATTTCCATTTCC
This sequence comes from Platycarya strobilacea, assembly GCA_036898215.1. Classification (NCBI taxonomy): domain Eukaryota; kingdom Viridiplantae; phylum Streptophyta; class Magnoliopsida; order Fagales; family Juglandaceae; genus Platycarya; species Platycarya strobilacea. The sequence continues at coordinate 18,504,663 of CM072546.1, read as the reverse complement.
AACACATGAATATCCGAAATCATGTAAAAATCCAGTTTCCAAATATTTCCATGAGTATGCGCATAAATACACAATGCAGACAACCATGCACCAAATACCAACATCAACCAACACATAGATGTTAATGCAAAAATATATTTAAATTTTAAATTTTATTTGGAAAATACTTACAATACGCTCGCTAATAATTTCTGAAGTTACCGAAAATGCCCAACAGCGATTCCGTGCTTCCACCCGCGTATTCGCCGCTATAGTCACGTTCAAAGTGCCAACGTATAAATCATTACAAATAAATAAATATTAATATCGGGAACAACTATAATAATTAAGACCCAACTTAATTAAAACACCAATAAATTATAGTAACATCAACAAAACCAATAAATAAACCTAACAATTTAATTAAACCAATAACATAAATAAAACAATATTTATATATATCCAACTGACTCATATAATTATTCCGAATATTGCAACCAAATAAATTAATCATCTTACTGTAAATAAATAAAATATAATTATTAACTAACCAAACTAAACACTTAATCATAAATAAAATCATACCACAAAAATAAATTAAAATCAATACCAAAAATAATCTAATCAATTAAATTAGAGAAAAAACTTACCAAGAGTATCGTAAACGATGATTTTATGGCGAGAAATACCCAATAAAACACCTATATAAATTTCGGATTTAGGTGGATTTTTGAAGAGAAGATGTTCTAGTTAAGGAGAGGAAGAATAAATATACAAAAGTGATGCTAGACGTTCAGATTTATGGACGGAACCGAGAGCTTCTTATGCACTTTAAGTAAGGATGTCGATGCTTAATATATAGAAATGTAGCCGAACAGTAGGGAGTAGAAAAAAGGAAGGGAAAACTCACGTGAATCCCACAACAACCAAGTGAAAACAATCAACTGCAAAGGTAGAGAATTTACTGATTTTCAGATGATGAAAAGGCGAGAAGAAATAAGGTTCGTGTTGCACATTTTTAGACCATTTCCTGGTTTCGTGAAGCACGGATCTGAGTTAAAGATGGAGGAACAATGTTCATCAATGTACTGAGCATTTAGAAGGACAGCGCGTGGTTGAAATGAAGATGAAAAACGCTGCAAGATTTGAGCTTGAACTCACGAGTGAACAGAGGCATAACTCACGCAAATGAAGAAGAAGAAGAAGAAGAAATGGAGATGTAGCGTCCGTTTCGCGTGAAGAAGAAGACTTGATATTCATTAAATCAAGGGCTCAACGGTGCCGTTTCTTTCTTGCATAAATAAAGGCTAGCGCACAAGGAAAACAAGGCCTGGAATTAACATAAATTAGATGCCCGACAAAGACCTCTAGGCAGGAGAAAGGGCTACATAAAGAGATCATGGGTTGAGCTTCAAATGGTTTGATTTTTGGGCTACGTGCTGGGCTATCAAAAGGCTCCAAAACAACCTAAACCAAGAACATAAGCGCGCGCGCACACACACACGCATATATATATATATATATATATATATATATATAAGTGTATGCCTAAAACCGAAAGCCACCTTAAACCAATTAATTGAAGCCCAACGTAACAACATAAATATATAAATATTCGCATATGGGCCAAAACTAAAGTCAACTAAACTTAAGTCCCAAAGTAATACATATAAAATCGAACAATATTAATTTATAAAAAATTAAAATGCAACAATTTAATTTAATCACCAACATAATAAAATAAAGTAATGATATTAAATTCAAGCATTAAATTAAATGCATCACAACAACATAATAAAATAATTTAATTAGCTTACAATTAAATCATAAAAATAATATCTTCAAATGAAAATGAAATATATTCAAATATTTAAATACAAGCACAATAAAATAATATTGATATCCACTAACTCAAAACACATAGTATCCATATTAACAACAATACATATTTAATATTAAAATAATATATTACAAAGGTAGTAAAATTACAGGTTCTCACATCCTCCCCCCTTAAAAATAATTTCGTCCCCAAAATTTGTACAAGCGACTCGAAAAGAGAAAACATCTACTAGTCTTTAAATAAATACGAGTAACGCTCCTTCATATCCGCTTCTTTCTCCCAAGAGAAATCTTGGGCTAGAGGATCTCCCCACGACACCTTAACTAAAGGTATCGTCCTGGACCTCAGTTGCTGCTCTTTCCAATCTATGATCTGAGTCGGCGCAACTTCAAAAGTTAAATTTGGCTGAAGTTGAATACTCTCAGGGTTGACGAAGCGCAGTTCCTGCTGACCAAAACTCTTCTTCTGTGACGACACGTAGAAAACATCGTGAACATCTGAAAAGTAGTCTGGTAGAGCAATCCAATAGGCAATAGGTCCAATCTTCTCGAGAATTTGATAGGGACTGACGTATCTCGGACTAAGTTTCCCTTTCTTCCCAAAACACTTGACACCCTTCATAGGAGATACCTTGAGGTAAACCCAATCTCCTTCTTCAAAGGACAAATCTCTTCTTCTTTTGTCTGCATAACTCTTCTGAAGACTCTGCGCTACCGCCATCTTGTCTCTGATAATTCGGACTTGGTCTTTCATTTCTTGCACGATCTCAGGTCCAAGCAATCGACTCTCGCCAACTTCATCCCAAAACAGAGGTGATCTACATTTTCTTCCATATAAGGCTTCATATGGGGCCATCTGGATGGAAGCATGAAAGCTATTATATTATAGGCGAACTCTATCAGCGGCAAGTGGTGCTCCTAGCTACCCTTGAACTCCAAGACGCAAGCTCGTAGCATATCAAGAGTCTAAATGGTGCGCTCTGACTGGCCATCTATCTGAGGATGATATGCGCTACCGAACTTCAATCTGGTGCCCAAAGCTGAATGTAAGCTCTTCCAAAATTGAGACGTAAACTGAGGGTCTCGATCCGACACTATAGTCCTAGGTACTCCATGAAGACGCACGATTTCCTTAACATATAGTTGAGTTAACTTTCCCAATGTATCGGTATTTGTAACTGGTAAGAAATGAGCACTCTTAGTCAAGCAATCGATAATCAACCAAACTGAATTCTTCCCGCTAGGTGTTCTTGGTAAACCAACTATGAAATCCATGGCAATGTCGTCCCATTTCCACACAGGTGTAGGAAGAGGTTGAAGATTACCAGTGGGTCTCTGATGTTCGGCTTTAACTTGACGAAAAGTGGAACACTTTACAACAAACAAAGCAATATCCCTCTTCATCCCTTCCCACCAGTAGCTTTTCTTCAAGCCTTGATACATCTTCATGCTACCAGGATGAACTGAGTAAGGAGCAGCATGGGCTTCCGCTAAAATCCTTTCTTTAAATTCTGATTCTGATGGTATCACCCGTCGATTCTGAAATCGGAGAATTCCCTCTCCATCCAAGCTGAAATGTGCGGGTCCTCTATCTTTTCTAACTCTTCTCCGAATGTCGAGTAGCTTTGGATCCTTCCTTTGAAAAGTCTTTAATTCTGAAAAATAATCACCACGAACACTAAGAGTTGTAACCAAAACTTCCTCATCTTGCTACGAACTCTCCACCAGCAATTTTCTCATACTAAAAAGAAGGGAACCCAACTCTGATGACTCAGACTCATCTGCCAAATAAGATTTTTGACTTAAAGCATCAGCGACTTGATTTGCTTTACTCGGATGGTACTTAATCTCGCACTGATAATCACTGATCAACTCCAACCATCTTCTCTGTCTCATATTAAGATTCTTCTGCGAAAATAGATGCTTCAAACTCTTGTGATCAGTGTAAACTTCACAAACTTCTCCATACAAATAATGTCGCCAAATCTTAAGGGCAAAGACTACCGCTGCTAATTCCAAGTCGTGCGTAGGATAATTCTTCTCATGATCTTTCAACTGACGAGACGCATAAGCGATGACTCGCCCCTCTTGCATAAGGACACATCCCAACCCAAACTTGGATGCATCGCTAAAAACCACATAAGGCTTGTGCTATTGGGGAAGTGCTAAGACAGGTGGTGAAGAACCTCCGCTTCAACTCCTGAAAGTGCCTTTCACACTTGTCAGACCAAACAAATGCGGCGCCTTTTCTTGTCAAAGCGGTAAGGGGTGCAGACAAGAGAGAAAATCCTTCCACAAATCTTCGATAATAACTGGCTAAACCCAAGAAATTTTGAATTTCGTGCACCGAGGAAGGACGTGGCCATACTAACACAGCTTCCACTTTGCTAGGATCTACTGCTACCCCTGCCTGAGAAATAACATGACCAAGAAATTTGACTTCCTCCATCCAAAACTCACACTTACTGAACTTCGCATACAACTGATGCTCTCTTAACTTCTCCAAAACTAGGCGAAGATGATAAGCATGCTCTTCAATACTTCGAGAGTAAACTAAAATGTCGTCGATAAAGACAACAACAAAAGAATCCAAATAGGGTCGAAACACTCTATTCATCATATCCATAAAAGCTGCTGGAGCATTAGCTAATCCAAAAAGCATCACTTTAAACTTATAGTGCCCATATCTCGATCTAAAAGCTGTCTTCTGTATGTCCTTATCTTTAATCCTCAACTGGTAATACCCTAAACTTAAATCAATCTTTGAAAATGCTGCGGCACCCTGAAGCTGATCAAATAGGTCATCAATCCGAGATAAAGGGTACTTATTCTTGATAGTCACTTTATTAAGCTCTCGATAATTTATACACATCTTGAGGGTTCCATTCTTCTCTTTACAAATAACACTAGCGCTCCCTAAGGTGATGAACTAGGTTGAATAAATCCTTTATCTAACAAATCTTGCAACTGAGTTTTCAATTCCTTCAACTCAGCAGGTACCATACAATAAGGAGCCTTGTGCACTGGAGTTGCTCCAGGTTCCAAGTAGATAGTATATTCCACATCACGAACAGGCAGTAACCCAGGTAAGTCATCTGCAAACACGTCAGGGAATTCTTCTATTATTGGGATACCATCTATCAACTCCTTCGCAGATGGATAAGATACCAAATAAACCAAAAAGGCATCCGCCCCGCAAGCAATGTCCTTCTTTACTTGAATAGCAGACACAACTGCAGGTCTCTCTTTCAGTTTGCTACCTGCAAATTCCATGCAATCACCTCCAAGAAGTTCAAAACTAATAACTCTACTCCGACAATTTATACTAGCAAAATGTCGATACAACCAATCCATTCCAAGGATAATGTCGAAGTCGAGCAACTTAAACACAATCAAATCAACATCGAGTGTCCAATCTCTGAGACCCAAAGGGCAACCCAAAGCGATCTTAGAGCAACACACCGTCTCACCATTAGGTAGAGCCACCACAATAGACTGAGATAGAGACTCTACTGCATGATTACAAATTCGAGCAAATGTAGCCGACACAAAAAATCGTGACGCACCTGAATCAAACAAAGTGCAAGCATGAAATTCATACAAACGAACCCTTCCTGACAAAATCAGGATTTACCAACTTGATAACTAAAATTAAACCAAGCAATGCAACAAACCCAAAAATGAGATCAAGGCATACCTATGACGACTCCTGCATCCTGTGCCTCGGGAGCTTCCTCGTCGTAATTACTAGGCTTCAGAGCGAAAACTCGGGCTTGCATTAGTTGTTTCTATTTAGACTTGCCAGCACGATGTCCTCCATGACTTCCTTTGTGAGATCCTAGATTTACGTGTATTTTTACACGTTATTTTATTTTTGGTATTAATTATTTTAATTTATTTTAATAATATTATTAGTCGTGTTTTATTTATTTAAGATATTTATTTAATCTATTGATTAGTTAATATTAGTTTTATGTTGTTCTTATAATTAAATATTGAGTTACGTTACTATTCTTATTAAATTAAATGTGAGGTAATTATTTTAAATGAGTAGAATTTAATTTCCTTTATTTTATTATGTGATTTTATTTGATGTGCTTTCTTAATAATAATTAGTGTTCTATAATTAAATTGTTCTTTATATTAAATTGGTTTATTGTTGGGTTTTAAATATTTTATTTTATTTATATTAAATTGTAGTATTATCAGTCGGCTTTTATTTAATTTATTGTGTTTTTCTAGTTGGACTCATTTTCCCTTCTTTTTCCTTTTTCCCTTTCTTCTTTTCTTTTTCTTTTCTTTTTCTCTTTTCTTTCTCTAGATCGGCCCCAGACTCCCCTGCGTGCCAGCCCCCCTCCCCTATTCTCCTGTCCCACTCACCGGTTCTCTCATCTCCCCCAGGGCCGCCGTCAGCCACCCACCGATGACACCGCCCAGCCCAACCTCACCCCCACATGCCGGCGAGTTCAATGGCACCGGTGGTGTCACCTCCGGCCACCCCACCTCCCCTCCATGGGCTGAAACCTGAAATGAGTGTTTTAACTTCCTCTGCATTTTTCGGCCACCGCCGGCCACCTCTTGGCCTCTGATCACCACCACTAGACTCCTCACCCTCCGGCGAGCATAACCCACCGTCGGTAGCCACCCATCTTTGTCGATTACCCCTCCACCCAAAATGGGTCCTAAAACGGGTTGTTCTTTGCCGCGCCGCCGTCTGGCCACCGTAGGCCTCACCACCACCACCAAAAGACTCCTCTTGCCCAGCTGGTCATCCCCCTAACTCAGTTTCCCCATACACGACCTCACCTTCCCAGTACAACCCCAAACCCGAAAATGGGTTTTCACCCATTTTGACCCCAATCCGCCACCTTCCGGTGGTTGTGCCGCCACACCACTACCTCCATGAGATTCCTCACCATTCAAAGAGTATTTCCATAAATTTTGGTGTCAAACCGAGCATTTTAGACTAACGTATTAGTGACTGCTACGAACGCTGCGGATTGGCGTTTGTTCAAGGAATTGCATTTTTACCTGTTGTAAGTACTTCCCAAACGAGTTTTAAGATTTAAATATATTTTTTCATTAACATCTATGTGTTGGTTGATGTTGGTAGTTGTTGGTTGATTTGATTATTTAATTGTTGGCTATCTGGTGCATGGTTGTTTGCATTGTGTATTTACGCGCATGTTCATAAAAATATTTGGAAAGTGGATTTTTGCATGATTTCGGATATTTATGTGTTGGAAATGGAAAATGGGTTTTAAATTGAGTTTAATGGATTTTAATGATTTTTAATGATTTTTGGCTGAGTTATAACGGGGATGGCGATACGTAACGCCCGTTGTGATCAGTTTGTGTGTGTGGATGACATAACGGGGATGACGATATGTAACGCCCGGTCATTGGGTGTGTATTTTATATCGGGGACGACGATACATAACGCCCGGTATGATTGGTTTTGCGGATATTATTTTCTAATAAATGATGAATGATTTTACTAAAATTTTATCGTGGACCAAATGAGATTTTGGCGTGTGTTTATCTTATTTATTTTGAGAAAGATGTTCTTATGAGATTCATGCATTTGGAGTCGTGTTCATGAGTGGTGTTGTTGCATGAGTATATTTCTGTGTTTTGGTTTGGTTGTACTTACCTGCGATGCCATCTTGGCGTCGTAGTTTTTGGATACAGATTATGAAGAGGCTGAGCCTGAGGAGACGGCTCCGCCGTTGATGTGTTATTATTATTAATTATTATCTCAGGAAATTTATTTTTCGGATGAATATATTAAATCTCCTGTTGGAGAAATTATGTTAAAATAGTTTGTAAAATATTTCTAAAAATTCTGGTACTTAGTTATTGACCTTTTATATCCGCTGCTTTTATTTATGCATTTCACATATGCACACACGTTTGGCACTTGTCGTTGGGATGTGTGACCCGTGTTGTCATCATCCCGATGTCTCGATTCCCGTGTTATTTTAAGGAGAATTTGGGAGCGTCACATCCTTGACCTGTGCTTGGGCATTCACGAGCATAATGTCCCGCCTATAATCTCCCTGACGACACATGCCCTCATCAGCTCTGTTACATCTTCCACAAACTAAGACTCGTCCTCCTATACGGACTCCGATAGATGGTTGAAGATGGGCTCTGGTCCTTGACACGAACTTCTGAGGCGATCCCGAACTACCCTCTCCAAAGCTTCTTCTCTTCTGACCTGCGGGAGAACCAATGGGAATAGCGAACTCTCGCTCAACAATAGACGCAATGTCGACTAGCTGTTGAAAGGTGGTCACCTGATGACAAGCTACATGTTGACGAATCTTCGTGCGCAAACCTTCTTGGAAACGTTCCACTCACAACTCTTCAATAGCTATAAGGTGACTAGCAAATCTCCCAAGCGCCATAAACTTGCGAGCATATTCCTCCACTGTCATACTCTCTTGAATCAGATTGATAAATTCTCGAGCCTTCTAGCGCCATGCTGATCTTGGAAAGAAACGATCATCAAATTCCTTCTTAAACCGCCCCCAAGTCACATTAGCAAATGACTCAAGTTCTTCTACTAGAAGTTCCTGCTTTGTTTCCCACCAAGATGCCGCCTCGCCCTAAAATAAATAACTTGCATAAAGAATTTTTTGAGCTTCCTTGCAACCAGAGTTCTCTCGATATCCTTAATTCATCTATCAGCCCTCAGCGGATCCTCCTCGCCTGGAAAAGGTGGGGTGCGGTGCACCAAAAATCGCTCATAAGAGCCCTTGTGCTCGACCCTAGGTTGCGATCGGGAACACTGCCGTAGAAAGTTAGTCATCCGGTTCAAAACTCTGGCCAAGGCAAAATTTCCATCGCCTCTTGGTAATTCCTCATCTAGAACAGTTTGCGATACCTGTGGTCTCACCATTGTCTTACCAAAACGAACCTTGAACCCCGCTCTTCCAAATTTAAACGAATAGAACAAAACCACAATTAATCAAAACAAATAAAATTATCTGGTACTGTCTCTAGGTACATATGGATTTACCTAGAGCCGAACTGCTCTGATACCACCTGTGACGCCCCCAAATTTTCCTTAAAATAACACGGGAATCGAGGCGTAAGGATGATGACAACACGGATCACACATCCCAAATACAAGTGTCAAACGTGTGTGTGCACATGACATACATAAATATAAGTCGCGGCAAATAATAAAATCGATAACTAAGTACCAGAATTTTTTGAAATATTTTACTAAACAGTTTAATAAAAAAATCTCCCACAGGAGGTTTAATACAGTCATCCAAGGTCCAAATAAAAATAATACACAACCATCAGAATTAACTGAATGTTATCCAAGGAACTAACTACACTAATTCATTCCAGCGGTGGAGTCGCCTCCTCAAGCTCAACCTTTTCGTTCTCTGCATCAAAATCTACGATACCAAAATAGTACCTCAGGTAAGTAAAATCCCAAACAAACCCAAGATAGTAAATACATTAATGCAACAACAACAACCACGAACAAATTACCATATGCATGAGACTTAAAATCATCTTCCTCAAAATCAATAAAATAACCACACACGCCAAAATCTCATTTTAGCCCAAATAAAACTCCAGTAAAATCACCCATCATTTTCCCAAAAATAATATCTATAAATACAATCATACCGAGCGTTAATATCGCCTTCCCTGATATGATATATACAAATCACTAATCATAATGTGCGTTACGTATCGCCGTCCCCATTATGACTTACACACACAATGTCCATAATGGGCGTTACGTATCGCCGTCCCCATTATGTCATCCACACACACACACACTGATCACAACAAGCGTTATGTATCGTCGTCCCCGTTATGACTCAGTCAAAAAACCATTAAAATCCATAAACTCAATAAAAACCCAAATTTCCATTTCCAACTCATGAATATCCAAAATCATGTAAAAATCCAATTTGCAAATATTTCCATGAGCATGTGCGTAAATACACAATGCAGACAACCATGTACCAAATATCCAACATTTAAATAATCCAATCAACTAACAAATACCAACATCAACCAACACATAGATGTTAATGCAAAAATATATTTAAATCTTAAAGTTTATTTGGAAAATACTTACAGTACGCTCGCTAATAATTTCTGAAGTTACCGAAAATGCCCAACAGCGATTCCGTGCTTCCACCCGCGTATTCGCCGCTATAGTCACGCCCAAAGCGCCAACATATAAATCATTACAAATAAATAAATATTAATATCGGGAATAACTAAAATAATTAAGACCCAACTTAATTAAAACACCAATAAATTATAGTAACATCAATAAAACCAATAAATAAACCTAACAATTTAATTAAACCAATAACATAAATAAAACAATATTTATATATATCGAACTGACTCATATAATTATTCCGAATATTGCAACCAAATAAATTAATCATCTTAATGTAAATAAATAAAATATAATTATTAATAAACCAAACTAAACATTTAATCATATATATATATGTATAAGTATATGCCTAAAACCGAAAGCCACCTTAAACCAATTAATAGAAGCCCAACGTAACAACATAAATATATAAATATTCGCATATGGGCCAAAACTAAAGTCAACTAAACTTAAGTCCCAACGTATAAGTAATACATATAAAATTGAACAATATTAATTTATAAAAAATTAAAATGCAACAATTTAATTTAATCACCAACATAATAAAATAAAGTAATGACATTAAATTCAAGCATTAAATTAAATGCATCATAACAACATAATAAAATAATTTAATTAGCTTACAATTAAATCATAAAAATAATATCTTCAAATGAATATGAAATATATTCAAATATTTAAACACAAGTACAATAAAATAATATTAATATCCACGAACTCAAAACACATAGTATCCATATTAACAACAATACATATTTAATATTAAAATAATATATTACAAAGGTAGTAAAATTACGGGTTCTCACAACCAAAACTTCTAAATGACTTATCTCCATTTGCCACATGCCTCCACACATGTTTTCAGATCCGAGAAATGGAAGGAATCAATCAAATTTAAGCACTTAGAGTGAGGTGGTGGTACACTTTATTTTTGGATTCCAATCTCCTTCCAATTTAGATTGGTCCACTTGTAATCCAAATAAGTCATTTATCCAATCAGAATCTTCAAAAACCCAAAACATAAAAGTTTTGTATTTGCCTCTTAAGATTCTATAAGAATTAGAATAATTTCATTTGAACCTCATATGAGAAAGTTATGTTCCTTCTACCAAAACTCGACAGATCAGCTTGAGAACTCGTTTTGGTACACCAAGTGTTTGATGTTTTGTTCTATCAGTTCCCTTTGACTTTTTGCCTCAAATTTCAAAAATTTGCCTATTTCTAATCCCAAATATAATTTCTCTAGTTGATACCTTATTAAAATTGTCAAAGATTTAATTATAATTTATCCTAGAATGTATAATTAAATCCTTTTCTTGGCTCAAAATTATTATCCAATTCTCAAGTTTTATTCCTATGGGAGATTAGACTCCAAAAGCTCCTTAAAATATAATTATAAATTTTAAAAATAAATATTTTATCCTAAAGAAAAAATGGGCTATTACACAAATGGACCTCCTCTCACACTCATCGTCCATTTTATTATTGTAAATGGAAGACATATCTGATCGTTCACTAGATGTCAATTTAAGACTATTCCTACAAAGATCAAAACTCGGATTTCAAAATTCGGATCTTCCATGTGATTGATGGTTTGATACACATCCTTTACAAAAGAAGAACATAAGGGATCAATGAGCTTCTACATCCAAAATATCATCGTTGATTCCTCTGGTAGATATAAAATTAGAAACTTAGAAATAGTGTGCGTGAAGATCACAATACATCTAATTCTCACCCTTTGATTTTTAAAAGAGTTAAAAACTAAATATATATATAAATATATTTTATATATATGCACACCAAGGAGGAGTAACATGCAAAATACGTCTCTCTAGTTTAGTGAAGCAGTTATTTTTAAGAAATTGTATGGTTTTTATAAACAAAAAGAATTCAAACAATAATGTAATGCATAGAGGAGAAAATGTAAGTTCTAACAAATATTTGACGGATATTGAAAGAAAAAATATCTTAATAAGGAAATAATTATATAAAAGTAAATCATAAATTGATATGAAATGATGAATGAAAACTATTCATTAATTATTATAATTTCATTTATAAAATATTATTATATAAATTTAATGTTTCATAATGCATTTAAATTGAGAAATAAATAACATTTTATTCAAATAATTATATTTGCAAATTTAGTTGGCAAACAGATTTAAACTTAATTATTCCACAATTCCTTTTTTTTTTTATAAAGAATGAATATAAATCTTATTATATAAATATATATAATATAAATTATAATTTATATGAAATAATGTTATATTATAATTTGAATGTTATATAATTTATTACTAATAAAATATTAGTAATTTATATTTGCATGTAATTTATATAATTTATGTTGAAAATTCGAGTATTGAGTGATTTTTATAGATGATGGGGGAAGGGTAACGTCGATTATAAGAAAATTGAGTTGAGTTTAAAATTGGGTGTTGATTTCAATCTTGGGAGGATAAGAGTTTTGAATTTGATTAGATTTGAATTTGAAGTGTTTGGTTAAGAGTTTGAATGAGGAAACTAAATCTCAAAAATCACATTAGTTCAGAATTTAAATGGATAGACGGATGAGGTTAAATTTAATGGAAAACCAAGAAAAATTTAACAAAAAAAGAAAATCTGTTAAGTGACTGTTAAATTGCTACTTATTATAACAGAAAGATGTATATAGAAAATGCTTTGTGTCACAAGATCCTTACCAAAAATTGGCTCGATTTAATTTGTCTATACTTAGTAATTAAAGAAGTAATTTTTAAATGATATTATAATGTTTTTTAAATGTTCATGAATATAAAAAAAAATAATGCTAGAGAGAAGCATGCACTCCTTGCACACCAACGATTTTTAAGTGTAAAATAAAAGAGGATAAAATTATAAAATCACATTTTTAAGAGGGTGTATAGGCTGTGCATACTTCTTTTTAAAAATTTTGAAAAACAAAACATAAAAAATATTTAGCATTTCTTGGGAGAATTTGTCGATCGTGCTACACATTTAGTTAGTGTAGCACGACTCTCTCTTCACTACAATAAAGCTGCATTTTTCTCACGAATTATTTTCCTACGACATAGGTTGATGGAAAATACTTATATTTTTTGACAAATTTCATTTGGGCAAAAAAGTATGATCTTTTATCACGACTCACACTCCACGATTTGAAAATCTTGGGTAAAACTACCTTTTGCGATGAAATAATGTCGCTACAAATAAATCATAATCTTCTCCCACGAAAACCTCAAAATATATTTTTTTAAATATTTCAGATGATTTTTAAATTAAATGTTAAATGTCTAAAATTATTTTAAAGGGATAATTTTTAATTTTATGGAACTAAGCCTAGTTTTCAAAAAATCCTTCTTATATTTTAAAGTCCCAAAAGTAGATAGTTGTTATATATATGTACGTATATATATATATATATATATATATACTAGTAAAGTGTTCAGTGCTAAGGGACCTATGCGGTATGCTCAAGTTAAGGTAATACATTTTACTAATATAAAAGTATAAAATATAAAATCATTATGTAAAAATGTAATTTGAAAAATTAAATTGGTGGTGTGGGACTTCATACTATTTTTATGCTTATTGCAACGATTGATTAGAAAACATTTTATTATTTATTGTATTATTATCTTATAGTCATTTATATTAATTCATTTATTCGATGTGACTCAATATTTATTTTAAAATTTTTGTATTCCTTTATATAAAATTAAAGTTAATTTAGTAATAAAATAATAATTTATTTATAATAAAATGGTAATTACTAAGATAACTTTAATAAATTAGTATTTGTGAAAACATAGTTATTTGGAGAGTTATAACAAAGCTGTAGTAAACATTCCAAAGTAAAGCACTATTAATGTAACACCCGGGCCTAAGCCCGTTGCCCAGACCTAGGCCGAACCGATTCTTTCCTAACCTCGGAACGACGTCGTGCTGCTCCAGGTAACTACCTTCTCTGCTTTCCTTTTTTTTTTCCTTTCTTTCCTTTCTCTCCTACCGCTCCCCGATGGTTTCTAACTTCCTCTGTTACGCCCGTCCGCTCTTCCCGCACCCAGCTCCACGTTCCAACGGTTATTGCAGCAAGATGGAAGTGTTTCTCTCCCACTTCTCAAGTTATTTGTTATGTGTTACGGATTTAACCTTACCAGGCTCTCTTCCTTCGACAATTTATTTCTTTGGTGGGTCTCTTCATTGCTGGCTTTCCCCTATTTCGTTCACCTCCAATTCTCGCCAGTAAGTTCACGTAAATGCCTTTGTTCTTCTCTTACGGTTATGCTATCCATGCAAGGTGTGGTTGTGGGATTTTCTTCACTAAAAATTTTGTAAACTTACGTTGGTTGCAGTTGAGTATAGGGGAAAAGGGAATCTAATTTCGTGGCCTCTATTCCTTGCGGCTTGCTCCTCATTTCAGGTAAAATTTCATGGATTTTGAATAGACGGATATTTGCGTGTTGCTCCGAAGATATTTTGTAAATTTTAGGTCTCAACTGAAGGGCTTCGGTTGTGGGTTCTTAAGTTGTGTTGGCTTACCCGAAATGGTGTAATGCTTATCTGATTGTTATTAGTTCAGAGTGGTTTGAGTAGATGCTGGATTTTGTGGCTTGTGAATTTTTGTGGAAACGTATATGACAATATCTCTGTTGGGTGCTGCTTATTGTTCTAGAAATATTAGATTTTTTGGGAATGGGGAATGACATATTTTTGCCTAGCAAGGAGTGCTGAGTTAGCACTTTTATGGAGGTTGCGTTTGTTGGAGGTGTTGGTTGACTCTTTGGGAATAGTTGGATACGAAAAATGGGCTGTTTAATGAATGAAAATGCTTTGGATCTTTTGTTGAGAAGACTCTTACAAGTTGTTTGTGGAGTATTTTTTATTATTTTATTTCTTGGTTGTTCCTGAGCTTATGAGTTGTTTGTTAAGGGGATTATTGGTGGCTGATTGTATGAAATAAGAAATTATTTTCCAAGGTATTTAGGAGTTATTTGAGGTGTATAGGTAGTGAGCTGGAATAATGGATTTGTTGGAGATATTATTCATGCTATTAAATGATTTTGGGCGGCTAGTTACTTGGGTTTTGTCGGCTAGAGATTATGAATTTAGGTAGGCAACGTAGTTTAGCTTATAATTTTTCAAATTAAAGCCATTTGGAGTGGTCATTAACATCAGGCAATATTTTTATGAATAGGTGACAAAAGCCTTTAGAGGTCGGACTTAAAGCTTTGATAATTTGCTATAGGAGTCAGGTAAGCGGGGTTCCTATGCTAGATTTGCATAAAATGAAAAATGATTTGAGGTTGGTTTTATAAAATGTGCTTGTTCTGCTTTTAAAAGAAAAATGTAAAAAACAATCTCAGTCTATGTTTTCTGCAATCACTCATGAAAATTTATATGATAGAGAAAATTTCTTTTTGACATGAAATGTGTAGATATGAGCAATATTTGACATGTTTCTAAGATATGGATAAGAGCGAACATGAATTTTGATTCTTTCTTGTACATGTGAAATAATATGTTTTTGTTTTGTTTCGAGCTTATATGGAAATGGATTAGAAAGTGAAAAACACGTGGCTTAATATGATATGTATACGGAAAATCTTTAGCATACTTATATGTTTGTCTTTATTTCTGAATATGGTTCTGATATGGTTATATGGGTTCATTTGACATAGTTGGTACCATCATGATCTTTTTATGTGTTTCTTTCCTATGTGTACACTCGAGACTCTGAGAATGAATAAAGGAAAGTCTCACAATATGATACCATCTGGTTTGGCCACCGGGGATAGCACAGTCCTACCACGGGGGTTAAACATGGTACATGTTCTGGAATATTGATAAGATGAGATGTGACAGCTATTTGTATCAAAGTGTTTTGTTTGAAAAGTTGGTTTGTGTTTATACTTTATGAAAAAAATATATGTTTATTCAGCTTTTCGCTTAATGATATTTTTGGAGCTGTTGTCTATAAATAAGAGTTTTATGTTATCATGTATATGAAGTTTTTATTTAAAATGCTCATGCTTTACACACTAGTATAGGTGCTTTGCTTACAGAGTTGTAGTTGAACTCACCCCTTTATCTATATACATTCCAGATGAAGTAGAGGTCTCGACTGAGGACCAAAACTAGTATGTTGGGACCATGATAAGCGGTTACCATTTGGTTGAAGTGAAGACTGTATTTAATGATTTGATGTTACGTTATTTAGCATTATTAGATTTAAGTGTTAGTGGAATATTTTTTATTCTTGTGATGGGAAGATTGTGGACTCTATATGATGGTATTATTTTTAAATTTATGAACTCTATGGATATATTTAGGATTGGATTGTTAAGATTTGGAGATGAGAAATTATTTGTGGATTATTAAAAAATATTTAGAAATAGTATTTGTAGATGAAAACAGATCACATCAAACAGGTTGGATTTCAGGACTCCTTACGAGTACGGGGTGTCACGGTTGGTATCAGAGCGAAGGTTAAAGGTTCTGCGATCTCTATGCAGTAAAGTTCTAGGAATTGAGGTTTTGTAGATAATAGTTTGTATGAGAGAATAGAACATAGAATGGTTTTAGGAGATGGTTAGTTGGATTTAATTGCGATAATGAGATGGCTTAAAGAAATATTGTTATGAGCTGTTGAGGTTTTAGAACTCGCCGACTTTAGGAATCATTTGAGGTGTAAAATTTTATAGGCTTGTGAGCTGATTTTGTATTGTTGGAGATTAAAGGACTAGATTTCTGAATTTTTATGATTTTATTTGTGGTGGATGCCTCACTCATGTTGGGGAGATTATATACTATTATTTTGGCTACTATGACTACCCGTTGATATTTATATAGTTTTTTTGTATATGTGCTTTTAATGAACGATTTGTTTAATAGTCCAAGTCTTCTCAGGATGCTGCCTCACCGTGAACGAAGTGTATTGGATTTGAATGCAGCCAGGAATGGAAGGGAAGCAAATCCAAGAGCTTCTGAAGTGCTCCGAGCAGCAGCACATCAGTTAATAGATGATCTTGCGCAAAATTCATCTAGCTGTCACCGCACTACGAGTGAAAGGGGTTGCACCGTGGAAGATTTCAACAAGCTGTATCCCACATCTTTTGATGGGAGAGGCGACTCAATATTGGCGGAAGATTGGGTGCAGGACATTGAAGAGATATTCTGAGTCTTACCCTGTATGGATGAACAAAAAGTGGTTTTTGCTACATTCAATATGCAGCCAAATTTACTGAGCTGGCACGCTTTGCAGCATATCTAATCCCAGATGAAGAAAAGAAGTGTCGAAAATTTGAACAAGGGCTGAACGAGAAGCTGTACGAACGAGTGATGGGCTTCCAGTTGAAAAAATTCACAGAGTTGGTGAATAAGGCTACCTTGTTTGAAGGATGCCTTCAAAGGAGCACTACCTTACTTGATCAAAGGAAGAGGTCTACCCCATCTGGATATCATACAAGCAACAACCAGGGACAATGGAAGAAAAGAAATGAAGGGGGTAATTCAAGCAAGAGACCAATTTAGAGTGATCAACAGCCCTATCACTATAGAACTAGTGACCGTGTTCACACGAGAAAGTGTAGGAAAGAGCTAGGCTTATGCTATCGGTGTGGCAAGTCAGGCCACTACCTTAGGGATTGTCCGCTTACTTTGGGCAGGAATAAATCCACATCACTACCACCCCCACCCCCACCCAGGACCGGAGGGGTGCCACGAAATAATACCCAACGCCCTACTGCACCTGCTCGGGTTTTCGCATTGACACCAGGAAAGGCTGAAGGCAGGGAGGATGTGATCACAGGTATTATTCCTTACTTTTCTTTCAGGAATAACTTAGTAACTATTGTGGATGTTAAATCAAAGGGTATTTTGTGTGTGATCACAGGCATTCTTTCTTTGTTTTCTAATCATGCTACTATACTATTTGACTCTAGGGCAACGCATTCCTTTATTTCTAAGAATTTTGCCAAATTCTGCCTATGGAAGGTGAAAGGTTGGATTTTAACTTATTGGTTTCGACTCTGATGGGGACTATAGTATCGTGTCACAGAATTCTCTACGGCTATCCTATATCTATCGAAGAGAGATTGGTGCCTGCTAAACTTATTATTTTTTATATGGTTGGATTTGATGTAATTTTGGGTATGGACTGGTTGGCTCCATACCATGCCAACATTGACTGCTTTAAAAAGGAGTAGCTTTCAAGCCCCCTAAAGGAGATGAAATTCGATTGTGGGGTTAAAAGTGCGATTATTTCCATCGATCATATCAGCAGTTTAGGTTGGAAAATTATTGTGAGGTGGCTGTCAAGGATTTTTAGCTTGTGTGATAGATGCACCAAAGGAAGAGTTAAGTTTAGAAGAGATTTCTGTGATGAGAGAATATCCAGAAATGTTTCCTGAAGACTTGTCTGGATTACCACCAGACCGAGAAGTAGAATTTGCTATTGATCTTGTTCTAGGCATAGCACCTTTGTCCAAGGCTCCTTATAGAATGGCGCCATCATAGCTCACTGAACTTAAAGCACAGTTACAAGATCTATTACACAAGGGTTTTATCCGACCCAGCGTATCCCCATGGGGTGCTCCAGTGTTATTTGTGAAGAAGAAAGATGGAACAATGAGAATGTGCATTGACTATAGAGAACTCAACCGAGTAACCATCAAGAATAAATATTCTTTACCTCGCATAGAAGACCTTTTTGATCAACTACAAGGTGCACAAGTTTTCTCAAAAATTGACTTTCGATCAAGGTATCATCAACTGAAGATCAAGGCTGAAGATGTATCTAAGACTGGTTTTAGGACCAGATAGAGATTTGCTTGGGTGGAAATGAAGTAATTGTGGATCGCTTAACGAAGACTGCACGTTTTGTGCCCGTTAAAGTTTCTTATAAATTAGAGAAACTAGCTGAGCTGTACATACAAAAGATTGTGAGATTTCATAGGATACCAGTTTCATTATGTCAGATAGAGATTTCTGTTTCACTTCTAGATTTTAGAGAAGTTTACAAGAGGCAATGGGTACTAAGTTGAATTTCAATACGACTTATCACCCTTAGACAGATGGACAATAAGAAAGGACTATTCAGATTTTAGAAGACATGTTGTGGGCCTGTGTTATGGATTTTAAAAGAACTTGGATACGACACTTACCATTAGTGGAATTTGCTTATAATAATAGCTTCCAAGCTAGTATTAGGATGGCACCGTATGAAGCATTGTATGGCAGGAGATGTAGGTTTCCATTATATTGGGATGAAGTTGGTGAAAGAAAAATATTGGGGCTAGAGATCATTCAGAAGACCACAGAAAAGATTGACATCATTTGAGCTAGAATTAAAGTAGCTCAGGGTCGACGAAAGAGCTATGATGATAACCGACGCCGTCCACTAGAGTTTGAGGTTGGAAATGAAGTATTCTTGAAAATAGCACCAATGAAAGGGGTTATGAGATTTGGAAATAAGGGCAAGTTGAGCCCTAGATATATTGGACCCTTTGAGATTCTTGAGCGAATTGGATCATTAGTATATAAGTTAGCACTTCCTCCAAATCTTGCAGGAGTGTATAACGTATTTCATGTGTCCATGTTGAGAAAGTATATTCCCGATCCAACTCACATCATTCATTATGAGCTGTTGCAGATTCAGGAAGATATGACATATATTGAAGAACCAGTACGGATCTTGGAAAAAAAAGCACACACATTGCGGACCTGTACCATCCCCATGGTTAAGGTGTTGTGGAGTGAAGCTTCCTGGAAACTCAAGGAAGAAATGCAAGAGAAATACCCACATTTATTCAATGAGGATTATGAACTTTTGTAGCAATTTCCGAGGACGAAAATTTGTTCAAGGGGGGGAAGATGTAACACCCGGGCCCAAGCCCGCTGCCCAAGCCCAGGCCCAGGCCAAACCGGTTCTTTCCTAACCCCGGAACGACGTCGTGCTACTCTAGGTAACTGCCTTCTCTACTTTCCTTCTCTTTTCCTTTCTTTCCTTTCTCTCCTTCTGCTCCCTGACGATTTCTAACTTCCTCTGTTACGCCCGTCCACTCTTCCCGCACCCAGCTCCACGTTCTAGTGGTTGTTGCAGCAAGATGGAAGTGTTTCTCTCCCACTTCTCAAGTTATTTTTTTTGTGCTATGGATCTAACCTCACCAGGCTCTCTCCCTCTTCCTTCAGCAATTTATTTCTCTGGTTGGGTCTCTTCATCGCCAGCTTTCCCCTGTTTCGTTCACCTCCAATTCTCGCCAGTAAGTTCACGTAAATGCCTCTGTTCTTCTCTTACGATTATGCTATCCATGCAAGGTGTGGTTGTGGGATTTTATTCACTAAGATTTTTGTAGACTTACGTTGGTTGCAGTTGAGCATAGGGGAAAAGGGAATCTAATTTCGTGGCCTCTATTCCTTGCGGCTTGCTCCTCATTTCAGGTAAAATTTCATGGATTTTGAATAGATGGATATTTGCATGTTGCTCTGAAGATTTTTTGTAAATTTCGGGTCTCGACTGAAGGGCTTCGGTGGTGGGTTCTTAAGTTGTATTGGCTTACCCGAAATGGTGTAATGCTTATATGATTGTTATTAGTTCAGAGTGGTTTGAGTAGATGTTGGATTTTGTGGCTTGTGAATATTTGTGGAAACATATATGACAATATCTCTGATGGGTGCTGCTTATTATTTAGAAATATTGGATTTTTGGGAATGGGGAATGACGTATTTTTGCCTAGCAAAGAGTGCTAAGTTAGCACTTTTATGGAGGTTGTGTTTGTTGGAGGTGCTGGTTGACTCTTTGAGAATTGTTGGATACGAAAAGTGGGCTGTTTAGTGAATGAAAATGCTTTTGATCTTTTGTTTAGAAGACTCTTACAAGTTGTTTGTGGAGTATTTTTTTTATTTTATTTCTTGGTTGTTCCCGCGCTTATGAGTTGTTTGTTGAGGGGATTATTGGTGGCTGATTGTGTGAAATAAGAAATTAATTTCCAAGATATTTTAGAGTTATTTGAGGCGTATACGTAGTGAGCTGGAATAATGGATTTGTTGGAAATATTATTCATGCTATTAAATGATTTTAGGCGGCTAGTTACTTGGGTTTTGTCGGCTAGAGATTATGAATTTAGGCAGACAACATAGTTTAGCTTATAATTTTTTAAATTAAAGGCATTTGGAGTAGTCATTAACATTAGGGAATATTTTTATGAATAGGTGACAAAAACCTTTAGAGGTCGGACTTAAAGCTTTGATAATTTGCTATAGGAGTCAGGTAAGCGGGGTTCCTATGCTAGATTTGCATAAGATGAAAAATGATTTGAGATTGGTTTTATAAAATGTGCATGTTCTGCTTTTAAAAGCAAAACGTGAAAAATAATCTCAGTATATGTTTTCTGCATTCGCTCATGAAAATTTATATGATAGAGAAAATTTCTTTTTGACATGAAATGTGTAGACATGATCAATATTTGACATGTTTCTGAGATATGCATAAGAGCGAACATGAATTTTGATGCTTTCTTGTACATGTGAAATAATATGTTTTTGTTTTGTTTCGGGCTTATATGGAAATGGATAAGAATGTGAAAAACACTTGGCTTAATAAGATATGTATACGGAAAATCTTTGGCATACTTATCTGTTTGTCTTTATTTCTGAATATGGTTTTGGTATGATTATATGGATTCACGTGATATAGTTGGTACCACCATGATATGATATGATAGGAGTGCAATCACTTTGGAAACAAAGTGATCCTTTTATGTGTTTCTTTTCTGTGTGTATACTCGGGACTTCGAGAATGAATAAAGGAAAGTCTCACAATATGATACTGCCTGGTTTGGCCACCGGGGTAGCATAACCCTACCACGGGGGTTAAACATAGTACATGTTCTGGAATGTTGATAAGATGAGATGTGACAGTTATTTGTACCAAAGTGTTTTGTTTGAAAAGTTGGTTTTTTTTATACTCTTTGAAAAAAATATATGTTCGTTCAGCTTTTCGCTTAATGATATTTTTGGAGCTGTTGTCTATAAATAAGAGTCTTATGTTATCATGCATAAGAAGTCTTTATTTAAAATGCTCATGCTTTACGCACTAGTATAGGTGTTTTGCTTACTGAGTTGTGGTTGAACTCACCCCCTTATCTATATACATTTCAGATGAAGTGGAGGTCTCGACTGAGGACTAAGACTAGTATATTGGGATCATGATAAGCGGTTACCCTTTAGTTGAAGTGAGGACTTTATTTAATGATTTGATGTTACATTATTTAGCATTATTAGATTTAAGTGTTAGTAGAATATTGCTTATTCTTTTGATGGGAAGATTGTAGACACTATATGATGGTATTATTTTTAAATTTATGAACTCTGTGAATATATTTAGGATTGGATTATTAAGGTTTGGAGTTGAGAAATTATTTGTAGATTATTGAAAAATATTTAGAAATAGTATTTATAGATGAAAAAGATCACATCAAACAGGTTGGATTTCAGGACTCCTTACAAGTACGGGGTGTTACAATTAAAGAGCAAAAATGTAATATCACAAAATTTTTGAAAGAGACCTCAGCAAGTTGTAAGGGTTTTAAGGGCATTCTTGTAATTTTGTTAAATATGTATAACCAAAAAGTGACTTTCACTTGTGCAGCCGCCGTTCATTACATATGTTTATACGGAAATGCTTATCGAAGGAGAAAACAACAGAGATCAACGTGGGAGAAGGAACGCCATGCGACCTGGGCTGAGGTGGTGCATGCAAGGAGGAAGCGTTGTGAGAAGAAGTTGAGCTGAGGTAGTTTATTTTCTATAGATTCGAATTGATATAATTTTTTTTCTTTTTGACTCGTTCTATTTTTGTTTTTCATTATTCTTTTATTATAGATCCATACAGATCTCCACACATTTGAAGAAATCCTGTTCAAATCTCAACGTTCTTGAGTTTTTTTTTTATCCCATGTAGACAAATGAATAAATCTTGTTCATTTCTTACAAATCTGAATATATCTCGATATTTTTAATTTTCTGAGTAGAAAATTGGCGCGAGATAAAGTAGAAAGTAATTTTGTGATAGAGGTTGGGCAAATTCGGAACACAATTTCGTGATAAAGGGGGAGCAGAACTTGGAACAAAATTTCGCTGGCATTTCGTGATAAGTGGGGACAAAACGGGAAAGCAAAATCGAACAAAATTCACTGTTCATCAGATAGAGAAGATATACATAGAGAGAAATAACTGAATGTTCCCAGCTAACGGATGAGAAATCCATTAACATGTTAATTCACCGCCCAAAACTACAACGAATTAAATGTAAATATGTTCCATGTCAATCTCCTGGCCAGTGAGTGTGGCCTCCAAAATTGGAAGAAATGAAAATTCAGTTATTACTACAACAAATAAGGTTTTTAGCGGCGATTGAAATTTGCCGCAAAAAGCCTTAAAATTGCGGCAAATAATCTTTTCGCTAAGGTTTTTGTGGCGCTGCTATTTTTGTCGCTAAAGTCAGAAGGGTAAAAGACTTTAGCTTCGAAATGACCGAAGCGCCGATGTTGGGAGACTTTTTGCCGCGTATTTATGTCGCTGCCAAAAGTAATATATTCGCCGCAAAAGTCCCATGACATGGATATAATAGATGAGATAATACTTTTTGCCACGAGTGAAAGACAATTTTTGGCGATTTAATTTCGCCGCTAATAGTCTTTAATAAAAAAAAAGGGAAAAATAGAAGTGAACCAATTTCACTTGTTTCACTAGTATTTTGTTAAAATTCAATATAATAAACTCTCACCTGATATCAGATGATTATTATAAATAGAAAGAATACCAAAATAACATCCAATAAAATAAATTAATGATAGGCAAAGAGTACAGAATTTAAGAGATCGGTAAACTAATGCTATACCTTCTTGTCTTTTCCTTCTGGCACAGCATAAATAATACCACAAACCCAAAAGAGTTGCTCTAACTACGATTAATGAAGATGTACCTATGATTAAGATCTTTGGTGTATTCTTTCCTCCATTTCCTATATATCATCCAATGCATAGTAAGTTAATTGCTTTAAATATCTTACAACAATAATACATGATCTATAAATATGCAAGGACATAATTTGTTGTAATCGTGTAGAGACGATGGATTTAATAATATTCATGAAGGTTCCTGACAGCATATATCAGAACTCAATAGACAATCTACAATGCTAGGAGAAACAGCTACCCTCTAGATACATGCTTCACCATCAAGCCCTTTCAAGATATATCCCACTGTAATAATTGCAGGAAATGAATGCATGAGATGTTTATAAAAAACTTAGACATCTTGCAGCCACATATAAGGTTTTAAAGAATATCTCTCTTGCTTTGTTTCCAATATATATTAAGTATATATATAACAAAGCAGCAACCCTATCTAGCCAAGTTATTCTGCCAGAAACATTATCAGAGTACATGGATGGACAGAGCAGCGAAAATTAGTTTCTTTAATTGCCTCATTGCACCCTAGTGCATTTAAATAAAAACGTGTGAAAACCTATGTGTTATTCAAATTTAGCTGAAATGTTCTTCCCCTCATGACACTATGCAAATGGTATGAAAGTATCTCAAATATCCACTAAGCTGAGAGCCTAAGACATGAAACATAGTCTTGTAATTTAAATTCAAAGTCAATTCACAAAAACCTAACATGCATTATGTTAGACAGCATTCCATCTAATTTGTCCACTCACAAATTTGAGGGCATGCTGTGATTCAGGTATGGTAAGCCCAACACCTCCAATTCTCTGCACACTTTCACTAAGTTCATCTAATTCCTCATCCTGTTGCTTGCAATCAACAATTGACAAGGATACAAAATCAAGAATAGTCAATATACAAAAAACATAGCATGTTTCTCAGAATAGCACATATCTCACCTAATAGGTATCTCAGTTAAAACTACCAAAATATCTTTTATAAAACATACAGATATTATAAATGAAATA
Source organism: Platycarya strobilacea (assembly GCA_036898215.1). Taxonomy (NCBI): domain Eukaryota; kingdom Viridiplantae; phylum Streptophyta; class Magnoliopsida; order Fagales; family Juglandaceae; genus Platycarya; species Platycarya strobilacea. The sequence continues at coordinate 18,479,689 of CM072546.1, read as the reverse complement.
ACCATTATGAAATTAGTAACAACTAGATAGCATTTGTAATCCAAACGCATCACCCAAGTGGAGTAAAAATGACAGCAACAGTGTTCGACATGAAAACAGGAATTTCAAAGGTGCTGCCAGCTGAAATAAATGTCACTAAAATCAGCATCTCAAATTAGAAAGAGATCAACTTAATTTACTTCAGGCCAGCCAGGAGATTACAGTAAAATAATGTAAAAGGAAAGGATGTCCAATTGGCAGAAATTATACTTCTCTTTCAAACTGATCTAAAGTCCCTGAGGATGCCTAAAAATGCTTTCATATTTCTGGCAAGCGGAGAACACAACAAGAGTTATACCAGCGTTTCAGTAGGAGTTGCTTAAATATTGTAGACGCCATACCTGCTTTGGAGTTTTAATCTTGTCTCTCCCACTGCAAATCATATGGAAGCAATCCTGATAAACTGAAAAAAAAAAGGGGAAGGAATTTTACTAGCTATAATAAATTCCTATTGCATACAGCCAATACAACATATTTGCACTTGAATATTTACAACATACAGCCAATCCTATTGGTGAATCAACAACATGTAGTGCAGCAACATGTATATGACAAAAAGGAAATACAAAGTAGCCACCATACATGGTGAATCACTTCAACCCAACAATGTATTCTCTGGCATCTAAATTAAGGCTAAGATCACCACTGCCACCTATACAAAAGACATTTCCCAAACAACAACAACAATATAGAAATAAATCTACCATAAGTCATGAGTATAGAAATGTCCACGTATATATAAATATATATTTTTTATAATATGTAACAAGCTAGTATCATATAACAGGGCAGTATCGTTCACTATCCATTCACTTAAAAAATTAAAACAGAGATCAAGTAAAGATACAAACATAGTCTAGCAAACATAGTCTAGCACACTCAGCATGAATACAAAAGTATATTAGCATAAGTAGAATGGAATAAAATACATCAGGGAGTAGACTTAGGAAGTACATACATCATGAATTAACTACTGCTGCTTCAACCTGCTTTCTCTGCATCCAAATTTAAAAAAAAATAGAGATTAAATCCTATATAATCATGTGTCATGTATTTATTAAGAAACATAAATTATATGTGCAATTAGAAAGAAATACAGATATATTAAGTTAGATATGTTAAATACCTGATTGAAAATGCTAAATCAAAACCCAAAATTAAAAACCAAGAGAAAAAATCATGAAAACACCTTATTGCTTCCAGTATCCTGTCAGCTTCATCTATCATTAGGCACTGTAGATCCAAGCTGGCTCATGAAAACATCTAAATGCCTAATACCCTAGTTGACAAAATAGCCGAGAAAATTAAAAAAAACAGAGGTTAGGAAACCACCATTGAAGATTTCATGAAAATAATCCGACAAATAACTGGACAAATGAGATTTAAATTCACAGATCAATCAGTTTTGCAAAATAAGTGCATACTTTTGACCTACGATTACCCCACGGGTATGAATTCCATACCTGAGTTCAATATAATGGCCATCGACAAAATAATATGTTAGGTTTAGGACTAAATCCCATCCTAATCTCCTTCTTTAACTTGCGAAATAGATCTTGGAAGAGGAAGATCAAAGTGTTAGGAGAAATAGGAGAAGGCACGGGAAGCAACAGGAGAAAGAGAAGGAAATCCGAGACCCGTAGATTAGCAAGTCTCACCTGCCAAGCGAGATGGAGATGGAGACAAAGACGGCGATGGCTCGGTATCGACGAAAGGGTGGCACAGTCACAGCGAGAGAGTGAGAGAGAGAACATTTTGGGTTTGAATGTCCGTCAGAGGAATTGCGATCGCGAGAGCGAGAGAGAGAGAAGGGCAGGGGGTTGGGGGTATCGCGATCGCGAGGGGGAGAGAGAGAGAGAGAGAGAGAATAGTTGGGGGTGTTAGGCGTGTCTAAATTTTTAAAGATCATTTGCGGCGCTTACTTTGAGCCGCAAAAAGGTAATTAATCGCCGCAAAAAAAAATTCGCCTAGTTTACATTAAAACACAGGTATTAAATTCCAGATGCCGCTACAAACTTTTCAAACCGGCGAATTTTGTTGTTCAAAAGTGCCGTTTTAACCCCATTTTGTTGTAGTGTATGTTTCCACAGAGACAAATTCGAATGTATTAAAAAGTTTGTTATATATAAACTTTTTGTTTTTTGACCAAATCAATAGAATAGCAAAAGTAAACACCTAAACCAAGATCCAACATCCTTCACCACGACTTCATTGCCATTCCTTTATTATCTGTGGATGAGCTTGAATTAATTCCTTCTCGCATCAACTTACAAGAAAAATATTTAAGTTACTTTAATTCATTTACAAATATAGTGAGTATAACACGCTATTTACTATGAAACCTAATTATCATATTTACAAAATAAGCTAAAAAAATACTAATAATTCTTTATAATCATATTTAATCATTTTGTAACATGCTTCTAACCTGATTAACAGTGTGCTTAGTGCTGAGTGTATGATCAGTAAAGAGGTTAATTTGCAAATTTATAAGTTTTTGATGCACCCATAACTATACTGACACTAAACCTGGGTAATTACATGTCGAGTTGCTAGTTAATAACCTGGTGTTATGAGTTTGGTATCAATACTTAAGGGTGCATATATTCAGTATGCAAAGGGCCAACTTATTCAGTACATGAATATATAGGTGTTTGAATAAACATGACAAGATTTTTAAAGTAAGAAAAGGGCCAACTTATTCAATGAGTCACACATATCATGTGGCCAAAACCTAAAAATTTGAAAAAACAATGACCACAAGACTTTTGGTCAAGAAGAAAGAACTTTAAAAGAACCCTAGATCTTCAAAAGAAAAGCTAATCCAAAGGCTTAGTTATCATCTAAGGTTGTGTTTGGATGGTAAGGCTGTAACACCCCTTTCCCTTAGGCTAGGAGATGTCACTTAACTTTTTCTAAAACATTTAACGCGAAAAAAAGATCATTGGTTTTAATAATAGAAAATAAATAACATTTAATCCAAAAACGAAGTTATAATAAAAATGTCTTTTTGCGACCTTAACCGGACATAACTGAAAGTAACTTGTGTCGTAAAGACACTTATTTACTAGAAAACATAAACTTAACTAAAATAATTAAAATTAACTTATTTCAGAAAGACACTTATTTTTTATAAAACTTAAAGATTTTAAATAGCTGCTCAAATTACTCTTGGCCTGTCTGCTCGCACTGGTCGTCTTCATCACCTGGGTGGTTTAAAAAAAACAGGAATAAACTGAAATGAGTCGATGACTTAGTAAATAAATCCATCACAACGTAAGATAATATTATAAGAAGTTTTCATAAAACTTACGCTGAATTCTGAAATATAATTGTACATGTTAATGCTGATGCCATGCATGTCTAACTTGACTGACTAACTGACTTAAGTGACTGGTTTGAATTAACTATTAGCTTTGACTGATATAAACTGACTAACTGAATTGATTTAAATGATCTGATTTGGCTGTACTGGTTTAGTTGAACTGATCTAACTGAGTTGATTGGCCAACACACTTAACCCTATGTGCAAGCTTGTGCACCAGCCCCACATCCCACTGCAGCAAGGGAAGCCGCTGATAGTACTCTAGCGTACTATGATGGACCACGCTTAGTTCCATGGTTTGCACATCCACCCTGATCTGATATGCATTGGTACCATGCATCTGATGGCCATCTAATAACTAATTCACTGAATTTGAACTAACAGAACTATTTTAACTGACTAATTTAATTGGAAGACTGCTTAAATGATTTCTATTCTGAATTAATATTGTACCTAAACTTAACTCAACTTATGTGACTTATGCGACATGATATGCATAATACATACTATCATAAATACTATAATTCACTGAGTCTAAACATGATGCTAATGACATGATCGTATGCTGTGCTAAATGACATGCTTGCATGACGTGAGAGGTATTTGGAAGGGGCTATCAAAGAAATGGCTTTACAAATAATATAAACTAATGTAAGGATCCTAATTTTGTGATCAAATTTACTTACCTGGATGCACTGCTTCCTAAAATTCACTTTCTAACTCGTTACCTATACGGATTACGAACTGTTACTAACTTCTAAAAAAACATGTCGTACTATTCTATTAATAAAACATATCGACTAATAACACATATCATGAAACTAATAAATATTTTATTTTGAACATCATGCTATTAAAAGTCAGAAGGTTTTTCAAAACTATATTTTAAATAACCAATGTTTGTTATTTGATTATAGTTTGGGTAGGTATTTACTTTCTATAGTAACCATATAATATTATTGACTACTTAAAATCTTAATTTACACATCATATATAAGGAGAAGATTTAATAATTATGAACTTATTCAATATTACTTATACTAAATTTTTAATCAATGCTCATTACGTAATCTTTTAATATTCTATTAAATAATCTTATTAAGTTTATCATTTTATTTGTCTCAGCTGTCATGGGTCACAATGTAACATATATATTAGACATTAGAGTTTATTAAATAACCGAATTAAGCCCAACATGAATCAATAAGTCATCACCACTTAAGCCCGACGTTACAAGGTTCTAGCCCGAACGATTTTATAGCCCAAGGCCTATTGCTATACCCAAGACACAACACACCCACGGTTGCACATAGGCTTGCGAAGACAACGAAACAAGAGAGAGTGAAATAGAGATGAGGGAGGGTTCGCGCGAATGCTTACCAGGAGGAGAAACGAGTGCGGCGATTTTGGGTGGCTGACTGAGGCTCACGGTGTTATCAGAGGTGGTGGCCGGCGGGATGAACTGGAGGTTTAAGGGATTTCGGTGGGTCTGGGCAGAAACGAAATTGAGAGATGGAGGGTGTTCTTGCTGGAAATTTATCGAAAAAAGGGTGGGGCTCCTCGGGGTATGCCGGCCGGTGTTTTTTGTTGTGGCTCGAGGCTGTTCGGTGGCCCAAGGATGATCGGCGGTGGCTGGAGGTTTGGGGCGTCGGTTTGCCGAGAATAGCGTATGCTTTCTAGGGTTTTTTGTTTTGTATGTTTTTAAATTAGGAACTTAGTGGTAATTTATAGATGAAATGTGATAGGTTATGTGAAAATTTTTAGTTAGATTTTTAGAATTTGAATTTTGGTTGGATTGGTTTGAAGTTGAAATTTAGATTCTGAATATATTCGAAAAACTAACAACTGAGCATAGGTGAGTCCAGTTTTCATTAAATAGGAACTTGATCTGAGGTGTCTACAGATATTGTGGGGATACGAAATATTCGAAAATAAGATCTGGAAGGGCACTATGAATTTTGTAGATAGATCGGTTACAAGTTCTAAAAGGAGTCTACCATCTCAAACCTATTGGAAAACCAATACCAATGGCGGAGGTGAAATAGTAATAGTTAGAACTGTAAAAATAATCAAATAGTTAATTTTAAAGAATATATAAATAACTAAATAATTAAATAATTAAGTAAGAAAAAAAATATAAGTAAATATATAAGAGAATAAGAAAATAAATATATAAGAGAATAAATAAATCTCCACTTTAGGGTCAGGATGTTACAAACTACCCCCCTTAAAAGAAATCTCGTCCTCGAGATTGAACATACCTTGATTAAATAAGTAGGGGTATTCTTTTCTTATGTCTTCCTTGAGCTCCCAAGTGGCCTCTCTTTTACTGTGGTGACTCCAAAGTACTTTAACTATTTGAATAGTTCTACGTCTTAGCACTTGGGCCCTTTGCGCTATGATTCTGACTGGGACTTTTCATAGCTAAGGTCATCTTGGATCTGAAGTGGTTAGTACTTCAAAACATGCGTAGGGTCTGGAGCATATTTCTGCAACATAGATACGTGGAACACATTGTGCACTGCTGATAATTGAGGTGGGAGTACGAGTTTGTAAGCTGTAGTACCTATTTTTTCCAAGATCTCAAAGGGACCTATGTACCTCAGGCTTAACTTTCCCTTTTTACCAAATCGCATTATTCCTTTCATTGGGGCAACCTTCAAGAGTACTTCATCTTCAACCTTGAATTCTAATTCTCGACGTCGGTGGTTTGCATACTTCTTTTGTCGCTCTTGAGCTACGGCGAGCTTTTTCCTGATAACTGATATTTTCTCACTCATGTCTCGTATAATATCTTGTCCCAAAATCTTCCGTTCTCCTACTTCATCCCAGTAGAGGGGTGACCTACATTTACGTCCGTAGAGGACTTCATAAGCGAATGCTTTCCTGATAACTGTTGTTATAAGCGAACTCGATAAGGGGTAAGTACTTAATCTAGCTACCGTTAAACTCCATAATGCACGCTCTGAGCATATCTTCAAGGATCTAAATTGTTCTCTCTGATTGACCATCTGTCTGAGGATGAAACGTTGTGCTGTAAGTGAGTTGAGTTCCCAACTCCTTCTGTACTTTTCTCCAAAATGCTGATGTAAACCAGGTATCGCAGTCTGAGATAATTTTTGATGGTATTCCATGTAGTCTGACAATTTCCATAACGTACAACTCTGCCAATCTATCCACTGAATATGTCATCTGGATAGGGATAAAATGAGTTGATTTTGAGAGTCAATCGACAATCACTCATGCTGCATTTTGGCCTCCTAGTGCCTTCGAAAATCCTGAAACAAAGTTCATTCCAATCTCATCCCAAGTCCACACTAGTATAGGGAGTGGCTGAAGTGTTCCTGAGGGTCTCTGATGCTCTGCTTTGACTTACTGACATGTTAGACATTGCGCCACATAAGTAATTATCTCCCGCTTCATCCCACTCCACTAGAAGTGCTGCTTTAAATCTTGGTACATCTTGGTGCTTCCCGGATGTATTGTGTATAATGACCGGTGGGCCTCCTCTAAAATTAGATCTTTTATTTCTCTATTGTTGGGTATGCATATCCTTCCCCTAAATCTTAAGGTGCCATAATCTGATATCAGGTAATCCGATCTTTTGTCTTTGTATTTCTTCTTTTTTCTTCAACAATTCTGTATCACTAGCTTGGGAGACCTTGATTTGATCTATCAACGTTGAACCTAAGGTCAAGCTTGTTATCTTAAATCTTGCATCTTGAATCAACTCAATACTAGCTCGTTCCAGATCTAGAAGTATGTGCTTTTGTGAAGTATACATTGTGGCTAGGGTACTACCTGACGACTTCCGACTAAATGCATCTACTACAACATTTGCTTTGCTGGGGTGATAATTAATGCTACAGTCGTAATCGTTCAGAAGTTTCAACCATCTGCGTTGCCTCATATTCAACTCTTTCTGTGTGAAAAAATATTTTAAGCTTTTATGGTTTGTGTAGATCTCGCATCACTCGCCGTAAAGGTAATGTCTCCATATTTTTAAAGCAAACACCACTGCTGCAAGTTCTAAGTCATGGGTCGGGTAGTTCTGCTCATAACTCTTTAACTATCGAGAGGCATATGCAATAACTTTCGCATTTTCCATTAAAACACAACCTAGACCCTTTAATGAAGCATCGCTATATATGACAAATCCTCTGGCACTTGAGGGTACTGTAAGAACCGGTGCAGTTACTAATCTTTTCTTCAATTCTTGAAAACTCTTCTCACATTCATCGGTCCAAATAAATTTCTCTTCCTTCCTTGTCAACTTTGTCATTGGTGCTGCAATGGTGGAGAATCCTTTCACAAATCTTCTATAATACCCTGCGTGGCCTAAAAAACTTCATATTTCATTAACATTACTAGGCTTGGCCCATTTTACCACTGCCTCAATCTTTGCTAGGTCTATAGAAATTCCTCTGGCTGACACTACATGTCCCAAAAAGGCGATCTCTTGTAACCAAAATTCACATTTCTTAAATTTCGCATATAGCTTCTCCTCCCTTAAAATCTTAAGGGCAGTCCTCAAATGCTCCTCATGTTCTCCATTACATTGGGAATAAATGAGTATGTCGTCGATAAAGACTATTACAAACTGATCCAAATACTTCTTGAATACCCTATTCATAAGGTCCATGAAAGCTGCAGGGGCATTAGTTAATCCAAAGGGCATAACAAGAAATTCATAATGTCCATACCGTGTTCGGAACGCCATCTTTTGCACATCTGCTTCCTTAACTTTCAACTGATGATATCCAGATCGCAAATCTATCTTTGAGAACACTTGAGCCCCTTGAAACTGGTCAAATAAGTCATCGATGCGAGGTAGAGGATATCGGTTCTTGATAGTCACCTTATTCAACTCTCTGTAGTCAATGCACAGACGCATTGACCCATCCTTCTTCTTCACGAAGAGTACTGGGGCGCCCCAAGGAGACACACTGGGGCATATGAATCCCTTCTCCTACAACTCTTGCAATTGATCTTTTAGTTCTCTTAACTTAATTGGGGCCATGCAATAGGGCACTTTAGAAATAGGTGTGGTTTCTGGAACGAGATCAATCACAAACTCCACTTCTCTATCCTGTGGTAATTCGGTAAGGTCTTCTGGAAACACATCTCTAAATTCATTAACCACTTTTATGTCCTCAATCTTGAGCTCATCCACTGGTGGTAAAACCAAACTTGCTAGATACCCTGTACACCCTTGTCTCAATAATCGAGTGGCTTGCAAGATTGAAATCATACGAGGAGGAGAACTGTTTTGTGATGATTGGAAACTAAACTCCTCCCCAACTTCAGGTTTAAAGACTACTCTCTTATTAAAATAGTCTACACTGGCACGGTTCTGGGACAACCAGTCCGTTCCCAGAATCACATCAAATCCAGACATATCAAATATGATCAAGTCCGCAAGCAGGACTCTCCCCTAAATCTCTATCGGACATGCAATTAAAATAGAATCACAGACGATATGCTCTCTCGAGGGCGTCATGACAAACATGCTAACTTCTAATGACTCAGGTATTTGCTCAGCCAATGGTGCATAGTGTTTAAAAATGAAGGAATGGGTGGCACCAGAATCGAATAAAATAGAGGCATGGTGGGAAAACAAAAGTAGTGTACCTAAGAATGTCATATAACTCAAGCTATCAAGATGGCGTGATTCATTCATCAAACGATAATGCATCTAATATAACGATAGGGATAAGTACCTATGACAACATCATTTGATGCCGCGGTGTCATCAGGGGTGAGGGAAAATACTCTTGGTGGAGCTGTCATTTTTTGTCCTCCAGTTCTTCCTGACTCTTTAGATTTCTTTGTTGGACAGTCTCGAGCTTGATGGTTCAACTTCCCGCACTTGTAGCACACATTCTGACCATACAAACACTTTCCCAAATGTTTCTTCCCACATGTTGGGCACGTGGGATATGTTTGTCCTGGTGGCTGTCCTTGACGGTGTACACTGTAAGGCCTCTTGTCCCTTCGTGATGCTGACTGAAGTTGTTGTTGTTGCTGATGCTTCCTCTGGTTTTGGTATTCTATGTTCTCTTGGAGATCCTCTTCAGTAGTGGTAGCTCAGTTGACTAGTTCTATGAAATTTCGAATTTTGAGAGTGCGTACACGCTCTCGAATCCTACGATCCAGTCCGCGCTTGAAATTTTCAGCCTTCTTCTCCTCTTCCCGAATCAGGTAGCTAGCAAAGCGGGACAGTTCCATGAACCTTGTAGCATATTGTGCCACCGTCATCGTTCCTTGAGTGAGGTCCATAAACTGGAGAGCTCTCGAATCCTTGAGTGACTGCGGGAAAAAGTGGTCAATAAAAGCCTTTTTAAAATGTTTCTAAGGACTGGAGACTTCTTTTCCTAGCTCCTGTTGAATTAAGGGACAAGTCGGCTTCCACCACTGGTTTGCCATGTCTGTCAAGTGGTAGGTAGCATACTTTACCTTTTGATCGTCCATGCAATAAAGGACTTCAAAAATCTGCTCCATTCATTCAATTTCAGCTTTCAGCGTCCATGGCATTCGCCCTACCGTCGAACGTAGGGGGGTGCTGACAGGAAAATTGCTCCAAGGTGCAACCATCCTGAGGGGCTCTTGATGCCATAAATTGGCCACTAGCCATAGTTTGGAAGAATTTAGTTGCAGCCACAACAAGCGAGTCCGCGTTATTGTTCTGGTTTGATCCAGAAGGTCTTCCTAGGTTAGGATGGTTTCTAGTGCCGGGAGCCACGATCTACGTCAGAATGACACGATTAACTACTATATGATGAGAGTGTATAAAATGCACTATTACAACTATAATATTGATTCTAACTAATATGACTAACAAGGCATTCGACCCTAAGAAACTCCCAATTACTCACGATCAGGCCAGGAGCATCTTAGATTATTATTATTATTTATTTATTTATTTATTTTTTGAAACAAAAGCCCAAACAATCTCAAACCCGGGCGCTTTGATACCAAATTGTAACACCTTTTTCTCGTAGGCTAAGATGTCACTTAACTTTTTCGAAAACATTTAACCCAAAAAAAAAATCATTGGTTTTAATAATAGAAAATAAACAACATTTATTCCAAAAGCGAAGTTATAATAAAAATGTTTTGATTACGCCCAAAGAATAACGCGGTCGTTTGCAGTATAGCTTTGGGGTGTCGATTCCACAGGGAGATGGATTGAGAAATTGAAGAACAGTAACGAAATTAGCAAAAAGATTTAGATGAGTGCGAAAAGTAAATTTTAGAGTGTGACGTAAATTAAAACTAAATGAGTAATTTGAATAGTATAAAAATGAGATGAAAAGTAGAGCGTAGGGAATTCCTTATGTATTTGTAGTATTCAAATTTATTCTTAATTCATTGATAACTCAATTAAGAATTCTATGTCCAAATTCTTAATCGGAATATATAACATTAATATCCAAAATTTAAATCAAATGTAACTCTTTGAAAAATCATTCTTCACGCTTAACTCTCATAAATTGTTATCGACATTGAGAAAATCCAACGACGACAATATACCCAAGAGGTGATATTGCAGTAGAGAATTAAATCAATATAGACAATCAATTGCTCCAAACATAATTATAGAACTAATTCACTCAATAGAAAAAGCATGACTGAATCCATAAACGAAATAAATTCTATAATTATTTGAAAACAAAAAACATCACAAATAAATTGAGAATAATAGAACAAAAGAGTTTTAATATTTAAAGACCAAATACATGAATCAAAAATAAATTACAAACACCATCACACACACAAGTTCATCCCTAGCCCTCCTTAATAATTTAGTTACACATATTGAAAATATGCAACGAAGATTCTCTAAGGGATAATATGGAAGAGCCAACCATTATTTTCTTCTCTGTTCTTTGGTTTTTCTTTTCTTTTCTCAAGCTCTCAAAATAATGGCTCTTCCAAAGCATCCTCCCACACTAAGCATGGTCTTAGAACACACACCCCTCCCTTCTATTTATAAGCATCCTTCATGCAAGTTGTCATGACAAAATCATCACAATTTCAACTTGTTTTGCCATGTGCCATTCTTGAATCCAAGTGATTTGTGAGTTGTCATTTTGATCATTTGTTTTCCCACTATGCATGAGCTGGATTTTGCTTGTAGGTTGAGTGTTTCAATTTTGCTTCTCTATCCATTAGTTGTCTTGTATGACTTAATATCTTGTAGTCAAATAATTTGTCTTGAAGAAACTTGAGTACACTTCATCTTGCATATGAATTGATCATTGAAATTCCAAGTTGGTGTAGGAGTGTTTGCTGGAAAATATTATGATGATATTTGGATTTGATGCAAGTGGCTGAAAAATATCCAGGAACGTCAAGTGTAGGTACGTCCACTTGATGGTCGATTTTGTCTTAGATTGAGTGGATATCTCTCAAACATAAAACATAAAAGTTATAGATATTTCTCTTGCGGTTCTATATCATATTGAATCAGCTCAATCGGAGATTGGATGAGAGAGTTTTACGAAAAGATGTCAGAACTGTCTAAAATTCTGCAATTATCTTCATTTGCTCCTAATGTCTCTATTTGTGTCCTAAATCAAAATATAAGAATAATGAGTATATTTAGGCATCAAATAAGAATAAAATATTAAACATTAAGACAGAAAAATATGGCATTTTATATTCTCATCAATATATTAAATCATACTTATATCTATCTCAAGATAAATTACCATTAATTTTAATAACATGAGTTATATTCATTATTTTCTCATTTCTTTTAGCATTTAAATAGAGTATTTAGAGTGCATTTTTGTGCACTCATCAATTCTTTATGCGACCTTAACGGAACATAACTGAAAGTAACTTGTGTCGTAAAGACACTTATTTGCTAGAAAACATAAACTTAACTGAAATAATTAAAATTAACTTGTTTCATAAAGACGCTTATTTTTTATAAAACTTAAAGATTTTAAATAGCTGCTCAAATTACTCCTGGCCTGTCTGCTCGCATTGGTCGTCTTCATCACCTGGGTGGTTTAAAAAAAAAAGGAATAAACTGAAATGAGTCGATGACTCAGTAAATAAATCCATCACAACGTAATATAATATTATAAGAAGTTTTCATAAAACTTACGCTGAATTCTGAAATATAATTGTACATGTTAATGCTAATGCCATGCATGTCTAACTTGACTGACTAACTAACTTAAGTGACTAGTCTAAATTAACTATTAGGTTTGACTGATCTAAGCTGACTAGCTGAATTGATTTAAATGATCTGATTTGACTGTACTAGTTTAGCTGAACTGATCTAACTAAGTTGATTGGCCAACACATTTAACCCTATGTGCAAGTTTGTGCAAGGGGAGCCGCTGATAGTACTCTAGCATACTATGATGAACCACGCTTAGGTCCGTGGCTTGCACATCCACCCTGATCTGATATGCATTGGTACTATGCATTTGATAGCCATCTAATAACTAATTCACTGAATTTGAACTAACAGAACTGTTTTAACTGACTAATTTAATTGGAAGACTGCTTAAATGATTTCTAATCTGAATTAATATTGTACCTAAACTTAACTCAACTTATGTGACTTATGTGACATGATATGCATAATACATACTATCATAAATAACTATAATTCACTGAGTCTAAACATGATGCTGATAACATGATCGTATGCTGTGCTGAATAACATGCTTGCATGACGTGATAGGTTTTTGAAAGGGGCTATCAAAGAAATGACTTTACAAATAATATAAACTAATGTGAGGATCCTAATTTTGTGATCAAATTTACTTACCTGGATGCACTGCTTCCTGAAATTCACTTTCTAACTCCTTACCTATACGAATTACGAACTGTTACTAACTTCTAAAAAAACATGTCGTACAATTCTATTAATAAAACATATTGACTAATAACATATATCATGAAATTAATAAATATTTTATTTTGAACATCATACTATTAAAAGTCAGAAGGTTTTTCAAAACGATATTTTAAATAACCAATGTTTGTTATTTGATTATAGTTTGGGTAAGTATTTACTTTCTATAGTAACCATATAATATAAAATTCATTATTGACTACTAAAAATCTTAATTTACACATCATATATAAGGAAAATATTTAATAATTATTAACTTATTCAATATTATTTATACTAAATTTTTAATCAATGCTCATTACGTAATCTTTTAATATTCTATTAAATAACCTTATTAAGTTTATCATTTTATTTGTCTCAGCTGTCATGGGTCACAATGTAACATATATATTAGACATTAGAGTTTATTAAATAACCGAATTAAGCCCAACATGAATCAATAAGTCATCACCACTTAAGCCCGACGTTACAAGGTTCTAGCCCGAACGATTTTACAGCCCAAGGCCTATTGCTATACCCAAGACACAACACACCCACGGTTGCACATAGGCTTGCGGAGACAACGAAACAAGAGAGAGTGAAACAGAGATGAGGGAGGGTTCGCGCGAATGCTTACCAGGAGGAGAAACAAGTGCGGCGATTTTGGGTGGCTGACCGAGGCCCACGGTGTTGTCAAAGGTGGTGGCCAGTGGGATGAACTGGAGGTTTAAGGGATTTCGGTGGGTCTGGGTGGAAATGAAACTGAGAGATGGAGGGTGTTCTTTCTGGAAATTTACCAGAAAAAGGGTGGGGCTCCTCGGGGTATGCTGGCTGGTGTTTTCTGTGGTGGCTCAAGGCTGTTCGGTGGCCCAAGGATGATCCGCGGTGGCTGGAGGTTTGGGGCGTCAGTTTGCCGAGAACAGAGTATGCTTTCTTGGGTTTTTTTTTGTGTGTTTTTAAATTAGGAACTTAGTGGTAATTTATAGATGAAATGTGATAGGTTATGTGAAGATTTTTAGTTAGATTTTTAGAATTTGAATTTTGGTTGGATTGGTTTGAAGTTGAAATTTAGATTCTGAATATATCCGAAAAACTAACAATCGAGCATAGGTGAGTCTAGTTTTCATTAAATAAGAACTTGATCTGAGGTGTCTACCAATATTGTGAGGATACGAAATATTCGAAAATAAGATCTGAAAGGGCACTATGAATTTTGTAGATAGATCAGTTACAAGTTCTAAAATGTTTCTACCATCTCAAGCCTATTGGAAAACCACTACCAGTGGCGGAGGTGAAATACTAATAGTTAGAACTATAAAAATAATCAAATAGTTAATTTTAAAGAATAGATACATAATTAAATAATTAAATAATTAAGAAAAAAAATATAAGTAAATATATAAGAGAATAAGAAAAAAAATATATAAGAGAATAAATAAATCCCGACTTCAGGGTCGGGATGTTACAAAGGCTATCTCATATCATTTGATATAGTTTCATATGAATGGATATGCTCTCCATCTAACCACATAACTTACTTCATCTGAATTAATTTTAGCTCAATAATGTTCACTAATGGAACTTTATTTGTAAAGCATATAAATAAAATAATTATTTCAGTTACTACAACAACAAACCAATTAGGAGCAAAACTAGACTTTGGTGGGTGGGGGCGCGATTAACTAACTATGTCATATGTGTGGGTGAACTGTAATTGACAGAACCGACCATCAGTGACATTTAACATTAACCATATAAAGTAGCTAGCTAAAGATAAACTAAATTATTGTAACTGTCCCTTTAACCTCTCACTTGAGCTCCATTGGACTTAATTCTCCTCCTTGATGGTTGCCAACGCATCAATGATTCTACAATATTTCCACTTCGAAGTAGTATCTAGGGTTGCGCAGAAATGCTTGAGATTCGATCCGCCTGTGCTTGTCGACCTGACCAGACAACTGCGGTTCTAATAGGATTGTGGGTTGAACCCGCTAATCTGTAAAATCGATCGATAAGCTTGAGTGAAGTAAAATCCTTGTATTTCCTTGAGAGAATTATAAATATTAGAGAGGGAAATCTTTTACCATTCTTGTTTCTCTCTTTTGGCTTCTTCTTCATCTCATGGAGCAAAAAATGGAAGATCTAGTCGTTTCGTTATAGTTTTTTCCTATTTGTCTTTGTCTCTTTTGGGTTTGTTTTTGTCTAATGGAACAATCAGCTTCGCCTTTTTTTTCCTACTTTTTAGAGCTTTGCTGTTAGGCGGGTGATTTGTCGTCGGTGTCGATTGGAATTAGGCTCAAAGACTTGGACGGCGGGTTAAGTCGGTCAAGAAACAAATTGGATCGAGCGGATTGCAACCCTAGTTGCATCCAAGTCATGAATAACAGACAAAGAGAAAAAGGAAATCAATGGAAGATATATAAGATTAGGCAGTTGTTTTATTATATTGTTGGTCAAAGGGAAAAAAAACTCGAATTTCGTTGTCATTTTGTATCATAGGCCAATGGAGATCGTGTGCTAGTGTGTGAATAAAAATAATAGATTTAGACTTTTGGAAATACTTTTGGTTAGGTGTATGAGTGTAGCAGGGAAATCATGAATATTTTAATGATATTTGAGTGTAGAATTATAATTCTACACTACATAATATTATTTCTTAAAACTTTTTGAGGGCGGTTTCAACTACTTTCTGAACTTCCATAAAAAGCTAACTATATCTCAACCAACTTTTTACACCCAAACACATCTCAATAGGAATCCCAATTCCTACTAAAAATCTTAACTCATTACTATTCACAAATAAGTTAAGATTATTTAAGATATTCTAAGCATCCAAATGGATATTACGTATAATATAAGAATATCTTAAGCTCTTACAAAGCCTTTGTTTAAAGTTTAAACTTAAATACTAGATTGTAATCACGATGAGTGACCTATTCGATTGATCTCAACCTTCAATACCAAGCTTACTAAAGTCCTTTATAGCTTCTATCATGAACAATTCTCATCTGCTCTAATGGAACTTTTGCAGCATGCACCACCAATGAACTCACCAATGAACTCAGGGACCTTTAATACAGAAAGATTAGCCTGGTGATGGTCTCATGTGCGTAGAAAGAGAACACTTAGGCCTAAATGCTCATCAATATATACTTGATGATATATAATCAGCTTTATCTTAAGGATTGCAATTGGCCTAAAAACTTAGAATACTAATAGATTTACTACGTACCCTTCTACCACTCTTTTACTACTTAATCCTTTTGTCTTTTAATTTTTTAATTTCCTTTTATTTAATGATTAAGTAAGTGACTATTAGTGAAATTATATATTTTTAAAAATTTCCTTAATGATTAATAATGTTGAAAACACTTAAAATAAAATAATTAAAAATATGACAATTTTAAGAATAATGATAGCTTTACCACCTAGCTTCTACACCTCTTTTACTATACTTTTTATTTTTCTAATTTTCTAAAACAAATTATTTTACTTAATGATTAAGGGATTGACTATGAGTGAAATTGTATATTTTTTAAATTTTTTCTTAATGATTAAGAATGTTAAAAAACACTTAAAATAAAATAATAAAAATAAATAAAAATTTCAAATACACTAAGAGTAATAGACAACTAGTAGTGAGGTAGTAAGGATATCATTACCTGAAATTTCAAATACTAGGTCTCGTTTGTTTATTGAGATGAAACCAAAACTCTAAAATACATATCAAACTCATCATTATACTTTTTCAAATCCTCATACAAAATATAATAAAAAAATTCACTTTTTCAAATTTCAAAACATATTTTTCAAATCCTAAAACAAAATTAATATTAAAAAAAGTATATTATAATAATATTTTATTCTTTTTTGAAATTATATCTTATTTCCTCTCATCTCATCTCATTTCATTTCTAAAAACGAACCAGTAAGAGTAATAAATAAGTGGTAAGAGAGTAATAGGTGTATCATTATCCAATGTAGCCTAATCTCACTACAAGAATTTAGGCCTAAAACGACGTTTTCGAAGCTGCCGCAATAGATACTGACGCGAATGGTAGACTTATTGCGTTGAAATTGAAAACGCCGCTGTCTAAATTGTACGAAATTGTCTCTGGGCTCGCAAGTGAACAGTCAACACTTTTTACCGTCAACAGGCTATTTATTACGGCAAATTTGTGGTCGCAAAATATAATAAACTTGTTGCGGCATCTTCACTCAACGAAATTTTACTTATTACGACACATTTTTTCCATCCGCTGCAATAAGTCGTTTCACTTTACCTTTTCCCCGTGGAGATATTTTGCCTATATGTGTTCCTTCTATCTCATCATTCCCGTTGTCTCTCTTTCCACCAGTTTCCAACGTACGAACCCATAGAACCCCTTTCAAATCTTCGATAGTCTCACGCCAATTTCCAGTCGTAAAGCACCACTCAAGATCAACAACTAAACGGTGGCCGGTAAACACTGTAGACTTCGGAAGTTTTCAGAACAAAGGTATGGTTATTTCAATAGAGAACACTAGGGATTTGACACAGTACATTATCGTAGGTTTTAGAAATTGTTATTATTTAAATTTTTGGGTTTCTTATTCGAACCTTGGATTTCCTCTCATTAGTCAATGAAATCTACACTTGTGACTTAGGTAATTTCTCCTTAATCGAGTGGGTTTTTTTTGGGTAAGCTTCTCTATTGTTTGGAAGCGCCTAGTCTTTAAAAAATTCTTCAATTTTGGGTTTCCCCATTTTATGATGATCTCTTGGTTCAACTCTCTTTCTCTCTGTCTCCCTCTCTCTTCCCTGAAGAACTCTAGTTAAGGCTGAGCTAAAAATATGTTTCAAAAGGTATAATGTGCTTGTATCCTTTTAGAACGGGTAGAACGTAAGATCTGACTGGTGCAACTCGATATAATTATTGAGGTATATATGAACATAGAAACTCTCCAAGCAAAGGGATCTAGTCTCTCTTTGCCCTTTAGATTACCCAAAAAACAAAAATAGAAAAAACAATTATTAGCATATAAAACGAAGCTAAATTAAAGAATCTAGACATATGTTTACCTGCTCATGGTTTAGGTTTCTTGATTATATGAATAAAAAGAGAGCCACCTTTTCCCTTGCTAGAGCTATTTTGAAAGTTGTTTAGTCACTAGTGTCCTCCAACTATGAAGTAGCCTTAGCAAA
Organism: Platycarya strobilacea; assembly: GCA_036898215.1. Classification (NCBI taxonomy): domain Eukaryota; kingdom Viridiplantae; phylum Streptophyta; class Magnoliopsida; order Fagales; family Juglandaceae; genus Platycarya; species Platycarya strobilacea. Next base: position 18,461,281 of record CM072546.1, on the reverse strand, counting down.
GGAAATTAGATGTGGACACTGAATATTTTTTTTTGGGTGAGTCGTCAATGGATCCAAAAATCTTAATTGGAGGGATGTAGAGATCCGAGATAGCTGCAAATTGTTTTGCAAAAAGGAATGGTGGAGGAGCAACGCAAAGTGCAGTCAGTGGATGGAAAAGGAATGGAGGCAAAAGACAAGGGTAATAAATGGGAGGTACATTAAAAAAGAATGACTGTGACCTTGATGCTAATAATATCAAGTGAGTGGTGATATCTCCCATTTTCATGTCTCCTATATATTTCTCGTCCGTTGATCAACAAAAACACTATTTATTATAATATAAAACTAATTAATTAATGATCCACTCTTGATCCAATTAATCCATCTTCCCTTACTTCCCCAACATACTCTAACTAAACCATTAATTAATTAATTTTTTTAAATGGGACTTTATGCTGCAATATGCACTACTTTGGTTTACAAATCCATTTGAAAATAAAAAATTACACAGCTATATATATATATAATAGCTCAAATATAATATGAATATGAATATGAAAAGATATGACTAATATATACCATAATAACGATGTGACTGTCGATTTATATAGTTTATACTTACAAGAACTTTAAAAAATTAAAACCCTATATATTTTACAGTCTATGACATGATCTAATAAGGATATACATATATCATGTGTGTATGTGCAGGCTAACTTGTACGTACGTAAGTTCTAGTACTCTGCGATCGTACGTATGTATATATGGTAGGCATGAAAAAATACCATCACTGGACCAGCAGCTAGCTGCAAATTAATCATGGGTATATATAGACATTCTGTTATAAGTAATATTCGAGCAGTAGTACTGTTGACTGTACTCAATTGTATCATAGATCGAGCCACTCTTAAGGGAACCCAAATTAGGATTGTTTCATGAATACATCATGCATGGCTTAATGATCATGATCAGGATACATTTGTGCCAATCAAATTTATGTATAAATTTTCTTAGAATAAACCCAAAATCATGTCATGTAGTTTAATACATCTTGATAGTCATGAAGTAGTACATTATATGGCCTCTTGTACTATTATTTTAATTAATGATCAGGTCAGTAATATAATATATATATTCTCTAAATATAGAATAATGCAGCACCCCTGACATAAAGTTTTTCCATTTCTTATTTGAGAGAAAGAGAATACCACTTGATATATAAGAGCAATCAAACAATACCAAATAATTCACAACATTATTCTTCCAGGTACCTTCAAAACTCTGAATATGCAAGTGGGGCCAGGAGGCAGTACTACTCTATTTTATGCATATATATATTGAAGAGGAATAAGTACTCAAATATATAAACAAGTTTTTGACAAAAGTTGGAATCAATGTCTCTGTGTGTGTGTATATATATACATGCACGACACACAAACATATATATATATATATATATACGATGAGAAAGTAGCCAAATCATCGCATGCATGAATATTCTACGGATTAGTAAATTTTCTCAACCATGTTGCATACTGAGGTAGTATTAATATAAGTTAGAACCCTGGCTAACATCCTGCAAACATATAAAAGCAAGCCTTGATGATCACCACCAAAAATCCAAAACTATATTAAATAAAGTAGCATCAGAGGAAGCACTTAGTGAGGAGTATGAGAGAAAGTACCGATATTGTTTCTGAAATGTTTGGATCCAAATTTTGGTGCATATTCAAAGTACCAAACAGAAACCCCTTCAATAACTCTCATATCTTAATATATTTAGATTTTTCCATTGGGTTGAGAACATTAATATTGCATTTGTGATTAGTGAAAATTGGTTTCATTTATTGTGGACAATATATTGTGGTTACCTTATTCATTTTTAGCTTTTTACAAATTTTATCCTTAGTAGAAAATGTTGCTCGCTTCAAATCAAACATGCATCTCTTAATGACCAGTTATCAAACAAAATGCTGCATGAACATCAAAATCATTTCACATACTTATCACTTGAAATGAACCCACTGGACTTAACTGATGGAGAAAAAGGCATTTAAATGCATGAGAGAATAAAAACCATATACTGCACCATTAAAACTGGTTCCTTCCTCATTTCCTTTTCTTTTCTTCTACTCCCAATTAATGTGTGAAATTTCTGACTTTCACATCACCTTGCAACCATTAGCAACATTTAGCACAAGAAGTGGGGGTTGAATTGAAAGCAATATATAGAAGATGATCAACCCAGAAAACGTCAAACTTGTAGAGAGATCATGATCATTTTTCTTAGTTGCTCTCTAGGTTTAGTATCTATATTAATAATTTGTATACGTCAAACTTTTTTCCATCCCCTATTTCCTTATCTTGCAAATGCTAAAACAATAATCATTCCCGTGCCATAATATATTGAAATTAGTCGTGTTCATTGATGTGCCAGTCAGGTCGCCCCAAAGTTTTGATCCAAGCTAGGATTCTTGAGGTCATCAAAACTTGATCCCCTGGAGTTTCTTGATTGGGCAAAATGATTGCCCAAACCTGAGCAAGAGGTTTAGAAATTACCTCAATTAACAATGGGTCACAAAAGCACACAATAATGCAAGTATGCGTTAAAATGATTATATATTATTAAAACATGAGAAGTACCAGATTTGTATAAAAAGATCTTGGGAGATTTTGTGCATCATTAATCAAAGTGGAGATCGTAAACCCACCTATTATTCTTTGTACATGTGTTTGCACCTTGGTGTTCTGCAAATTCTATCTCCATATCAATGGGTGCGGTATTTTAGAGTTGTACTTACCAAAGGGTGTTGTATATTGCAGAAATACACATTGGAATTTGGTAGAATTAAAAAACTGGTTCTATTTACTATTGTGGAAGAATCACAACCTAGATGTCTTACCCCTTCCCCTTGAATTCCATGAAGTCCCCTATGGCATATTGTATTGCCTTTAAGCTCCAACTTCTAGAGATATTAAGAAACGATATTGGTAGCCAACCATATAATTTATGGTTATCATGTGGTTATTTGATCTAGTATCCACAAAATCCCACTTTCTAGGTACTTGCTTGAGCCCATCAACCTCCCTCATGTAGCATTGATTTATATCCGTACATTGTGCCAAATGGGAACATCCCCTAATAATTGTGTGTTTTCTGCTAAGGAAACTTAACCAAGTTCTACTTTTTTATAACATTTCGATTAGCTAATCATGTTGAATCATTCTCTTATTAGATGGACAAAAGCTGAATGAATGAGCCCCACAGACTTCGTTCCTCTGCATATGCTGAAGGCGTTAACAACTTCCTCACAATGGCTGTAGACCATGCACGAGGGCATGATCAAATTCGGTGTCCATGCCGTATATGCGATAATAACCTCTTTTTCCCTTTATTTGAGGTCGAGAGTCACTTGTTTCTAACGGGGATCAATCCAAATTACACACAATGAATCTTTCATGGTGAGGAGGAAACACCTTATGTCAATGATGAGGTGGATGATGCTATCGACCATGGCGTTGATAACGAATACATCGATGACCTAGAAGAGATGTTAGCTGATGTACAGGTAGGCACAAATGTTGATGTACACCAAGATAACACTCAATTTCCAAGTGGATCTTCACTACCTGAGGCCATCCCAACTACATCTTTTGACCAGTTATTAGAGGATGCCAGGCGTCCTTTTTTCAGCGGTTGTATTAAATTTTCAAAATTGTCATTCGTTGTTAAGTTGTTACACATTAAAACTGTTGGAGGCTGGTCAATAAAGTCATTTGACATGCTCCTTAAATTATTGCGATCTACCTTTTCGGATGCGAAATTCCCTTATTCATATGAAGAGTCAAGGTCATTGGAGCGACGCTTGGGTTTCACATACCACAAAATTCATGCCTGCCCCAACGATTGTATCTTATTCTGGAAAGAAAATGCTGAACTAGATGAATGTCCTACATGTAACGCTTCAAGGTGGATGGAAAATGCTCATGGGAAATGCATGATCCCTCAAAGTGTTGCAGCACTTCCCGTTGAAGCCTAGATTGCAGCGGCTATTTATGTCACCAAAGATTGCTACTAATATGCGATGGCATAATGAGCAATGTGTGATACATGTGACTTGTATGAGACATCCTGCCGACTCTGAATCTTGGAAGAGCTTTGATCACGACCATGATTGGTTTGCTAAGGATGCTCGCAATGTTCGCCTCGGGTTGGCAAGCGACGGCTTTGATCCTTTCAACAATATTGCGAAGCCGTACAGCATCTGGCCAGTCATCCTTGTCCCCTATAATTTACCGCTGTGGTTATGCATGAAAGATCAATTTTTCATGACATCTCTTATTATTCCTGGGCCAAAATCACCTGGAAATGACATTGATGTATACTTACAGCCATTGCTCGATGAATTGCTTGAACTCTGGGAACATGGGGTACCTACACACGATGCCTCCAAGAAGGAAACATTCATGTTGCATGCCGCCTTATTGTGGACAATCCATGACTTTCCTGCATATGGGAACCTCTCTGGCTGGTCAAAAAAACAAAAAAAGGCATGTCCAACTTGTAATGCCAATACAGATTCAAATTGGTTAAAGTATGGCTGAAACAGTGTTATATGGGACATTGCCGATTTTTGCCACCATACCACACTTGGCGATCCAATAAACGGTTGTTCAATGGTAAGGAAGATCACTGCATGCCGCCGACGGTTTAGATGGAGCTGATATTCTTAATTAGCTCCATATGCTTGGAGACATACAATTTGGCAAGTCTCGTATGAAGAGGAAACGCACTGCTGAAGAATTGAACTGATCGAAGAAAAGCATTTTCTTCACTTTGCCTTATTGGTCAACTCTTCGACTTCGACATAATCTATATGTTATGCATATCGAGAAGAACATTTTCGATAACATCTTCGGCACTATGCTTAACATTTCCGGGAAAACAAAGGATAATATCAATTCTCGACATGACCTTGAGATCTTGGGGTTCAAGAAAGAATTACATTTGAAGCGTGTAGGTGATCTTGTTATAATGCCACACGCCTTGTACACCTTACAGGGGGATGAAAGGAATAAAGTTTGTCAATGGCTAGCCGATGTAAAATTTCCAGATGGATTTGCTGCAAATATTTCACGTTGTGTTTCTGTTCGTGATTCCAAGATCACGAGGTTAAAAAGCCATGACTGTCATCTGTTATGGCAAAGACTACTACCTATTTTTGTTGGGGGTACTTAAGAAGTGATATTGCCCTAACGTTGACTGAACTTAGCAGTTTCTTCAAGGAGATGTGCACCCAAACACTGCATATTGATCGCCTATCCCAACTTCAAAGTGATATCATATTGATTTTATGCAAGTTAGAAATGATATTCCCTCCATCTTTATTTGATGTCATGGTTCACTTAGCCGTTCATTTGCCAAGTAAGGCCATACTTGGGGGTCCTGTGCAATATAGGTGGATGTACCCATTTGAGCGATATCTTGGAAAATTCAAGCGGTACGTCAAGAATAAGGCACGCCCAGAAGGTTCAATAGTTGAAGCCTACATTCACATTGAATGCCTAACATTTTGCTCAATGTATTTGCATGATGTTGAGACTGTATTTAATCGAGCAGATTGCAATATTGATGTAGGAGAAGAGGCCTCTATAGATGGATTCAGAATTTTCATTCAGAAAGTTCATCCCTTGGGTATAGCTAATAGATTGCTATTAGAAGATAAACGATTCATTGCTGCTCGGTGGTACGTGCTTAACAACTGTCTCGAGATTGGACCATATTTAGAGTAAGTTTTGTTGCTATATATATATTACAAAAAAGTCAGTTTTGAAGTAACCCATCCAAGTACGTTGCATCTACTATACTTAAAATAATTGCATTGCTTAGACTACTGTGTTTACTGTCTAGGGAGCACTACAACAAGTGTAAGGTGCAATTCCCCAGTTCTAGCAATCGCACACATCAACAACAATTTCCAACTTGGTTCAAGCAATGGGTAAGTTAGAATCTCATTTTGGATTTCTTGTAATAAACCCCTACTTGTCTGAAACGAAGTTGTCCTAAATCTGGTTGTCTACATTATTGATGTCTTATTGTGTAGGTTATTGACTAGCGTACTATCAACCGACTTGATGTGTCCTGTGATCTATATGCCTTAGCTTGCAATCCTGACCGACGTGTTTCATCATATTCTGCATGTATAATTAATGGTAAAAGATTCCACATGAAGCAGCGTGAACTTAGTCGGCGTACACAAAATTCTACAGTATGGGTAACTGGTGATTCTTAGGCTAACAATGTAGACTTCTATGGTGTGATCAATGAGATCATTGAGTTACAATACATGGGTTGGCGTAAGGTGTACTTGTTTGGTTATGATTGGTTTGACGTTGGTGATTGAAGCAGAGGGCTACGAGTGGACCCCCATATCACAAGTGTGAACATGGAAACACAGTCCGAGATTTTAATCCTTAATATTAAATTTAAATGTGTGGTAATATGAATAATAATAATAAATTGGATAAGTCAAAAGGGTGAGAGAAGGCTTGGGCTTAGGAAGATTGACTTAGAAATGGCTAAGAGGCCCAAGTGCACACTAGGAAAGCCCCAAAAGGCCCATGGATAAAGCCCACAAGTCAACAAACCCATGCTTGTGGACACTTGTCAAGTTAGGAGAATTTCAAGAAGTCTTCCAAGACTAGTAGTTAGAAAGATGGAAAGTTGCTAAGTAGATGAGTCTTTGACTAGTAGTTTTCTAGAAAGGAGAAAAGTAGGAAATTAGGATGGGATTTCTCCATCCTAGGGGGGCAAATAGGCGTGTAAGACTAAGGGGACTTCCCAAAGAAGTCTTCACTTGATCACATCAAGGTCAAGTCAAAGGAGAAGAAGGAAAAAGGAAAGAAAAGAAAAACAAATGGGGGGTGCGGTTTTTGGAGGGATGTCGTGCACCTTGTGGAGAAATCCTAGGAGATCTTCTCAAGATCTAAGTGAGTAGACCAAGTAGGATGAGTGACATGTTGATGGACAAGTGATAGATGGAAGTAGAGGCATTGGGAAGAGGAAGAAGAAGAGAACAAACCAAAAGAGGTATTTGGCCAACGAAGAAGCCGTGAGCTTCATTGGGGTTTTGTTAAGATTGTGGCAAATCCAAGCTCAAGGCTCTAGGAGTTCCCACTTGAGCACAAGTACAAGTGTAAGGAGAAGTGAGACAAATATTTGAAATGATTGATTGGAGGATAGGAGAAAGGAAAGAAGGCATGCTTTGGAGGATAGGTTTCAGATTGCATGGGAGGGCATATCCGAATCCCTCCATGCTTTTCCTCTAAGAATTGGATCATGAGATCCATTGAGTGACATGTGAGGTGATGTGAGAGTGTGTGAAGAGTAAGGTGAGGTGATGAGCGGACTTAGACCCCAAGGGGGGCGCCAGCCATCCAAGGAGAAAGGGGAAGCAAAACCCCACTCAAGTGTTGCCTAGATTAGGGTTTCATCATACCCTAGAGATGGAGGTCTAAATCACATCTTTCAATCCCTCAAGTGTCACACCATTGCATGGGAAAATGAGTGACAAGGCTAAGGAAAAGCCCCATGGCCGAATGGCCTCTTGCTCCACCTTTCCACTTTGCACACACACTCCCCACTACACTTGCATCTTTCGGCACTCTCAAGCTCTCTCCACTCTCATCTTTGTTTCATTTCTTTTCACCCCTAACACCAAAGAACCTTAACCCTTTTGGAGATAGAATCAAGCCACCTTTTAAGGAGAATTCCTTAGGAGGAAGGTAAGACATTCCTTGATTCAATCTAGAGTTAAGATCACTCAAAGAGAGCACACTCCACTTAACACAGAATTCGAAACTTATCAAATCTTTTCTTTTAATCTCAATGCTATAACAAGTCTGATATAACATTTTATTTACATTTTCAGATTTGCTAAAACTACTAAAAGAAAGTTGTAAGTGTACTTTCATTTTTCTCTTACATCTCTTGAATATAAATGGATAATCATGGTTGGTTGGTTGCTATTTGTATTGCTATATCATGGTATGTTGATAGAGATTTTTGGTATGTAAAGATTATGTAAATAAAATTAGTAATATGGTATTTAGACTTGCTAAAGTTTGGAATTGATGATTTAGTACACAAGACGTTAGAAAATTAGGAAGTGGAGAGCATAATAGAGAAATAATCAAAGATGTAGTATTGCATGCATGATCACTAAAGTATGTTGTGATGGTGGAACGGCTTTCTCTTTTAAGTTGATAAAGCTTGAGCATGTGGTGATTTGCTTAAAGGATTATATTGTTAGGATTAATTTCATGTCACATTAAGGGTTTGATTAACTTGGATGAATAAGCATTACATGTAAAAAGGCAAAGTGTTGAGATGGTGATGCATACGTGTTTGGTGGAAATATCATGATGTTGAGGAAATGTATTATTTTGTGAAGTCAAATCTATGGACATTGTTGTTGAATCTATAGGTCAAAAGCATAGTGTTTGTGTGTTGTTATTTAATATTATATAAGATGGGTGCTATGGAACTTAGAGGGTTAAATAAATTACTATGTGGAGTAAGACATAGAAGATTATTTTGAAGAAAGAAGAATGAATTTAACTATTAGAGTGGAAAGTTCGGTTTTACCTAAAGGAAACAGGACATCATGGGGTTTTAGAAAGAAAAAAGAAAGAAAGAAAGGGGAATAGGGCTCGGCCCAAACCCCAAATGGGAGGGGCCGAATACCCTACCCTACATGCAAGCCCACCATGGGTGAAGGCATGTAGGAAGGGACTAGTAATCGAAGTCCCTGGTTAGTAAGCGAAAGTGTTTGGATGTGCGCTCGAGTTCATCTCGGGTATTGGGCGTGAAATGGCATTATGGTTGCATAATCATGCATACATCACAAAAACTCTATTTTGAGTCAAAATATTTTTAAAAGGAAAAGATAATGAATTAAAAGAACCCCAAAAGCTGGGACGGGGTAGTGTCCCAGTGAAACTCCCTGTTCACTCAGGAGTGAGTAAAGTCGAGTGAAACCCCTGGGTCGACGAAGAACTGTCGGCAGGCCATGTATGGCTCCCTTAGGAATTCCGGAGCATGGTCGCACCTAAAGCTAGTGGATGCATATGGGCAGTGTGGGTCTCGACCTCACCGATAAAAGAATATAGATTGTAGTCACTCAGTGGACTAAGGGTCACCAAGTGATGAAGTGCGCGAAAGGGCGCGAAACGTAGCACTTACGTTGGATACGGTCGCCGGGTGCTACGGTAACTAGCAGGAACACACGGTGCATAGGGAAACCGTGAGGTGTCTAAATATGGAAAGTCATGACAAGAGGGGCTTTCGAGCCTACACAGAACAAAACATTATATGAGAAGTGGCACCTAAGATAAAAGACGTAAAAGGTATAAATAAAAGAAGAAGAGTGCTTTTTACGAAAAGTGATGGAAATGATGTTTTCCAAATATGAACATGTGAACTGAATGACAATTTGAGATTTTAAAGAAGGATTACATGAACATATGCATGAGTCATGTGTCATCTGCATATGCATATGAATGTTTGTGATTCATTTACTTATATACCTGATGATGTTTTAGTTGAAATGTTTGTTTACTTACTGAGATTTCCCCCGAAATCTCACCCCTTTTACTTCCTTACTATCATTCCATATTTGGGACGATAGAAGTGGTTGCAGGTGATGGATCCGACGACGAGCCTGACATTAAGGACGAGTCCCCAGATCACTACTGATCTGGTGACTGCCCCGCCTTTTGATATGATGACCCCAGGAGTATATGCTCAGTTTATAGCCGATATAAGGCATACAATTATGGTCGAGGTGGAGGGCCACCAGTATATAGGAAACCGCTAGTGTACAGGCTGTTGCCTGACTATAGGTATGGACGGATCCTTGTTTTTGGATCGCGTCTATACTTTGCCCGAGTTGGGACCCGGTCTTCTACGTGTTGGAAGAATGGGTCTAGGGCAATTTTTGTATGGTTCAGGAGTGAAAGAAGTGAAGGATGAGCCTCGGACCTGAGGACAAGCGTAGAGGGTTATCACTAGTATATGTTTATATTTTGTTTATCTGTTTTGGTCCCCGTTGTTTTGGGGAAATGCTTTCTTTAAGAACTTGGAACAATGCGTGTATGGCTGACTACGTGTTTAATGATGGGCTGTATAGTTTCAAAAAAATATTTAGTATGTGTCTAATTCCATGTGACTCAAGACGAAAACTCCTAATTTTTGCCTAACTTAATACGGTTTGACCTTAACCGTTGCGAAAGAAAGAAAAATTTTCAAACCCGTATTTTTAAGCGAACTCATAACTCAATAAGAACATATGAACGAAGGGTAAATGTCCCTACGATGTTTATCCTCGATGTCTCGGTTTGCGTCCGATCCCAAGCGTGGGCGGGGGCGTCGACAGGGCAATATTACCCATATTAGAGGGGTTTTGATTTTTAAGTTATGTTGGGGTGTTAGCTGGGCACGTGGGTTTTTTGGGAATGATATCAATATCCACATGCTCTAAGTTATTGAGGTTTCTGTTTTGGGTTTATACTTTTTGTGGGCAACATTACATGACACTAAACGCCACAATGAGGATGAAATACCTAAGTTGTAAGTGTAGCCCTTAAGAACCCTATAGTAATATATGTAATTAGCTCAAGTTATTCATGTATTGCATTGCTAACATATTTTTCTTGTACATGTAAATGCTAAGCAGGCTGAAAGGAAGTGGCAGTGTTGCAATTCCTAATATGCTAAACTTCAAACTGAAGGCAAATTTGTTAAAGAATCTGGTGTCGTTACTGCAATGTGTCATGATTGCGCAATTTCAACAACACATATAGAAGAGGTAATGTGGAAGACACTTGGCCATTCCCTGTCATTGTTTACCTATTATTGCTGTATTTTTTTAGGAACAACTAGAAAAAATTGAAAATATCTCTTACATAAAGATCTTTATATGTAAGAGATACTTCTTTAGGATTAGGAGTTTTGGTTTCCATTACATACTTAAGATACTAAAATTTGCCCCATGAGAAGAGACTATTACATACTTTGAAACTGTAGCAACTTTTGAGCTGGTTATTGACCCTTACGCAAAGTTAATAGGAAAAAAATGACTTCTAATGAAAAAATTCATTACATGTTTCCTCAAATTGTTTTGGAACCAGCTCAAATGGGTCAACAAATGATCCACCCATTAGTGTGTGCTGGTGGTTGAGCTAACTCTATTAGTGCATATACTAGTAACTACATGCCTCATGCACAGAAAACTATTACAATAACAAGAAGTTGTAGCTATTTTTGGGTGGGTATTCCATTACATACTTATGCATATACCATCACATGCTCTGTGATAGGAAGGGGTGGGTACACTTATAGGCTAGAGACAATAGGGCTAAGCAATCATTAAGTCACCAAGCTCTTCTTAATTATACCGGGATGATTCACTAAAAAACACATTGGTGTATGATAATTAATGATTTATATACATATATAAGTTGTAGGAAAACTTTTATAGTCGATGAAGAATAATTATGTCTAGAATATATATACCCTAAGCTTTAAAGGAAACTGTTACAATAAGCACTTGTTATATATAACGAGGGCTTGCTAATTTCTTGCCTTAATTTTCAGTATAGCTGTGGATTGTGCATGGTAGAATTTGGTTAAGTCTTTAAGTGGTTTGCTATTCTTTAAATTCAGGAAAAATCTGGATGATGTTATATGCTTATGGACATTTTCAAAGAAGGTGGATGAAAAATGAAAAAGGCCAGTGTAAGTGTTTGGAGCATAAGGACATATGGAATGTAAGTATGTTTTTTGGTGTTTCCCATTAGAGAGTGCATGAGGATTACACTTACAACTGTGTTGAAGATCATCCTGCACCAACCCTTGCCCTCCTGTTTTTAGAAGCATTGCTGCCTACCATCACTCTGTATATAGAGTTGTTAGATATATCATCCCACATGATTGTAAGAGTTGGGTGTCTAGACCTCAAGAATGCTATCTGTGGAAAGTTGGGAAGGAGTAGTAGCTGCATTGTTGACACTTGGATGTTTGTGGATCATTCTAATTAGCCACAGATAGTAAATATTTGAGGTTGTTTCATCATTTTGGATGGGGATATATTTAATGTGAACATCTTATATATAAAAGACTATTATGTGTATACTTTGCCTTCTTGATATGCAATTACTTTGCATAATTTTTGGATTCGTTAAACGATGTCAGGGAATGATATAAATATTAGTCCATACAAAGGAATTAATTAACATTTTAATCAAAACAGGTATACTGTATTCAATTGTGAGCACACAATTAGGCAAAAATCTTTATTTGGGATGTTTACTATTATCCTTTTCCTAATACTATATACTACAATTAGGCAAAAATAGGTTTATTACTATTGCTAAATCATGTGGTCTGTAGTAATAAATAAATAACTGCAGACCGCATGGAAAAGAATGTAGTAGTAAAATTTGGTATGCACGGTTTTTAAATTATATTCAGTGATATTTAAAAAAAAAGGTTAAAAATATTATTTGCAATGAGAAAAAATGGATGAAAATACAAAGTCCAGGCACCACATAATTAATTAATTAGGTATTGCAAGAAAGTAAAGTAGCTGAAAAAATGCATTTTGCGGTGAGAAAAAAAGACGAAAATGCAAACCCAGCCACAAGAATTAGATATTTGTGGGAAAGTAAATTTGGCTGGGAAAAATTTGTTTGCGGCGAACTTCTAGCGCCAAAAGAAAAAGATTGGACGTTGCACTAGAGTTTTTGTGACGAAGGACCACTTCTCCCAAATTTTTTATAGCAGCGAAATTGGTACTTGTTACGATGACTAATAACGTAGCTATATGACTTGTTACATCGGAAATAAATTCTGTGGCAAATGTTATAGACTTGTTACAACGACTTTTCCAGTAATTGTGACGGACTAAGTCATTGCAATAGAACTGTTTCAGCGTTGTGTGCCTTTTCTATCATGGGTTTTTGCGTCGCCAATATAATTATTTGTGGGGAAATGAATTTGCCGCAAATAAACGAGTTCTTGCGTCGAAAATCGTTCACCTACGCACTTGACTTAAATCAACGAAACTGCGGCGTAATCCTGTACGCCGTAAAAGATATAATTGCAATGAAATAGGGGGGTTTTTGCAACAAAATTTGGTGCTGAAAAAGGTCAAAATCCTTGTTGTGGATCTCCCTCAATCCTCAAAGTTGTTCGTAGCAACTAGTTGCATGTGGTTGGAGTTGTTTAGGTCAATCGAAATATTATCTTAAAATATGCCTACACAATAATTTTTACATTAATTATCATATATCACTACTGCAAAAAATAGAGTATCGTGATGGATTATTTAAGGTGAAGATGACTATTTGCTGCAAAAATAGACTTAATTTGGCAGGGAATAGTCATTTTGACAAGATATAATTGACTTTGGATAAACAATCCTCTTGTAGTGTATATCGATCACAACATACACACCATCATCCTTATCCTTAATCATCTTTGTCGTCATTAAGATCTTCTACATTCTTTAGTTTTGCATGGTATATGAAAATTAGATGACATTTACATAAAGATCAAAAGTAATGTTAGATACACAAATAGATCTCACGAAGAGATTTCATAAAAGATTTAAGCAAAATGATTTGAAAGTAAATTTATACATCAGTTGCTTCAATTGTGAGGCCATTAGGTTAAGTGATATTCATTTTGCTGTAATTAATCAGCTCTGATCCAATAAATAATGTATTCATACTATAAGAAAATTGATTATTTAGTATTAATTATTTCTAGCAAAATTGCTATTTTCAATTAAATTGAGTTAGAAATAATCTTTCCGTCACAATTAGTTGTTAATAAAAACCCAATTTATTTTATATTGCTGATTGGACAACAAATTATGAGTTCTATTACAGCTAATACTTGCAGTAAGGGTGTTCAATTGGACCGGATTTTTTTCTGATCTGGTTTGTAAATTGGATAATCGGTTTCCAGATCTATTTCTAGCCCAGTTAAATTTATAACCGGATCTATTTTAATTAATCCGGATTATTATAGTCCGGGTATGAGTATAGAATCCGGCACCCGGATTTTAAATCCGGTACCCGGATTGAGAACAAAATAACGTTGCGGCCCGATTAGCCATTTGCTCAGCTGCTCTCTCTTTCTCTCCCTCACGAATTCGTGACCTATCTTTCTCTTTCTCGCCCTCGCCATCGCCATTGCCGGATCGACATCGCCATCACCATCGCCATTGCCGATCGCCATCGCCATCACCATCGCCATCGCCATCGCCATTGCCGATCGCCGATCGTGACCTATCTTCGTCTCCGAGCTGTCATTTGCTGTGTTTCTAAGGTATTCTCTCTCTCTCTCTTGCTCTTGATGTTTCTTTAACTTGATTTGTGTGTGCATAGTTTGCTTTGTTAGTTCTTTATTTTCTTAATCTTAGTTGCCAGAAAAATAATGGAAAACTCGATTTGGGTATTTCATGTTTGTATGCAATTGGGTCAGTTTGTTAAGTGTGTAAATAGTTTGATTATTTAATATATATTGGTATACGAACAATATTTCAAGGTCCACCCTGCCAATCTTAGTTAATGACTAAAACATCGGTTGGGTATGAGTTTGAAAGGAGGCTTAAAAAGAGCTGGATCCTTGGCGCTGATTGTTGGCCTTTTAATCCTAGCTATTAAGTGGTACATAACTATTCCAACAACTTGTTTTTAGCATATATATTCCAGCTTTAAACAGATAAATATTGGAATTGCAGCACACGTAACTCATTCAAATATACATTATTACAATATCTTACAAAGAAGAGTGTTCTGAAACTTCACTAGAAACACAAGGACAAACCACCAAATCTGAAGATATTTTAAAAATGCAGCAGAAGAAATGATGACAAAGAAAAAGAATTCACTCACATTTGTATGGAAAAGAGATGAAAATCCAGAACAAAAAATTTTCTTACAGATTTTTAGATTCAGATCTGTAAAAGACTTAGAATTAGAAAGTAAAACACTCAAAAAGAAATAGCCAATAAAACCACCTAGGAAAATTTATATTCAAATCGGCATGGACAAAAACCATAAAGAACAACAGCAAAATAAAAAAATAAAAACAAAAACACCCAACTCTGAACAAGATCTCTTGAAAAACATCAATGACACAGAGAGATGAAGAACTACAAACACGCAAGAATCACAAACACAACCATAAATCAAAACCGGGATGAGATTAAAAAACCAACCCTTCCCAGACACCCATTTACAGTAAACGAGTTTAAAAAAATATAAGAAAGAGCATTCAGACCAGTTCCAGCAATTTGCCCTAACCAAGTTTGGAGCCATTTATTGAATTAATGTCTGTTTTTACTCACTACCCCATCAAACTCTTAACAACATCATGTCTATTTTTCCAATTAATGTCTAATAACAAATTAGCAAGTAGATAACAAATTATCTTATAATTTAAATTTTTGAGGAGCATATATATATTGATTAAAAAATAAATAAATATCTAAAATGTAACTACATATGTATAAAGTGTCCATCCTGCTTTGCCAATAATGATATTAGCCAATGGATGGATTGCATTATTAGCCCTTGAAAGAGCCTTAATATTTCATTCATTGATGAACACCACTTTCAATTTTTTGCCATAACTCATCATAACTCATCAAAGTTAAAAAAAAAAGAAGTCAAAAGTCAAATACTTTTATATTAATTGATACGGCAAAACTTATATATATATATTGGCCAAAATGAGGGCGATACTTCCAACACTTTATTAATTAATTCTCACTTATGGTGGTGAGAAGTCGTGTTACAACAATCAACCAACTTATTATCAACTAGACATTTAGGGGTAACAAATATACAATGAATCCAACCCAGGTATTATAAAAAATGACATAAAAAATGATTGTCCTTATCGCTGTTATTAAAAATATCTTCGATTTTAAAAAAAAAGATTACTCATTCAAAAAAGAAATCCAATGTATTAAATAATTTATCGTGTAGAAAAATTTATCATTGCATGCCATACCTATGTTCTTCCAGCTTTAATTTTCTTGACTTTTCGAACCTTATTACTCTTGCTAACTAGATATATCTATTGTGTACACCTTGTGTACTTAGTGTGCATTAATTTTCTCTTTAATTAATAAAATGGTCTTACTTAAATAATAAAAAAAACAACCGTAATTGATTAGCCAGACCTCTTTGTTCTTATGTCTTGCAGTACCTTTATGCTTTAATGTATATAATTTTGGTTGCTAATAACATTTGCATTGGCACTGCTTGGATAGTAGAATCATTTATGGGCTTTATATACCATTTGAATATTGGGGAAAAGTTGTACCGGGTCGATCTGTATATGATTTATTTACTATATCTGTATTTGATTATTATTATTTTTTTTTTGTGGTGGTGATCAATTACTCGATAACAGATGGAAGAAGATTCTGTAAGTTGTAATGTTGGTACAACTCAATGGTTGGGCAGTGATTCTTCTATTCCAGTTGATGTAGAGGAACATGAGAGTCGTCCAACCCCTTCAAACACACGTACACAAAACCCTACTAGTTCCATCCCACCTGTACCAAAAAAATCCAAAAAAACACCTAGTAACAAATCAATAGCTTGGGATAACTTTACTAAAGTAGAACCTATTGATCCCGATGACCCAAAAGCTAAGTGCAACTGGTGTGGTAAGGAATACAAGTGCCACTACAAGAATGGCACTTCCTCTATGAGGACACATCTTTTTAATTGTTCAATGTCTCCTTTTTTTGCTCCAAAAAATAACTCTAGTAGTAAAAAGGATGTAGAGAGAAAGGTGTGTAGCCCACAAGTTCTATTGAATTTCGATACAGAACAACTTAGGGTGTCAACCGCTAAGTTCTTTATTAGGTGTGAATTACCTTTTAGGCTTGTAGAGAACGAAGGGTTTATTGATTACGTGGCTGCTTTAGAGCCTCGTTTTACCTTACCATCCCGAATCACTCTAAAAAGGGATTGTATTAAGCTGTATAAAGAAGAGAAGATACAGCTGAAAAATTTGTTGTATGGTCAAAGAATCTGTCTTACCACCAATACTTAGACATGAGTGCAAAACTTGAATTATATGTGCATTACTGCACATTTTATTGATTGTCATTGGAGATTGCATAAAAAAATACTCAAGTTTTGCCAAATTCCTGACTATAAGGGCGATACTATTGGAAGGGTGTTAGAGTCAGCATTGTATGGATTTGGTGTTAATAAAATATTGACCATCATAGTTGACAATGCTAGTTCAAATGATGTTGCTGTTGATTACATAAAGAGGAGAATGAAAGACAATAGTCGTACAGTTTTGGGTGGTGAACATCTTCACATGTGGTGTGCTGCCCATATATTGAATATGGTCGTAAAGGAAGGCTTGGAAGAAAATTCTAATTTAGTAACAAGGATTAGGGATGCCGTCAAATATGTGAAATCTTCGCCATCAAGATTTTCCAAGTTCAAGGCTTGTGCGGCAAATGAAAATATTAGCGGGAGAATGGTTTGTTTGAATGTTTCTACTAGATGGAACTCCACGTATTTGATGTTGAGTACCGCTGAACAACATAAACAAGCTTTTGAACAACTTGTGTATATGGATGAAAATTTTAAGAACCCTCCCACTGTTGATGATTGGAAGATTGCATGAGTTTTTATTGATGTTCTGAAAGTTTTTTATGATATTATATTGAATATATCTGGTTCTTTGTATGTGACGAGTAATATCTACTTTGAGCAGTTTTGTATAATTGAGGATTCATTAAATGAAATGATATTGAGTACTAATAATATCATCAATTCTATGGGCGCAAGTATGAGACTCAAGTATGACAAGTATTGGGGTAATACAAATAAATTCAACTTGATTATATATATTGGTTTTTTGCTTGATCCAAGATATAAAAAGATGGGAATGAAATGTTTATTAACAAAGTGCAAAGGGCATACGGAGGCAGAGGCGATAGAGAAAAAGGTTAAACTCCTTTTAGACCGCTTGATCGACCAATATAACACATTTCGTGTGACTAGTGGAGGGGTTTCTAATGTGGCTCAAGGTAGGCCACACACTAGTAGCAAGGGGAGTTCTGATGTGCCAACACCACCTACAAATAAACTTCAGATGATTTTTAACCAATACCTTGAGGAGCAGGGTGGTATGGAGTTTAAATCAGAGCTAGAGAGGTATTTATCTGAGGTGTGTGTAAAAGACTCGCTTGGTTTTGATATTCTGGATCGGTGGAGAGTTAATGCCGCCAATTATCCTGTCCTTGCTGAGTTAGCACGTGATGTGTTAGCCATCCCTATTTCCACTGTTGCCTCGGAGTCCGCATTCAATACTGGAGGACGAGTATTGGATCCTTTTAGGAGTTCGTTGTCTCCAGAGACTGTCGAAATACTAATTTGCACACAAAATTGGTTGAGGACCAAACCTTTACACCTTGAGGAGTTACAAGAATACGTACAGATGATGGATCTTGAATGTAAGTTTGAAACTTAAAATATAATTTTTTAATATGTATTGAACTTAATTTATTATCTATCTAACTTAATATTTAATACTTTTTTAGATGATGATGATATAGATGAAATTTCAACTAAGGCTGCTGTGAGTCTTCCTTCCTATTCATGATAATCTAGAGTAAGTGCTTTATTTGAGTTATATTACAATATTTAATATTATCCATTTAGAATTAACTTTTTGACAATATAAATCTCTGTATTAAACTATCTAGTTCTCTAATAATCATTGTAAACGGTTGGCCTATAATAAAGTAATTAGCCGGTGTAAGTAGATAATGAAAATACTTTTTGTCCCAAGTAATTTATTGTTATTGTTATTCTCATACACCTTGTTATTAATTGATCCCTCATATATGCTTCTTTATTTTTTCTGTAGAGATAATGATGGGTATAACAAATGGGACTTGACAGCAAGCTGGAGATCAAATAGTGGTCGTGCACCATTATTTTGTTTATGTACTATGTTGTTGATTTAGTTTAAAAACTGAATTGTTGTATTTCCTTTAATTCATATATGCTTTATTATTCAGATGAATGAGTTTTTGTGAGTGAGGCAGTGATTTGTTATGTAAGTGGTGTGCAACCACTTGTTGGAGGAGTTTAAGATGAATTTATTTTTATTTTCAAAAATGGTGAAAATTGAAAAGGATATGCCAATTAGCGCAACTTTAGCTTAATAGCCTCAAAATAATGAAGAGCTTTATCACACTTGAATATGATTTTGGGAAAGGAAATATGAAGAAAATGCGATCGTACTATATAATTATAGCAGTTATGATCTCCAAATCTTGGTATCCTAATGATCTAAAGTAGGGAGATATTATTCATTTTTAAAATATTTTCATGTCAGGTCGATATTATCTTATATCTTCTGTATTAATTAAGTATAAGTTTTTTTTTTAAGGCTATACAGACTAAAAAAGAAAAGAAATGAAAAAGTCTATATATCCACACTGCTCCATGCAGCATAGAGGTGCGAGCTAGCCAGAGTTTACCACATGCATGTAGGTATTTGTTTAAAAGTTAAAACTAGAAGTTTGATTCATGCAGTGGTCCTGCATATATGCATACATATATATATATATATAGTTTTATATGATTCATACATATATATATAATAATTATTTATTTTATTTCTGTAAAAAAGTAATAAAATAAGCTTTAAAAAAAGGGGGTTAAAACCGGAAACCGGATTTTCAGTTTTTTAAAAAACCGGATTAATCCGGATTGAAACCGGATTCCAACCCGGATAAACTCGGGTTGGAGTCCAACCCGGATTGAATTATCCGGTTCCAGGCCCGGCTGACCCGGCATTCCGGTTTGGACACCGGATGTTCAGCCTTATCATATATATGAACGGTTTTATGGGAAAAGAAAAATGTTTTCGGCGTCAGTTTTGACAAACAATGCGGCGTGGCCACTTGCTCGACGTTTAAACTCGGTGAGAATGATGAGATCCAATGGACCCCAGAAAAAGGCCGCTCGGACTAATTCACCCGTGGTTTTGATTATCTCCAAAGCAAGTGGTTTATCTCGGAGACTCGGACCAGATGTGAAGACGTACGGTACAGATTGTCCGAAATCATTCAGAAAGGTAAGAAATTAAAACGAAACAGAAATAATACTAATGGGATATGACGAGATCACGAAGAATAAGAGCAATAAGTGGTCCATGCAAATACTTATTTTATAAACAACTAAATAGAAAATTAATTTGAAGGACACATGCATGATCTAAAGTAGTCATGGGGGTGTCTATATGTATTCTGTTCCACAAAAGAGAATCGTCGTAGGATACTTCTAGTATATAATTAGAAAATTCTATTCATCATTCCAAGTACACAACACATGCACTATATATATTTTTCTTCTTTTACGAGATGTTTGGCTTATCATGAATAAAGAGTAGAAGAATTAATCAATTAGTTTAAAAAGAATAATCTAAAATAATTTTTAAAAAAATTAAAAATTAAGAAAAGATGGTGTACTGCAGCGTGTGGCCGGGAATTAATGAGGACTAGTAAAATTAAGTTGTTCATGTTTGTTACCGCATCGGATTGAGACGACAATTTCGCGAGCACAATATAATTTATCTATCGAATATGGAGCTAGCTTTTGATGAATCATACCCATATATAAAATTAGCTAGCGGCCAGTAAAATAAATGCTTCGAAATATTTGTGTATATTCGTACTGTGATGGGTGGGGAAGCTCATATGATTCTCAAATCCAATTTTTCACCTATCCATGCAATCAAATGTTGCAACTGTTCAATAATAAATTAAATGAGATGATGCAGTGTGCCTTCTTGTTATTGACGCGGACGCGCGTACACATGCTAATTAAGTTCAACGCAGCTGTAGGCAACTTCTAAGACCAGGTTAGACTTGCTTATTGGGATAGCGACATTATAGTTAGGTGAATATGTATAGAACAATTGATTCCGAAAGCCTATTAAGTTACTACAAGAAAAATGGTCTGTTGTGACATTTTTATAACAGTTAGATAGACTATTTAAGATATAAAAACATCACAACTATCTATTTAATTGCTATAAAAATGTTATAACAGCTTAATTTTTTTTTGTAGCAAGTATATTGTCTTTCAACAACTTCTATTGACTGTTGAGGATTATATTCTTATTTCAAACCCTTAATACCCTTAATCACCCGACTGAAAAGACCAGCGCAAACGGAATTTGAGTTTTAAAGCTACACGACACGTACGTAATTTTTAAATATATTTGGCCGAAAAGAAGTGAAGGAAAGAGAGGAATTATCCATAGAAATTTCCAAAACTAGCAACTTTAATTGGTCTTGGAGGATGCGGGATTAATCTCACTAATCACTATAAAACCTGGGCCTTGGGCTTCGGTTGCTGCTTCGACTACTTTTTACTCCTTCATCATCAGCATCATCATCATTAAGATATAGAGAGAGATAGAGATGGTGGGGAGATTGGTCCTTTGGACCTCCATTTTGTCGTTGTTTTCAATTAGTTCATTCGCAGAGGCAGAAGCGAAATTATTAGCTAAAAATTCATCATCATGTAAAGATCGTTGTGGGAGTATTCGCATTCCATACCCTTTTGGAAGGGAAGCTGATCATTGCTACCTTGACGATTGGTTTGAAATAATTTGTAATGAGGACAAACCTTTCTTGAGGAGGTTCAACCAAGAGGTACTGGCGATTTCAATATACTGGAGAGCACCATTTGCGTCAGCTATCGGACAAATGCGAGTTTCAGTTCTACACCAGTGAATCAGTACAATATGGCGTTTGAAAATAGAAAATAGTCTTTTCGCCTTCTCGGGGAGCGACAACATGTTCGTTGCCACAGGTTGCAACAAGTCTGCATCAATGTGGTCGCTAGATGGGCGCATTATATTTGGTGGGTGCAAGTCTCCTTGTGACAGAGGTAGATCAAATCGTAGCAATTGCTGCCAAACTAAAATTCCTTATGATCTCAATGCATTCATTACAACCATAGAACCCAAAGTTTCCCACCATATTGGCGGTAATGTTAATGGAGAATGCAACTATGCATTCTTGGTTGACAAACATTGGTTCCAGAAATATTTCAGTGCCAAACCCAAATATATCAGTTCCGGTGGTATTGAAATGGGGAATTGATCCCATTTCAAGCTCTTCCAAATTGCATTGTCCAATGTCCAGCAAGCAGTATCACTGTCGTCGCCATGATCCTACTTTGTTGGGTAATCACAACTTTACAATATCCACTCATACATGTGCATGTGCTCATGGCTACAAAGGAAATCCCTATCTTCCTCAAGAATGTCAAGGTACGTATAATTTATCGTAATCTCAGCTTTATCCCATGCATTTAATTCTTCTTTTTTGAAAATAATTCCGTGAATATAAGTTTCGAACACGTGTTGAACAAGACACATATTATTGGTTCACCCTGTCGTTACAATATTAATTCTTTTAGTAGCAGACCTAGCTAGGAAAACTCACCCTGATTTTGAAAGAAATGTTTAGTCAATCCATGATTTGATCTATAATCCCACATAGATGAAGTACTACACAGACTGAAATCATGTTAGGCTAGTGTTAGAAATATTAGGTCAAAGTACACAATGGAAGTAATATTATCTCACTAAAAATATTCCAGACCTAGTGTAGTTGTTCCATAAATTTTCCAGCATCATTCTTCATCTAAAATTTTCATGGCGATGATGAAGTGTGCTATGTGGTAATATCAGAGCAAAACCCATAGATTCCTTAGTCTAGATGTTGGGACTAGAGAAAAATATTTGAGAGAGAGAGACAGTGCTTGTTGATTCAAGTGCTTCATCCACAAGGAGGAAGGAAAAGGAGGAAGGAATTATGTATATAGCCCCTCTAATTGTAACTCTTGACTAGCTTTTAATAGTTAGCCATCAAGCCTCATAAAGTGACTTAAGAGCCACTTCATAACCCCAAAGAAGAGGTTAAGAGGTACCCACTATGAGTACCATTTTCTTATGACTAGAGACTATTCTCTCTCTATGTATAAAATATAGTACTGCATGCATGGTATTCTTCCATTAATAGATGTATCTCATATATATATATATATGTAAGGTTCGCTTAGTGTCTCCAAGTTTATCTCGTATATGCTATATTTGCAACAATCCCATTGCACCTGTTTGTTTTAATGTTAGATATTGACGAATGTGCACATCCAGAGCTCAATCTTTGTCCGAACTCCCGACGCTGTGAAATACTGATGGGGGTCACTGTTGTATGACTGACACCAGGATGCACAAAATTATAGGTATGGCTTCTTTTCCAAGCAATCTAGCTACGTCAATGAATATATGTTGGAAGAATTAACAAGGATTTCGTAGTTTTAAGTATTAATATTAATCACTCCGTACTGATGTTGTAACGCCCCGGTCCCGGAGGGGTGCGAGAGTTACTACCTATCACATATACTCACATTCAATACTGTAATTATAGACTCCAAATTTCCAAATATCATATAAAACATGGTTGGAAAATCACTTTCCTCAATATCACCAATTCCAGAAATGCTAAGTCACCAGACTACAATAATATTTTCTTACTAAACCTTATCAATGTTCATATAAATTTTCTATACTTAATCAACCATTAATGAGTCATCTCGCACAATGTTTCGTAATCCAAACCTTGACTGAAATATCCAAACTCATCTGAAAAATATTTAGAGATAAGGGGTGAGTTTAACCACAACTCAGTAAGCAGAGAACATATACAAGAGTGTAAATATAAGCATTTTCAAAAGAAACCTCATATGCATGAATCAGAAATCCTTTTATTTTCTTATATATACTTCCAAAATATTATCAATAAAATAGAGCAACTTTTCAATCCTTTTACATTTAGAAAATCACTATTCATTATTAAAAATACTTTGGCACAAATAACTGTACAATCTCATCTTATCATCATATTAGAACATGTACCATGTTTAACCCCCGTGGTAGGGTTGTGCTATCCCAGACGGTATTATATTGTGAAACTTTTCCTTATTCGTTCTCGGAGTCCCGAATGTGCACACAGGAAAGAAACACGTACAGGACCACTTTGTTTCCAAAGTGGTTGTACTCCTATCATATCATATCATGGTAATACCAACCATATCACGTGAATCCATATCATCATATTAGAAGCATATTCCAAAGCAGATCAAACAGATAAAAATGCCAAAGGTTTTCATATCCATATCATATCATGTCATGTCATATCAAAACATGTACCAAACTTGTTCATATCATTTTTAAATACTTTAAACATTTCACATCACATAAATAAAGCATCATTTTTCATACTCGCTCTTTTATGCATTTCAGAAATATGTCAATATTGCTCATGTCTACGCTATACATAAAATAAACATTTTTTCTCTTTTTCATATAGATTTCATGAGTAATGCAAATAATTGACCGAGGTTGTTTTTCCCAAGTTCTCATTTATAACAAACCTATGCAAGATTTTCAGAAAGTCAACCTCGGTTTCAGAGTTGGTGTAAAGCCAAGTATAGGAACCCCGCTTACCTGGACTCCTTTGCTTTTTAGAAATTCTTTAAACAACACTGAGCAAATAATTATTGCCACCTATAAAATAATCATGTAACTCCATAAATTTTCAAATGATTACAAACCTAAAAAAAAATACAACCCGAAATATAAAATCCAACATTTTCTCTTAACATCTAAAGACCCTCAAAATCCTTAGTATCAACTTTCTCTCCAAAATGTTTTGAATTTACCAAAATCCTTTAAAGCCTTAAAATATCATTAATCCTCAAATTCCTCAAATTTCACTCAATAAATACTTAACCCAATTTCCAACTCAAACCAAGTCTTCTTCAAAAATCAAGTAGGTCACCGGCTCAGAATCAGGCCATAAGCACTAGTCCAAAACAATATTCACAACTCGGCCCCAACACCAAAACCGTCCACTTTCAAAAAAGAAAATATTAATAAAATACTCGAAATAACAAAAGAATTCACAGTAGACAAAAAGCTTTAAAAACTCACGATTTTGTTTAAATTCAAGAGGACAAAAATTTTAGAAGCTATACACGGTTACTAAACACGCCCCAAAACTCAATAATAAAAATAAAATAATTTAAATAACATAATTTTATTGAGAAAAAGAAATGAAATCATTTAAATTCACCTCAAAACTTAACTTACTCTTATAAGAAACTCATTTAACACTAAACATTCCAAATCAAGAAGAAGTTTAAATAAACTCATACGAAATCAACTTATTTAAAAAAAATATGGTATCTGCAATAGATTAAAATACAATAAAAACGTTAAGGACATTTTTTTTTTATAATAGGTTAACATGCATGCAGGAGTTTTACGTTAAAAGCATAACCAAAATGGGGTTGTGCGATGGGGGCTCACCGTAAGAGCAGTTATGAAGCGCTGTCAAGGTGGCGAGGGAGAGTGCGGTACATGTGACGGAGAAAGCAGCTGGGCTGGCGACAATCACGGCGGCCTCCTCCGTAGCAAACAGTGCAGTTCCGAGGGAGGGAGAGAGAGCATGAAAAACAGGTTAACAAGGAGTAACCGAGTGGGGTGGCGATGTGAGATCCCAGATTTACGTGTATTTTTACACGTTATTTTATGCTCGGTGTTAATTATTTTAATTTATTTAATTAATATTATTAGTCATATTTTATTTGTTTAAGATATTTATTTGAGCTATTAATTAGTTGATATTGAGTTACATTGCTTTTCTTATTTATTTTAATGAGTTAATTATTTTAATGAGTGGAATTAAATTCATCTATTTTATTATGTGAATCTATTTTATCTGCTTTCGTTATATTAATTATTGTTTTATAATTAATATTGTGCTTGGGTTTAATTTATTTATATTGTTGGGGCTTTAAATATTTTATTTTATTGATATTAGATTGTAGTATTTTGACTGGCTTTTATTTAATTTATTGTATTTTTTTTTTCAGTTGGATTCCTTTTTTTTCTCTTTTTTTTCTTTTCCTTTTCTTCTTTTTTTTCTTTTCCTTTTCTTTTCTTTTTCTTCTTTTTCTTCCGTTTCTTTCCTTTTCTTCTTTCCTTCCCAGACCCCTCCCAGCCCGCGTCGACCCTGCCTCCCCCTCCCTCTCGCCATTCCTTCTCTCCCACCCAGGACCGCCGCCGGCCACCCACCGGCGACACCGCCCACACCACTAGCCTCCCCTCACGCCGGCGAGCTCAACGGCACTGGTGGTGTCCCCTCCGGCCACCCCACCGCCCCTTCAAGGCCACAAACCCGAAATACCCATTTTTGCTTCCCTTGCATTTTCTGGCCACCGCCGGCCACCCCTTGGCCTCCGACCACCACCACTAGACTCCCCACCCTCCGGCGAGCATAACCCACTGCCCAAAGCCACCCATCGCCGCCGGTTAGCCCCTCCACCTGAAATGGGCCTTAAACGGGTCGTTCTTCGCCGTGCCGCCGTCCGGCTCCGCTATTGAGGTGTTATTATTAATTGATATTTCGGGAAATTTATTTTCCCCTTTTATAATAATGTATTTGTTTAATTTGTATTTTTGGACTACTGTATTAAATCTCCTGTTGGAGAGTTTTTATTAAATTAGTTTGTAAAATATTTCT
The DNA here is from genome assembly GCA_036898215.1 of Platycarya strobilacea. Lineage (NCBI taxonomy): Eukaryota > Viridiplantae > Streptophyta > Magnoliopsida > Fagales > Juglandaceae > Platycarya > Platycarya strobilacea. The sequence goes on along the minus strand of CM072546.1, from coordinate 18,434,570 downwards.
AAAAAAATTCTGGTACTTAAATATTAATTTATTATCCGCTGCGACCTATATTTTTATGTATGTCACGTGTGCACATACGTTTGACACGTGTTGTTGGGATGTGTGACCCGTGTTGTCATCATCCCGACGCCTCGATTCCCGTATTTTTTTAAGGAGAATTTGGGGGCGTCACAGGTGGTATCAGAGCAGTTCGGCTCTGGATAAATCTGCAAGTTACCTAGGGACAGTACCAGAAAAGTTTGTGATTTTTTAAAAATTTATTTGTTTGATGATTGGGTTATTTTATTTTATTGTTTTATTATTTTATTTGTTGTCCTAGTCTTTCGACTAATTTATATGGTAACATTATCGGTATTTATTTTGTTGTGTTGTACTTTTTATTTTAATGTTTATATTGTTTATTTATATTCATAATTAAAGCAATTCTGATTGATTGGTTTGTTGGCTTTGTTTTATTTTATTTTAATTTTTGTTAAATATTATACGTGAGTAGTAATTCAGATTTTTGTTAGTGATTTTATTTGGTTAAGTTGTCGAGTATGTATTTAATTAATTATTTATTATATATATATGCCTTTGTTTTTGTTTAAATTAGAATTTGGATATTTTGGATTAAATTATTATTTTAAATCAATCCATTTATTGAATCTGTTATTTTAAACAGTTGTGTTATATAATTCCTTATTTTAAAGTTTATTTATTTTTTTATGGGTTATTTTATTGTCTTAAGCTTTTATTCAATTATCATCAGGATTTGATTTTAATTTCAATTCATAGGTTTCCTACGAGATAGTTTTGGAATTGGTTTATTATTTGTTTATTTTAATTATGGCTCTTGTATTTTAAGTATTTCTGAACGTTTGAAAACTTATTTAGATAAAATTTAAAAACATCACTGCCTTGTTTCTTTTTAAGTTTATGCTTTGAGATAAATTTAAATTGTTTATCTTTTCACATTTCTGTTGTTTTATTTTAGGGACATGCTTTGAAGTAAGTTTTAAAATTTATTATTTTCCACATTTCCGTATGTTTTATTTTAAAAGTTTGTCTATTTACTTTAACGAGTGGATTTGTTTTGGCGACTTGTTTGTATTTAGTTATTAATTAATTTATCGATTTAATTATTTTATGATGGTTCGTTTCTTTTAACAGATTTTAAATTTTAGAGATTTCTACAATAATCTTTTTAAGAGTTGAGTTTTGTAGAGAATTTTAAAATTTTATTTGTGATTTTGTTTGTTGTTGTTATTTTAATTTATCATTCTCTCTTTATTTAATAAAAGTTTTTGGTGAATTTGTGTTTATTAAAGGAGGTGGGCTTGTTTTCTTGAATGAGTGGTTTTTACTTAGTTCTTTATTAAATCTTTTCCCCCTTTTGTGTTTTTATATAATAATTATGTGAATTACTTGAATTTTTGTTTAGTATTTGGGTATACTATTATTTATAATTGCGAGATGGATTGGTTTGATAGTTTGTTGGTATTTATGCAATTGCATTTCTTTGTCGGTATTGTATATGCTATTTTTGTGTATTTATTACCTGGGTCTCACTGAGTGTTTGAGTGTCTAAATTCTAATTTTATTTCTGGGAGATTATTGGAGTTGTATTTAGATGGACTCTTCATGTGAGAGAGAAATTCTTAGCCATTGGTATAGTGTTATAGAAATTGTTTTAGTAATGCTTATGATGGTGGGCGATCAATTATTTTCTTGGTGAAATTTTGATGTTATTTGTGGATAATTAGAGATTGATATATAATAAATGTGCGTGTAAATTTTGGAGAGTATTTGTTTTTGGCTAGTGTGTAACTTGGGAAAGATTTATTTATTAAGTGATAAGGTTGAGTTGATGCGATGGAAATAAATTTAAGAGATATAAATTTTAGGCTTTTGGGCGAATTGTTAGGAGTTGATAATTTAAGAATAATATTTCGGAGAATTTAATGGTTAGCAACAATTGTCGAGGTATCTTAAAGAATTTAGTTTGGCTTGAGGTCATATAAGAATTAAAATATTTCAGGTTATTCCATCTCATAGGTAATGAAGGTTCGATTGAGAGAATACGGATTTAGATAATTAATCTATGATGAGAGTGAGGAGTTATAATGATAGAGAAGTATATTAGTGGTTTGGGAATTAGAAATTTTTAGGCTTTAATATTGGGTGGCATAACTTGAATTGTGAGATGACAAAGCATTAGGATTTGTAAATGTGGCGAATGATTTCTTGTAATAGGTATTGAGCCAATTTTGGTCAATGGTGTTAATTTATGATGACTTAAATTTTTATGAATTTAGCGAGTTATCCAAAGTGCGCACGGAAGCGTGATAAATTGTAATATAGTTGGAGGTTCAATTCTTGTGTAAATTTTGAGGAATTAGTGGTGATTTGAAATTTGGGATGATACTTGTAAGTGAGGATTTATCTTTTAGTTGGGTAAATTATGTTTATTGGCGATTAAGTTAGAAAGTTAAACTTGGGAGTTATTTTAGGGTAACACAAATTGTTGTAAGGAGTTAGTGAATATTAAATTTTTGGGAGATTGTACTGAGGTTTTTGTACATGTGGGGGTTCAGATTGATTGGCTATCTTAGGAGTTTTTGAGATGAAATATTATTTGGAGACTATACGTTTATGATGAAATATAATTCGTTTATATTTGAGGAAATAGATGATTGTACTAAGGCTTGGAGTAAGTATTAAGTGATGTAGTAGGTGAGTTATTGGAGTTTTATTAGCTGCAGCCAAGCGAATTTCGGGGACGAAATTCTTTCTAAGGAGGGGAGGATGTGAGATCCCAGATTTACGTGTATTTTTACACGTTATTTTATGCTCGGTGTTAATTATTTTAATTTATTTAATTAATATTATTATTCATATTTTATTTGTTTAAGATATTTATTTGAGCTATTAATTAGTTGATATCGAGTTACGTTGCTTTTCTTATTTATTTTAATGAGTTAATTATTTTAATGAGTGGAATTAAATACCTCTATTTTATTATGTGAATCTATTTTATCTGCTTTCATTATATCAATTATTGTTTTATAATTAATATTGTGCTTGGGTTTAATTTATTTACATTGTTGGGGCTTTAAATATTTTATTTTATTGATATTAGATTGTAGTATTTTGACTGGCTTTTATTTAATTTATTGTGTTTTTTTTTTCAGTTCGATTCCTTTTTTTTCTTTTCCTTTTCTTTTCTTTTTCTTCTTTTTCTTCCTTTTCTTTCCTTTTCTTCTTTCCTTCCCAAACCCCTCCCAGCCCGCGTCGACCCTGCCTCCCCCTCCCTCTCGCCGTTCCTTCTCTCCCACCCAGGACCGCCGCCGGCCATCCACCGGCGACACCGCCCACACCACTAGCCTCCCCTCACGCCGGAGAGCTCAACGGCACCGGTGGTGTCCCCTCTGGCCACAAACCCGAAATACCCATTTTTGCTTCCCTTGCATTTTCCGGCCACCGCCGGCCACCCCTTGGCCTCCGACCACCACCACTAGACTCCCTACCCTCCGGCGAGCATAACCCACCGCCCAAAGCCACCCATCGCCGCCGGTTAGCCCCTCTACCCGAAATGGGCCTTAAATGGGTCGTTCTTCGCCGCACCGCCGTCCGGCCACCGTAGATCTCACCTCCGCCACCATTCGACTCCCCTCACCCAGCCGGTCAACCCTCTAGCTCAGTTTCCCCAACCGCGGCCTCACCTTCCCGGTACAACCCCAAACCCGAAAATGGGTTTTCACCCCTTTTGGCCCCGATCCGCCACCTTCCGGTGGTTGTACCGCCACACCACCACCTCCATGAGATTCCCGACCCTTCAATGAGTACCTCCCTAAATTTTGGTGTCAAACCGAGTGTTTTTGCCTAACGTACATGTGACCGCTACAAACGTTGCGGATTGGCGTTGTTCAAGGAATTGCGTTTTTACCACAGTAAGTACTTTCCAAACAAGCTTTAAGATTTAAATATATTTTTGGCATCAACAATTGTTGTATTTGATTATTGCTGATATGTGATGGTTGATGTTGGTATTTGTTGATTGATTGGATTATTTAAATGTTGGTTAATTGCTGCACGGTTGTTTGCATTGTGTATTTACGCGCATACTCATGAAAATATTTGGAAAGTGGATCTTGACATGATTTTAGATATTCATGTGTTGGAGATGGAAAATGAGATTTAAATTGTGTTTAACGGATTTTATTGGTTTTGGGCTGAATAATAACGGGGACGGCGATACGTAACGCCCGTTGTGATCAGCATGTGAGTGTGTGGGTGGCATAATGGGGACGGCGATACGTAACGCCCATTATGGTCATCGGGTGTGCATTTCATATCGAGGACGGCGATACGTAACGCCCGGTATGAAATGAGTGTGTGTGGATCGTAATGGGGACGGCGATACGTAACGCCCATTATGGTTTCGGGTGTGTGTGTAATCATATCGGGGACGGCGATACATAACGCCCGGTATGATCGATTTTGAGGATATTATTTTATGGAAAAATTGGGTGATTTCATTGTGGATTAAATTGGGATTTTGACGAGTGGTTATTTCATTGACATTTGAGAAAGATGATTTTGAGTTTCATGCATATGGTAATTGTTCTTGGTTGTTGTTGTGGCATTAATGTATTTTTGTCTTTTGGTTTGGTTGGGTTGTACTTACCTGCGATGCCATCTTGGCGTCGTAGTTTATTTTTGGATGCAGACTTTGGAAAGGCCGAGCCTGAGGAGACGGCTCCGCTATTGAGGTGTTATTATTAATTGATATCTCGGGAAATTTATTTTCTCCTTTTATAATCATGTATTTGTTTAATTTGTATTTTTGGACGACTGTATTAAATCTCCTGTTGGAGAGTTTTTATTAAATTGGTTTGTAAAATATTTCTAAAAAAATTCTGGTACTTAGATATTAATTTATTATCCGCTGCGACCTATATTTTTATGTATGTCACGTGTGCACACACGTTTGACACGTGTTGTTGGGATGTGTGACCCGTGTTGTCATCATCCCGACGCCTCGATTCCCGTATTTTTTTAAAGGGGAATTTGGGGGCGTCCCAGCACAGGCAGCGATTTAAGTGAAAGAAGAAACAAGGTGGAGAGTGACATCATTAGCTTCACCGATGCGTCACGACGTTGAACTGAGACGTGAGGGGGAGGTTTTGCTACTCTGTTTTCAATGAGTAAAACAGGGACATGACTTTGGTTCCCGGTGGTGTTATAGTGGAGCGTGGGCCAAGGGTTATTATATGGAGAAGATATGTAATTCTTCAGTGATTCCAATGTGAGTGCATGGTTGGGCTACGGCATACAAATGGCTTGTGACTAGCGGCTTGCATGGAGGCAACGTTTGAAGAACCTGTGCTCTGTTTCAGGTGTAGAAAACAGAGGTATTTGTGGATTTATGGTGATGCGTAAAATTACATTAGTTGATCGCCTGAGGAAGAGGTATGATCTTGATCTGGTCTAGTAGAGATATGGAGGCTCGCAAGGTGATGCATGGCTTTAGTGTTGGGTGTCGATGGTGATGGATATTGGGCTCATGCAAAATGCAGCAGTAATGTTTGGGAGAAGAAAAATCGTAGAAGCTTGTGGTGTTGTTCTATTGAGAGAGAGTTTTTGATTGAGAAACTGAAAGGAAATAGGGAACGGCTCAACTACAAGGGCGTGGGAAAGAGGAGTATGGGGTGGAGCAAAAATACGAAATGCCGGAATTGAAGGAAACCTTTGGGATCGTGTGAATATAGTTGGAATTCAGTAGGAGAATAATAAGGGGAAAAATATGTAACCGGTGGGAGGAAGAATCGGAGAAAAGAAACTGAACATAAATAAGAAGAAAACTACTTACCAACATCGTCGTTCAAGGTCTCTCTACAAGGGCTTTGTGTGCTACTGCTATGACCTAGGGCCTTTGGGTTTCGGATATTACATCCTTCCTCCCTAAAAAACATTTCGTCCTCAAAATTTGTTGAATCTAAAACAGAATCTAAACTCTTATCCTTTATAATATTCATTCTTCCAATGTCTCGAATTTTCCTAATCCTCTTGACATATTCACGCACCTAGAGTCAATTTCATACACTTCAGGATTTAGTTCAAGCCTAAAATATCAATCTTAACATGAATGGACTTACAAGCCAAAAAATAATTCCCCTTAGACATACACATCCAGTTGTAACATCCACACACATTGTATCGATCATCATGCACCTAAATGTGCAATCCCCATTCAATAGATAAACTTTCACAATAGTCCGATCAAGTGCCTACTAAAATTTTTCACTCATCTTCTTATCCTAACTTTATCTAGAGTAGTACATAGAACTATTACCTCATATGGATAGGAAGATACACTTTTCTAGTCTGGGATCCATAATCTCACACTCGATTTAAGAAGAAAAAATCCAACTTAGCTCAAGACATCTAAAAGTTCTCTTATTCTTATAAATCCTCAAACTTGAAATCTACAGCAACGATATTTGAAACCTACATGATCTCACATCGCAACTCATTTTCCAATCATCCTCAAATGTATTCTCAAACCATAGTCTTAAAAATGTCACGCCTCCGCTATGCACTTTGGTGATTTCGCAAAACTAGAATCTATAAATACCACAACGCCTATGCCAATCCATTTTAACACCTATCAAGATAACTTTTCTCACACTTCGATAATATAAACAATTTCTCGTTCGATAATATAAACAATTTCTCGTCTATCAAAACCATGCACACTCACTTCTACTTTGAGATACCCTCTTCCATTCTCAAGTGCAATCAATAGCCACTAAAAGCACATTTATGTGTGACGACCACACACAACTAATCACGACATTCATACCACCTTTTTTTATTAGGAGTGATCCGATAACTCAGAAACCCATATACTAAGTCGAAAAGTCATAATGGAATGATCAAGAGCAAAAGATGAAGCGATGTAAGTAGGAATTCATCTTGCAAGCATCTGCTTGGTGAGAGAAATTGGTATAATAAAATGAAGTTGCAACTAGGCATCAAACTGTGCTTCACTAAGTGACTACGAAATGATTTTCAATTAAAAAGGGAAAATCACAGCAATGTAGTTAGGTCCAAGGTTGATTCTTCTATATCAAGAAAATTACAAATAAATAAATAAATTCTTAAGTTTTTATCAAAAACAACCCCCGAAAATATTCTTGTTGGAAGTAATAACGAAATTGCCAAAGGATCTCATTAAATAGGACAGAAGATATTGGTTGTTAACTTCTAAAATAATTAGAATAATGAAAAGAGACAAAACTATATATATATTTTTTTGTTAGAGGTGAAACGAATATGAGTAAAAGAGGGTCTGAATACTTAAAAAGGAGCAACTTGAAATTAGAAAGAAGGAAACCCAAAGGTAGCGATGATTAAAAAGAGTCCACAATAGAGAGGTTTTGAAAAATAGGTTCATCAACTCTATATACCAGTTTTTCTTTTTTTTTAAAAAAACTAACTAGCATCCAGTGTTCTCAAGCCCAAGCTTCATCCAAAACATCCTGTCTAAACCAAGCAACCATCTCCAAAGACTTGAGCTCATCCAACCAACAATTAAAAGCACTAATAAATTTCAACTCGAAAGCATATGTACACGGCACAATACCTTAATTCCAAATAGCATGTACTCGAGTGGCAGCCAACTCAATCTTAATGAACGCTTGGTCAAATTCTACACTATAAAAATTATTGTAATAACTAGCTATACTTATACTTTGGATCCAATAATAATCATTGCCCAAAATTCTACGTAGTCTATATTGAAGTCTAAAGATAACTTGTACTTAAGACCTGCACAAACTATAAATCAAGATTCGATCAAATATATGAATTAAAAATCCAGAAAATCAAAAATCTTGAACTTGTTCAAAATCACGTATCAACGTTTCTGATTTTTGTAACCTCAAATAATAACATAATCATTTCTTGATGTCTACAAATTTCTAAACATTGAATCCAAAATTTATCACTAACACTCACAGATATTTAAACCTCACATTTTACAGTCAAGAGAACCTCAAACTTTAAATACCCACATAATCATCTCTTAGTCTTCAAATTTCAATACCTCAAATTTAAATTTTCTTCCTAAACGCATCAATATCGGACACCTCAATATTATATTCTACAGATTTTCAACCTTAGATATCCACACGACTCATCCTTTCAATCTGCAAATTCCTAATCCTCCAATTAGAATGTTATCACCTAAAACTCACATATATCCAACTATATTATTTCTTATAGTCCCTTTCGCTATAACATCAAATCTGAAATTGATTTCCTAAGATCATTTTATATTCCAACATCTCTTATATTATAGTCTACAGAATCTCTAATTTGGCTTTTGGTCAATCTTATGATAACTTCAAAATCTAAACCTCAGATTTCTAAACTCTAATTCATAAAGTCTGCAGATTCTCAAAAATCAAATTTCATATTCCACCTTCCACGAGTATGTAAACGTGACAACCTTACATCTTATTAAAAATTATATCTTGGGCCTATAGAATTTTAAAACCTCAAGTCCCATCAAATTTCTCATATAGTATGTAGAATCTCAAATCTGACTTCCTTTGAAACTCATGACAACTTTAAAATCTAAACATTAAATCATGTCCAACTCATGCCAACAAAAAGCACCAATTGAATCTAAAACCTCAAATTCTTAAAACCTTACTGCATAAAGTTTACAGAACCTTAAACCTTTGCTCTGATACCAACTGTAACGTTCCGGTTCTGGAAGGGTCCGAGAGTTACTACCTATCACATATACTTACATTCAACACTATAATTATAGACTCTAAATTTTCAAATATCATATAAAACTTGGTTTGAAAATCACTTTCCTCAGTATCACCAATTCCAGAAATGCTAAGTCACCAGACTACAATAATATTTTCTTACTAAACCTTATCAATGTTCATATAAATTCTCTATACTTAATCAACCATTATTAAGTCATCTCACACAATGCTTTGTAATCCAATCCTTGGCTGAAATATCCAAATTCATCTGAAAAATATTTAGAGATAAGGGGCGAGTTTAACCACAACTCAGTAAGTAGAGGACATATACAAGAGTACAAACATGAGCATTTTCAAAAGAAACTTCATATGCATGAACCATAAATCCTTTTCTTTTCATATATATACTTCCAAAATATTATCAATTAAATAGAGTGACTTTTCAATCCTTTTACATTTAGAAAATTACTATTCATTATCAAAAATGCTTTGACACAAATAACTGTACAATCTCATCTTATCATCATATTAGAACATGTACCATGTTTAACCCCCATAGTAAGGTTTTGCTATCCCTGATGGCTAAACCAGACAGTATCATATTGTAAAACTTTCCCTTATTTGTTCTCGGAGTTCCGAGTGTACACACAAGAAAGAAACACATACAGGACCACTTTGTTTCCAAAGTGGTTGCACTCCTATCATATCATATCATGGTGGTACCAATCATATCACGTGAATCCATATCATCATATCAGAACCACATTCCAAAGCAGATCAAACAGATAAGAATGTCAAAGATTTTCATATCCATATCATATCATGTCATGTCATATCAAAACATGTACCAAACTTGTTCATATCATTTTTAAATACTTTAAACATTTCACATCACATAAATAAAACATCATTTTTCATACTCACTGTTTTATGCATTTGAGAAACTTGTCAATATTTCTCATGTCTACACTATACATGAAATAAACATTTTTTGTCTTTTTCATATAGATTTCATGAGTAATGCAAATAATTGACCGAGGTTATTTTTCCCAAGTTCTCATTTATAACAAAAATATGCAAAGTTTTCAGAAAGTCAACCTCGGTTTCAGAGTTGGTGTAAAGCCAAGTATAGGAACCCCGCTTACCTAGACACCTTTGCTTTTCAGAAATTCTTTAAATAACACTGAACAAATAATTATCGCCACCTATAAAATAACCATGTAACTCCATAAATTTTCAAATGATTACAAACCTAAAAAAAAATAGAACCCGAGACATAAAATCCAACATTTTCTCTTAAAATCTAAAGACCCTCAAAATCCTTAGTATCAACTTTCTCTCCAAAATGTTTTGAATTTACCAAAATCCTTTAAAACCTTAAAACATCATTAATCGTCAAATTTCTCAAATTTCACTCAATGAATACTTAATCCAATTTCCAACTCAAACCAAGTCTTCTTCAAAAATTAAGTAGGTCACCGGCTCAGAATCAGGCCATTAGCACTAGTCCAAAACAATATTCACAACTCGGCCCCAACACCAAAACCTTCCACTTTCAAAAAAGAAAATATTAATAAAATACTCGAAATAACAAAAGAATTCACAGTAGACAAAAAGCTTTAAAAACTCACGGTTTTGTTTAAATTCAAGAGGACAAAAATTTTTAGAATCTATTCACGGTTACTAAACACGCCCCAAACTCAATAATAAAAATAAATAATTTAAATAACATAATTTTATTGAGAAAAAGAAAGGAAATCATTTAAATTCACCTCAAAACTTAACTTACTCTTATAAGAAACTCATTTAACACTAAACATTCCAAATCAAGAAGAAGTTTAAATAAACTCATACGAAATCAACTTATTTAAAAGAAAATATGGTATCTGCAATAGATTAAAATACAATAAAAACGTTAAGGACATTTTTTTTTATAACAGGTTAACATGCATGCAGGAGTTTTACGTTAAAAGTATAACCAAAATGGGGTTGTGCGATGGGGGCTCACTGTAAGAGCAGTTATGAAGCCGGTGGGCTGGCGACAATCACGGCGGCCTCCTCCATAGCAGACAGTGCAGTTCCGAAGGAGGGAGAGAGAGCATGAAAAACAGGTTAACAAGGAGTAATCGATAGGGGTGGCACAGGCGGCGATTTAAGTGGAAGAAGAAATGAGGTGGAGAGCGACGTCGTTAGCTTCACCGATGCGTCACGAGGTTGAACTAAGACGTGAGGGGGAGGTTTTGCTATTCTATTTTCAATGAGTAAAACAGGGGCATGACTTTGGTTCCTGGTGGTGTTATGGTGGAGAGTGGGCCAAGGGTTATTCTGTGGAGAAGACATGTAATTATTCAGTGATTTCAATGTGAGTGCATGGTTGGGCTAGGCCGTACAAACGGCTTGTGATTGGCGGCTTGCATGGAGGCAACGTTTGAAGAACCCGTGCTCTGTTTCAGGTGTATAAAATAGAGGTATTTGTGGATTTATGGTGATGCGTAAAATTACATTAGTTGATCGCCTGAGGAAGAGGTATGATCTTGATCTGGTCTAGTGGAGATATGGAGGCTCGCAAGGTGATGCATGGCTTTAGTGTTGGGTGTCGACGGTGATGGATTCCGGGCTCATGCAAAATGCAGTAGTAATGTTGGGGAGAAGAAAATTCGTAGAAGCTTGTGGTATTGTTTTGTTGAGAAGGAGTTTTTGATTGAGAAACTGAAAGGAAATAAGGAACGGCTCAACTGCAAGGGCGTGGGAAAGAGGAGTATGGGATGGAGCAAAAATACAAAATGCCGGAATTGAAGGAAACCTTTGGGATCGTGCGAATATAGTTGGAATTCAATTCGAGAATAATAAGGGGAAAAATATGTAACCGGTGGGAGGAAGAATCGGAGAAAAGAAACTGAACAAAAATAAGAAGAAAACTTCTTACCAACGTCATCGTTCAAGATCTCTCAACAAGGGCTTTGTGTGCTGCTGCTATGACCTAGGGCCTTTGGGTTCCGGATATTACAGATGTTAATATTACTTTTATGTTGATCATCTATCGATTAGTTTAGTACATATTGGTTTTCAATCAAAAAATAATTTACAAGTGCGTATGTCCATTGCATGACCAACGAGGGAAAATGGAACTTATTAATAATTAATGCTCCAAATTAGTTTTAAGTTTAATTTATCTCATTTTCGACGTTAATGATCTTCCTCAATCGTGGACAGTACGTTCTTGAATGATAAAACAATAAAGTATGAAATTCTAGTGATAAAGAGAATTATATATATATAATATATATATAGGAAGAATGTTAGAAATAAGAAATGATCATAGAGATCAAAATTAAGGTGGTCTGATTCTAGAACTAGTCCTACACATACATCTATTACAATATATAAAAGTGGAGTTATAGGTGGCATTCTACCCATAAAAGTAGGCTATTTTGATGGAATCTGTTATATTTAGGAAATGGTAATCGTTTTAAAAGCATTGTTTCATTATCAATAGTTGTAAGTTTTAAGTTTCATCAAAATATAAACCGATTTAAAACTCCACCGAAGGGTACTATTTCAAATGTTATATTGTTTCATCAAAATAAACTACCTATATTATTTCGATGTGACATTCTACCCATAAAAGTAGGCTACTTTTATTGAATCTTCAAGTGTTATATTTATAGAGCGATAAATGTTTTAAAATTAATGTTTCATTATAAACTGTTATAACTTTTAAGTTTTTTTTCTTACATATAAAAATATAAACCGATTCAAGACCACCTCAAGGCACTATTTTAACGTTTATATTGTTTCACCAAAATAAATTGTCCTACATTTTGAATTTCTCCATTATAAAACCATGTCTCTCTTTAGATCACTTCCTCATAACTACACAATAATTCCTGAATTGTTTGGGTTATAGGCTCGTACATATTACATGTAAAGTCAATGAGGATTTACTTTTATTTTCTTGACTTGTGATTTTTATAAGAGAAAATTAGGGAGGGAACCAAAATCTCTATTTATTTTTTTATTTTTATATTTTGTCTAAGAACGAAATGGGTTTAAGCTGATAAACAATCCGTAATCTCAATATTTGAACTCTACCTATTTGAAATGCGGTGATCGGGCGATAGACATCAATTATTTATAGCTATTGAAATTAACAATTATGTATTAATTCGCACATGATTGTTTGTCAAGCTTTCTAGTATTTAGGCAGATATAGTTCTTATTTAGTCAACATCTTCACTCAAAACTATTACTATATCTTCACTATTCCATGGAGTAATTTTTTTCCTATTCTATTGAGTTGAGAAGGTATTACCAGAGTCATTGGAGCATTATTTCTGGTTATTGGTGGATGTGTTCATACAAAGTGGTCTAGAAAAAGAAGAGGTTGAAACAAAAGGAGAAGTTCTTCCAATGAAATGCATGGTGCACTATTGTTACAGCAACAATTATCTACAAGGGAAGCACATGCTGGAAATATTAAATTGTTTAGTTCGAAAGATTTGGAGCAGGCCACTAATTGTTTTAGTGGAGATAGAATTCTCGGACAAGGAGGACAAGACACTGTCTACAAAGGCATGTTAGCAGCTGGAAGACTCGTTGCAATAAAAAAATCCAAGGTGATGGATGAAGAAAAACTCCAAGAATCATTAATAAAGTTGCCATTCTTTCACGAATTAATCACATGAATGTAGTTAAACTACTCAGATGTTGTTTGGAGACAAAAGGTCCACTGCTAGTTTATGAATTTATTCTTAATGGAACTCTTTCTCAATATCTCAATGATCAAAATGAAGAGTCTCCACTAACATGGGTCATGCATTTACGGATTGCCACAGAAGTTGCAAGAGCTCTCTTTTACTTGCACTCAATAGCTTCATCTCTTATTTATCATTGAGACATTAAATCTGCAAACATACTTGTGAGATTCCAGATTTACGTGTATTTTTACACGTTATTTTATTCTCGGTATTAATTATTTTAATTTATTTTAATAATATTATTGGTTGTGTTTAATTTGTTTAAAATATTTATTTGAGCTATTCGTTAGTAAGTGTTAGTTTTATGTTGTTTTTATAATTAAATATTAAGTTACGTTGCTTTTTTATTAATTTAAAATGTGAGGTAATTATTTTAATAATTAGAATTAAATTCTTTTATTTTATTATGTGATTTTATTTTATGTGCTTTCTTAATAATAATTAGTGTTCCATGATTAAATTGTTCTTTAAATTAAATTGGTTTATTGTTGGGTTTTAAATATTTTATTTATTTATATTAAATTATAGTATTATCAGTCGGCTTTTATTTATTTTATTGTGTTTTTCTAGTTGGACTCTATTTTTCTTTCTTTTTCCTTTTCTTTTTCTTTTCTTTTTCTCATTTCTTCCCCTGCATTCGGCCCTAGCCCGTGCGATTTTCCCCCCCTCCCTCTGTTTTCGTTCGGCCACTAAGCAGCCCAGCCACCACCCTACGCCGACCGCTTGCCCTCACTGCACCCACCACCAGGACCACCACCTGTCGGCCGGCCTACCCCAGTGATCTCAGTCCCGGACCTCCTTCCACCTCCTCCCCATAGGATAAAACCCGAATGGGCATTATAATACCCATTCATGTGTTTTTCGGCCACCACCGGTCACCACTGGCCACCATCTCATCACCACTTCATCACCGGCCTCCTATCGACCTAACCTACCGCCAGTAGCCCCCCCAACTCCTCCGACACGATCAAGCTACGAAATGGGTTTTAAAACCCACGGGTTGAGCAACCCAGCCGTCGCCTGCCGCCAACGTGAGCCTCACCTCCACCACCAAAATGTTCCCCCACCTTAGCCGACCACCCCCTAGCTCAGCTCCTCAAACCGCAGCCTTACCTTCCCGGTACGACCCCAAACCCGAAAATGGGTTTCTACCCTTTTGGAACCCGATCTGCCACCTTCCAGTGGTTGTGCTGCCATACCACCACCTACATGAGATTCTCCACCTTCCAAAGAGTATCTCCCTAAATTTTGCTGTCAAATCGAGCACTATAGCCTAACGTATAAGTGACCGTTGCGAGCGCTACAGAATTCAAGGATTTACACTTTTACCCACTGTAAGTATTTTCTAAATAAATTTTAAGATTCAAATATATTTTTGGCATTAACAAATATTGTGTTTGGTCATTGTTGAAATTATCAGTTGTTGGCTATTTGATGCATGGTCATCTGCATTGTGTATTTACGCGCATATTCATGTATTGGAAATGAAAACTGGATTTTCATGTGTTTATGGTTTCAGGTGTGTGCATATCACGATCCCAAGCCGGGATGAGCCATTATCTCGGTGGAACTCCTCTGGTCACTTGGGAGCAGAATATACTGAGTGACGTCCCCTAGGTCATCGCCGAGCGACGATGGGATCGGACGGGATGGTAACGCTCTCGTGCCGACTCCGTGGCTCCTCTACTGGCGGGAGCTAGGGATGCCTGGTCATGGTATGTGCTGGGCATAGTTAGGTAGGCATCGCCCATTCCAAAGTCAAATGTGTGGTCGTTACCTTCGGTGTGATGATGAAAGCCAAGGTGTGCGGATGGTCCCTAAGGGAGATCATAGTGCATACGGTTAATAAAATGGATGTTTAGGTCATTTTCTGGGAAAGTGGCGGGTTTTAATTACTGATTTTACGTGGACCATTTTCTAGGAAAATGGTTGTGGTTTTAATGGATTTACGGACATCATTTTCTAGAAAATGATGGATGATTTTACTGGAATTTTATTTTTGGGCCAAATGAGATTTTGGCATGTATGGTTATTTTATTGATTTTGAAGAAGATAATTTTAAACTTCATGCATATGGTGTCCTGTTCATGCGTAGTGTTGTTGCGTGAATGTATTTCTATCTTTTGATTTGTTTGGGTTATACTTACCTGCGATGTCATTTTTGGTATCGTAATTTTTGGATGCAGATTTCGAAGAGGCTGAGCCTAAGGAGACGGTTCCGCCGTTGATATATTATTGTTATAAATTGTTATCTCAGAAAATTATTTTCTCCTTTTTAAAAATATGTATTCGTTAAATTGTATTTCAGATGACTGTATTAAATCTCCTATTGGAGAATTTATATTAAACTGTTTTCTAAAAATATTTCTAAAATTTCTGGTACTTAACTAATGATTTAATTTATCCGCTGTGAGTTTTATTTATGCATGTCACGTTTTCACACACTTAACACTTGATGTTGAGGGTGCGTGACCCGTGTTGTCAATATCTTGACGCCTCGATTCTCATATTTATTTTAAGGAAAATTTGGGGGCGTCACAATACTCTTAGATGAAAAGCTTAGTGCAAAACTAGCAAACTTTGGAATTTCAAGATCTGTTGCTATTGATCGAACTCATTTAAGTACTCTAGTGCAAGGAACTTTTGGATACATGGATCCTGAATATTATAGATTAGGTCAATATACAGAAAAAAAAAAGAAAAAAAAAGTGATATTTATAATTTTGGTGTCGTTCTTACTAAGCTCTTAACAAGAGAAAAGCCGATATCTTCAACAAGGACATCAAAAATCGAAGGTTTAGCCCTAAATTTTATTACTTCAATGAAAGAGAATAATTTATGTGGTATCCCTGATAATCAAATCTTAAAGGAGGCTAAGAAAGAAGAGATCATTGTGGTAGCAAACCTTGTAAAAAGGTGCTTGTCCATGAAGAAAAAGAATAGATCGTCGATGAAAGAAGTCGCAATGGAGTTGGAGCTAGTTCAAATGTTGTTAAATGACTCCATTCCTACTCAAGATTATGAAGAGGTGGAAAATATTAGAGATGATCAAGTGTATCATGGCAAACTCGATGCTGTTAATCTCTATCTAAAAAAGAAAGGTAGGGATATTGATGTAGGCTCATCTTTGGACTCTAAACCATTTCTATCTTTTTAATTACGATGGATAGGTGAACGCTATATTAATATCTACAAAATATTTTATGAATCTTTTCCAAAAGTGAATTCAAAATATTTAATACAGCGTTCACCTATCCATCCTAATTAAGAAGATAGAAATATTTAATGCCTTAATGGCAGTATATGATAGAAAAGTACATGGTAATGTACTATGCACAAGAGTGTAGGTAATTTAAAATAAAAAAAATTATACAATTAATGACAATAGCCCCCCTCAAGTTGGAATATGAAGATTAAGAACACCCAGCTTGCTAAGAAGTCTAAAAACTATCAAAAACTAAAGGATAAGTACAAAAAAAAATGCTAACTGATGTTCAAAGTAAACATGAAGAGTTACAATGGTATTATTTTGAACCATATCTCTAACTAGATGGAAATTTATTTTGATGTGCTTCGTTCTTTCATGAAAAATTAAATTAACGACAATATGAAGGTTTTTTGGCTATCACAATAAAGAACAGATGATGAAGAGAAAGTAATCCCAAAATCATTGAAAAGGGATTAGAGACATTTAATTTTGCAACAGGTAGAAGCCATGGATCTATACTCAGCTTCTACAGATGATCTTGAAACGTTGATTTGCTTCTTGGATTTTTAGGAGATTAAAGAATCTGAAAGAAAAAGGTAAAAATCAGTAACAGACCTTCTAGAGTCTGGACATATGGCCCAATTAGAACCCCAAAAATCTTTAAGTTGCAAGATGGATCTATTGGGAAAGAACAAGCTTTCTCTAGCAGTGGCTTCGATGTATCTCACAACTTGAACTACTTGGATGTTAGCAAATGGAAGATGTGAGACCCCAAGTTTTGTGTAGTTTTATGTATTACTTTTATTCTTACTGTTGACTAATTTACCTTATTTTATTAGTATTATTGGTGTTTCTATTTATCTATTATTTGGACTATGCTATTTATTTTATTATTGGCTTTTTGTGAGATTCTTGATTTTAATGTTTTTAGTTATTTTATTTAAGTATTAAGATTGGTCATTTCATTTGAATAGTTATCATTATGTTTTGATTTAATAGTTTTAGTTTCATTATAGTGTAATTTGTTGCATTTTCTTTTATTTATTGAGTTTTGTAATTTATTGGGTCTTTCGAGATTTGGTACCTTTATTTCAACTTAGTAATTATAAGGCTTTATTATTTTACTCAATTTCAAATTGTGAAACTTTAATTTAATTTATTGAATCTTCTTCCTTTATCCTGTTTCGAGCTTTAGGCATTTTGAGTGTATTTCTTTATTTTATTATTGGGTTATTTTACCTTGATTCATTTTATTTGTTTCTTTCATACTTTCGAGTTTAGGTCCTTTTCAAAGTGGTTGTTTATTTCATGTTATTCATTTTTATTGGTTCCTTTATTTTAAATAATTGTATTATTGGATTTCTTATTTTAAAGTGCATTATTACTATTGGATGGATTATTTTATTTTATTAGGTTGTACTTTTATTTTATACATTGGTTTTTATTTATTTTATTCTTTTCAGGTTGGGCTTGACCTTTGGTGTGTTTATTTGTTTCTTGTGGGCTCTGTGTGTGTGTTGGGTTATGTGTGAGAGCTGTGAAAGGCCCAGCCCGTGACCAGCAACCCAGCCTCCCCCTTTTAAGTGTTAAACAACACTGTTTTGGAGAGAACCCTTTAAAGGATTCATCTTATTTGCTGCTACCAACTCTTCTTCTTTCTTCTTTGTTTTCTTCATTCTTCTCCCTTGCTTTTCTGGTTTTCAATCTTCCATTGCAGCAACCATGAGCCCTCTTGGTTGCTGTTGTCATTGTGAGTCAGTGCTGCCACTAACGCACTCCATCTCATTACTGCTCATCATTGGTAAGACCCCTCTCGACTTTTGATTTCTCATGTGATTCCCTTATTATCCCTTGGTTCTCTCCTCTGTCGATCTCTCACTCTCTCTCTCTCTCTCTCTCTCTCTTCATATGTATATATATCCTACAAGCTTGTGAGATCGCTTTTAAAGTCTCGCATCCTGTCGCACGAGGTCGGCAAGCAGCAACTTGCCGCCATCACACCACCTTTGGTCACCAGTAAACTCTCCCTCACCCTTTTTTCGTTGATCTCGTCCCCTTGGTTCTCTCTTTCTCTCGCCGATTGGGCTTTTCTCTGCCTCCGTTAGTGCATTCCACGTGATCAATTTTCCTCCCTCCCCTAACCATTTTTCTCTTGGATTCTCTCACCCTCTCCCGTACTTCCACATTCTAAAGACTCATTTTTTCTGTCCATTAATGGTGGCACTTGTAGGACCTCTCTTGTCTCCCTCTCGACTTCTCTGTCTTCCCCATAATGATGCTACTTAATGATTGAAGCTAAGCTGTCAGCCACCATGATAAGCAGCTCAAACCTTGGAAGCCTTGTGTTCTGTCAAGATTGCCTATGTGTAGCCTTTACCTCGCCGTTGGCACTCTTAGCATTTTACTAACAATTTCATGTTCATCTGAGTTGTAATGTGCGTACTCGTTTAGTTGCAAGAGACCGTGGATTGCCACGTAATGACCTAGATTGCTTATGGGCGCTGTAAATAATCTTTCGAACTCAACTTTAGGATTTAAAATAATATTTATCCGCTAATTCTTTTATTTGCAGCTTTGAATTGTTGGTAACTGATAATAATATTAATAATAAAATGTGAGTAGGTTGGTTGGGCCCGAGGCCGTTAAATAAAGGATGAGATCACCCCATAGTTTGGTTGGTTGTCAATTGGGTATTTGATATAATTGTGATATGGTTGCTTTTTGGTACCATTGCCATGCCAACCAATAATTATTTATCATGTATCTGTGCATCTTATGATGATGTTAGTGTTATAGTTTATACTTTGTTGTGTTATGCCAAGATGGTAAGATGGTAACGCTCTCGTGTCGATTCCGTGACTCCTCTGCTGGGGTGCCGGGGGGGTGTTAGGGCATACCTGATCATGGTATGCGCTGGGCGTGGAGCTAGACATCGCCCGTTACAAAGTCGCATGCACGATCATTACTCGTGGTGTGACAAAGGGAGCTAGAATGTATAGATGGTCCCAATGGGAGACCATGGTATACATTTAGTAAAATAATGTGGAATTGTGTGTAGGCCAAAAACTGGATTTTTGGTGTGTGCTGATAGTTGCGTTCCTTTCTGGGAAATGATGGATGACGTGTACGGTTAGATGTGTTCTTTTCTATGAAAGGACAGCTGGTGTATATGGATAGATGTATTCCTTTCTGGGAAAGGACAGATCGGTTTTACTTATTTATGTGTGGATTTGCGTTGTGGGTCAAAAACTGAATTTTTTATGTTTTTGAGTTAACGAGTCCTTTCCGGGGAAAAAGACGGAGTTATTCTTGCATGTAATATTGTGTATTTGTGGAATGTGTTGGTTGCATGAATGTATTTTAAACTCTTGGTTGTGTTTGGTTGTTTACTTACTAATATTCACATCTTATGTGGTATTTTCTATCCACCCGCAGTTCTGTTTTACGGAACCGTAGATTTGTTGTAAAGGTCAAGTTTGAGCGTTGGACCAGCTTTGCCCAAGAAGTGAAGTTTTGGAGTGTTGTAGTTGTGAGTTTAGAATTTGTCTTCAACTTATTGGTCACTTGGGTAATTGTAATAATTTTGTAAGGAATTTTTGATTGAGTTATAGTTTTCAATTTCTGGTACTAGAATGTATACCTTTTACTTCCCGTTGCGAATATTATTTGTACACCTTATGCTTGATACACATACCTTGAAGCACTTATCGATGGGGTGTAACCTGTGTGATCATCATCTGAGTGTCTATTCTTCCACCTGTTCATTCATGAGGGGTCAGGGGCACCACACAAAACTCGTTGCAATAAAAAAAATCCAAGGTGATGGATGAAGAAAAACTCCAAGAATTCATTAATGAAGTTGCCATTCTTTCTAAAATTAATTAAAGGAATGTGGTTAAACTACTCGGATGTTGTTTGGAGATAGAAGTTCCACTGCTAGTTAAGAATTTATTGCTAATGGAACTCTTTCCCAATATCTCAATGATCAAAATGAAGAGTCCCCGCTAACATGGGACATGCGTTTAGGAGTTGCATTAGAAGTTGCAGGAGCTCTCTTTTACTTTCATTCAATGGATTCATCACCTATTTATCATTGAGAGATTCAATCTGCAAACATACTCTTAGATGAAAAGCTTAAAGCAAAACTAGTAGTCTTTGGAATCTCAAGACCTGATCCTATTGATCAAACTCCTTTAAGCACTCTAGTGCAAGGAACTTTCATATACATAGATCCTGAATATTGCAGATCAGATCAATTTACGCAAAAAAGTGATATTTGTAGTGTTGGTGTTGTTCTTGCTGAACTTTTAACAAGAGAAAAAGCAATTTGTTCAACAAAGACATCAATAACATCCAAAGGTTTAGCCATATATTTTATTACTTCAATGAAAGAGAATAATTTATTTGGTATCCTTGATAATCGAATCTTGAAGGAAGCTAAGAAAGAAGAGATCACTGTGGTAGAAAACCTTGTAAAAAGGTACTTGTCCATGAAGAAAAAGAATGGACCAATGATGAAAGAAGTCGCAATGGAGTTGGAGCTAGTTCAAATATTGCGAAAAGACTTCATTCCTGTTCAAAATCATGAAGAGGTGGAAATTTTTAGAATTGATCAAATGTATCATGGCAAATCCGATGGTGTTAATCTCTAACTAAAAAAAAAAAGGTAGGTCGAATATTAAAGTAAGCTCATCTTAGGGTGAATAGGCCTGTGCGTTGTTTTCTTTATATCTACAAATTAATATTTTATTAATCTTTCTGAACGTGAATTAACAATTTAATGTCTTATATATTGATAGTATATGATAGCAAAATCTTCATTGTCGTGTTATGACGATTTATTTTTTGTAGTACTAAGGAATATGACTCAAACCAATTCTCAAGCTTAAAAATACATCTCCCTTTGATATATCTAAAGCTGCAGCTCTCTTACATTTGTCGATGGCTTGCTAATAACTTAATATCCCCTATGGTATCAAGATCAACATGACTAGCAAAATAACAAATCATTGCTACTTTCACAGCTCACATTATGTATATAGAATATATACATTATGTATGTAAGGATTAAAATCAGCAAGAACCATTAAACTAGATACCAAATGTCCTTTTAAACTGCTGCTAATAGTAGTGAACAATAGTTTACAATAGCAAATAGTAAAATTAAGTACAATAAATAGTCATAAAAAGTAAAAACAAGAACTTTTGAAGAAAGTTATTGTTGTCCAAAGAACAAGAACCCAATCAGAACAAATCTTCTATTTTTGCATAATTTTTTAGCAATCAAGGGGTCATTATCAGGGGTCTTTGGCAATTTTGATGGCTTGTACCAACATCAATAATTTCATCTTTGTGGGATCAATCACTAGAAAGCCTTGGGGTGATTTCGAGATCATGTCCAAATATGCTATCATAACTTTACTCATAAGGTTCTGTACTGTCAACAAAGGCTTCAAAGGATGCCTTAGGCTCATCATCAGAATTAGGGCTGTTCTCCGACCCAACCTGTCCCAACAAGCCACGTTTCCGACCCGACTTGCCATGACCCACTTCCGATTAATCGATTACCAGCTTACATCGATTACCTGATTCCCTATTCTTCTTCTTCTTTTTCTCAACAAACTCCATTTTCAGAATCCAAACAAAAATCTCAAATCAATTATGTCTGATTCCGACCCAAACTCAATTTTTCAACAAAAACCTCAAGAATCCAAACAAAATCCATATATTTTCAGAAAACAAAACCCATTTCAGCAACGATGGAAGCCTGGTCTACTTCCGCTGCTTCACATCCTGGTTGTTGTCACCTTCGTTCCCAAAACGGGGCACGAGGGGAGACAAATATGAATTGGGTCCTTGAACTTCTCGAGGTCACCAAGAATATCTCCGATTGCAAGGGCTGGAGATTTTGGGAGATTTCCTTGGATGCTAGCAATGAAAAGCATGGTCTGGTAGGATTTAAAGGTGGATGCTGGCGATTTGAGGTGGCAGCGAGGGTGGAGAGAGAGAGGTAGAGAAGAGAGAGAGTGAGAGAGAGATTGATAAATCGGGACTTTGAAAGTGAAATGCAAAAATAAAATGTTGTCGGTAATGGGTAATTCCGTTTCCAACATTTCGGATAATCGGGTCGAGTAATCGAGTTAGAACTTATCGGGTAAACGAGTCGGGTCGTGCGGACGGGCAATTTGTTCAGGCCTAATCAGAATTATCTTTGTCATCCTGGAAGGATTTTTTCAATAAATAAATCAAATGTTTTATCTTGAGTGTTTGGAGAACAGACTTCTTCTTAAACATAGAATATTTATTTAAGTTATCAAATGTAGTGGAGCAAGCAGCAGGTTTAGCAATTTATTTATTAGAGGTAGTGGTCTGAGTAATTGGGTATTTAGGCAAGGTAAATTTCTTTACAGTCGGGAAGTCCTCAATGCTTTCGAGATCTTGAGCAGTTTGAGTAAATCCCTTGCAACATAATCAATACCATGCTGTGTGTATGATATCTATCCCACTATTTGACAAACTAATGATGGACCAATATATCTCCATCCATTTCATAACTCCATTTTAAAATCCAAAGATTCTAGTATTTCTTGCAAAAATACGAAAAATAGGAGGATTTATAATTATGTCGATCCATTTTAAAAACAGGGGAAAACACTTGGTGCCCTTTGGAGATTATCAAGAAAGACTTCAAGAATAGAGCCAAATTCGTGTCACCATCTCAAGAACCAAAGAGGGAAATCATTCTTGAATTCTTGTCAAAATTAAAAAACTACGAGTGTCGTTTCTTGGGTTTGGAATAACATAAATTTGAAAAGTAGGCATCAATGTAATTAAAGTAACCATAAACAATATCAAAATGAGAGATTTTTTTTAAGTATAGGAATGAGCTCCCCATTGTTCTTCAGTAACAATATTCAAGATGTTGGCACTGTACATGCATGAAAGATTAGTTTGGTTTTATCAATCTTATCATATATGAGTTTAATAACAAAAGATTCTATTTGGAATAGGATAGCAATGAACACCCGGACCAATATGAAATTTACATTAATTTGTTTTGGATGAAAGACCCACTTAGAATTCATCGAAGGATTTTGAGAAATATGTTTCGGGACCAAAAGTTTATTGATGAATTATGGATCTTTATTGGACTTGATAATTAGGTTAAACTCAGTTATTATTTTATAGACTAAGTGGGAAGTATTGGTATTAGGCACGTTAAATTATGGATTGAGTTGGACTAATTTGAAATGTGAGTCAAGACCCAGAGGTTTTAATTGATAAGATATTCGACCCACGCATAATCTCAGTTTTCAATGCATGTACGTAACTTTTCTCCATCTCTAAGTTTATTGGAAAACACTGCATTTTGATTAGTTTGCACTTCAAAAATACACTTGGTGGCCATGCACGTTTCTATTTCCCACAGCCCCTACTTATATGACTTTGATCACTTCAGAGGCCTCTACATGCATGTCTTCAACATTTATCGACTATAACAGAAGCCTAAGCCCTACCATGCCTCCATTGCACTTTCCCACTCCACTGTGAACCACTGCCACGCGTCCATCACTTGAAATTGACCACCACCAAAAGAAATCACACAATCGAATTTTCCACGAGATCCCCCTCTCACGACATTGGCCCCCACGATCTGCCCAGCTCACGGAAGAATTGCAGCCACCATGTGTTCTATTTTGTAAAGGTTTTGTAAAACCACTGTGTATCATCCCGATGGTAAAGCTTTGTAATTATAATAGAGTTCTCATGAACATGTGTAATGGGCCCAATTCATGAGTATTTGGTTAACTAGAAAATGTGAGAAAAAATGTAAAGAAAATGGTCAATTCGAGGTTGGCTAGCCTCCAAAACTAGCCTCCAAAAGAGAGAGAGAGAGAAAGGAAAATAGGAAATCAATTGTATTAGTTTTCTGATTCCTCCCCATTACAATCCAGCACTCCTACTAATACTCACATTCCTAATCTAACTAATGGGCCAAGGCCAATCTTAACCCAATAGTACAATAAAAGCATAATCCTAATATCTAGATATGGCCCATGATCCGCCACTACTAACTCTTATTATCCCCCATCTAAGCCCGCTAAAGCTTGGGTCTCCCCTTATTGAAGTAATGGGTATATTACATACTTTTCCTATTCAAAGCACCTTGTCCACAAGGTGCGGATATGGACCTTAAAAAATTGTAGACATTCTTCTCCAATTTGGCCTGTTCCATGATTTTCTTTACAGGGGCCATGGTTAGTCCTTGATCACCATCTAACTCAAGTGGGCCTTGGACTCTTCCACATCTACAGCATCGAACCAAGCAAATATAGAAGAAATGTGCTCAATTTGGGGAATGTTCTGCATATAGTCTAACCATGTTTGGTGTTGATTTCCTATCTCATACTTCATAGCTTCCCAAGTTTCAATCATATCAAGAATTCAGCATATAATTTCATGGCACATTCATTATAAATGTCCCATAAATGTTCTTTTAGCCCTCCATCAATAAGAGAATCATGCCTACAGCAAAATCCTTTCAATGACTTATAACATTCCTCTATGTGGATAATGCAAACCAAGAAAATGGCAGAAGGAACAAAAGTTGAAAGTTCTTGCTCAAGAATAGGGTTTGCTTGTAATTCTGTATCTACAATTCCAATTTGCTTAAATTCATTATTAATCGAAACGAACCAAGCCCCAAGCTCTTGACAAGTTAGATTTCAAAATTGTCAAACACACAACAACAAACACCCGAATACCAAACCCACAACATTTCTAATCAGCATTTCACAAAAGCCTGCAGCACTAGGGGAAAGAACTCGTCCATGTGGAGCATGCAGAGCCAATCAAACCTTCCATACAATCCTTCCAAAATGTGTGGAAAATCTCCCATGGAGACACATCCCAACCGAAAATCATAACCAATGTCACAGGAAGTTTTATAGAAAAACATAACCATGTGGAGCTTACCTGCTGCTAAAATTGCAAGAAGAAGAAAAAGATGCATCAACGAACGAAGACAAAGTGGTTGACGGTTAGAAGGAAGAAGATCGAAGTTGTTATGAGAATTCCTTTCAAATCTCTGATCTTCCTTGCGAGAAAAATAATCTCTCTCATATCCAAACAATCCAGTGTCTTGATTGTGAGATTGTAAAAGGTGGCTTCGTCATCTCGAGGCCTGATTTTGAAAGTAATGTTGGTATCAGTCTGAACCAAAGAAACTTCCCCTTTTCCATATTTGCTTGCTCAAGTAACCATAGAAAACCAAGGTCGCAACATCCTTGACTCACCTTTTCTACAAATTATCACAAGCCGAGCCCTATTTGGACAATCAAGTCTTGAAACAAACCCATATTTTCCAAAAATTGGTCCACGGTGAGACGAGTTTTCAAGAGATCGACTTTACATCTTACTTGTCATTCTTCCCTTGCAATCGACGCTGCCATCGGGAACCATGGAGTGCCTTAGAAGGTCCACAATAGAGGAGCCACTATCCCTAACCCTAATTGTTCCTGGCTGTAACAACAGCGGAAATAGCTATTCGATGGAAGTTTGACCCTAGTGGAATCGTTACTCAGGTAGAAACAACAAGCTTTCCGAAAATCGGTTCATAGCAAGAGCTTCTTGGCAACATAGAGTCGAGTTCGAGCATGGGTAGCTTCACGTCTAACCTTGCGACTGATTTGAACCTAGACTTGAAAAGGAAGTTTCGATTGCACAAGTTAGGCAGTGGCACAGGACTGAGCATGTACAAGGTATGGAAGATATCAATCCTTCTCTTTTTCTGTAAAACTTCCCGTGACATTGGTTATGTTTTTCGGTTGGGATGTGTCTCCATGGGAGATTTCCACAAATTTTGGAAGGATTGTATGAAAGGTTTGATTGGGTCTTCATGCTCCATATGGTTGAGTTCTTTCCCCTAGTGCCGTAGCAACAATGTTTTATTTAAGAAATCACTTTAAATTTAGATATATATAGTACTATAGATAAAATTTCTTCCTATATAGTACTATAATTAAGTTGTGCATTATTCTAAGTTTTAATTAGGCCATCTGAAGGCCCATATACTCTTATTAGGCCATAAATTATGAAGGAGCAAGATTTGTGTGGCGCCCAGGACTTCTCCTTGGGATTTAGAGGGATTCGCGACCCTGGGATGAAGATCACTTGGGTCAATCACCCTATCGTTTAGTGCTCTAATAGAGTATGTGCAGCATGCATAAAGTGTACAATTAAAATATTCGCTGCAAAAAAATAAAAAGGGCATTCATTCTAGTACTAGAATTTAAGTTTACAACCCAAATTGAATAATTCTACAAGAGGAAATTATACAGTCATCCAAAAGAAAAGCAGTAAAAGACAGATAATAACATCCAGAATCATAATCCCACTCTCCGTCATCACAACAATCTACTCCTTCGGCAGAGTTTGTCCCTTGGGCTCATCTTTATCCTCTACATCAAAACCTTAAATTCCATAAAATAGAACCGTAGGTAGACTAGATACACCACATGAGACGTGAATCTCAGTAAGCAACAATCAATCACACAAAAATAAATAAACACAAAGCAACAAAATATACATGTGTTTTTTACCAAGCGATTATACACACATGCAAAATCGTCCTTTCCCATAAAGGAATACAACACAGTACACGAAATTGTCCTTTCCCCAGAGAGGAAGACATCCAACTATATACGCCAGCCATCATTCCCTAGAAAGGAACACATCTAGTTCTATACGTCATCTGCCCTTTCTCAGAAAGGATTAAATCTAATAGTACTCACCAAAAACCTAGTTTTTGACCTACAATCCAATTCCATATTATTAATAAGTGTATACCATGGTCTCCCCTAGGGGCTATCCATACATCCTAGCTCTCTTTGCCACATTACAGGTAACAATCGTGTGTGTGACTTCGTAACAGGTGATGTCCAGCTCTGCGCCCAGCACATACCATAACCAGGCATTACCTAACCCCCACCAGCAGAGGAGCCACGGAGTCGGCACGATAGCGTTACCATATCGTCCAACCCCGTTGTCGCCAAGCAATAACTCAGAGGATGTCACGTCATACACACATACCCACGAGTTACAACCAAACCAAAGATCACCCAAAAATACATTTCACCATAACACAGCACCGTTGAAAGAATCACAACCAATAAAAATTAACATATGCATGATAAGCAGGTCTTGGATGGAATGACAATTGTAGACAACTAGCAAATCTTTCCAACACATCAATTATAAATTCAACAATCAAATTCTAAAAATTCAATCAAAGCCAAATCAACTATGGGGTCATCCATACCTTCATTTAACGACCTCAGGCCCAACCAATCTACTCCCAAATCTTATTATTATTATTAACATTTAACCAACACTTCAAGCTGCAAATAAGAAATAGCACATAATTAATTAATCAAACAAAATTACAAACCAATTTTGACTGTTACTTACTACACATTTGGTAAAAACTCTAAAAGATCGGGAAAATGCAGATATGCACACCCGTGCATCAACTAGCGAGCACGTCGCTAAATCGCGCCCATTGCACCAACGTAATTAAAACAACATTAATAATAATTAATAAATATTATTAACAAAATAATTAAAACAACTAAATGAAAATATAATAAAATAAAAACTTATTTAACTAAACCAAGAACTTGGATTAAGCGGCTCACCAAGGGTATCGCAGAGCAGTGAAGACAGCGACCGAAGAGTGAGAAAACAACAACTAAAAGGGACTACCAAAACTCAGATTTGAAGGGATTTACAGAAGAGAAACTCACATCTAAGTTCTGTGGGGGAAGAGAGCTCGGTTTAGGGTGATTTTTTGAAAGGTAAAATGTGGCCTATTTATAACCCGAAAATGGGACACTTGGATCTCGAAATGGTGCGAAAATGGCCACCGCATGGCACTTTAACTTGGCTATGACAAGGATGCGCTGTTGTGACTAGAGATTCGATTTTGGCAGGCCAAAACAATGGAGAAAACCATAGATTTAGCACCTGGTTTCGAAGGAAAAGAATGGGTTTTCTAGGCACATGGATCTCGAAATGGTGCGAAAATGGCCACCACGTGGCACTTTAACTTGGCTATAACAAGGATGCGCTGTTGTGACTAGAGATTCGATTTTGGTAGGCCAAAATAGGGGAGAAAACCATAGATTTAGCACTCGGTTTCGAAGGAAAAGAATGGGTTTTCTAGGCACGTGAAGCATGAATCGAAGATGAAATCCGATGGAAACTATTCAGCAAGGTCCTAGGCATTTGAATGAATGATGCGTGATTGAAAGGAATGGAAGAAAGCTACAAAGAATCTGGCTTAGGGTTCATAGGTTAACAGGAGAAGAACGGGGAAATAAGAAGAAGAAGAAGAGGAAGAGGAAGAAGAAGAAGGAGAAGAAGAAGAGACACCGACTGCTTCACATGATGAGACTAAGTGTTTTCATTTAACCCTTTGAGCAAAACGGTGCCCTTTTTGGGTTGTCCAAGGGCTAGGTTTTAAATGGGCTTGGGCTGGCCACAACTTTGACCAAAACAAAGACTAGAAAAAGGTATGAAGGTCCAAGAACAACCCCTACAAATCTAGCCCATCGAAAAATAACTATAGGAATTAAAATTCAACAAAAAAAATTAAAGCCAATACAATAGAATAAATGTACATTAATACCAAACATTAAAATAATTCTCATATAAGTGATCAAGCTCATACAATAAAATAAATACACCAAAAAAAAATAGTAACATAAAATGAATTAACTCAAAGTTTAAACAGAGGACTAACTACATTGTAATACTAGCAAGATAATAGTCTCAATATAGTTTCAAAAAGAATAACATAAAAAATATAAGGGCGATAAAAAAATACGAGACCTCACATCCTGTCCCTTAAAAGAATTTTGTCCTCAAAATTAGCCCATGCAATCCTAAGAAAGAAAACAACTGCCAGCATTCAAGCAGGTAAGGATACCTCTCTCTCATATCTATCTCTCTCTCCCAAGAGAAATCTTGAGCTAATGGATGTGATAACCTGGATTTTTAAGTGTTCTATTAATGTTCATACTTGAAATTATTATGTTTCTTTAGGATTATTTTAGGGTACCTTTGAAAAGTCAAGAGTAAAATTTGAAATAGGGAATTGAAGGAGAAATCAAGTGAAAACACATGGTGGAATCGGATTGGTCTATTTGGAGCAGTTTCAACATCCTTTGGTAAATTAGTAATAAATATTTCGTCTTATCTCTGAATAAGGTGATTCTAGTTCCCATAGAACTC
This sequence comes from Platycarya strobilacea, assembly GCA_036898215.1. Lineage (NCBI taxonomy): Eukaryota > Viridiplantae > Streptophyta > Magnoliopsida > Fagales > Juglandaceae > Platycarya > Platycarya strobilacea. Next base: position 18,404,541 of record CM072546.1, on the reverse strand, counting down.
TAAGAGATAGTTCTATAACTCTTATGTTTTGAGTTTTTGGAGATATGGACTCAAGAAAATACAGCATTTAGATTGAAGTGGCAGAACTGAATTTGAATATATAGGCATTGACTTTGAAGTTGATTAAGCACTTTGATTAAGGTTAAGTATTTGGATTATTTTATTAGTTATCCTAAGATCTTGATAAGTATGTAGATGTATGGCAAATGAGGAAATTTTATCTAGGAAATTTCGTATGAAATAAGAAAGAATATCTATCAAACACTTGGTATGTCCGGATTGGTATTCTCGGACTAATCTGTCGACTTTCAGAAGAATAATTATAACTTTGTCATATGAGCTTAGAAATATTCAACGGGGACCTATTCCTATCAATGATACGAAATATTCGACGGAGACCTAAGCTTGTCAATGCTACGAAATAAGTAATATTCGATGGGGACGCCTGTCGATGATACGAAATAAGTAAGAGTCACAATATTACGAAAGAAAATAAGAGTTTAAGTATCATAGAGTGGGTTCATGGAAAACATAAGTCTAAGTCATGCATGAGTCACATAAAACATGTCATAAATGCATATTCTGACTATCTAGCTTATATGTGATTATTTAATAATGTCTATACTTTTATTAAAATACGTGTATACTTACTGAAATTTCTAAAAAATCTCACTCTTGTATATTTCCCTTTTTGGAAATATAAAATTATATTGCAGGATTGATGACTAAGAAAAGGAAAGGCTCGGTGACTTAAAAAATTCAGAGGAGCCGAGATGGTAATGAAGCTAGTCTAGGTTTTAAAAATAAGTTATATATATAACCGATAAAACTAACTGGATTATGCATGTCCGGTACAATGCTATTATAAGAATGAATGATGTGGATATTGTGGTTTTATTTTACCATGTGAGCATTAAAAAAAATTTATTTAGAATTTTTCCACTGTGATTTGCATTAAATTTTGATAACTACGAGGGTGAGTAGCTTAACATTACTTACCCTGACACTTCAATTTACGTTGAATTATGAATGTATATTGGGGGCGTCAAAATGGATCTCCCTTTGCCAACTCAGATTGTGAATTGGAAAGAATAGTAGTTGAGATCCAACTTGGATCTCCCTAGAGTTGAATGCTCTCTGGGTCGACGAAGTGCAGTTTCTGTTGACCAAAATTCTTCTTCAGCGAGGACATGTGGAAGATATCGTGAATGTCCTCCAAGTAATCTGGTAAGGTGATCCGATAAGCGACAGGTCCGATCTTCTCTAAAATCTGGTAAGGACCAACATACCTCTGACTAAACTTCTCCTTCTTTCCAAAATGCTTGATGCCCTTCATAAGAGAAACCTTGAGGTAGACCCTATCACCTTCTTCAAAGGATAGATCTCTTCTCCTTGTGTCTGCATAGCTCTTCTAGATACTCTGTGCTACTATCATCTTGTCTCTTTTGATTTGAACCTGATTTCTCATCTCTTGCACGACTTTGGGTTTGATTAACCTTCTCTCGCCAACCTCGTCCCAAAAAAAAGGAGATCTTCATTTTCTTCCATACAAGGCTTCATACAGGGCCATCTGGATGGAGGCATGAAAATTTTTGTTATAAGCAAACTCTATCAGCGGTAAATGATTTTCCTAGCTACCCTTAAACTCCAACACACAAGCTCACAGCATATCCTCAAGAGTCTGAATGGTGTGCCCTAATTGGTCGTTTGTCTGAGAATGATAAACACTACTAAAATTCAAGCTGGTGCCCAAAACTAACTGCAAACTCTTCCAAAAATGGGATGTGAACCGCGGGTCTCGATCTGACACTATGCTCTTAGGAATTTTGTGAAAACGCACAATCTTTGTAACATATAGTTGAGTCAACTTTCCCAAGGTGTCGGTGTTTGTAACAAGTAGAAAATGGACACTCTTAGTCAAGCGATCAATAACCACCCACACTAACTTCTTCCCGCTAGGGGTCCTCAATAAATCCACAACAAAATCCATCGCAATATCATCCCACTTCCACTCAGGAATCAAAAGGGGTTGAAGCCTACCTGTAGGTCTTCGATACTCGACTCTAACTTGATGACAAGTGGTACACTTTGCAACAAATAAGGCAAGATCCTTCTTCATCCCTTCCCACCAATAGCCCTTTTTTAAGTCTCGATACATCTTCGTGCTTTCGGGATGAACTGAATAAGGGGCGGCATAAGCTTCAGCTAATTCGCTCCTTAAGTTCTTAGTCTTGAGGAATCACTTGATGGTTCTGAAAATGGAGAATACCATCTTTATCCAAGCTGAAATGTGCAGGTCCTCTAGTTTTCCTGACTCTTCTCCAGATATCGAGAAGCTTAGGATCATTTCTCTAAAGAATCTTTAAGTCTTCGAAATCATCAACATGGACATTAAGAGTTGTAACTAATATTTCCTCGTCTTGCTGCGAACTCTCTACCAGTAATTTCTTCATAATGTAAAGAAAAGAGTCTAATTCTGACAACTTAGTCTCATCTAACAATTGAGACTTTCAACTTAAAGCATCTGCAACTTGGTTTACTTTACCAGTATGGTACTTGACCTCGCACTGATAATCACTAATTACCTCTAACCATCTTCTCTGTCTGATACTGAGGTTCTTTTGCGAAAACAGATGCTTTAAACTCTTGTGATCAGTGTAACCTTCACAAATTTCACCATACAAATAGTATCACCAAATCTCAAGAGCAAAGACCATAGTTGCTAATTTTAAGTCATGCGTAGGATAATTCTTCTCATGATCCTTCAACTGTCGGGACGCTAAGCAACAACTCGCCTCTCTTGAATAAGGACGCATCCCAACCCCAACTTGGATGCATTACTAAATATCATATATGGTTTGTGCTATTCGGGAGGTGCCAAAACAGGTGCTGAAGTCAACCTTTTCTTTAATTCCTGAAAGCTCCTCTCACACTTATTAGACCAAACGAACTCGACGCCCTTTCTTGTCAAGGCAATAAGGGGTGTAGACAAGCGAGAAAACCTTTTCACAAACCTTCGGTAGTAACTATCTAGACCTAAGAAACTCCAAATTTCATGCACTGAGTAAGGAAATGGTCATGCTAAAACAGCTTCTACCTTGCTAGGGTCTACTGCTACCCCTTCCTGGGAGATAATATGACCAAAAAACTTAATCTCTTTCAACCAAACCTCGCACTTACTAAGCTTCGCATACAACTGAGGCTCCCTCAACTTACCCAAAACTAAACAAAGATGACATGCGTGCTCTTCCAAGCTTCGAGACTAGACCAAAATGTCGTCGATGAAGACTACTACAAAAGAACCCAAATAGAATCAAAACACTCTATTTATCATGTTGATAAAAGCTGCCGGAGCATTAGCCACACCAATAGGCATCACCCTAAACTCATAATGTCCATACCTCGACCTAAAAGCCGTCTTAGGCACGTCTTCATCTATTATTCCCAACTGATAATACTCAGACTTTAAATCAAACTTTGAAATTGTGGCAGCACTCTGAAGCTGGTCAAACAGGTCAGCAATCTGAGATAGAGGGTACTTATTATTATTGGTCACTTTGTTAAGCTCTTGATAATCAATACACATCCTAAGGATTCCATCTTTTTTTTTTTTTATGAACAACACAGGCGGTCCCTAAGGAGATGAACTAGGTTAGATAAACCCCTTATCTACCAATTCTTGTAATCGAGTCTTCAACTCTTTCAACTCAGCCGATGCCATTCGGTAAGTAGCCTTGTGCACCAGAGCTGCTCCAGGTTTTAAGTCAATAGTAAATTCCACATCACGAACAGGTGGTAAACCGGGCAAATCATTTGCAAACACTTCAGGAAATTCTTCCACTAATGGGATACCAATGATTGACGCCTTCGTAGATGAGGAAGTCACCACTTGAATCAAAAGGGCGTTTGCCCTACAAGCTATGTCCCTTTTCACCTGGATAGTGGACATGATTGTGGGCCTCTTTGTGACACCCACAAATTTCCTTTAAAATAAACACAGGAATTGAGGCGTCGGAATGCTGACAACACTGGTCACGTATCCCCAACGTCAAGTGCTAACTGTGTGAACACGTGACATGCATAGATAAAAGCAGCAGATATTTTAAGTCATTATCTAAGTCCTAGAATTTTTAGAATTATTTTACAAACTAATTTAACACACATTCTCCAACAGGAGATTTAATACAGTCATCCGAAATACAAATTATACAAATACATATTTATAAAAAGGAGAAAACAATTTCCCAAAATAACAATTTATAATAAGAATACTTCAACAGCGGAGTCACCTCCTCAGGCTCAGCCTCCACAAAACTCTGCATCTAAAAATTTATGACGCCAAAAATGGCATCGCAGGTAAGTACAATCCAAACAAACCACAATATATAAAATATACTCATGCAATAACATAACACAAGAATGCGACACCATATGCATGAGTCTTAAAATCATCATCTTCAAAATAAATAAATAAATAAACCACATATTTTAAAATCCCAAAATAAACCTCTAATAAAATCATCTATCATTTTTTCAGAAAATGATGACCGTAAATCCATTAAAACCACAACCATTTTCCCAAAAAATGATCCACGTAAAACTAATAATTAAAACCTGTCACTTTCCCAAAAAATGGACAAAACATCTATTTTATTAACCGTATGCACCATGATATCCCCTAGGGACTATCCGCATACCTGACTTTATCATTACACCAAAGGTAACAACCACGTATGTGACTTCGGATCGAGCGATACCTAACTAACCGCGCCCAGCATGTACCATGACCAGGCATTCCCTAACCCCCACCAGCAGAGGAGCTACGAAGTCTGCACGAGAGCGTTACCATCCCGTCCGATCTCGTCGTCGCCCAGTGACGACCCAATGGACGTCACTCAATATATTCTGCTCCTGAGTGACCAAAGAAACTCTACTGAGATAATGCCCCATCTCGGCTTGGGGTTGTGATAAACATACACCCGAAAATCATAAACATATTGTTGCCCAGATGACTAACACAAGAGGGGGGGTGAATTGGGTTATATTAAAAAATTAATACTTATAAACTAAATATACAATATAAAATATAACCAAAATATAAAGCAGTAGGAAATATAAAGAGTAGGGTAAGAGAAAGCAAACTCAGTATTTTTACGAGGTTCAGCCCCACTGCCTACGTCCTCGCCTCAAGCTACCCCTTGAGGATTCCCAAATCCACTATTCAATCTCCTTTAGGTGGAGATAGAAACCTATTACACCTTTGAGCAGCACCGCTCCAAAGATTCCGTGTAGAACACCCTCTACACTTCCAATCACCTCACACTTGGTGATTCAACTATTCCCTGTGTAGAACACCTTCTACACACACAAGGGTTATACACACCCTCTTACTTCCAATCACCTCACACTTGGTGATTTAACTATTCCCCGTGTAGAACACCTTCTACACACACAAGGGTTATACACACCCTCTTACTGATACAAGAATTGATAGTGGGTAGGCTATCAGAAAACACTCCTCAATGAGTGAAATAAGAACAATACAGCACAAACTATATCTCTCTCAACAAGAACAAGAATTAAGGCTCAAAACTTTAGAAAAGAGAGAATGAGAGCTTTGAAAGAATGATGCAAAATTTAGCAATAGATGTGTAAGCTCTTGTTGTAAATTTTACAAAACTCAAGTGAGCTATTTATAGGTAAATGAGTCTTCAATTTCAAATTTGAAAAGATTCCCATGTCAAATAAGAGCACTATTCACTTTTCAAAAAATTCAAATAAAAACATTTCCTTTTTGCATTTGTCAAAGACAACTCCATTCATTTTTCAAAGAAATCAAACCTAATCTTTTACTTTTCATACAAGACAAAATGAGCATGATTTATTTTTCAAACCAAATCATCTTCTTTTTGCATATGTCAAAAAAACACACAACCACCCTTTAAGATCTTCAAACAAATCATCTATCTTTTATATTTGTCAAAAAAACACACAACCACCGTTTAAGATTCTCAAACAAAATCATCTACCTTTTGCATTAGTCAAAAAAACACACCACCTCCCTTCAAGACTTTCAAACAAAATATGCACATGTCAAATATGATAATCAATCATCTTATAAAATCAAATTTTTATAAAAAAATATAATTTTCGAAATTATTTTGTTTGATGGTGTTATGCACATGTAAAAAACATAATTTTCAAAACTAAGACATTTAAAAATGTCTTGCATATGTGGAAAAAGTAATTTGATGTTTTATGAGAAAAAAGAGTAATTTGGAGCCTTAATCCAATTTCTAATTTTATCAAGAGATGTACAAAAATAATCTATGAGCTTCATTTGTAGACTTGATATCTTTCTTGCTCATGCTTGATTTCTTGATGTGTTTAGCTCCCTTCATGCATAGACAACTTGAGCTTGAGTTTTCAATATTATTTGTTATCATCAAAATTTATACGTAAATACGAGACTTGAAACCTTGGGTTCAACAATCTCCCCCTTTTTGATGATGACAAATACTTAGTAGAAATCTGCGACCTGCAGTAATACTTAAGCTCCCCCTGAAAATATGCGTTAGTATTTCAAGAAAAATATAAACATGATTTTAGCATATATAACAGGGTAGTATAATACTAGTATAAGACTTCTCCCCCTTTTGGCATCATTAAAAAGGAACCGTAATTGGTTTCAATAAATTTTTTTTTTTTCGTAATAAGCAATAATCAAATAAAACGGTACGTTAGAGAGTAGAAGTTGGAACCACCCGTGCCCGACAAAACCTGCAAAGGTTGAAGCCGAATTTTATCATTTCGGTGCGGAAGAAGATTTAAATCCGCTTGATGTTATTGACGAATTAGATATTCCAGAGATTTGAAGTTGAATAATTAAAATTATCCGTGTCCGACAAAGACAGCAAAAGCTGCAAGCCTAGCTCTGGCAATGCGGTGCAGAGCCATGCATGTCCGACAAAACCTGCAAATGTTGGAAGTCTAACTCTGACAGTTCGGTGCGGAGCCACGCGTATCTGACAAAACCTGTAAAGGTTGGAGGCTTAGCTCTAGCAGTCGGTGCGAAAGCAGATTCAAATCCGCGTGATATTGTTGAAAAATTAAATATTATCGAGATTTGAAAGTTGTCGTTTAAAAGACCGTTTTCACCTGTTGGATACTCAAATAAATTTCACTCCACTCATTGATTTGGTTTCTATTTATTCAAAACGATAGAATGGCGGAGAAAATTTCATCTAATAATCTTCCGGATTTGAATCAGGAACCGTCTCAACCAGTCATTTTATCTCATGAGGTTGTCAATACCATGATAGAAGCAGAGATGCATTTTTCAAATAGAACTGATTCTGAGGTTGTTGCAGTATCAAGAACTCTCAGTGCTCAATATGCTGCCTCTGTTACGACCATGTCTCGGAGATTACTAGCGAGGGCAAATGAGGTTGATCGACTTAACAATCAAATATCTGTTCTGCATCAAAAGCTTGCAAATAAAGGCAGAAAGAATAAGAGGTTAAAGCAAGAAAATAAAGATTTGACGGAATTGGCTTGTATTCTGAAACTTCAAATAGAGGAATCAGAACGAGTAAGAGTTCAAGCACAGAGTCAACATCAGCAGATAATGGCAGCGTTTCACGAGAGAAACAGGAACAATTATAATTAATCTCGCTAGCTTAGTTCGGTAACTTTTGACAATATGCATCCGGCATATCTTGTAAGTTTGACTAAGTAAGATTTGAAGAGATGTTAGTTTGTCTTTTACTTATTTCCATCTTTATAAAAGCAATCCTTAGCTTTATCTAATCCGCATCAAATCTTTTTCTCATTGTTGTAGTTCATCTTCATTCTCACTTTACAAATTTTCAATGGCTCGTAGATTTCCCTTCAGTGATTCTCTTCATCAAGATTTGAGGTATCCTTCACCTCAGTCTCAATCTATTTCTGCATCTGTCGTGGGTGCCATGAAGCAACAAGAGACTGATTTAGCTAATAAATCAGATCATGACGCCATTTACGAGCTTGTGGGTCTCGGGACTCGATACTCATCTTCCATAGTTTCTTTTTCCGCTCGGTTGCAGTCCAAAACCCGCGAGATAGAGAAGCTTAATGAGAAGATCGATATTCTTCAACGACTTGTTCAAGAGTCTAACAAAAAAATAGTAGACTTAAAACAACATAATAAGGATTTAAAATCCTTACTTGCCTCTGCATTTCGATTGCCTAATCCTTTAGATAAGGATAGCATGATGATTTATGAGGAGCAAATGCATTTGAATGATGAGGCTAAACGTCTCAAGTTTCTGTAGGTCATTTGAGTTAATGGAATAAAAGTATCTAGCAGATATTGATGGCATGCATAATTCCTATTTCTCTTCTAATCATGCGTAGTCTATCTTCTGGTAGGGGTTTTGTAAAAATGTCTGCCAAATGATCATGTGTACTAGTGAATTCTAATGCAATATTGCCCTTCTGCACTTTGGTCCGAGATTGTTGTATTGGATTCTTTGAAAGATTTATAGCACTTGTATTATCACATTTGATTAGAATGTGATTGTACATACGTTTAAAATCCTCAAGTTGTTGCTTCATGTAAAGGACTTGGGCACAACAACTACCCGCAGCAACATATTCTGCCTCAGCAGTAGATAGTGCAACAGAATTTTGTTTTTTACTAAACCAGGAAACTAGTGCATGACCTAAGAAATGACATGTTCTACTAAAACTTTTTCAATCATCTTTGCAACTAGTATAATCGGTACCTGAATAACTAATAAGATCGAAAGAAGTGTGTTTAGGATACCATAACTCTAAGTCAATGGTACTGGCAAAATATCTAAAAATCCGCTTGACTACAATCAAATGAAATTGTTTTGGAAATGATTGAAAACGTGCACATAAACATACACTGAACATAATATCAGGTCTACTAGTTATCAAATATAATAAACTACTAATCATACCTCGATATACATTTGAATTAACTGGCTTACCGCTTTCATCTTTATCAAATTTAGTGGTCGGATTCATTGATGATCCAATTACCTTCGCACGTTCCATCTCAAATTTTGAGTAACTCTTTGATATATTTTGACTAATTAATAAATGTTCCACTTTTGCCCGCTTGATTTGCAATCCGAGAAAGAAATTAAGTTCTCCCATCATGCTCATTTCAAATTCTTCCTGCATATTCTTAACACAATCTTGACACATATTCATTAGTAGCACCGAATATTATATCATCAACATAAATTTGAATCAAAAGAATATCATCATTTTCGTATATAATGAAAAGAGTTGTATCAATTTTTCCTCTTAAAAAGTCTTTTTCAATCAAAAAACTACTGAATCTCTCGTACCGCGCTCTAGGAGTTTGTTTGAGTCCAAATAGTACTTTTGTGAGTTTGAAAACATGATTTAGAGAAATATGATTTTCAAAACCTGGAGGTTGCTCAGCATATACTTCTTCATTTATAAAACCGTTTAAGAAAGCACTTTTAACATCCATTTGAAAAAGTTTGAAATCTTTATAACAAGCATATGTAAGTAGCATTCGAATAGCTTCTAATCTTGCGATTGGTGCATATGTCTCATCATAATTGATTCATTCTTCTTGATTGAAACCTTGGACCACTAGTCGAGCCTTATTTCTAGTAATGACTCCGGACTCATGTTTCTTATTTCTAAAAACCCATTTTGTTCCAATAATAGTATGATTTTTGGGTTTAGGAACAAGTGTTCAAACATCATTTTTTTCAAATTGGTTAAGCTCTTCTTACATAGCTAGAATCTAAGATTCATCAAGAAGTGCTTCATCAATATTTTTAGGTTCAATCTGAGATAGAAAAGCAGTATGATTGCAAATATTTCTAAGAGATGATCGAGTACTTACATCTCGTGAAGGTTCTCCTAGAATTTATTCCGCTGGATGATCTTTCACATGTTTCCACTATTTGGTTGCATCTTGTACTAAGTCTTGATGATCTTTCCTTCTATTTCCATGATCTTCCCTTTTGAATTGTCTCCAAATATCACATATCCTTTTTCTTTAGAAGTGAAGTCAATGAATTTAGTTTTGTCTTCTGTCACGTATCTTGAGCATCCGTTATCTAAAAATCATTTATTTTTACCTGTAGAATACTTCATGCATACCTACAAAAGCAATTAAAAACAATTCCTGGTACCCAAGTTCTTTGGGTCCTTTATTTATTAGTATTAGAAGAAATAAGATTTTTAGGTACCCATATGGCCCTAATAGTCATTGTATGTTTTCTTCTAATAGGACAAGCAAAATAATTATGACCATTTCTATTACAAAAATTGCAAATAGCATGTGACATATATGAAGAACTTGAGTGATTATAATAGTATCTTTTTTTAACAAAATTATTTTTATGAAAAGAATTTTGAATATTGGACTTTGATGTAGAAGGATTATCAAAGAAGTTTTTATAAGGTTTGTATTTTTGTTTTGGCATATATCCTAAGCCTGCCTTATCAAAAACACATCTTTGACTACCAAGAAGTTTTTCAAAATTTCTTTTTCCATTCGTAAAGTTTTCAATAATATTTTCTAAATCAGTTTTCTTTTTCTTCAACTCAAAATTTTCATCTTTCAAAACAATATTTTCTTTTCTTAAAATATCAATTTCGTTTGTTAAAGAAGAATTTTTCTTTTTCAAAACAGTATACTTGATACCCAATTTTTCAAATTCCTCATATACTTCTTCTAAAACATTTTGCAATTCTTCATATGAAAGATCTTCAATATTATCAAAATTTGTTACCTCAATGTCATCTTTAGCCATAAGACAAAGATTTCCTGATTCTCCATTGCTTGCTTCACTATCTGAGCTACTTGAATCATCATTCCACGTAGCTTTCATTGCTTTTTTGCCTTTGTTTCGATCTTTCTTTAGCAGAGGACAATCTGGCTTGATATGACCGGGTTTATTGCATTTATAACAAATTAAAGTGTCATTTTTACCTGAATCTTTCTTGGAAAACTTATTGAAGGATTTCCTTGGAGGAGTTTTATTTTTCTTTAAGAACCTCTGAATTCTTCTTGTTATCATCGCAACTTCTTCATCTTTGTCGTCATTTTCCTCATCTTCATCACTTTCACTTTCATGTGGAACAGCTTTAAGTGCCAAGCTCTTCTTTGACTTTCCTTCTTCTTCTCCTCTTTTCAATGTGTACTCATGGGTGATAAGTGACCCGATGAGTTCATTCACTTCGAGCTTCTTGAGGTCTCTAGCTTCAAGAATCGCTGTCACTTTTGATTCCCAACGTTTTGGTAGAAAGTTGAGAATTTTTCTTACTATCTCCACTTTGGAATAAACTTTGCCAAGAGCTGTCAAGCTATTTATGATGTTAGTAAAACGAGTGTACATACTAGAAATAGATTCATCATCATTCATCTTAAACATTTCATATTCATGAGTAAGAATATAAATTTTTGATTCCTTGACTTGAGAAGTTCCTTCATAAGTAACTTCTAAGTTATCCCAAATTTCCTTTGCTGTAGCACAAGTCATTACTCTATTAAATTCATTACCATTGAGAGCATTATATAATAAATTCATAGCAGTTAAATTCAAAGTATAAAGTCTATCGTCTTCACGATTAAACTCTTCTTCTTCCTTTTTGACCTTTACTCCATCAACTACTTTTGTTGGAATATAAGGTCCATTTACAATACATTTCCAGATTTCTCGACCTTGAGCCTGAAGGAATATTCTCATTCTAACTTTCCAGAATGAGTAATTGTCTCCACAAAAGAGTGGAGGCCGACTGCTAGATTGACCTTCACTAAATGAAGCTGCAATATTAGCCATAAGATCTTAACTCAAAAGATAGTTAATCTTATAATAGAGCTCTAGCTCTGATACCACTTGTTGCCCAGATGACTAACACAAGAGGGGGGGTGAATTGGGTTATATTAAAAAATTAATACTTATAAACTAAATATACAATATAAAATATAACCAAAATATAAAGCAGTAGGAAATATAAAGAGTAGGGTAAGAGAAAGCAAACTCAGTATTTTTACGAGGTTCAGCCCCACTGCCTACGTCCTCGCCTCAAGCTACCCCTTGAGGATTCCCAAATCCACTATTCAATCTCCTTTAGGTGGAGATAGAAACCTATTACACCTTTGAGCAGCACCGCTCCAAAGATTCCGTGTAGAACACCCTCTACACTTCCAATCACCTCACACTTGGTGATTCAACTATTCCCTGTGTAGAACACCTTCTACACACACAAGGGTTATACACACCCTCTTACTTCCAATCACCTCACACTTGGTGATTTAACTATTCCCCGTGTAGAACACCTTCTACACACACAAGGGTTATACACACCCTCTTACTGATACAAGAATTGATAGTGGGTAGGCTATCAGAAAACACTCCTCAATGAGTGAAATAAGAACAATACAGCACAAACTATATCTCTCTCAACAAGAACAAGAATTAAGGCTCAAAACTTTAGAAAAGAGAGAATGAGAGCTTTGAAAGAATGATGCAAAATTTAGCAATAGATGTGTAAGCTCTTGTTGTAAATTTTACAAAACTCAAGTGAGCTATTTATAGGTAAATGAGTCTTCAATTTCAAATTTGAAAAGATTCCCATGTCAAATAAGAGCACTATTCACTTTTCAAAAAATTCAAATAAAAACATTTCCTTTTTGCATTTGTCAAAGACAACTCCATTCATTTTTCAAAGAAATCAAACCTAATCTTTTACTTTTCATACAAGACAAAATGAGCATGATTTATTTTTCAAACCAAATCATCTTCTTTTTGCATATGTCAAAAAAACACACAACCACCCTTTAAGATCTTCAAACAAATCATCTATCTTTTATATTTGTCAAAAAAACACACAACCACCGTTTAAGATTCTCAAACAAAATCATCTACCTTTTGCATTAGTCAAAAAAACACACCACCTCCCTTCAAGACTTTCAAACAAAATATGCACATGTCAAATATGATAATCAATCATCTTATAAAATCAAATTTTTAAAAAAAAATATAATTTTCGAAATTATTTTGTTTGATGGTGTTATGCACATGTAAAAAACATAATTTTCAAAACTAAGACATTTAAAAATGTCTTGCATATGTGGAAAAAGTAATTTGATGTTTTATGAGAAAAAAGAGTAATTTGGAGCCTTAATCCAATTTCTAATTTTATCAAGAGATGTACAAAAATAATCTATGAGCTTCATTTGTAGACTTGATATCTTTCTTGCTCATGCTTGATTTCTTGATGTGTTTAGCTCCCTTCATGCATAGACAACTTGAGCTTGAGTTTTCAATATTATTTGTTATCATCAAAATTTATACGTAAATACGAGACTTGAAACCTTGGGTTCAACACATATGAAAATCCAGTTTCCATTTCCAACATATAAATATGCGCGTAAATACACAATACAGACGACCATGCATCAAATAACCAATAATTAATAAATTCTAACAATAACCAAATATAATATCTGTCGATACAAAAATATATTTAAATCTTAAAATTCGTTTGGAAAATACTTACAGCGAGTAAAAACGTGGATTTCTGAGCAAATGCCAATCTGCAACATTTGTAGTGATCACTTATACGTTAGGCTAGAGTGTTCAGTTTCACACCAAAATTTAGGAAAATACTCATTGGAAGGTGAGGAATCTCATGGAGGTGGTGGTGTGGCGGCACAACCACTGGAAGGTGGCGGATCGGGCTTAAAATGGGTGGAAACCCATTTTCGAGTTTGGGGTTGTACAGGGAAGGTGGGGATATGTATGGGGAAACTGAGTTAGGGGGATGACTGGCTGGGGTAGGGGAGTGGTTGTGTGGCGGAGGTGAGATGCCCAGCCGCCGGACGGCGGCGCGGCGAAGAACAAGCCATTTGAAACTCATTTCAGATGGAGGAGCAAACGGCGGAACTGGGTAGTTCTAGGTGGTAGGTTATGTTTGCCGCAGTAAGGGGAGGTTGCTGGTAGGTTACCGGCACTATGGGTCACCGGCGGTAGTCGAAAAATGTAGGAAAAGCCAAGAACTCATTTTCAAATAGGTGGTTGTGCAGGGGTAGTGGGGTGGCTGGAGATGACACCTCCGGTACCACTAGACTCACCGGCGTGAGGGGGTGGGTTTGGGCTAGGCGGTGTCGCCGGAGAGTGGCCGACGGCAGTGCTAAGGGAGGAGGGAGAAATGGGCGAGAGATGAAAGAGAGAAGGGGTGTCGCGTGGTCAGTGGGGAAAAAGCAGAGAGAAAGAAAAAAGAAAGAAAAGAAAAGAAAAGGAAAAGAGAAAGAAGAAAGAAGACTAACTAGAAAAAAACACAATAAATTAAATAAAAACCGACTTGAAATATTACAATTTAATATCAATAAAATATTTAAAGTCTGACAATAAACTAATTTAATTTAAAGGAAAATTTAAATATAAAACACTAAATATTATTAAGAAAACACATCATATAAACTCGCATAATAAAATAAAAGAATTTAATTCCAATCGTTAAAATAATTACTTCACATTAAAATAAATGAAAAATAACGTAACTCAATATAAACATAAAACAACGTAAAACTAATACTTATTAACTAATAGCTCAAATAAATATTTTAAATAAATAAAACACAACCAATAATATTATTAAAATAAATTAAAATAATATGTAAAAATACACGTAAATCTGAGATCTCACACTCTTCTTCAACTTGCTACCTACAAGTTCCATATAATCTCCCCTAGGAGTTGAAAACTAACTCCGGACTCCGACAATAGATGCTAGCGAAATGCTGATACAACCAATCCATTCAAAAGATAATGTCGAAACCAAGCAACTTAAATACGATGAAGTCTGCATCAAGTGTCCATTCACTAAAACCCAAAGGGCAACCTACAACAACCTTTGAATGCCACACAGTCTCACCATTAGGTAAGACCACTATCATAGATTGTGATAGAGGCTCCACAGCGAGATTACAAATCCGAGCAAACGTGATAAACACAAAAGATCAAGATGCAACCGAATCAAACAAAGTACAAGCATAAAACTCATACAAACGAACCCTTCCTGACGAAACAGGAACTACCAACTTGAAATCCAGAAATCAAGTCACACAAAATAAACAAATCCATCATTGGGGTCAAACCAAACCTATGACGACTCCTACATCTTGACGCTCAGGAGCTTCCTCGTCGTAATCACCGGGTTTCAAAGCAAATACTCGAGCTTCCACTACTTACTTCTACCTAGCTTTATTGCCCTGCCGACCTCCATGACTTCCCTGACTCGGGTTTGGGCAATTACGAGCGTAATGCCTAGGCTGGCCATATATGAAACACTGATCTCTCCCCTGACGACACTCGCCTTTCTGTGCTTTGTTACATCTTTCGGAAACTGGGACTTGACCACCTATATGAACTTCGGTAGACGCTTGGGGCCGGGCTCTGATCCTTAACATGAACTTCTAAAGTGATCCCGAATTGCCCTCACCAAAAATTCTTCTCTTCTGACTTGTGGGTAAATCAATGGGGATAGCAAACTCCCGCTCATCAATACAAGTAATGTCGACAAGCTGCTAAAAAGACGAAACCTGGTTGCAGGCTACTTGTTGGCAGATCTCAGTTCGCAAACCCTCTTGGAAATGCTCCACCTGCAACTCTTCCGTGGCTATGAGATGCCTGGTGAATCTCCCAAGCGCCATGAACTTTCAAGCATACTGCCCAACTGTCATGTCCCCTTGGACCAAGTTGCTAAACTCATAAGCCTTCTGATGCCTAACTAGATTGGGAAAGAATAGATCGTCGAACTCCCACTTGAAACGCTCCCAAGTCACGTTGGCAAACGACTCCAGTTCCTCCACCAAGATGCCACCTTGCCGTAAAATAAGTAACTTTTATAAAGAACCCTTTGAGCTTCTGTGAATCCACAAATCTCAAATATCCTCTCGAGATTCTTGATCCATCTATATGCTTGTAGTGGTTCCTCCTCACCCGAGAAGGCTGGGGTCCGGTGCGCCAAGAAGCGCTCAAAGGAGCATTCAACTTGTTCCACCATCTGATGTGATTGGGAATCCTATTGAAGAAACTCAGTCATACGTAGGGGTGTCAAAACTTGTTAACGGGTCGTGTTCGTGTCATGTCAGGGCGTGTACATAATGCTTAAAGGGTCAACACGAACACGACCTATTAAGGATTTCGTGTCAAAAATTTCAACCCTAACACGACCCGTTAAGATAACGGATTGACACGACATGATCCGTTAAGACCCATTAAGACCTTTGACACTATATGACACGACACGACACGACATGATACAACACGATCTAACCCGTTTCAACCCGCAAACCCGTTAGTGACCCGTTTGAATTTAACCTAATTAATTTTATACAAATATTAAAACTTAAATAATAATTATAAAACATAAAAAATTAATTACAAATTATAATATTAAAATTACAATTCAATAAATAGTACACTATAAAATATGATAAATACACAAATATGATCCACACATTATAAAATATTAAAATTATAATCCAAATATATTAAATAAATAGGTTAATTCGTAATGACTTTTTAATAAGTACTTAAATGTAATAATTAAGTGTCTAAGAGTAATAAACTAATTTTAAATTATAAATTTTTGAAGTTTAGCTCAAGGGTATAAAAGTAAATTCAAATTTCTTAACGTGTCTTAACGGGTCTTAACGGGTCATAACGGGTTTAACCCGTTATAACCCGTTATCAAATCGTGTCTTAACGGGTTGACACGATTTGACCCGAAACCCGTTAAGGCTAAACACTAACCCACTTTTATCGTGTCGTGTCATATATTGCCACCCCTAGTCATATGGTTCAAAACCCATGCCAGGGCATAGTTTCCATCCTTCCCAGTAACTCGTCTTCTAGTACAGTCTGGGACATACGTGATCTCACCATTGTCCTATCAAAGCAAACCCTTAACCCCGCTCTCTAAATTCAAAAAATAAACAAAATTCTTTGGTACAATTCTTAGGTAACGTGCGGATTTATCCAAAGTTGAACCGCTATTATACCACCTGTGGCGCCCACAACTCCCTCTTGGGATTTAAAAGGACTCACGACAACGGGATGAAGATCACTCAGGTTAATAACCCCATCGTTTAGTGCTCCAAGAGAGTGTGTGCAGTATGCATAAAGTACACAATTAAAACATTCATTTTAGTACTAGAATTTAAAGTTTACAACCCAAACTGAAAATAATTCTCCAATAGGAGATTATACAGTCATCCAAAAGAAAAGCAACAAAAGACAGATAATAACATGTGGAATCATAATCCCACTCTCTGTCATCACAACAGTCTACTCCTTCGATGGAGCCTACCCCTCGAACTCATCCTCATCCTCTACATAAAAACTATGATTCCATAAAATGGATTCGTAGGTGGACTAGGTATACCCCATGAGAAGTGAATCTCAATAAACGACAATCAATCACATAGAAATAAATAAGCACAAAGCAGCAAAATACGCATGTGTTTTCAACCAAGCGATTATGCATACACGCAAAACCATCCTTTCCTAGAAAGGAATACAACATAGTGCAGCAAATCATCCTTTCCCAGAAAGGAATACATCTGACCATATATGTCAACCATCCTTTTCTAAAAAGGAACACATCTAGCCGTATACATCATCCATCCTTTTTCAAAAAGGATGACATCTAACAGTACTTGCCAAAAATCCAGTTTCTGGCCCACAACCTAATTCCATATTATTATTAAGTGTATACCATAATATCTCCTAGGGACCATCCATACATCCTGCCTCTCTCCACCATACCACGTGTAACAACCGTGTGTGTAACTTCATAATGAGTTATGTCCAGCTTCGTGCCCAGTACATACCATGACCAAGCATCCCCTAGTCCCCACTAGTAGATGAGCCATGGTGTCGGCACGAGAGCGTTAGCATCTCGTCCGATCCTGTTATCGTCTAACAATAACTCAAGGGATGTCACATTAGTATATTTCACTTTTAAGTGATCAGAGGAGTTCCATTGAGATAATACCACATCTCAACTTAGGGTCATGAAACACACGTAGCCACAAGCTACAACCAAACCAAAGATCACCCAAGAATACTCTTCACTGTAACACAACACTATTGAAATAATCACAACCAATAAGAATTAGCATATGCATGATAAGCAGGCATTGGATGGTGTGACAATTGTACACAGCAAGAAAATAATTCCAACACATCAATTATAAATTCAACAATCAAATTCTACAAATTCAATCATAGCCAAATCAATTACGGGATGATCTCATCCTCCATTTAATGGCCCAGCCTACTCCCAAATTTTATTATTATTATTATTATTTTTAAACATTTAACCAACATTTCAAGTTTTAAATAAAGGTTAGCACTTAATTAATTAATCAAACAAAATTACAAACCAATTTTGACTATTACTTATAATACGTTCGGTAAAAACTCTGGAAGATCGGGAAAATGCCCATATCCACACTTGTGCCTCACACAGTGAGCACATTGCTAAATCGCACTCATCGCACCAACGTAATTAAAACAATATTGATAATAATTAATGAATATTATTAACAAAATAATTAAACAAAAATATAATAAAATAAAAATATTATTTAACTAAACCAAGAACTTGGGTTAAGAGGCTTACCAAGAGTATCGCAAAGCGATGAAAAGGCAACCAAAAAATGAGAAAACAACTACTAAAAGGGACTACCAAAACTTAGATTTGAAAGTATTTGAAGAGAAACTCACATCTAAGTTGTGTGGGGGAAGAGAGCTCGGTTTGGGGTGATCTTCAAAGGGTAAAATGTGCGTATTTATAGTCTGAAAATAGGACACTCAAATCTTGAAATGGTGCGAAAATGGCCACTGCATGGCACTCTATAACTCAGCTAGGACAAGGATGCGCTGTTGTGACTAGAGATTCAGTTTTAGCAGACCTAAACAGGGGAGAAAACCATAGATTTAGCACCCAGTCTCGTAGGAAAAAATGGGTTTTCTAGGTACATGAAGCATGGATCGAAGATGAAATAAGAGAGAAACTGTTTGACAAGGTCCTAAGCATTTGAATGAGCAACGCGTGATTGAAAGGAATGGAAGAAACCTGCAAAAAATCTAGCTTAGGGTTCACAAGTTAACAGGGGGGAAGAACAGGGAAATAAGGAGAAGGAGAAGAAGGAGAAGAAGAGATGTTGACTGCTTCACACGATGAAACTAAGGGTTTTCACTTAACCCTTTGAGCAAAACGGTGCCATTTTTAGGTTGTACATGGACTGGGTTTTAAATGGGCTTGGGCGGGCCACAACTTAGATTGAAACAAAGACCACAAAAAGGTAAGAAGGCCTAACAACAACCCCTACAAATCTAGTCCACCAAAAAATAGCTATAGGAATTAAAATCCATCAAAACAATTAAAGCCAATACAATAAAATAAAAGTAAATTACTACCCAACATTAAAATAATAATATAAAATAAGATATCAAGGTCATACAATAAAATAAATACACCAAAATAAAATAGTAAGATAAAATGAATTAACTCAAAGTTTAAACATAGGAATAATTACATAGTAATTCTAGCAAAATAATAGCGCTCCAATATAAGAGTATTCTCATTTAATTATCTAAAACTATCATTTAAAAAGTACAAATTTACACATTTATCAAAAATATTTGGTCATATTAGACCAAAAATGGGAATATAAAAGTGGAAAAATGGAATAAAAGTACTTTTTGTGAATAATAAGTTAAAACTTTGGCCAAAATGTACAACCGAACAGGTGCCATCGGTTTTGCAAAATGCAACACCGATTACGTCCCGATTATCCTCCAAAACCAGCAGTACGGGTTCCGATTCAGTTTTTCAGGTCTAATAAATTATAGATTTTTAAAAATAATAAATATGTTTTTTTAAAATATGGTTTTTTTTTTATTGCAAAAATCTGTTAGACTAACAAAAAACAGTTATATAAAAATATCTGTAATATAAAATCTGTTATAAAATAAAAATGTTATATAAAAATAACTATTGTATAAAAAATTGCTTTAATATCATGTTTAAGATTAAAATTTTATTTTATAAATATTATAGTATTATTTATATATGATTATGTTATTATGTATTATATATATATATAAAATATAAAATGTAAAAACATATTATCTATAATATTAAAAAAATAATTTAAAACATATAATTACTAGGACCGGTCCAGTTCGGTTCGGTTCGGTCCGATTTTAAAATGAAAGGAACTTGAGCCACACCAAATCTGACTAGTTTTGTGTTTCTAAAAATCGGTTCCGGATCGAACCGATTCAAACCTGATCTAACTAGTTCGGGCCGATTTTCCTGTTTTTTGTTTTTTTTTTACACCCCTATGCCACCCAATATGAAAAAGGTTGATATTGATCTATAGTGTTTTTTAACACAAGTAGGTGATCAACGTGTTATACATTGATCTTAAGTGATAAGAAGGTAGGTTACATTTGTACCCGACAGAATTATCATATGTAATAAATACTCTATTATGAGCAGGGATATGCAATGTTAAGGCCTAGAGCTTACTTATAATATGTGTGGTGTGCATGAGTGAGGATGATGATAGCGATGAGGCATAAGCCTAGATGCAGTAGTGTCAGGTGGACTATACAGTATTGAGATGCGTGACTTGGTCAGCCTAAGGCATGCATCGGGTTAAGATTAATTGGAAGAGATATGAACTGTAAGCTGAACCCCATAGGTGAAGTAGAGTAAAAGCCATGTGAGAGATTGAGAATAGAGGGGAAGTATTCTAGTATCCATAAGTGGGTCTCCGATGATTTTAACATAGTGAATAAGGACTCCAAGACATAAAGATAACAGAAGAGTGTCCTAAGTGAAGTATAGGTTCTTTCTAGTTTAATTGCTTGTATGCTAAATAATTATTGATGCTAATTATGTGTATGCATATAGATTGATTGGTATATGACGTGCGTGCGACTAGACTATTGAAAACTAAAAATGCTTATATATGTACGTAATGGTCATTCTTGGTAGCCCATTTTGTACTCTAAAGGGAAGAGCATGACAATCTAGGCATGAAGAGAAAATTTATGAATGGTCTGTTTTATTTATAAATCAAATAGTTTTTACTGTAAACCTCTTTTATCGTAAAAGTATATTTTATTCTATAAGATAAAGTTTTGGACCCTGAGTATGAACTAAAATGTTTTGAAACGAATGAAATCAATTCCATATTCTAAAACTACTTTTGGAAAAAGAAAGCCACGTAAGTACGATTCCACCCTTTTTAGTGCAGGATTGCTATAGAATTTGAAGTGTTTGATTTAAAAGTTTGAATTAAGAGACTAGCTCCATTTGGATTGGAAGATGAAATAAGTTGAGATGAGTTTAGTTTATTTTTTAATATTATTATTGTTATGAAATTTGAAAAAAGTGAATTGAGATTTGAAAATTATGTATTGGAATTTGAAAAAACTGTATTAGAATTTGTTTTTGGTATGAGAAATTAAACAAATATAATGAAGAAATAGAGAGGAGTCACTACAACACATAAAGCTTTTTGTGGCGTTTGATAAGTCGTCGCAAAAAACTTCAAAATCGTTGCAAAAAATCTCAAAATTTCCACAAAAACCTCAAAATCGTGGCAAAAAATCATTTTCCGCATTTTGAAGATCGCGGGCTAACTACGGCTATTTAGGCATGACAATAAGCCTAATTTCTTGCGGCAAATGCCTAATTTCTCGCCGCAATACTACTATTTGAGCAGAATTTAGCTCTCAGCCAAACAAAATATAGCAAAAAATCTTATTTATTGTAGTGAATTGAGATGAGTTCAACTCACTCTCCAATCCAAATGGAGTCTAAATGTCAAGAATTATATCATTTTAGAATTCAAATGAAGAAATGGATGTAGTTAAATTTAACGAAAAAACAAGAAAACTTAATAGAAAATAAAAAAAAATTTGCTAAATAGTCGTTAAATTGACACATACTATAATAAAAAGATGTAAACATGCAAGTACGGTATCCTACAAATAGTGATGACATACGGACAAATTTGAACAAAAACGTGGTACATAAAACAGAGAAAAGATAATTTTACGCGCATGATAAAGCTAATTAAACTTAAAGTGGACGGAATTGGTCCATAACATGAACTTTATATGTATATGAATGTACTAAAAGAGAAAGGCCCAACCTTTCGGCTAATATATTATATGTTGCCACCGCCTTGTTTGAATTTAACAAAGTAATGGTCTTTGTTAATTGTTTTTTACCATGCCACTTAACGTTTGTGACACCCTTAATGACACCTAAAGGCCAGCATGATCATTCATTCTCACGTGTCTTTTTGAACTTTATTTAATATGCTAACCGATAAGTCAACCAATGGTATCACGTTGGCTGTGGTTGCTTCCGAGAAACTCTAAACGCCACCATGGCGACCAGGAACAGATTAAGATGAAAGAGACGTCAGGAGCTGCAGTACCCTGGCGGCGAACTTTCGATTTCTTCAAGTTTTTTTTCCCTTTAAGCAAATCTCAACAATTGCAACTCATCCACAGAAAAACATTCGCTCCATTAATTGTATTTAATTATATTGAGATTCATCGTCCACTTTATTATTACAATTGGAAGACATATCAGGCTGTAAATTACACGTCAATTTAAGACTGTTTATTCGAGTTTCGACTTAGGAATCCCGTATAATATACCCGGATTGAAATTCGGGTTTTAAGATCTGGTCGAAACTCAAACTGGGTTAAAAATTTAATGTACTGAATTTCCTACTATATTAGTTGGTACGTTTGAAAATATGTTGTACCGACCAATCGTCTGCTACATAATCATATCACAGAAAAATGGTACATAAAAAATTACCAGATTCCAGTGCGAAGATCACAATAGAACTAATTCTCACCCTTTAAATTTTAAAAGAGTTAAAAGCGGATATATATTCGAATGCTTTGTGGGATTCCTATCCGATTTATTTTTTTTTAACTTAGTAATTAAAGATATATTTTTGAATGATGTTGTAAACTTTTTTTTTTTAAATGTTTAAAGATATAAAAAAAAATGTATAAAAAAAGACATTTAGTCTTCTTGGGAGAATTTGCCAACAAAGAAACGCGGAGAAGACCAATAACATGAGTTTTTTTGTTCCCCCACTACAAAAAAAAAAAAAAAAAACTATTTGTGACATTTTAATTGCAGTCAAAATGACTATTTTTTATGCAAATATTTTTTTGTAGCATTCTTTCTACTTTTTGTAACAAAATCTAAAATCGTAAAAAGTCAATTTTCTTGTAGTGCCCACACACACCTATGTGTATATATATATATATATATATATATATATTGTTCCATGTTGAACTCCTGGCCTGTGAGTATGGCTTACAAAACTGGAAAAAATAAAAATGCGTGGGACAGAAAACACATGATGGAACCAATGTTCTTCCAGCCTTCTCTAACAGAGATAGATTATAATCATGCATCCACGGAATAAATTTATTTGCAAGTGGTTTTATTTATTGATATATTACCTAAGTATATATATTAGTGTTGATTATCATGTGAAACTTCATAATTAATCCCTACTCGCATCAACTTACATGAAAATAAATAAGTACTTAATTACTTTAATTCATTTTCAAGATCTAGTGCATAATTACTCTCTCTCTCTCTCTCTCTCTCTCTCTCAAGAGGTTAATTGGCAAATAGATAAGTTTTTGATGCACCCATAACTGACACGAAACTTGGCTAATTACACTTTTGAGTTGCTAGTTAATAACCTGGTGTCGAGTCATGCGTTTGGTGTGAGTTAAGGGTGCATATATTCAGAAAATATGGATAAGATAGATAGATCGATCTACAGATATGAATATATAGGTGTTTGAATAAACACGAAAAGACTTTTAAAGTATGCAGAGAGCCAACTTAGGTCCCGGTTGAATTGAAAGATGATATCAACTCATCTCATTTCGTTTTATCATTACAATTTTTTTAAATTTTCATATAAAATATAATAAACAATTTAATTTTTTTCAAATTTTAAAATAATAATAATATTTTATTACAATATTTTATTTAACTTTCAACTTTCATCTCAACACATTATCTAAATTATACCTTCTTCAATTAGTCACAAATATCTTGAGATCAAAACCTTAAAAAAATGAAAAAAGAATGAGCACAAGACTTTTGGTTAAGAAGAAAAAACTTTGGAAGAACTCTTCTAAAGAGAAGCCATTTCAAGTGCTCAATTATAATCTTTGAGGATGTGTTTGGATAGTAAGACTAAGTCGTATAGATGGATATACTCCCCATCCAAACACATATAACTCATTCCATCTGAAATAATATCATTTTTTGTTAATCTTAGCTTAGAACTGCTCATTGATTGAACTTTATTTGTATAAAATATAAATAAAATGATTATTCCATCACTACAACAACAAACCAATTATTAGGAGCAAAACTAGAATTTGTTTTGGGGGGCACGCACTACAAGAAATTAAATGAGTATTTGTTATGGATTATTTACCACCAAAATGATTATTTGCTACAAAATAAATTTATTTTGATAAGAAATAATTATTTTGACAGAAAATAGCTGATTACGAATAAACATTTTCTTATAGTGACGATTGGCAGAGTGAGTCATATATAAAGGTCACCAGTAAGCGACGAAACCGACCATCATCAACATTTAACATTAACCATATAAAATTTATTGAAACCGTCCCTCTAAACCTATCACTTGAGCTCCACGAGACTTCATTGTCCTCCACCGTGGTTGTCATCAAGTCAACGATTATGCAATCTTCCAACAATTCAAAGTAGTATCCATGCCATGAAGAATAGAAAAACAGCAAGAAGAAAAAAAGTGGAAGATATATAAGAGAGAGTTGATTTGTTATTTAGTTGGTCCAAGGGAAAAGAAACTCAAATTTCATTGTTGTTTTCTATCAGAGACAAGTGGAGATCATGGCGTGCGAGTGTGTGAATAGAAATCATAGACTTAGACTTTTAGAAATACTTTCGGCTAGGTGTTTGAGTTTTGGGGGCAATTAGGAGTATTTTAAGGATCTTTGAGGGTAGAATTATAAATCTATAATACATAATATTATTTCCTAATTTCTTTTTTGGATGGGGGCGGTATCCACTACTACTTTCTCAGGTTTTCATTAAGGGTTAAACACATCTCAACCTATTTGATACATCCAAACACATCTCAATAGGACCACAAATCTCACTAAATTTTTTTTACTCACTTCTATTCACAGATAAGTTTCGACTATTTAAGATGCTCTTAACATCGAAATGAATATTACGAATAATGAATATCTTAAGGCGCTCTTATGAAGTCTTCACTTAAAGTTTTAAACTTTAATACCGGATTATAATCTCAGTGAGTGAACTACTCAATTGATCTCAACCTTTAATAGTCCCAAGACTCCTGAATTTATTATAGCTTCTCTCACAAACAATTCTCATCTGTTCTAATGGAACTCCAACGGCATGCACCACTAGTGAACTCACCAATGAACTTAGGGACTTCCAATACAGAAATATCAACCTGGGGATGGTCTCATGTGTACAAAAACAGAACAGTTAGGCATGAATGCTCATCATTACCTTAGGATATATATGAGTTTTCTCTTAAGGATTATAATTGACCTAAAAACTTATGTGGCCTGATCTCTCTCAACCCTCAAAGTCTCTTACATAGAAAGTTGCATATAGTTGGAGTTGTTGGTCACTTGAAATACTCTCTTAAGATATGCCTAGATAAAACTTTTACATTAACATATACCACATCATGCACCATCATCCTTTCCTTAAAATCATCTTTATCGTCGTTAAGATCTACATTCTGCAGTTTTGCATAGTACATGAAAATTAGACTACATGTACATAAAGAAAACTGCTAGAAACACAAATAGATTTTACAAAGAAATTTTACAAACTGACATGACATAGTGTATTACTGAGCCACGTCCATTTAAGCTGAGGATTTATTCATTCCTTTAAATAAATAAATTTGCCCCTCCCCGTCCTCCCTCCCTTTCCCAAACCCCTGCAACCCAAGCCCCTTGGCCAGAGCCCCATGTGCACCTAATGCCGCTGCTTCTCCCCCTTGAACTCCATGTCACCAAGTATCTCTCTCTCTCTCTCTCTCTCTCTCTCTCTCTCTCTCTCTCTCTCCTTTCAATCTTATTGTGGAATATTTATTTTGTTTGAATTTTTGGGACTTATGTTTTCTATTTTTTTGGATGAACTGAGTTGGTTTGGTTTGGATTTATTTTTGTATGAAAAGAGTTCTGCAGTTGGCGATGAGGAGAGGTAATGGCAGTGACGATGTAGAGATGGGAAACGGTGGCGATGAGGTCCCCAACAAACTCACGCCAACTTCAACGGATGAGAATGCATGAGCATAGGTTGGGGACGGGAACTATTTCTACATGAGGAGTTTGTGGGTGACGAAGAGCCAGATGTGGGGCTAGCGGTGAGGAATGGGAATGGTGGTAGTAAACGATGTGGCCCAGTAACTCACGGTGGCTTTGACTAGAATGCAGGGGACGCAAGTTGGGGTGGGGAAGGCTTGCTCCAACCGAGGTAATGCAGCCAGTTAACTTACGAAAAAAAGAATAATAATTTGCTGATGTAGCATTGCACCAGATATGAACTTTTTGGGGTGGGGAAGGCTTGCTCCAACCGTGCAAATAGTCTGTTTTTGTTACAAATAATTTTTTTGGTTGTAATTAATTACTTATATATATCTATTTTTTTTATAGTATTGTGTCTTTAGCTACCGTCGTACTTAAATATGTATGCCTTGTATAATGACTTAATTTTCACCTCACACTTCTGTATATGGAAAAATACATTGAGGTCAATTATTGCTACTAGCTATTAATTTCATACAAAGGGAAAAAATCCATGAAAGTGGTAAAAAAAAAAAAAAAAGAAACTAACAGGCAATGAAACGATCGAACAAAGTGAACAAAATGATTTGAAGGTAAAATTATACATCTGTTGCTCCAGTTATATTCTTTTTCATGCAATTAATCAGCTCTCATCCAGGAAAATAATAAATCATATTGGACAACAAATTAGTAGTTCTATAATTACTAGTACTTGCAATATATCAACTGTTATGTAGGAAAAGAAAAATGGTTTCGGCATGAACTTTGACCAACAATGTGGCGTCGCGCCTTGCTCGAATTAGTAAACTCGGTGAGATCCAATGGATCACAGAAAAAGGCCGCTCGCTCGCACTATTCGCCCGTGGTTTTGATCCCCAAAACAAGTGGTTTTATCTCGGACCAAACGTGAATACGGCACAGATTGACCGAAATCATCCGCAAAAGTCACAGTTAAGAACGAAAAAGAAATAATATTAATTAATCGGAAATGACGAGGTCAAGAAAAATAAGAGAAATAAGTGGTCCATGGAAATAATAACAAACAGTTATTTTTTTTTAAATAGACGAGAACCAATACTAATGTAGTAAATAGAAAATTTATTTGAAGGACATATATATATATATCGGCCGCCTAAGGTTCTACAAAAGAGAATTATTAAATAATTATTACAAGAAAAATAAATTTTTGTAATTAATTAATTATGATAAAAATTAGTTACAAATAATTTTAACTATAAATAATTATTTTATTAAAATTAATTGATTGTAAATAAATAATTTTCTTATAGTAAATCATGTATCATTTGCTTATAAATTATAAATTTCGTTGTTCATGTTTGTTACCGTATCGGATCGAGACGACAATTTTGCAAGCACAATATATATTAACCATCAAACCAGGAGCGTTTGATAGTAAAATGAATGCTACGATATGTTTTTGCATATACGTGTGATGAGTGGGAAAGCTGTGAATCTAAAATCCAATTTTCAGCTATGCTTGCATTCAAATGTCGCATGCAACTTTTCCATCATAAATTAATTATATAAATTAGATGATGCATTTTGCCCGGCCTTCTTGTTCTTGACGCGTACGTACACATGCTAATGAAGTTCATCACAGCTGTAGGCAAACTTCTCAGACAAATTAAGAATTGCTTCTTGGGACAGCGACATTATAAGTCATGACAAAAACATTCGATTCCGAAAGCCCATTAAGTAAACTTGTCTTTACAAGAAAAACAACTTCTATTGGCGGATAGTAATAACATATTGAGGATTATAAATTTATTTCAAACCCTTGATCACCGTCTTGAAAGACCAGCGGCTACCGGGATTTGAGTTTTAAAGTTACACGATACGTATGTAATTTTTAAATATATTTTTTCTGACTAATATTGTCGCCGAAACACTTTTAGGCCGGAAAGAAGTCATGAAAGAAAGAGATCAGGAATTATCTGAAGCAAATTCCAAAACTAGCAACTTTTTGATTTTCGAGGACGCGGGATAATTAATCTGATCACTATAAAGCCTGGGCTTAGGGCTTTGGTAGCTGCTTCAACTCTGTACTCCCTTCATCGTAATCAAGATCATCTAGAGAGATCAGATAGATATATAGAGATGGTGGGGAGATTTGTCCTTTGGACCTGCATTTTGTCGTTATTGTCAATTAATTCATATGCAGAAGCAGCGCATGGGAGATTATTAGCTGAAAAAATTTCATCATGTGAAGATCGTTGTGGGCTTATTCGCATTCCATACCCTTTTGGAATGGGAGCTGATCATTGCTACATTGACGATTGGTTTGAAATAATTTGTAAGGAGGACAAACCTTTCTTGAGAAGGTTCAACCAGGAGGTACTGTCGATTTCAATACAAAAGAGCACCATTCGCGTCAGCTTTCCCATAAATGCGAGTTGCAGTTCTACATCAGTACTGAATCAGTACAATGTGCCGTTTGAAACTAGTCCTTTCTCCTTCTCGGGAAGCAACAACTTGTTCGTTGCCAAGGGTTGCAACATCTCTGCGTCAATGTTGTCGCTTGATGAGCAGATTATATTTGGTGGGTGTAAGTCTCCTTGTGACAGAGCCACTAATTTCTGCCAAACTAAAATTCCTTATGATCTCAATGCATTCATTACAACCATAGAGCCCAAGGTTTCCCACCATATTGGAGCTAAAGTCAATCGAGAATATTGCATCTCTGCGTTCTTGGTTGACAAACAATATTGGTTCCATGAGAAAAATTTGACAGTGCTGGCAAACCCAAATATATCAGTTCCAGCGGTATTGAAATGGGGAATTGATCCCAATTCATACTCTTCGAAATTGCATGATCCAACATCCAGCAAGCAGTATCAGTGTCAACGCCATGATCCTACTTCGTTGGGTAATCATAACCTCACAAAATCCACTCATACATGTGCATGTGCTCGTGGCTACAAAGGAAATCCCTATCTTCCTCAAGGATGTCAAGGTACGTATAATTTATACCTCTCGTAATCTCAGCTTTATCCCGTGCATTTAATTCTTCTTTCTTGAAGATAATATATTCCGTGAATTAATGTAAATTTGGATTATGGGTTCACGCCGTTGTTGCATATTAATTTTTCTAGTTGCAGACCCAGCTAGGATGTCCTTATTAATCCACGTAAAATATAGTACTATAAATTAATTAGTTTGTGACAATCGTCTCGTTAACCTGGTCATGGATTATTAGTTCTACGAAAAAGGAAATTGTCGAAATATATAATTAGATTTTCGATCAACGTACATATATTATATACATGCGTAAAAATGTACGTTGAGTCCGCGGTATGCATGGGTTGAAGAAAGAAAAAGAATTTTGATGATATGATAAAACCTCAATCGATCTGGTAGATAGATCATTTATGCCGGAACTTAATTTCAAAATTGTGTTCTGAGTCTCGTCTTTTTTTTTTCAACCCCCATCTCGATCGAACTTTATCATGTTCTGGATTTTATAAGGGATTATCGATCTTTTTTTACATTCCTCCATAGTAAGTGAAGGTACTAATTGATAAAATTGGATATTATTATCTTGTTAATTTGAATATATTTTCTATATATATTTGTCATGCATAAATGTATTTGTTTTGGTGGTGGGAAAGAGAGGAAGGGGGGGGGGGGGGGTGTTACATTTATAGCCATTTGATTGTAATTCCTTTATCAATTCCCTCATGAACTTTCATTTTATAAGTAATGTCCTTACCGAAAGGGTGGTCCTGATCTAATCCTTGATCTGTCGTTGATAACTCCTTAAGATTAAGTAAACAGAAAGTACATGCATATGAGCCTAGCTCATATAAGAACTTTATAAATTATGTGATCTGACTTGCCACTACATGCTATAAGATGTTCAAAACTACAAAAATCAAATCAACAAATTGACCATTTTATAATTCCTATATTTTTTTAATTAAAAAGCCCAAATGTCATAATTAAGTGCATAATATGAAGCACACAAGCTTTCTTTTTATCCTAGAAGTGATTTCTTAGTTAGTTAAACATGATGGATATATAATATATGGGATCTAACAAAAGAGAGAAATTTCAATTGATTTGATTTGAAAAATTTATCCATAACTCATCCTAAAATACTTACGCCAAACACAATTTAGAATTGGGTTTGTGACTTTTGTTATATAAGAGTTGATCATGTCAAAGAATTTGAACGTAACTTAATATTAAAAAAACTTCGAGTACTCTAATTGCTTCCAAAAGTTAAATTTTAATAGTTATAATTATGAAACTTCTCTATAATGATTTATATCATATTATAGAAAATAATAATCCATAATACTCTATATTTTATATATGATGACATTATGTTTAAATATTATATATACAATATATATATGTGTATAACCTATGTGTTACAAATCATAAATTGTAGTTATTTGAATGAATCTGAACATACAACTTAATTAGTGCAAGGTGTATGCTATATAAGAATACTATTTTAGTTTATTTTTTAGAAGAGTCAGTATCATATGTCCAAGAGTGATCTCTTCCCAATTTTATTAATAACTCTCACTTGTAATAGAAGAATATCGTGGTTACAACTTGACACTTGGGGGGTTATAATATTTTAGGAAAATACCCAAAACCCAATCATCCAAAAAAGACAAAAACCTTATAAGAAAATTTTCAAAAGCACAATCCATTCTAGGGTAACCAAAAGTAAGAAATAACAAATAAATCTACAAGGAAACAACCCAAGACAAAAACAGAGAAACCTACAAGAAAAATGCAAACCACTAGAAAACTCGCAAATAAGGTAAGCCAATTTTGTCCATGCGAAGAGGAACTTTGAGGCAACGTGGCAATTCACCGAGCCAATCCAAATTTAATCCACCGGCTCCCCACTTAGCAAGAAAGTTAGCCATGACATTGCCTTCTCAAAATTCGCTACAAGAAAAAGGGGCTTTGTGAATTAGAGTGAAAAGATTATTTGTAACCAATTTTTATTGTAAATAGTTATTTTGTTAGAATTAACTACTACAAATAAATAATTTTCTTGTAGTGAAATACATAATGAACTCTATACTCCAAGCAAAGATAACCAAGAAGCTCATCCCAAAAGCCTTCTAAGTACCAAATGTTACACCCACTTTAGTAAACCAATTAAGTAACAATCGAGAATCCGTTTCAATTTCCATACAAGCAAAACCCAGGTGATAGCATCTACGAACACTTTCCAACAAGCTTCTCAATTCAACATAATTATTAGAATCCTAATTCGAAAACACAAAATAAGTCACAAGTAACCTACAACGTTCATCACAACCAACACCCTTAGCTTTAGATCAAAACCTAGGATTACCAAGACTACTCCCATCAGTATTAAGCTTAACCCAATCTTAAGGAGGCAGAGTCTATCTCCCAACACAAATCTTCATAGGTCTAGGAAGTAAAACCGAAATATCCAATCTTTCAAGGATAGCTACATCCTTATTAGAAATTGTAGAAGCTTTCATTATCAGGTCCATTATAATACAATGAACCCACAGCTTAATAGCATGCCAAACTGAATCCACACTATCAGCCTTGTCCTCATATCGGGCCTTAAGAATACTATTATAATTTAACATTATAATTAACATGCCAAACTATATAAGAATACCATTATAATTAACATTATGAATATCTAAATTCATAACGAATATGCATTTATCATATTGTAATCATATTGAAGAGAGAAAAGATTTGAATATATCGTAGAACATATTAACAAAATGCAACTTATATGCATGATGCATCATAGTTTATATATGCCAGCTAAAATATTTATTGTCTTGTAGTACGTACCATGTAGAAAAACTCGCATGGATTTTTAAAGAATCTGTTAAGTACTTATCCATCTCCATAAACCCTCATAAATAGCGGACACAAGCTAAAATCATTTTAGACTCAAATATCCTTCCAATATCTCTATTTCAAATAGTGTTGACACCCTTTTATTAAGGCATCACGCATGCAATATTACTTGGTCTATCATCAAGTGATACAACCATATATCATCATCACTACATGAGATGCGGCTTTTTGAGGCGATTAATTGATGAAATGCTGTGAAGAATTAGATTTTGCGGAAAAGACCTTATTTCGCCTCAAATAGTCATTCTGACAAAATCAATTAGTTTTCATCGCCAAATTATAATCATGCATGGAGGTAATCTTTTTTATATAGCATGCATTCTTTACATGTATCACATTGCATGATACTTCCATGAGTGAGTATATGAATTAATGAGTCCCATATATGAATTAATGAGTCCCATAGATTCCCATATGATGACTATTATTCTCTCTGTAAGTAAACTTAATTTAATCATGGAGAAATAGATATGATGAACCTTGAAATTATACAAATCCTATACAATTTCTTTGTAAAAAAATGACAAACAAGAACACGTAATTCAACAAATTTGTCTTAAGTTATATACACATACATACATACATATATATATATATGTACGTATGTATGTATGTATAAGTACTGCAAGTCATTGAGTAGAGAAACTCACCCTGATTTTGAAAGAAACATTTTTCTATCCATGATCTGATCTAAAATCCAACATAGATGAAGTACTTATGCACAGACTAAAATCATGTTAGGCTAGAAACCATTCTATCTCTATTTATAATTACTACAAGAAAAATATATACTTGTGACCAATTATTTGTGATTAAAAGAATTATTTAAGACAAAAACAAACTCATTTGAACTATAAATAATCATTTCGTTGAAAATAAATAGTTACAAATAAGCAATTTTCTTGTAATAATTATATAGTAGTACTGCATGGTATCCTTCCATTATAAATAGATTCATCTCATATATATAATGACGCTCGCATAATGTCACCAAGTTTTTCTCATATATACTATATTCCGACAATCCCATTGCATCTGTTTGTCTTTGCAATGTCAGATATTGATGAATGTGCTCATCCGGAGTTGAATCTTTGTTCGAACTCACGCTGTGAAAATACTGACGGGGGTCATCATTGTATGCCGAAAACCAGGATTTTGATAATTATAGGTATGGTTTCTTTTGCAATCAGTTTAGCTATAGTGAATATTATATGTTGGAAGAATTAGGAATTTTCGTAGTTTTAAGTATTAATATTACTATATATTCTATCATTTTTTGTTTTTGTTTTAGCTAGACTTTTATAAGTATAATATTGATCCAATGAATCTTCTATATATATCACCAGCTTCTATTCTATTCTATTTTTTCCGTTTAAATTAAATTGGACTAGCTAGCATTAATCTAGTAAAAAAAAGCTCAATTAAAAATGTCAATTGTTTTTGGTTCAATGATATCTATATATATCTAGTCTTTATGGTGGTGTCATGCATGATCATGAGGTGGGTTCAAATTCTCCTTCATGAGTACAAGTTATATACCTGAAAAGAAAACAAAAATAAAGTGAGATTCAAAGAGTAGTACGATAATATGCTAATTGCAAAATAATATATGAAAGTTTTGCTAGAGCAATTAACAAGTGAAGCGCCTCATCATGTAGTCTAAGTAGGGTGATCTTAAGAATGTCCAAGCCATAATTACTAACGTACGGGCACCATTTTATCAGATCAATGTTACAGAATGAAATTATATTGATAAAGAGAAATAAGAAATGATGATAGAGAAAATCGAGGTGGTCTATTTTAGAACTAGCCCTATATACGTAACGGTTAATCATGAGGATTTACTTTTATTATTATATTGACATGTGATTTTTTATATTAAGCTGATGAGAAAATACAACTTTTTAGGGTGGGAACCAAAATCTTAATTTTTTTTTTTTTTTTTTTTTTTTTGTCTAAGAATCAAATTATGGGTTTGAGAGAAACAATCCGTGGTCTCAGTATTTGACCTCTTGCTATTCGAATTGGGGAGATTGATAGACATCGGTCGATCATATATATATATAGCTGTTAAAGTTAATAATTTTTCGAGTGGTATTAATTAATGCACATGAATCAGCTTAACCTCTAACTAAAAGATCGTCCCCTAATTTGTCATTTAAAAAGAGATTGGCTTTAATATTTCAGGGGGAAATTATTACTAGTACTGGCCGCCTAAAGAGATCCTTCAACTTACAAGCATAATACGTTTTCGGTTTGTTTTATGTTTTTCCTCAATATATAGTGCTTTGTTAAAATTCATCTCTTTTGCAGTATGTATTTCGCATATGATAGTTTGTCAAGCTTTCTAATATTTGAGATGATATATTTCTAATTTAAGTCAACATCTTCAATATTCAAAACTACTAGTATTATATCTTCACTATTCCAAGGAGTAATTTTTTTCCTATTCTATTGTGTTGAAAAGGTATTAGCTCAATCCTTGGAGCTTTATTTCTGGTTATTGGTGGATGTTGGTCATACAAAATGGTCCAGAAAAAGAAGAATTTGAAACAAAAGGCGAAGTTCTTCCAACGAAATGGTGGACTATTGTTACAGCAACAATTATCTACTAGGGAAGCACATGTTGAAAACATTAAACTTTTTAATTCAAAAGATTTGGAGCTGGCAACTAATTGTTTTTCTGGAAATAGAATACTTGGACAAGGAGGACAAGGCACTGTTTATAAAGGCATGTTAGCAGATGGAAGGATCGTTGCAATAAAAAAATCCAAGGTGATGGATGAAGAAAAACTCCAAGAATTCATTAATGAAGTTGCCATTCTTTCGCGAATTAATCATAGGAATGTGGTTAAACTACTAGGATGTTGTTTGGAGACAGAAATTCCACTGCTAGTTTACGAATATATTCCTAATGGAACTCTTTCCCAATATCTCGATGATCAAAATGAAGATTTTCCACTAACATGGGATATACGTTTACGAATTGCCACAGAAGTTGCAGGAACTCTCTTTTACTTACATTCAATAGCTTCATCTCCTATTTATCACCGAGACATTAAATCTACAAACATACTCTTAGATGAAAAGCTTAAAGCAAAAGTAGCAGATTTTGGAATTTCAAGATCTGTTGCTATTGATCAAACTCATTTAAGCACTCTAGTGCAAGGAACTTTTGGATACATAGATCCTGAATATTATACATCAGGGCAATTTACAGAAAAAAGTGATGTTTATAGTTTTGGTGTTATTCTTGCTGAGCTCTTAACAAGAGAAAAGCCGATCTCTTCAACAAGAACACCAATAACATCCAAATGTTTAGCCATATATTTTATTACTTCAATGGAAGAGAATAATTTATTTGGTATCCTTGATCATCAAATCTTGAAGGAGGCTAAGAAAGAAGAGATAGTTGTGGTAGCAAACCTTGTAAAAAGGTGTTTGTCGATGAAGAGAAAGAATAGACCGACCATGAAAGAAGTCGCAATGGAGTTGGAGCTAGTTCAAATATTGCGAAAAGACTCCATTCCTGTTGAAAATTATGAAGTGGTGGAAATTGTCGGAACTGATCAAATGTGTCATGGCAAATCCGATGCTGTTAATCTCTACCTTAAAAAGAAAGGTAGTACGGATATTGGTGTAGGCTCATCTTTGGACTCCCAACCCTAATTATGATGGATAGGCGCGCGCTGTTTTCATTATATATGCAAAGTATTTTATGATTGTTTTCCGAACGTAAATTCACACAATTTAATGTCTTATTGGTAGTGTATATATATGATAGAAAAAATCTTGGTTTTTGTGTTATGATCACGACTTTTTTTTCGTAGTACTAGGGAATTATATATATAAGAATCAAACGACCAGTCCTCGATCAACCTTAAAAATGCGTCTCCCTCTGATGATCTATCTAAAGGCGGTGCAGCTGATCTTACTTCAGCGGCTTATATATATATATATATATATATATATATATATAAATGGATCCCCTACGGTATTGGAATCAGCATGACTAGCAAATAAAACAAAAAAAATCGGTGCCTCTTTGTGTCTCGCAGCTCACTTGAAGCTTTCAGCATGTCTTTTTCATTTTTAGTTATTATCTAAGAAAATGATAGTTTATCCACTTATTTTGACATCTCATTATTTTGATATGATCTTATGTATTTTATTTTTTTATTTTTTTATTTTTTTAGTTAATAGTTAACGAAGTAATTATTAGTATATTGATTTTTTTTTCTATATTTCTTTTAAATGTTTTAAAATAACTTTTTCAAATTTCAAAATCGCGTTTTCAAATCTCAAAACAAAACTAATATTAAAAAAATTATCATACAATAATTTACTTATTTTTTAATTTTTATGTTTTTTCATTTTTA
Organism: Platycarya strobilacea; assembly: GCA_036898215.1. Classification (NCBI taxonomy): domain Eukaryota; kingdom Viridiplantae; phylum Streptophyta; class Magnoliopsida; order Fagales; family Juglandaceae; genus Platycarya; species Platycarya strobilacea. The sequence goes on along the minus strand of CM072546.1, from coordinate 18,367,784 downwards.
AAAATAAATAAATCCTCAAAGACTGGAAGTAACATTGACTTGGTAATCGTCACTACAAGGAAATGCGGTTTTTACGGCAAGGAATTTTGTCGCATATAATGGGTTTTGCTGCTGGTATTAACTTTTTCCAGCCAATATAGCTGGACACATCTTTCACGCTATTCTTTGGATACCCTTAAGCTGATCCATCGAACAGCAGAAGTTGGCACAAAAAGTTGGATTTTGCATTATTCTTGAGTCGTAGCAATAAATCCATTTCCCAGTTGATATTATAGGAATAGGGCTGTCTGTATTTCGTTGGTAACCAACGTTTGCAACAACTAAAGTTCAACCTCCGCAACAATAATATATTTCATTTTCAAATTTGGAAATCATTAATTTGTTTGTTTTCTTGCAACACAACAAGGCTGACATGTTAAACTTTAATTGCAGTAGGAGGCATTTTGCAATAGATTTCATTTTTGCCGAGAATCCAATTTAATGTTTGTCTAAGGTTTTTTTTTCATCTTTTTCATTAATATACATGAATAGAGTAAATCTCTAAATTAGTAAGAGTTCAAATTAATCTCCAATATATATAAATTATATACACACATGAATAGAATAATATTGACTTATATATATAAGTCAATACTGCTTCAGTATATATATATATATATATATCTTTATACTTAAAAAGCATCTATCCCAAATTGAATAGTTCAATTTGTTTAACTTTCATTTTTCAAAATTACCCCTTACTCATTCAGCTATCCCTTTCCAAAATCGCTCATTCGGCTATTCCTTTCCAAAATCGAATTCTCTCCAATTCACACGGGTTACTCATAGGTTCTCCATACCTCACGCCGCCGTCGTTAGCCCCCAAGCTCGTCGTCGGCTACAATCAACTTCTCTCACTCTGGCGACTATACCCCAGCCACCACAACCCCTCACGGCATCCCACCTCTTTCTCACACGAGTCCTTCCTGCAATAGATTTTCCCATAAACTCTCCATCGTTGTGCTGCTCCTACCGCCGCCGTATGCCAACCCAGCAGCCACTAACGACCTCCCCCAGCCTCCTTGCACCTCCTGCTTCGCACACGAAGCCACTAGCTCCTCCACTCTCCCCTCACACACGGACCAATCTCCCATGGACACGGGGTTCTCACCTTTGCCACTGTATGTTGCCACCCATGGCCTCTAACCACCACCAGTAGCACCCACTCTCACCGGCGACCTCCCCCTCTTCCTCCCCCTATCTAGATTTCTTGTACTCGTACTCTATTGTTGGAATTAGGTAATCACTGTTCTGTTTTTTTTTTTTTTTTTTCATATTTTAATTCTTCAGCTTCTTTTCGTTTTACTGAAATTTTTAATTTTTTTTTTCTTGAGATGAGTACGATTTTGGATATCCACAAGATCTTGACTTTTTGTGGATATCCGATGACTACACCTGGTTTAACGCGTAAGGCCCAATCTGTTGGGGAGAAAATGGAGATGAAAACTCCAGTGATAACAAAGAGAGTATGATGTTTTGTTTGCATTACATGTCAACAATTATTTAGTTCGCAGGTTATAGAAGTTTTACTCGTTCTTTTGTGTTCTAAATTCATTTGTGATGCATATTGTGCCTTTCTGAGCAAAATCAATGTTATCACATACTCCTAGGGCTTCAGCTGTCTAAGATGTTTATATTTCTATTTGGTATTAATGCAGACCCTCTGAATATTTAGTCTATTGGCATACATTTATTTTTATTTCTTGTTGCTTACGACATTACTACTTTCATATTTCTAACATTGACTTATCAAAAAAGATATTTCTAACATTGTTCTCGAGTGCTTATAATCTGTTTACTTCTTTCGGTTGATTATAATTATAAGAATTTCCCAGTTCCATGTTTTAGTTAGAAATTATATTGTTTGGTCTTTCTTAAGCCATGAAGGTCTCTTTGCTTTGTCTAAGAGTAGTTGTACAGTAAAAAAAGCTCAATTGTTAGTAAACTTTTTTTTAATTGTTGTTGGAAGATTAGATTTAATGTACTTAGGGTTCTTATGAAGCACTAGATTTCCCCACCAATTTTTCTAATCCATTTTTCCCTCTAGATTTGTTCTTTCAGGGTTAAGCATTCTTCGTATCAACAACATATGTCAAGTTAGAGGTTTGGTTTGTGAAATGGAGGGATACTACGGAGCTTCAAACCACTGAGTTAACTAAAATTAACTCAGGCCACCTTGGCAATCGTAGCTGGATTTCTGTGAAAAAATTCAGCACTACCTGGCTTGATCCCAAATTGTTTGTTCTAATTCTATTTGCTTTGATTTCATGTTGTGCTTTTCTTAAGCTCAAGAAGCTTTTTCTAGATTGGCTTTGCCTTTTCAAAAAAATTATTAATTCTATATTTATATTCCTCATTCTCAATCCAATCAGTCCAACCATTCAAAATGCTCAAAAACAGAAACCTAAATAATTTCCTTCAACAAGCACGGTTAACAAGACTAAAGCATGAACTACAAAAATCCCACAATAGCATTAAAAGAGGTAAAAATCTAGTTAGGTAATGTAATTTTCTTTATATTTCATATTCTATTCTTTTTCTGTATTTTTTCTTGTTATATTCTTTATTCTGTTCTTGTAATAATATGTTGTTATTTTATTTTGTTCATGTTTTTTTATGTTGTTCTCTGAAGTATTAATTTAATATTCAATAAGTCTTTTTTATTACTATTTTTCTATGTCTATTTTTCTGTGGATTGTTTTAAGTTGTATTTTTTGTATTTTGTACTTATTCTATTTTGCTTTTCAATCCAATCAATCCAATCTTGATGTATTCAATGGCAAAGAGTACAGCTTTAATAACTTTTTGGTTTTATTTTTTCAGGTGGTGATGAAGAGTGGAGGACCAATCAGATCAGTGAATTTGAATTTGATATTTAGCTTGAGTTTTTTATATTTTCACAAAGAACTTCTTGAGAGGATAATTCATGCTTAGTTTGATACTTCTTGAGGGGATAATTTAGTAGTACAAGGGATATAGAGAAATTAAAACCCATTTGTTTTAACAAATTAAGCATCCTTATTTCTTTATTTGGTTTGATGCATAGTTTGGGTTTTAATTCATCCTTAAAACCCATGTGCAGATTTGATTCAGTGCTTAGTTTGATGACCAAGTCATTTAAAGTCATATTAAAATAATAGATGGGTTTTAAGCTTGAATCAATAGGTTTTAACAAACGAGTTTTTAATTTATGCCTATTTGTTGCGATTTGGTTGTTCAGAAGTGATCTTTTAGGAGATCCGGATTGAAATTCTTGCTTCTACTTTTTTTTTTCATTTCTTCTTTTGTTGGTTAGATCTGCTTACCATTATAAAGAATATGTTCTTTAGAAGAATGAGACAACTACTACTTTATCAACTTGATGGGTATCAACAACTTTAGTATTGTTAAGTATATCACATTATTGGAAGCATTCAAAATGGTAAGTATCAACGACTTTAGTATTCCTCATTCTCAAAAAAATTATAAATTCTATATTTGTACTCCTCATTCTCATTCCAACCAGTCCAACCATTCAAGATGCTCAAAAATCGAAACTTAAATAATTTCCTTCAACAAGCACAATTAACAAGGTTAAAGCATGAACTACAAAAATCCCACAATAACATTAAAAGAGGTAAAAATCTAGTTAAGCAGTGTAATTTTCTTTATATTTTATATTCTATTCTTTTGATGTATTATTTTCTTATTATATTCTGTATATGTTCTTTTTCTTTCCTGTTGTATGTTATTCTGTATTCTATTATTGTGATATTTTGTTACTGTTTTATTTTATTCATGTTTTTTTATGTTGTTCTCTAAAACATTAATTTAATATTCAATAAATTTTTTTATTGCTGTTTTTCTATGTTTGTATTTCTGTGGATTGTTTTATGTTGTATTTTTTGTATGTTGTACTTATTCTATTTTTGCTTTTTGGTAAGTATCAACAACTTTAGCATTCCTCATTCTCAAAAAAATTATAAATTCTATATTTTTATTTCTCATTTTCATTCCAATCAGTCCAACCATTCAAAATGCTCAAAAACAGAAACTCAAATAATTTCTTTCAACAAGCACGACTAACAAGACTAAAGTATGAACTACAAAAATCCCACAATAGCATTAAAAGAGGTAAAAATCTGGTCAGGCAATGTATTTTTCTTTATATTTTATATTCTATTCTTTTAATATTTATATTTCTGTTTGGCATTATTATAGACCCTCTGAATATTTAGTCTGTTGCCCATATGACTAACACAAGAAGGGAGGTGAATTGGGTTATGTTAAAAAATTAATACTTATAAACCAAATATACAATATAAAATATAACCAGAATATAAAACAGCAGGAAATATAAAGAGTAAAGGTAAGAAGAAGCAAACTCAGTATTTTAACAAGGTTCAGCCCCACTGCCTACGTCCTCACCTCAAGCTACCCCTTAAGAATCCCAAATTCACTATTCAATCTCCTTCAAGTGGAGATAGAAACCTATTACACATTTAAGCAACACCGCTCCAAAGAATCCGTGCAGAACACCCTCTACACTTCTAATCACCTCACACTTGGTGATTCAACTATTTCCCGTGTAGTACACCTTCTACACACACAAGGGTTACACGCACCCTCTTACAAATACAAAAATTGATAATGGTAGGTTATCAGAATACACTCCTCAATGAGTAAGATAAAAACAATACAGTGCAACCTATATCTCTCTCACAATGAACAAGGATTAAGGAACAAAACTTAGAAAAGAGAATGAAAGTTTTGAAAGAATAATGCAAAACTTAGCAATTGATGTGTAAGTTCTTGTTGTAATTTTTGCAAAACTCAAGTGAGCTATTTATAAGCAAATGAGTCTTCATATTCAAATTTGAAAATGTTCATATGTCAAATAAGAGTACTATTCACTTTTCAAAAAATTCAAATAAAAACATCTCCTTTTTATATTTTTCAAAGACAACTTCATTCATTTTTCAAAGAAATCAAACATAATATTTTACTTCTTATACATGACAAAATGAGCATGATTTATTTTTCAAACCAAATCATCTTCTTTTTGCATATGTCAAAAAAACACACAACCACCTTTCAAGATTTTTAAACAAATCATCTATATTTTACATTTGTCAAAAAAACACACAACCACCCTTCAAGATTTTCAACATTTTCAAACAAAATCATCTATCTTTTGCATTTGTAAAAAAAAAAAACACACAACCACTCTTCAAGATTTTCAAACAACACATGCACATATTAAAGATGACAATCAATCATCTTACAAATTCAAATCTTTATGCATATGTGGAAAAACAAATTCGAAATTAATATTTTAATAAAGTTATGCAAATGTAAAAAATGCAATTTCATACTTTATGAAAAAATATTAATTATGAGCCTTAATCCAATTTCAAATTTTAAAAAATGTACAAAATTACTTTATGATCTTCATTTGTAGATTTGTTCTTCTTTTTGCTCATGCTTGATTTCTTGATGTACTTAGCTCTCTTCATGCGTAAACAACTTGAGCATGAGTTTTGAATTTATTTGTTATCATCGAAATCTATACATAAATATGAGACTTGAAACCTTGGGTTCTACATAATCTATTGGCATATTTTTTTTTTTTTTAGTTTTTGTTGCTGATGACATTACTACTTTCATATTTCTAACATTGTTCTCGAGTGCTTACAATCTGTTTACTTCTTTTGGTTGATTATAATTATAGGAATTTCTCTATTCCGTGTTTTAGTTAGAAATTATATTGTTTGGTCTTTTTTTAGGCCATGAAGGTCTCTTTGCTTTGTCTAAGAGCAGTTGTACTGTACAAAAAGCTCAATTATTAGTAGATTTTTTTTTTAATTGTTGCATATGGTATTTTTTTTAATATGATCTGATACTCTTGCTAATGTATTAGCTAGAAGATCAATATAAGTGGCAGATGTCTTTTGTCATGCCTTCAGAGTATGGTGCCAACTTGCCAGTGCCTAAAGATCCATCTGTGGAGATCCAGTGTTTGAACTTGGTATCTTGTGCCCTTGAGTGGACTTTAAAGCAGTTCAAGACTATAGAGAATTTTGAGACTGTAGATATCAGACTCCAAGTTTTTTTTTTAAACTCTCATTTCTAAATCTTTGATTTCTGATAGTTAAGGTTCATTTATGTTTGAGCGGTGTCTAAGCTCACCTATTTTGTTTACTTTCTTTTCAGATATATGCAGTTTCAATCACTATTCGTATAGTGGAAAGTGTACCAATAATTTGAATTATGAGAGTTACAATGTAATTTAGCAAGTTCATCATAGATTCTAATACATTTGCCAATTATTCTCAATCTGGCAGTTTGGCTTCCTGTTTATTGCTTTGATATGAAAGTTCGACTTTGCACCATTCATGGTTCTATCATTGTCATCCTAAATGATGGTAAGACATGTTTTAAGCAAATGTGAATATGTCACTTCATAAAATATACCATTGCTAACTTAGCAGGATCATGAGTCTGATTTTAGTAAAATCATTTTACTCTCTCTAGGTACAATAATAATAATATCAAAGGATTGGGTAAAACCATCTCCACAGCCTGACAGCTGGAAATTGAGATTACTTTTTGCAGCTAGCATCGTGCTTGGAGGTTACTTGGCACTAATGACAATCATATTCTTTTGGGCTTTTAAAGATACCAACTTTTTTCTCAATAATTATATATTCTTTCTTGCTCTTATTATTGAATAAACTTTAATTCCTCTATCTCCACCCATAATCCTTGCATGTGGAAAAAGAGAAACTAAAATTAAAAATAAAGCAAAGACATTGTCCCAGTTCATCTTTTTTGCTGATTTTATCTCCTTTATTTGGTTGATATGGTAAATGGTGAAGAGCTAGGAATTTTATCCATCAACCATGCCATAATTTCACAAAGTCAAAAGTGTTCCAAGAACTTTATTTATTTCATGTCTTTTCCTTCTTTCTTTTTCTTTTTCAATATTTGTAATATTTTATTTGGTTGAAAATTCCACTTCCTCTCGCATTATTTAAGGCTCAACGCACAGAAGTGAGACAATGGAGTAACAGAGTATAATCAATTATCATGATTTATTTACCATTTTTTTAAAATGCAGGACAGATTTGGTGTGAGTCATTAAGTGGCAATGATAGGGAAATGATGGTAGCCTTATACCTGCAAGTTAGGATTATAAGTTAGGCCCCTCTTTTTGTCAAAAGGTCTCACAGCTGGTCCTTTATTGAATGACCTGGGCTTCTCTTGCTCTCAGCTTTTGTAATTGTTGGATACAGCCTCAGATTGTCACAGTGGTGCTAAAGGTTGGCATGCATTGCGATGCCTATGCACAAGAAATCAAGAAACGCATACTGAAAATGAAAGGTATTAGATTATTTTCCATCTTTACGGCTCATGTAATTTTGGCTTTTACTTAGTATCTATAAATAATTCCAGTGGTAGCTAACAGTTTTGGCCATATTTTTAATTTTTGCTTACATTCGAATCTCTTAAAAGACGATAGATGCATTCTTGAAAATATTTTTATACCATTCTGGTCAAAATAGCTCAGAAGAGCATTTCTTGGGTTGCACAAGAAGTTGAAAGGGAATGAGGTAATATAAATTATTTATAAAATTTAAAATATATAGGATACCTTATTCAAGTCCTCTTTTGCAGCTTACTTATCAAAAAAAAAGAGAAAAATCCTCTTTTGCAGTTGAAACTATGTATATAAATAGGTGCAAGCCTTCTAATAACAGCTTTCTAGGCTTTAGTTGGATTGTCTTTATACTGGGTAGCAAGATTCGAAAAGTAGCCTAGAATATGAGAAGAAAAACTTTTGGGCAGCTACTGCATGTTATGAATCCATCCACTTTTACCTTCTACTTCAATTTGTGTTAGAAATATGCATATTGGAAAATGATATCCATGTTTTCTTATTAAGTCCAATTGCAATGCTTAGAAAAATCTATATGGGGGCTGTAGAAACTTTCATATCAGAAACCAATACATTATTAATGTCTACATAACAGAAGATAATTTGAATTTCTGTAGGACTTGCATTACAAAAGATAAAGGTGGGGGGCTTGGGATGGATTCAATTTCAAATATAATGCTCCAAGTTTTTGTCTTTTTTTTTTCTTTGTTCTTATTCTTGAGATCTTGGTATTTACAATAGTTTCTTGGATCCCATTTTCTCCAATGAAACTAGTGTGTATCTTGACTTTAGATGCTCCAATTAAATTAAAATATCTAAGTCATCTTGTGAAATACAAAATTATGATAGTCCAATTCACTTGATCTCTTTATATTCTTTTATTTCCAACTTGAAAATTGTTTATTCTAGAAAGTGTTCTATGTTATTCAATCGTATAAACTGAAAGGTATATAAATGTCATGGTTTTTGTTATTTAGATTTTAATTCCTATAAACTATTATTAACTAACAACAACTAAAAGTAATTGTAAAGCTTCTAAAACTTTTGATGTACTGGAATGAAAACTTCCAACAAACGATATTCAATTAATATCTTAAGTGGTACTGTTAAAAAAATAATTATCCCAACTAGTGTTGCTTTGTGGGATGGAGATTTCTATGTCAAAGTTGATGATGATGTACATGTAAATATAGGTAAAAATGCAACATATTAACGGCGACCCTTGTTGTTTTGTACATGTGGATGTTTATTTATTTTTAATATGCATAAAGGCGCTTAGTTTTATTTTTTTCCTTATTAATTGTTTGAGAAAAAGAAACACGTTCATGTAGTTTTGCACGAGTTTGTTGAGTATAAGCATGTAAAATATTGGTTGATAGAGCCTGATTTATGTGAAACCCGATACGTATTACCTTCAGGGTTTGTGTTAGATTACTCTTTTTAACTATTATTTTATTTGTTTTATTGAATATTTTCCTTTGGTGCCTCCTCTTCTATTTTCAGTTTGTATTTTCTGCATGCTCGTGTACTGAGTTGAGATTATAACCATAAACTCAATTATAATATTCATCGTCATTATTCTTGTAGTTTCATTGACATCGATAACTTTTATTTATCAGTACTTTATTAACCATTCCATCTGCAGTCTGTTGGGTTTATAGGTGATCCCGCTTTCTTTCATGCTATCCTAGGGTTTATTTCTTTCGGCTTGTGTCTTGTGGTTCATCATTATTGTGGTTGGAGGATAAACATAAAAGGAAAAGAATCGCACCATTCACAAAGAATTTGTCTTAATTCTGCTTATAGTATTCACTTGTCCTGCATTTAATATGCTAAATTCAAACATTTTTTACTATTGTTATTATTTTTGTGATTGGAGATTTTACTTCTTCTTTTCTTTTGCATTATCCTATTTTCTCACCAATACTTTATTAGAGTTCTTTCTTTACACTATGGACAGAGCTAGAGTTTATTTCAAACTTGCATATAAGAACATATTTATGTCCGTTTCTGTTTGGTAGGATGACAAGTTTGACAAATTCATTTCTTTCGTAGCTTTTGCTAATGGTGTCTAACCCTTTTAACATACAGGATTGGATGCATTCTTCTTTTTGTTAGCATGATGAATTTCATGGTGAGTTTTGCAAACTTTGAACTATGTTGTAAACCAGTCAAACAACACTATGAAGACTCTTTAAAAATGTCACACAATATCTATCCCTAGCGAAAAAAATAGTGTGGCCCTGGTTCCTTCCTTCTGATGTCATGGATGATATTGACAAATCGAATTTGGATTTTAGTACTGTAGCAGATACAGTGGCAATAGAAGCTTTCGATTAATTTACACAGCATAAGCTCTCAGCTTGTAAACCAGTACTAAGTTACTAACATCAGGTTGGGTAACTTCTCAAATACTACTATTTGGTTAGTTTAATTGATCTTATTTAAGTGGTTTTTTTGGTGCAACAACTTTGGATTGTTGTTTCGTTTCTGTTCATATTTTTATGTGATTGTTACTTCTCCACAATTTTTTTGAAAAAATTACGTGGTTCTATTTTTTTTAAAATTTGAAATGTTTAGGTTTATGCTTTTATTTTTTTTTCTAAGTTTGTCACTTCAACTTATTTGTCTTCTTGTGATTACAAGATGGAAGCTTAGAAACATAATCCATTTCAGTTGAAAGGAAGGTATAGTTTAGGATGGAACTTTAGAAGCATAATCCATTTCGGTTGAAAGCAAGGTGTAGTTTATAAATGTAATCTATTTTAGTTGAAAGCAAGGTATAATGAATGAAGGCTTAATCTTTTTTCTAGCTGGGGTTCAATTGGAAAAATTGTGTTTCTGACTTTGTGTGCCAGGAAACAAGGTTTGGCGTGTGAGGCTACATGTAACTTTACGTATAAATTTAAAAAAAAAATTATTAAATAGGTTTTTTTTCTTTGAAGAAGAATTTATGGTAAGTTTCAAGGTAAAATTATTCTGTCAAAATAAAAAAGAATGCCTTAAAAACTAGTTATACTTATAAAATTAGTGCTAGCTATACTTACTACCATGATTTTTTAGTAGGTTTATTTTCTAGCTTTTAGTGATGGGGTTTGTTTGAAAGTTTTGTATCTTAATTTTTACAAGGCTTTCAGAGACACATACCCACCAAATTGCTTCTAGAAAATAGAAGCAGCTGGAAACATTAAGAGCTCGTGAGAATGGTGCAATTATTTTGAAATTGTTCATGCTATTTTAAATTTGAAATGAATATTTGATGTGGGTTATACTCTTTTTGAGTACATATGCTCTGTCTTCTAATAGTTTTATAGTTTCTGAATGATATGCTGAAATGGTCGATGGGTTTTACTTTGGACGGTAGATTTGGTCTCTTATTAGTTTTGTAGTCTTGTGGATAATGAATTTGTTCCTTTTTTTTTCTTTGGTTAATTGTTCTCATTTAAAGTTGTCTTTTGTCTCTGCTAAGTATATATAAAACATGGTTTCTTCTAAACTACCATGCGGTATATGGCTTTTGTTTGGGTGATGGGTAGGTTTAATGGCTATAGCATATAAAGTTGCAAATCAATTCTGTTCAGAATTGTTCATTCCTCGCCCCTCATCAAAGGAGTAAGATTATATGCCATTTGCATCATTATAGATCGAAGCTTTTTCTCAACTTCTTCATATAGTGAGAAAAAATAGGGACTCTTCCAAGAAGCAATTATTTGTCTTCTAAATTGAAATACTCAAATAAGTACTAAAAACAATACTCACATACATCATAATTATGCTTGTTTTCATGTAGGGTTGCATTAGCTATTTGTATCTTTATTTTTAGGTTTATATATAAATATGCAAGGCTTATGCAAAAATTATAGATGGTGTTGAATTTTCCATGGTATGGTCATCACTCTGATATTTATAGATTCTTTTCACTGTCACTTATTTTATTATTTACAAGCTTCATAATGCTTGGAATATTTATCTAAATTGGTTTTTCCTGATTTAGTATATTGTTTCAGGGGATGACATCTATTTGGTTTTTATTTTTTTCTCCTTTTGTATTTGAAATATTTGGTCAGCAAATCCCACGACTCAAGTGGAAAAATGCTTAACTGACTCTCTTAAGTGTATGTGATTCATGAAATCAATTGATAATACTTTTATGCTTGTTAGTAGTCCATGCCTAATTTTTATTCTCAATTCTTTTCAGTTTGGTTGAGTTTGCTAATTCGGTGGGACTTCTTTATTCTACTTCCAATAGCCTCAAGGTAACCTTATCATTTCGATGGTTGGTTTTGGCCTGTTGGAATGTATATTTGGATTCTTTTAAGGAGTCTAACTTGAGGCTGTAATATGATCTTTCTATTTTATGTAATTTAGGTTATTATTACTTGTTGGTCATATTCTTTGTTAGTAGGTCCAATCTAATAATATCTATAGTTAAAAAATTGTGATTTATTTTGATGATATTTTTCAGGTGTTATTGTTGCATTTAACTGATAACACAAAAAAAGAGTTAAGGTTTAGGTATCTTTTATTTTTTAACTTTTTTCTCTTTTAATTCATAATGTTGGCGAAGTTTGCTATGTTTTATTTTTTTGAGGCAATGGTTTACTAGATAAGAGTTTATTTGGAAGTGGAACTTTTTCTAAAGACCCGTAGAACCATCATTTATTTCTTTTGATTTTATGTGTATATTCTTTGATCATCATAAGCTTTTCTTGTCAATTAAACAAGATTCATTATAATGAATTATAAATTGTATAAAGAATAGCATTGAAAATTCAATGGATAGATCTTTATTCTTTTCTATTTTCTTTGAAAGGCAATTTTTTATTTTGTGTACTATGCATTAATTATGCTCTATATGGTTCAAGGTTATTCTATCCAATTGTCAACACGAATTGTTTCTGATTCCATTGCCTTCAAATAATAAATTGCTCCACTTTATGTATTGTCAAGATTATTATTTGATCTAAGCACTACATAGTCTACATTTATATTTGTCACTATACTTTATATAATCTATATTAATATGTTTCCAAATCTTTGATAACTATGCTTTAACTCCAAATTCTTTTCATACAAGAACATTTATTGTATATATAAAATATTGCAATACTATGTTCAGACAAAAAATGGATAATACAAGTGGGTACAGACAGAGATCAACTTCAAAATTGTTGTGAATGAATAGAAAAATAAAATAGTTGTAATAAGTCATTTTTCTCCATAAATGACTAGAAATACCACCTCTAGATAAATAAAACAGTAGAAAAATTTCAATATTTTCTCTATAAATGTTGTGAATGAATAGAACATACTACCTCTAGATGCATGATCTCTAAAACTTTTTAATCGCCATTTCAATGACAACAAAAATTAAAAACATCCTATTTTGTTTTAAGAAACAAACTGTAATATAAATTTCAAACATGATATTTTATTTCCCAAATTTGCTTAGATATATGATTTATTTAAACTTATAAATGTTTGATAATTTTAATTAAATATGTTATTCTCATCCACTTTTAAGTTTTTTTTTTACACTAGATGTTTATATTATATTAATTTATTTTATAGTAATACAGGACAACATGTCTTGCATGTTACATTACTCCTAGTATACATATATATATATATATGATTACAAATCCAATACTATAGCTTCAAAATTAATTCAGAATTAATTATGAAGTTATTGTTCAAATTCCTTTTTACACAAGGCAATGGATAATTGGATATATGTAATCCCTTATATTTAAATAGGACAATACACATCAAGTGTATTGTATTACACTAAAAGGCATTCTGGAATATCAATCTCGTAGTGGCGGTTCAAACATTCAATATACCTATACACAGATATGTATGAGTTAAAAAGGCTAATGGCCCACCTAAAATATAGCCAAAAATTTCCCATGGATGATCAAGTCTCTAAGCAAATTAATTTAAATAAACGGACAAAAATTCAAACACAATAAAAACTACACACTCTAAATTCCAACATATCATTCATATAGATCTCGTGCTGCTCATGGTCAATATATACTAAATTCATAGAACCTGCTTTCCAAAATAAAATAACCTATAACACTTCAGTATCAAAGGTTGTTGTTCATGCCCAAAATTGGAAAAAGCTGTTTATTGGACAATATTCCACATACATGTAAATATATGCACAATGCATAGGTTCTACAATTAAAACCAATGCCTATATACACTAGTTCTACACAATATGATTAAGTATTGGCTGGCAGGAGTGGGTACAAACCACTTAGACAAGGCCTTTAGATATACACAAGGTCAATGATGGGATAGCATCCCTTGTACCATCTCCATCATCCCAACAAGCATGCAACAGCAATGAAAATCTTCAGCTAGCAAACCTGCAAATAGAAGTAATAAAATTTACATGAGAGCAGGTAAAGCATTCCTTTCGTTGTTGTAGACTAAGCTTGCACAAAACATTGCAATCCTCATTGTATGTCCATATGTCATTGGACCATTGAGTGATAACTATATTGTAAGGAATTCATGATAATTTCACCTCTGGTGCCTATAATTTATTTATAGGTATGTATACATATGACTAAGCAAGAAGTTTCACATTATACATAGAATAGCTATACAATGAATATATTTATAAATCTTTTTTTTATTATTACATATTTTTATAATAATAAATATAAGTTTAAAAAACAACCTATGCATGCACACTTGTTGAGCTATGTTTGCTGCAATAAGTTGCATATTATTACTTTAAGAGTCTAGAGGCAGGGAAAAAACTGGAGCACCAGAAATAATTGCAGAAAATGTGTTTGTGTGCGAGTCAAAGAAGGGTTTTTCAAATTGCATTAGAAGTAGACTAGGAAAAAGAGAAGCTAAAGAACTTACAATTGCAGAAAGCATTTTAATAAGAAAAAGAGGAGACAAAGAACTTACAATTGCCCTGAACCAATTGCTTTTATCCTGTCAACATGTGAAAAATAGGAAGTTGTAAGAATTAAATCTCATCCAAAATAGAACTTAAACACAAAATAATAACAATAATAATGCATGCAATGACATGTCAAAATAGTTTTTTTTTTTTTTAAATAAAAGAAGATACGAAAGGCCGAAAAAGAAATTCATTCAGGCAAACAGAAAAACAAAACCAATGAATACTAGAAAGTTTGAAAAGAAGCCCAAGAAATGAAAAAGTAGTTAATAAAAAGCTGAAATTACTCCATTAATAGATACACATATGAATTATCCTCAAACACATTATAGAAGTGAACCACAAGCTATTATGGACTATTATCGAGATATGAGCCTTGAGCAAGAGTAAATGTACAATTAGATGAAGGGAAGAGGTAATTTCCATAATAGCACCTGCAAGCACATGAATAAAATAACCACATTACCTTCCAGTTCTCAATAAACCAACTTCTACAAGTGAACAATTAACCTATCATGGGATGTGAAGCCAAAAAAGGGAATGTAATGCACTATGAACACTTGAGATGCTAAAACACTTGGCATAATTCACTTCTCCAACTTAAGGTTTATGGTGACATATAATGGAGAAAAATAATCCTTGTCCAAAGGATTCATGTTGTTTATTGGAGAATAGGATAAACAGGTAACATGGAAAAGAGCCGTGCCTTGAGCTATTCTTCTTTCAAGCATGGATAACCGACAAAGTATTTTTTTTGTTAGGACCCTGCATGAAACAAATTATAACAATCTATCAGACAATGATATGGAAGCACACTTGCCAAATTACTGATCACAAATTAGATCTAATGGTTCAATGAGTTTAATAATAGAAAGAGATCCACGTGATTTCTTTGATCCCAAATTACTTACTCTGTTTTCCTATGTCAAGGAGCTAAAAGTGCATAAACAAATTTCTAAATCCAAGGGTTGTAGCATCACCCCCAATAGATCTCAAATTTTGACAAAAACATTGGACCAAACTGCAAAGGTTGACATCTAGAATAAACAAGCTAGACAACAATGTAAGCTGGAGTTTATTAAACACAGCAAATTCCAATAAACAACCTCGTATGTTTCTTTAAAAGCCCAATAAAAGGAACTACTCTATAAAAATTCCTTCCACAAAATAATGTCCACACTACTTTATAACCATGCTTTGTAGACTAAAACCAAAGGGAAAAAAATAGAGACAAGTTATGAGAGAGGGAGAGAAACCCTAGGCAAAGATTCCATCGATGAAAGCCTAGGCAAAGATTCTGCCGTCAATTGTGAAGAAGTAATTTCCATCGAACCTATAATACATTTGCAAGCTTGCCAAAACCAAAAGAAAAAATAGATTAAAGACAAGCTATGAGAGAGAGAGAGAGAGAGAAATGTCGTTTGTGAAGATTTCGAATATGGTTTCCTTACTCAGGTTGAGATCCTCTTCATATAGCGACGATGTCGAGAGTGAGACTTAGGGCAAAATCGAGAGAACACTAAAGGACTAAAAGAGAGAAAACAGAGAGGGAGAGATCTTATACTATAATGGAGACCAAGCGGAGGAGATGGCTGTTAACCTTGGGCTACGACGGTGTGACGGTGAGGAACCCTAGAGTGGCACCAAGTGAGAGTTGCCATAGACAGAGAGAGAGAGAGAGAGAGAGAGAGAGAGAGAGAGAGGCATTTTGTGGGTTTTTTTGGGGAGGGGGAAAACATTTTTTTTTATGGGTGAGGGGGAAAACATTTGAATTAAGTAGCGAAATATAAATTTTATTTTGTGACGAAAGTTTTAGCCACAATAATTTTAAAAGTCGCAATCCAATAAAACGCTCCGCCCGCAAAATCGCGAATATGGGGGGAAAATGCTGTAACAAATTTTGAGTTGTTACAAAAAGTGACTTATTGCAACCATTTTATTTGCATCAAAATAAAGTAGTTGTAATAAATCATTTTTTCTGTAGTGTGTGTAGTACATAGTCTAGCAAAAGTGGCATTACTTGTAAATGATGAGAAAGTGTGGATGGAGGTGTATCCTGATGAGATTGGGGAAATTGTAAAGTTTATTAAACTTTGTAATTCTGTTGATGAATGAATACAGTACGGAGGTTTCTTTTTAGAAAAAATAAAAATAAATATAGCACGCTAACCGCACCGTTAATATTATATCAAACATGTCACATTAATAAAGTAAGGAAATATTAATATAATGTCGGAGGCAATCCCCCCACCTTTTGGCCAAAATAAAAATAAAATATATATAGGGAGAGAACACCCAAATGTGTCAAATGTGTTAGCACGATTGACAAATTCTTCCAAAAAGTCTAAATGTCTTTATATATATATATATATATACTTCTAATTATTTATATTCTTAAACATTTTTAAAATAAAAAATTACAGCATCATTCAAAAATACTTCATAATTATTAAGTAAAAATATTAGATCAGGACCCATTGTCGGTAGGGATCCGGTGGCATAAAGTATATACATATATATTATAAAGTTTATAAGTACTCTTTCAAAACTTAAAGGGTGAGAAATAGTACTATATATATTGTGATCTTCGAACACACTTTCTAATTAGTTTCTAATTTTATATCAACAAGAGGAATCATTAACGATAATATTTTGGATATAGAAGCTCGCTGATCCTAATTTACGTTCATCTTCTATTCGAAATTTTCCAAATATAGTTTGATAGTGATCTTCTTTCATTATTTGATATGAAACTTATTATTAGGTCTTAAAATTATTTCAAGCTCAACAGCTATCGGTATCAGGACAAACTAAGCAATCAATTGCCGCGGTACCTAGCATTGTTCATCCGCGCGAGCGGATTTTTTATTTTATTTTTTCTTCTCGACCCGGGCAGTTATGATTTTTTTTTTTTTTATACACATCTCTTAACATTCGAAACTCCATCTATTTTTTAATCGATCTCCTCCACCAGTTGAGTTACCCTTTATTTGTTTCTCAGTTTCAATCCAACTCCCAAAAAGTACCTTTAGGAGCTTATTTCTATCCCCGTTTGTTTTTCATTATAGGACCACATATTTCTCATGCCAGTTTTACATATTTCTACTGAGACATCACTCATTTTGAATTCAAACTTCTTTACGATATTTTTTTTTTAAAAAAAATCAGTTTCTATCGAGGTTTTGGCTCGGATTTTGATCCGGGTTAACCAAGTCCGGATTCTGGTCTGGTTTTGAAATCTGGATTCCAGTCCGGGTATACTCGGTCCCAGGCCAAAATCCAAATAAATCAGCGTGTAGTTTACGGCCTAATATATCTTCCATTTATAATAATAAAGTAGTCGATGAGATCGTAGACTTTAACCTTCACGGATAAGTCAATATCTCTAAAAAAAATTAAAAAAAAAAACACAGAGAAGTCGTGGATAGTCACCATAGGCCATCATGCGCTGTAATGGACCCCTTTTGTAAATGAAGATTGTAATACAAGAATGCAAAGGGTAGGAGCAGAACTATAAAATGGAAATGGAAATCATCTCAATCATTCAAAGATTCTTACAATAAACTGGGTATTCGAGAAACCCAAACCTCCCAACAAGAACATATTCAAAAACTTTCAACTTTTCCAGATAATCTTTACAAGGACTCCTCCAGCCTTTATATTCGGATACCACAACCTACCATAAGCAAACTAAGGCTATGGGCCATTTTCTTATTCCACTAATTATATTCATGGTCCACTGACAGGTTAACAACTCAATACAACTAAAAGGAACAACTCATTCGACAAGTCCATCAAGCTAGGCCCAGCCCAACTTAAGAGGTACATTACATGCGCACATGCCGTAAAATGATAAGATCATGTTTGTAAGCTTCAAACTACATAGTACATGATGTCTCTTTCTCTGATAAGAATTTTCTACAATGTTAAATTAAATGAATATTCACTGCATTAGAATGAATTGATCAATTTAATTAAATACAACGGAACAAGAAAAATATATATATAATAGAAATGTCCAATCTGGCTGGTTTTGACTAACTCACCTGATTCTATAATAGAAATGTCCAATCTTCGCAGATAAAGAAAAGCGAAACCATTAATTGATATGTTCAGAAAATATCTCAAGCATCGAGTGCTCTTCTTAATAATTGGTAAAAATACAAAAGAGAAAAAAAGAGACAAACTCAAATCAAGTTTAACGTTTGATTTTTTATATTCAATAAATTAGAAAAAATTGGGAATGGAATTGGTTCGCTGGACATACATCAAAATAATTACTACAGGGGATATATGATAAATGAGCATTGTAACAAACTAACAAGACAAGAAAGTTAAGAGAAAAATTGAGAGAATATAATGGAGATGAAATTCCAGTAATGTTCCACACATGATACCATAGAGAATATGACTGTACAATACATATATAACCATCGAGTGTAACAAACTAACTGTAGCACCAAAGAATGCAGGACACCTGGAAGTGTAAAAATAAAGAAATAAAAAATATACAAAGGCTTATATACGACAACTTTATATGATATAACAAATAAGGATAAATGACTTGTAGCTTAGCCATTGACTTCTAACACCCCCTTCAAGATGAAGAATAGAAATTTATTATTTACATTTTGGAATGATATGATTGCAAGACATGAGATGGAAGTGCTTTGGTCATTGTATCGACTAGCTGTGTGGCAAAGACATGAGCTATAACAATACTCTCATCTTGAGTTTAATCACGTATCAAATGACAATCAAGTTCGATATGCTTGATTCTCTCATAGAATACTGGATTGGCAACGATATGTAGTACGGCTTGATTGTCACAAAATAAAAGAGCAGGCTATAGATGGCAGAAACTAAGATCCGAAAGCAAGTATCAAAGCTATGTCAACTCAAAACATGTAGCAGCCATATATCTATATTCTGCTTCAGCTAATGAATGAGAGACTACCGTCTGTTTCTTAGACTTTTAAGAGATAAGAGACTTGCCTAAGAAAATACAATAATTTGTGGTAGACCGTCTTGAATCTGGATAGGAAGCCCAGTCACTATCATAATAGGCTTGTAGCTGAATGGAAGAGGAAGAGGAGAGAATAATTTCCTGAGCTAGAGCTGCCTTAATATATCTGAAAATTTTCTGGGCAACAGCTAAGTGTATAGTTTTAGGATTATCTATAAATTGGCTCAAAACTTGGACAACAAAACAAATGTTTGACTATGTGATAGTAAGATACAAAAGTTTGCCAATTAATCTCCTAAACACACTAGGATCAGATATGGAGGTAGCAACATCTTTGCTAAGCTTGAAGTTTTGATCCATGGGAATTCTAAGAGATTTACAACCTAGCATGCTCGAATCAGCCAAGATATCTACGGCATATTTACGTTGACAAACATAAATACCTTGAGAAAATTGGGCAATTTCCAAGCCTAGAAAATATATAAGGCAACCAAGATCTTTAATATGAAATTTAGCAATGAGAAACAGTCCAAGAAAAGCAATGGCAGCAGTAGAAGTGCTAGCAACCAAAAGATCATCCACGTAAATTAATAAAGCAGTGAAACAGTCTCCATTGTGCTTGGTGAACAAACTGTAATCAGATTTAGATTGTAGGAAACCAAACTCAAGATGAGATGAAGTCAACTTGGCATTCCATTGCCAAGATGCTTGCTTGAGACCATAAATACTTTTGAGCAATTTACAAACTTGATTGGGCTATCCCTTTGTGTAACTAAGGGGTTTTTTCATATAAATTTCTTTTGACAAGTCACTATGTAAGAATGCATTATTTACATCAAATTGATGTAAAAACCATCCTTTAATGGTAGTAACACTAAGCAAGCATCTCACAGTCACTAATTTAGCAATAGGGAAAAATGTTTCAACATAATCAATACCCTCCTTTGGGTAAAATCCTTAACTACTAATCTAGCTTTCAACCTCTCCAATGACCCATCAAAATTTAATTTTATTTTGTAGATTTATTTACAGTCAATAGTTGTTTTCCCTTCAGGTAAAGTGGTGAGGATCTAGGTGTGGTTCCTTTCCAATGCCTCAAGCTCAACTTCTATGGCTTTGCATCAAGCAGGATCTTTGATGGCCTGTTTATAAGAGGAAAGTTCTGTGTGCAAGGAAATAGAGGTTGAAAAAGCTTGGAAAGCAAGTCTGAATTTGTGATAGGATAAAGAATTAAGTAAAGAAAAGGGTTTACCATTCAAGATGGGGATTGCCTTGGAGGTTGACTGTGAAGGAGGAGAAAACACAACTTGCTAGCAGTGAAAGTCCCTAAGATATTGAGGAGTCTTGCGAGTTCTGGTGGATCTTCTAAGTGGGGGTTGTTCATGTATGGAAGAGTGGTGATCTGTGGCAGTAAGGAAGGGACTAGGAGGGATGAGATGTGGAGGGGATTGGGAAGGAGATATGGGTGAGTGATTGCTGTTAGGTGGGAGAAAAGTGAGTTTGGATGGTGTAGGTGCTGCTTTTGGTGGCGATGGGGGAGGAAAAGGATGAGGAGTAGGAAAAAAATGGGTATTAGTGGATTGAAGGAAAGGGTGGAAGAGGATGAAATGTATTTAAAAGGGTAAGTGAATTCATGGAAAATAACATTTCAAGATTTGAAAATAGTGTTGCTGTCAAGGTCGATGAGCTCATTAAGTGCGATAAATCTCATTCTAATCGAAGTATTTATACTTGTGAAGTGGTAGCATAAACCACATAATGTGTAACGTTTGACCTAATGTGGTAGCGTGTGATTTTTGAAGCGGTAATATTTAACCAAGAAATGCTTGTTGTACATGTAGTAGGGCACACTTGCATACATGCCAACTGTTGTAGACTAAATGAAACGATGCATTTGGTTGAGAATGGCACATCACTCCCCTTCCATTTCGTACAACTCTCATCTTCCATTTCAAACTACCTGAAACAAAACCCTAAATCAAATTCTCCATAATATTCAACTCACCCTCTTCTGATTTGAGAGAATTTATTAAGTGGATTGCAGAAGTTTGGAGACAAGAGATAAGGATTGCAATCAAGGTCTTCTCCAACTTCTTTGTCTTCCTTTTTTATTTTTATTTGTCTTCATTATTTTCCATTCTTCTGTCATTTTTTTGAGCTTTTAGAGCATGAACAATAAATATTTACAAGCATATATTGCCAAGGAGCACAACTTTTGGTTGGGAAAAACTTTAAAATATGTTGTAAGGAGACAAATGTGAAGTTTTTTAAAGGTTAATGGGGAAAGGGCCTGTAATCAAATTGCTAATGCCATTGACCATGGAGTTGACGTGCCGTTCCCTTTATGTCAAACGAATCCCAATAATTTGTGTGTTTGATCAAGGTTGTAGCAGTGAATGCATCCATCTAGAGCTGATCAATGTTGTAGCAATGGAATGCATCCATCTATAGCTGATCCAGGTTGTGTGGGTTCTCAAATTTGATTTCTTCCTTTCTTCAACTTTTGTCATTTTTTTTAATAGTCACGCCACGTCAGCATGTCCGCACCCCGTATACAAAGGCGTGAAGCGGCTTTTATTGATTAATACGGTACAGCTGCCAAATCAGATCTCATGGCTCGGCTTTTATACAAGTAAATAGATTAGGTGTAAAAGTGGCTTTTCCACCTCATCTAGTCTATTGCATCTTTCTTAAGCTATTTTTTAATATTTTTTAATATTATTTATTATTTTAATATAATTTTAATATATATATTTCTTATTACTATTTATTACTTTTTACTATTATTTAATATTTTATTATTACTTTTTTATTTACTTTTTATTACTATTCATAATACTTTTTAACATTTCTTAACATCTAAACGTAATTTTAATTTTCTTTTTTATATTTACCACTTTAATTGGCCAGTGAAAATTATGAGTGGTAAACAACTTATTTTCTATATCTTACTTCCTAGTTCTTAATATTTTTTAACATCCAAACGTAATTTTAATTTTTATTATATTTACTATTTTACTTGGTCAGTGGAAATTATGAGTTGTAAACAACTTGTTTTCTGCATCTTACTCCCTAGTCTTTCGTGAAGGTCTTAAGTTTCTGTTCTTTAAAAAAGAAAACATAAAGTTACTCCTTTTTATTTTTCTCAAATATAAAGCTACTTTGAATACAATGATTTTATTTTTTTTCAATCTTTCGTCATAAAAATAATAATAATAAGGCTGCTAGGCCGCACCACCTTTAAATAGTAAAAGAAAAAACAATGAAGAAGATTAGGGTACTATTTGTTTAAAATAATTGATACAAAAACTATGTGTACGGGCATTTATAAATTATGTGTAAACTAACTTCGATTGAGCTTTCTACCACTGGCTATATTGACGTAGCCAGTAATTGCTTAAAGCCAATGGTTAAGTTGTGTTTATATAGTAAGGTAATTTTAAATACTCTATAAAAAGTAATAAAAAACAATAATAAAATATTAAATAATAATAAGAAATAGGTAAAATACAACACATAATAGTGATTTTTTTTTTATTCTTTTTTTACGTTTACAAAACCAACTACGCTAATTCTATTGGCTGCTAATTATAATTTGACCGACGATAAAGTAGAATTCCCATTTCTCCGAATAAAATAGGACTATTGGTCGGCAATCTCAAAAGCTACATTGACGTAATCCCTTAGGTAATAACCAAGTAATTAATTTAAATATGCACCAATTAATTACCACAACGAATAGTTTCTGGTACTATGCAAGACCCTATATATGAGCGGTGCTACAGGGAAGCCCCTGTTTAAGCATGGAAAAGCATCAAATTCATTAAAAACGGTGCGCAGTAAATAGAACCCTGTCCGGTTTGAACTTCTTCTCCCGCGTCTTTATATTTGCTCATAGATCCGTGTGTCCTACCACTTTGTTTCCCTCCAAGCATCCCCAAAAATCCTTTTCACCATCACCATCACCATCACCATCCTTCATTGCTCGCCCGTGACGATTTCTAGCTACCAGCATAAAAGATGTACACTAGTAGGTACCATTTATTCTAACTTTTTTTTAACTAATCATATATTTATTTTTTATCTATTTTTGTTCATGCCCTAGAGATTTTGATGTTTGAGTAAGAGGCCTTGTTTATCGTTTGGATTGCACGATCCCGCATTCAATGTGTTAAGGACGTATTCTGCAGTCTGGTTTATCAAATCCCAACCGACCATAACCTGCAAAACAAGAACAAGGGAGATCGGGGTCCGGGACCGCTCCGACGAACAAGTTAGTTTTGGAGAGAAAATATATGGACGATTGTATGAGAGAATTTGAGAATGTACCCCTTTTCGTCTTTGGTTTGGTGTTATTTATAGGTGTTCCCTTTGAAGGAGGGTTCTTGTGATAAAAGAGCTGGAAATCGGGACATCACTCAATCGTCATCCTCGATAGGGAAAAAACTGATCTGACTCGGTCGGTCTCATCGCATTAATTGAGTATCCCTTCATTTAATGCTCAATTAGACCCTTTTGGAAAGGGTAATTAAATGTCGCTATATCTTTCGTCAATCTAGCAATTAATGATGTGCATTTATAGTGTCTCCGCATTTAAGAGGGGAGATCTGTAGACCGGCGGTTGTCTGTCGTTCATAAATGCAGGAGTGATCTTGATGTGAGGCGGATCCAGGAGATATATCAGTACGTGAACTGTCGTTCTCGCCTTAGCGTGTCCTCGAAGCTGATTTAATCTCATTCTGCCGAAGTCGGGATAACCAGGGACTTGGATCGTCCCCGGTTTCAGTCTCCCTAGTTGAATTCGGACACTGCGTGGTGGTGGGTGCAGATTATGGGCCTTGGGCCTGATAACTCTTTTGGGCTCGGGTCTCGGTGAGTTGGACACCCTTTCAGTACCCCGCGAGTTTTTATCGAAGGTACTTCGATGGAAATTCCAAATATTTTAGAGTTAGGGTTTTCCTTTTCTTTGTTTGCACTGTCCTTCAATACTGGGCAGTATTCTTTTAATTCTCCTTCCGAGCGGAAATACGGGGTCGGATGTACTCGGGTGGTTCCTGTTGGTATGTCGTTTCGTTTACTGACCGGACTTCAGAGGGACGATTTGAATTCTGATCAATTAATACCAAATCGTGACTTGTCATATTCCGTGTTAGGCATTTAATGTAGTTCAAAATTTAATTGTGCCGTCGTTTCGATTCCCGAACCGTCAGTGATCCGCGATTAAATAGTGATACGCACGCGCGTGACCATCATTAACTGACTTGTCATTTCGGCGCACGCTTCTTACCTTTGATTGGTCAGTTTAGGGCGTGCCTTCCGTTCCCAAGAGTCACGTCTGAGGTGACGGTTCAGGCGTCGCTTCGTTTCCCGTTCGCTTAAATTTTGGCTTCTGGGTATAAATTACCTAGAGGTCTTCTTACTGTCCTTGCTCCGTCGTTTGCTTCCCTGTTATTCTGTTGCCCTTCTTTCTTGCTTTTGTTCTTCACTGCTTTCTCTGTTCTTTCGTTGCGTTCCTTTCCACTTGCCCCCATGGCTTCTTCTGACCCATGCCCTTTCTTTGCCGGCAATGGTTGGATTTCCTCAATGCAGTCTTCCGATGTGGACATGCTCAGGAAGAAACATCGCGTTTCCTGGCGGCATACCCTGGAGGCCCCAGGGGATGGCGTTAGGGCTTGTGAACGCGACGGGAGGGCACAGAAGGTTGTCCTCTTCTCTCTCATGTTTTCGAAGGGTTTCCGCCTTCCCTTCATCCGGCCCATTCGCGAAGTACTGCATTTCTTGGGTTTGGCTCCTGCCCAACTTATGCAAAATGGGTGGCGTATTTTGCTGGCCACTTGCATGGCATTTCGGATCGTTCCCTCTGGGAAGAACGATCCATACCCCGACTTGACTACTCGGGAGTTTTTTTTTATGTACCGGCTCCTCCGTCGGGACAGGAACGTTGCTGGCATCCAAATAAAGCCGAAGTGCAGACTGATTCGAATGGAAGAGAGACATTCGAGTGCCCGAGACTATCATAAAAGGTTTTTCTTTGTCTCGGGCAGGGAGTGGGAATTCCCGGGAGGAGAGGGGAATGATTTCCCTGTTCAGAAAGATTGGGGCTTCCTCCCTTCCCAGACACACATGGAGATTGCCCTTACGGCCCAAGAAACTAAGAGGGTGAAGGCCGTCCTCTCTTGGGGGGCAGAGGATCCCAACCGGCTATGGTCCGACAATCTTCTCACCGAGGAGAACATTGAGGAGTTTCTGACCCGACCAAATCGGTCCTACGCTGAGGGTCAAAGCTTCTTCAAAGTTTCGGAAGAGCCTCCTACCTCCTCTTGCAAGCGGGCCTCTGATCGGGAGGTAGAAAAAGAGAGACGCACCAAGAGTCGAGCCGGCGAAGTCACTCCGAACCGTGGTGCCCGTCCCAAGAAACAGAAGAAGGGGAAGGGTCCACGTACCGAGGATCCGGACGAACGTGTTGCCCCCACAGACTCTCCCGTTTGCTGTACCGAGTAGGCCTCTTCATCGTCGTCCTCGGACGGGCTTCGATTCCTGCAGATCGAGAGAATAAGGGCTGAGGCCGGGAGGTTGGTCATGGAAGCCCAGATCGAAGCGACCGATCTGGCCGGAGTCGAGTCCTCAGATGGAGAGGAGATAGATCATGCCTTTCAGGAGGCTTTGGATAGTGCCACCGACTTGACTCCGGGGGCCATGCCTTTTGTGCAAGTCTTCCGACAGGAGTCGGAGGAGCAAGTTGCCAGGGCGAATCAATTGCCCACCCCCCCTCCTTCATCTTCCAAGCGTCACTCGGATGCTTCCGAGGGGGAAGATGAAGTTTTTAGTGAGGCTGACTCCGAGGGCGTCCGTGGGGGAGTCGGTCAGCAAGGAGCTTCGGACGAAGGACATTGGGAAGAGGCCGTCCCCGAGAGGTCGGGCGGGTCTGGTACTCCAGTGGAAGGGTGCCATGCGGAGGCCTCAGACGAGGATGAGCGACCCGCCATCGAGCCCGATGAATCTCCTGAGCGTCCACCCCCGACTTTCGAGAGGGGATCGACTTCAGGGGTTCCTTTTGAGGATGTGCATCCATCCCCGGACTCGAAAGTTCCTCCCCGACCCCCGTCTCCTTTTCGATTTCGAAGTGGGGTCGCGGTGCTCGGTCGGCTCTTCGAGTCGGATTCGGAAGGAGGACATCAAGCCGATGAAGCTGGTTCAGAGCGGCCTTCTCGTTTTGAACAAGCCAAGACGGACGCCTCCGACCGAGTGGCCTTGATGCTGGAGCCTCTACTTACTCAGGTTTGACCGGTAGACTTTGTCGAATTTTGCATGGTCTTTTCTTTTCGAGTTGCTAAGTTCTTTTCCTAGTGTTCAGGTCGCCAAGGAAATATCCCGGGCTGTGGGTTTCGAGTTGGCCGAGCTCGCCGAATTCAACAATGAGCTCGGAACTGTCTGCAAGTTCGGGCTTTACAAGTTGTAGTAGGCGCAGGACCAACTTGAGCTGTTGCAGGAAACTTGCAGGGGCCTGATCAAGACGGTCGAGGAGTTAGGGGCGGATAAGAGCAGGCTGGAGAAGGCCAACTCTTCTCTTCAGGCCGAATTGGAGGCGACCCGGGAATCACTGGCGACAGCCCATCGGAGGAACGCCCGCCTCGTAGACGCGAGATCGGCCACCGAGCAGGACAAGATCCTTCTTCAGTCCGAGCTAACTGCTCGGACGGCAGAACTAGCTGCTTCTTCCCAGATTCTCTCATTGAGGGAAGAAGAGCTAGCAATTTTCGAGCAGGCTCGGATTGCTCGGGAGGAAAAATTGGCCGATTCGAGGTGTGCCCGAGAGGCTTTGGAAGCGGAGTTGGCATAGTCCGAGGAAATCCGGGCTGTTCAAGAGTCCGAGCTGGAGGGGGCTCGCCGCGCTTTAGAAGAGGCTCATTTGAGAATTGCTGATTTCGAGCAGCAGATATCTCGAGTGGTGGCCATTCGTAATTCCGCGTGGGGGTATGCCTATGCCGAGGGCCTCTGCCGGATAGGAGCCCAGCTTCTGGTGGACCCTTAGCTCAATTCTCGGAAGATAAGTCCAAAGTCTTTTCATCCAGACCGGGCCGCGAAAAGATATGTCAAGAAGATCGGGAAGCGTGGCTACCCTCCTTTTAACGACTTGAATCCTCCTCCTCCCCCTCCTGAGGCACATGGTCGATGTATAAGTTGTTTTTTTTTTTTTGTAACTGAACATGACGTTCGAGTTCGATTCGAGCGAGTTTGTATGACTGAATATATATGACATTCGGATTTAATCTTTCTTTAGATGCTTTGTTCGTTCTGTCTTTACCCCGTGAAATTTTTGGTTAAGTGTAAACTTAAGAAAAAATTTTATCGAGCGTACTGTGTGTTCTTAAGATCAAGGTTTAGGAGTTGTGAATTGCTTCGCGTGGGTGGGTGGACCGATCCCGCAGGACTCCGAGAGCGTTTACTTCGCGTGGGTGGGTAGACCGACCCTGTGGGATGTCGAGAGCTTTTACTTCGCATGGTGGGTAGACCGATCCCGCGGGACTCCGAGGAGGATACATCGCGTGGGTGGGTAGACTGACCCCGCGGGATTCCGAGGAGGATACATCGCGTGGATGGGTAGACCGACCCCGCGGGATTCTGAGAGCTTTTATTTTGCGTGGGTGGGTAGACCGACCCCGTGGGACTCCGAGGAGGATACATCGCGTGGGTGGGTAGACCGACCCCGCGGGATTCCGAGGAGGATACATCGCATGGGTGGGTAGACCGACCCCGTGGGATTTCGAGAGCTTTTACTTCGCATGGGTGGGTAGACCAACCCCGCGGTATTCCGAGAGCTTTTACTTCGCGTGGGTGGGTAGACCGACCCCTCGGGATTGTGAATGTTTGTTGAGAACTTTATAATGCATTGGATATGAATAACATCGGGCTTTTTATAATTTCAAGAAGTAAATTACATCAGTAGAATTAGTAAATGTTACACATAGTACCTCTTAAGCCTCTCACTGTTCTAGGGGTGGGGTAGGTCGGTTCCAAAACTGTTTTTGAGTCGGTAAGATCCGGGCCTGTTTGTTGCCGTCACTATGTAAGGCCCTTCCCATTTTGGTCCTAGTTTTCCTTGTGCTGGAGTCGTAATGCGCGTTTGTCTTAGCACTAAGTCCTCGACTTTGAAGTTGCGTGGCTTTACTCTTTTGTTGAAGTATTGTTCTGTCTTGCGTTTGTTGTTGGCAAGTCGAATACCGGGCTCTTCCCTGTGTTCTTCTAAGGAGTCTAGGCGTTCCATCATCTTGGCATCATTGGTAGCAGCGTCATAGTGCTGGATTCGTAGCGTAGGCATCCCGACTTCGACTGGAATTACTGCCTCGCAGCCATATGTTAGGGCAAACGGTGTTTCGCCCGTGGGGGTTCGGAGTGTTGTGCGATATGCCCACAGGACTCCCGGAAGCTCATCGGCCCAAGTCCCTTTGTGCATTCCGAGTCTTTTCTTTAGCGCATTGAGGATGGTTTTGTTGGTTGCCTCGGCTTGCCCGTTAGCCTGCGGGTGGCTGATATAAAGCTCTGAGGTATTCCGAACCGACAAACAATTGATTTCCATAAGAATTTTGTGATAGCTTGAGAAGTGATGCTGACGAGGGCTTCAGCCTCTACCCACTTCGTGAAATAATCCACTGCCACTATAATAAATTTAGTTCCACCCCTCCCTACAGGGAGTGGTCCTATAAGATCTAGTTCCCATTGATCAAAGGGCTAGGGGGATGTTATCGAAGTGAGTTCCTCCGACGGGGAATGTAACGTTGGGCTATATTCTTGACATTTCGGGCATCTTTTAACGAACTCTTTTGCTTCCTGGAACAAACACGGCCAGTAATACCCTGCATGGGTGGTGCGGGCGGCTAACGTTTTAGACCCCGTGTGAGCCCCGCAGATTCCTTCATGGATTTCGACCAGTAAGTATTGCCCTTCTTCTTTCGTCACACACCTGAGCAGTGGTTTAGAGAAACCCTTTCTGTACAACGATCCATCAATTAGTGTGAATCTGGCTGATCTATTCTTTATCTTGCGGGCCTAGCCCGGGTCAGGAGGTAATGTGCCTGTCCGGAGGTATTCTATGATATCGGTTGCCCAGTCGGGATTTGCAACGGCCACTACTCTGTCTTCACTGTTGGTGGAGGGAGTATCTACTGTTCTGATCTCTGTGTTTTCTGGGGGTGGGTGTTCATCTTTTCCTGATGCTATTTTTGCCAGTCGATCTGCTATATGATTTTCTTCCCTTGGGATCCACAGCAAACGGAAGTATCTGAATCGATCTCTCTCGATGCATACTAGCTCCAGATAGTTTTTCAATTTTTCACTCTTGGTGATGTATTGGCCAAGTACTTGATGAAATACTATTTGAGAATCAGTTCGGGCCTCCAGCTCTGTTGCCCCAAGGACTCTAGCAATTGTCATCCCAGCTATGAGGGCCTCGTATTCTGCTTCATTGTTGGTTACTTTGAAAGTTAGGCCTATACCGTAGTTGTGTTGGACGCCCTGGTCGGTGACGATGTGTACACCTGCTCCACCTCCTGCCCGACATGAGGACCCGTCAACATATAGCTGCCATGCCTGTCCCTGAGGTTCACCGGGGATCTCTTCTGGAAACCCAGTGTACTCTGCTACAAAATCCGCCAGTGTTTGTGCCTTCATTGCTGTTCTGGGCTGGAACGTTAGATCAAACTCGCTCAGCTCGATTGCCCACTTGGCTAATCGATCGGAGGTATCAGGCTTCTGGATAATAGTTCCGAGGGGCTGATCGATCATTACTCTTATAGTGTGGGCTTGGAAGTAAGGACGCAGCCGACGTGCAGCTGTCAGTAAGGCGAATACCATCATCTCTGTACGGGGGTAACTGGCTTCTGCTCCCTGAAGTGCCCTGCTAACATAGTATACAGGTTTCTAACCCTGATCGGTTTCTCTTACTAGAACTGTAGAGACCATGTACCTTAAGAACTTCCCGGATTCGACCCCGAAGGTGCATTTGGCGGGGTTGAGCTTCATCTGGTAATGCCGTAGAATAGAGAAGGCCCCTCTTAGGTCCGTCACATGGTCGTTAGGGGAGCGGCTCTTGACTAGGAGGTCATCGACGTAAACTTCCATGTTTCTCCCGATTTGTTTTTTAAACATACGGTTGACCAACCATTGATAAGTAGCCCCCGCGTTCTTGAGTCCAAAAGGCATGGCGGTGTAGTAATAGAGTCCGTGATTTGTAATGAACGCCGTTTTTTCCTCATCGTCTGTGCTCATTTTGATCTGATTATAACCCGAATAGGTGTCCATGAAGCTGAGGAGAGAGTGCCTAGCAGTTGAATCTACAATGAGGTCGATGCGCGGCAGAGGGAAGCTATCTTTAGGGCAAGCCTTGTTCAAATCGGTGAAGTCAACACACATACGCCATTTCCCGCTGGTCTTCCTTACCAATACTACGTTAGATAGCCATTCCGGGTAGTGAACTTCTCGGATGAACCCAACGGTCAGGAGTCTGTCCACTTCTTCTGCAATGGCGGCATATTTCTCAACACAGAAGCTTTTGCTTTTTTGCCTAACTGTCCGGGCCATCGGGTTGACACACAGTCGATGTTCTATTACGGACCTGTCGATTTCAGGCATGTCAGCATGCGTCCAGGCGAATACGTCTTTGTGCTCAATGAGGAGATTCTTGAGCTCTGCATGTATTCTCGGATCCATTCTGGTTCCGACTCGCACTATCCGATCCGGGTTGTCGCCATTGATCGGAATCAATTCCAGGGGCTCGTTGGGTTCCGCTTGACGTAGTGTCGCTTCGTCCCTGATCTCATCGTCCCAAACCACTCGGGGAGGAGCAGGCGGAAACTCGGTATGCTCGCCCTCTAGGGAGATCGTAGCCACGGAATTGACTTTGTGTTTCAATTCCCGGGCGTAGCATTCCCTGGAGGTGACTTGCTCTCCTCTGACTTTACCTATTCCTCTGTCGATCGGAAACTTCATTTTGAGGTAGTAGGTAGAAGTGACTGCCCTCAGGTTATTTAGGGTTGGTCTCCCTAGGATGGCATTGTAGGAGGAGGGAGCTTTCACTACCAGGAATTCGGTCATGATGGACATGGTCCTGGGTGCGGAACCCATCAAGACCAAGAGTGTTATCAAGCCTTCGGGGTATATTGCTTCACCCGTAAATCCTTTAAGGGGGGCTTGGATGGGCTGAAGTTGGCGGGGATCGATCCCCATCTGCATGAAGGCCTCCCAGAACAAGATATCGGCTGAACTCCCATTGTGAACCAGTATCTTTTTAATCGTGAAATTGGCTACCAATGCTGATATCACCAATGCGTCATCATGCGGAAAGGCGATCCCCTTTCCATCCTGTTCGTTGAAGACGATTGATTCTCCTTTAGGACCCGGGTTGCCCTGTCTCGGTGCTCGCCCCAGTGTGTAAACTTCCCCATATCTGGCTCTTCGCGCATGTGCCCTTTGAGAGGAGGACGTAGTCCCTCCTCGGGATGGTCCTCCAACAATGGTTCTGATCTCGCCTGGCGGGTGGCTAGATATGGGCTCGCCTCGGTATCTGCTCAACTCTCGTTCCCGAGGGGGGGTCCTCGACCGGGTTCTTTCTCTTCGATTGTTCATCTGTTCATCTCTTTGTCTATTCTTCAAAACCTGGCAGTCTTCAGTGTTGTGGCCCTTAGACTTGTGATATTCGCAATACATATCCCCCCTCTTTCTTCTAATAGACTCTCGCCTCGATTCAGATCGGTTCTGATCTTCCACCGCCAAGTTGGATTGAGGCCATGACGATAGTCTGTGTTCTCGTGGGGAGTCTCTTCTCCTCGTTTCATCTGGGAACTTCCTACCCCCTCGATGTCGGCTGGAACTTTTCCCGGCATTGGTTGTTTTCCGATCATGCTGTCGGAGCTCTCCTCGTCGTGGGGCTACTAGGGCTTCGAGCGTATCTTCGACGTTGATGAATCCGTCAGCTTGATCCATAAACCCGTTCAGAGTGGTGAGAGTTTTGCGAGCTATCTCCGCCATGAAGGGGCTCCTGGGCCATATGCCGCCCAAGAGGGCTGCTAGGGTGATCTTCTCGTCCTGGTTGTCGGTGGTCATTTTTTCTTTGTTGAACCGGGTCAGGTACCATTTCAAGCTTTCCTTCTCTCCATGCTTGACGGTCAATAGGTATGCCGTGGGGCACCTCCGTTTCTTACTGGCCATGAATTGAGTGATGAAGAGTCGGGCTAACGTCTCGAAGCTACTGACTGATCCAGGAGGAATGGTTCCGAACCATGTCCTAGCCATCCCCTTCAGTGTGAGAGGGAATGCTCGGCACGCTACTTCACCAGGATAGCCATGTAGGCTGATATGCGCTTTAAAGGCTTCTAGGTGTTCCACGGGATCCTGAGACCCATCATACAGTTCTACTTGTGGGACCTTGAATTTGGGCGGGAGAGGGACGGCCAGGATGTCTACGCTGTAGGGTGTCCCTATGCTTCCCTGCGAGGAGAGGTGCCCTGCTGCCGGGCTGATTAGTTTTGCCATTTCAGCGTACTTGTCCCCCAACTCCTTTAGCTCGGTGTGCATCCGACGTCGTTCTCCTTCAGAGGCCTCGCTCTCCTCAGGAAGTCGGGAGCTCACATTCTCTCCCAGATTGGTTTCGCCACAGGCCGATGTCTCTTCGCTTGGTTGCCGGAGGGCGGCATTCTCCTCCTTCAGCTTCCTCACCATTTCTTCCAATACTTCTAGTCTTTCTTCTATCGACGGGTCTGTCTGCTGGTCGTGCTTGGTCGTTTAGGACAATGGTAGAGTAGACATGCAAAAAGTACGTTTATCAGAAATAAATTGATCCCACAGACGGTGCCACTGTTAAGGACGTATTCTGCAGTCTGGTTTATCAAATCTCGACCAATCGTAACCTGCAAAACAAGAACAAGGGAGATCGGGGTCCAGGACAGCTCCGACGAACAAGTTAGTTTTGGGGAGAAAATATATGGACGATTGTATGAGAGAATTTGAGAATGTACCCCTTTTCGTCTTTGGTTTGGTGTTATTTATAGGTGTTCCCTTTGAAGGAGGGTTCTTGTGATAAAAGAGCGAGAAATCGGGACATCACTCGATCGTCATCCTCGATAGGGAAAAAACTGATCTGACTCGGTCGGTCTCATTGAATTAATTGAGTATCCCTTCATTTAATGCTCAATTAGACCCTTTTAGAAAGGGTAATTAAATGCCGCTGTATCTTTTGTCAATCTAGCAATTAATGATGTGCATTTATAGTGTCTTCGCATTTAAGAGGGGAGATCTGTAAACCGGCGGTTGTCTGTCGTTCATAAATGTGGGAGTGATCTTGATGTGAGGCGGATCTAGGAAATATATCAGTACGTGAACCGTCGTTCTGGCCTAAGCATGTCCTCGAAGCTGATTTAATCTCATTCTGCCGAAGTCGGGATAACCAGGGACTTGGATCGTCCCCAGTTTCAGTCTCCCTAGTTGAATTCGGACACTGCGTGGTGGTGGGTGCAGATTACGGGCCTTGGGCCTGATAACCCTTTTGGGTTCGGGTCTGGGTGAGTTGGACACCCTTTCACAATGGAATGTATGCCATCTCTTTGCAAGGGTCAAAAGTGAAGGTCCAAGTGGATCGACAAAGAAACCGACTCCTGTAAGAAGCAGGACCGTGGGCGTGATCCTGGTAGCAACTCCCCATCCATATTTTTCAAATTGATGCAGGATGTGATCGACAACAACTTGGCAACTGTAGAAATTGATCCTTAACTCAAGATTTGTTTCAATCAAAACAAAAAGTCAAGCCTCCAAGTCGTGCTTATAGCTTTGAATGATTTGTTTTCAAGTTTATGTTTTGATTTGTTTCCTTTCTTGTTTTCCAAAAGTTTCCTTCCCGTTTATTTCTTTAAGTTTCATATAAGCTAGCTACTATTGTAATGAGAGATTGTTATGACATTTGAATAAGAATTTGAAACCAGAAAATTGCTGCGACAACTTGTGTGTAAACGGAAGATGCAGCTCTTCCTTGGTTTATTTTGCAATCCATTATTCTATTTTCGGATTTCATGTTACTCCACTACGCCAAATATGATCTGGCTTAGCAACATCATCGTAAAAGTTGTTATTCCAATAGCAGTTGAAAAGTATCCATTTAAGTCAGAGACCATTTAAGTATCCAGTCAATTCTAATATAAAATTGGAACAATCCATCATTACTCATTAGATCATGCCACAATCCTTGTAATTGATGGGAAGTCAGATTATTAGTCATGTTTTAAAGTTGGGTTTTGCTTTGGATATATATGTGCACAACTCGGTGGTTCATATGTTAGTTTCATGTGGAGAAATGGATACAACATGTAAGATGTTTGATGAAGGTCGTGTTAACAAGTAATTGGATTCAGGACGCCCATCACAAGAGGACGTCTATTAACTACTTTCATTAACAGGTAGTCTCCTAATGCAAAGTGAAACGGAAAAAATAAATAAAAAAATAAAAACACATGTTTAGTATAAAAGGGTGGATTCTTTAAAAGAGAGTAAAAAAGTAACACTACAAGAAAAACAGGTTTTTGAGGCCAGTTATATGCTACGAACATGACTATTTGAGACAAAAACAGTATTGTTATTATAATATCAATATCTTTAAGTAGGTGTGCAGTAAACAAGGCTTCTCTCTAAAATTTTTTTCTATATATATAAGGTCTGATCCCATATAGCAATCATCATCATAGAGATCAGAGAGATGGTTCTGCGCTTGGTTCTAATTCCGACCATTTTCTTTTTGTCATCATTTAATTCATTTGCACAACCATCAATTCCATTTACTAAAGATGGAATTGGACGGGCTGGACCTGATAATTGCTACTTCGACTTTCGGTTTGAAATAGTTTGTGAATCTTTCGTCAGTACTACCACTCACAAGCCTTTGTTGAAGAGCATCAAAGGCCGCCTGAAGGTGCTAGCTATTTCCTCACAAGCTAGTACCCTTACCGTCAACTATAACATATTTGCGAGTTGTAGTACTAATGGTCCGTCGACGGTGCACAAGAAAAATACGGAGTTTGAAGAAAGTCCTTTTATCAAATGTTGACTTCTGATTTCCTTATTCACAGACTGAAATATTATAAAAATGAATTCAGTTCAAATTACACTTGTGTGCAGCCATTTATAGTGCACAATAAATAATGTAAAATTACATACAAGACCTTACTAACTTTAACATTAACCTGACTTATTACATGGGTAAAAAAATAATTTTTACATTTTATAATATCCCCTTCAAGATAGAGAGTAAATTGAATGTACTCCCATCTTGGAAACTAAGTACTGAAACTGCTGAAATCCAAGAGCTTTGGTAAGGACATCAGCTAGCTGATGCTGAGAAGCCAAATGAAATGTCTTTATAGTTCCAACTTGGATCTTGTCTTTGATAAAATGGCAGTCAAGCTTTATGTGCTTGATTCTTTCGTGAAAAATAGGATTTGCAGCAATATGTAATGCCACCTGACTGTCACAAAAAAGTTGAGCACTGTTACGATGAAGAACTTTAAAATCAGAGAGAAGTGATAAGAGCCAAACTATTTCACAAGTTGTGGAAGCCATCGCTCGGTATTCAGCCTCAGCTGAAGACCTTGAAACAGTTGGCTATTTCTTTGTTTTCCATGAAACTAAATAATCACCCAAAAAAATACAGAAACCAGTGGTTGATCTTTTGCTGTCAGGACAAGATGCCCAATCTGAGTATGCAAAAGCTTTCACGGTTAGTGTGTTTGTAGCAGGAAAAAACAAATCAAGACCAGAGGCATTTTTAATGTACTGTAATACTCGGTATGCTGCATTCAGATGAGGGACCCAGGCTGATCCATATACTGACTGAGCCTTTGAACTGAGTAAGATATATCTGGTCGAGTAATAGTAAGATAGAGAAGCCTTCCAACTAGCCTTCGGTATGCAGTAGCATCTGGAATCAATTCACCTTCATCTTTACTAAGTTTTAAATTTTGCTCCATAGGGAAAGAAATTGGTTTACAAGCTAAAAAACTAGAATCTTGTAAAACCTCAAGAACATACTTTCGCTGACATAAAGAAATCCCACTAGAAGACCTTGCCACTTCTAATCCCAAAAAATACTTAAGGGCGCCAAGATCTTTGAGCTTAAACTTAGCATCAAGTACTGACTTCAAGGAATTTACAGCAACCAAATCATTACTAGCCAGCAAAATGTCATCAACATAGACTAGTAATGCAATGAAGGAAGAACCAGCAGACTTGGTAAACAGGGAATAATTAGATCTGGATTGAACAAAACCCAAGTCTATTAAAGTGGTGGAAAACTTAGAAAACCACTGCCAGGATGCTTGTTTAAGCCCATAAAAGGATTTATTCAGTTTACACACTTTAGACCCCCCTTTAGTGTGAAAACCAAGAGGTAACTTCATATACACATCTTCAAAAAGATCACCATGTAAAAAAGCATTGTTCACATCAAGTTGAACAAGATGCCAATTTTGGACAGCAGAAATTGCTAACAAGGTTCTGACAGTAGCCATTTTAGCCACTGAAAAAAAAAAGGTTTCAGAATAGTCTAACCCTTCTTTTTGAGAATAACCCTTAGCAACCAATCTCGCTTTATATCTCTCTCCAGTACTATCAACACGATATTTAATCTTGTAAACCCATTTACAGCCTATGAGTTGTTTTCCAGGAGGTAAATCAACAACAGTCCAGGTATTATTAAGTTCTAAAGCAGCTATCTCAGCAGTCATAGCATCTCTCTATTGAGAGTGCTTGACTGCTTGATGATAAAACTCAGGTTCAACATCAGCAGAAATAGCAAAAGCAAAAGATTTATGACCCAAAGACAAACGATCATAAGAAAGAAAATTACTAATATCATATTTAATGGAGAAAATTACTAATATCATATTTAATGGAAGAAGTAGAACCTGCTGATGAAGCTAATTGAGAGTGTGCAGTAGAGGAATTGCAATAATAATGTTGCAAAAACCAGGAGCTCGTCGGATTCTAGTAGACCTTCTTAATGGAATAGGTAAAGAACTATTATTGGGTGAAGAAACAGGATCTAATTCTTGACCAGATCCAGAAACTAATTCTTGACTAGATGAGAACTGATCAGGAGAGGGAACTGTTGAAGGTACAGCATTAAAATCAATTATTGAAGATTGAGAAGGAAAAGGAAGAGGAACAGAGAAATTATTGTAGGATTTTAAGTCAGAATTAGAAGATTGGAAAGGAAAGACATGCTCATGAAAAATAACATGTCTAGAGACAAAAAACTGATGAGTGCTTGTATCATATAATTTGTATACTTTAATTCCAAAAGGATAACCAAGAAAGATACAAGCTCTAGCCCTAGGATCAAATTTATTTCGGGACCTTTTTAAAGTAGAGGCGAAACACAAACATCCAAAGGTTCGGAGATGAATATATGAGGGAGAGACTTAAGATAATATTTCTATGGG
Source organism: Platycarya strobilacea (assembly GCA_036898215.1). NCBI lineage: Eukaryota > Viridiplantae > Streptophyta > Magnoliopsida > Fagales > Juglandaceae > Platycarya > Platycarya strobilacea. Next base: position 18,329,958 of record CM072546.1, on the reverse strand, counting down.
AGACTTATTATGAGTAATAGGGGAAGGAAGCCTATTTATTAAATAGGTAGCTGTGAGAACAGCATCACCCCAAAAAATGATAGGCAAATGAGATTGAAACAACAATGCTCTAGCAACATTAAGAATATGTTGATGTTTTCTCTCCACAACAGAATTTTGTTGTGAGGTTTCAACACAACTCAGTTGATGTATGATACCTTTAGATTCGAGATAGGAAGATAAAAAAAATTTAGTACCATGATCAGTACGAATTTTTTTTTATCTTGACATTGAATTGTGTTTTAATAAGTTTGAAGAAATTCTGAACAAGAAGAGAAACTTCAGACTTACTTTTGAAAAGATAGAGCCAAGTTGCCCTAGAGCAATCATCAACAATTGTAAAAAAAAATTTGTATCCTTCAACAGTAGAAATGGAAAAGAGACCCCATACATCACAATGAATAAGATCAAAAGGAGAATCAGAGGACTCGAAGAGCAAGCAAGAAATCGAAGAGAGAACACGAAGGGGAAAGGAAACCTTAGCTTCTCGAAAACGCGACTGATACCATATCAAATGTTTACTTCTGATTTCCTTATTCACAAACCGAAATATTACAAAAATGAATTCAGTCCAAATTACACTCGTGTGCAGCCATTTATAGTGTACAGTATATAATGTAAAATTACATACAAGACCTTACTAACTTCAACATTAATCTGACTTATTACATGGGTAAAAAAATAATTTTTACATCTTATAATACCTTTTGCCTTCTCGGAGAGCAACAACAGCTTCATCGTCATTGGTTGCAACAACTCTGCCACGACTGGGTCGCTGGACGAACGCATTAATTTTGGTGGGTGCAACTCCCCTTGTGACATAGCTGAGTTCATCAATGGAAGTCGTTGCGATGGCACCTCAAACTGCTGCCAAACTGAAATCCCTTACGATCTCAACTCTTTCATTACAACCATTGAGCCCAAAATTAAATCCAACATTAATGGATCATCAGACCAATGCAACTATGCGTTCTTGGTTGAAAAGAATTGGTTCCAGAAAAATTTCACAATTCTATACCCAAATTTATCCGTTCCAGTGGTATTGAATTGGGGAATTGATCGCAATTCATTCCCTTCAAAACTTTTCGATGGTCGCAAGCAGTACCGCTGTGATTTCCACAATCCTACTATGTTGGGTAATCACAACTTCACACACTCCATCTATACTTGTGCATGTGCTCCAGGCTACTCAGGAAATCCCTATCTTCCTCAACTTGATGGATGCCGAGGTATTTATTAATTCCTATCGATCCCAATTATTAAGATCTTCTTTATCACTAGTATAGTACCATCATGATGGTTTTAAGCTTCTGAATATTGTTATAAATTAATGTAAATAATAATATTAATACTACCGTGTATTTTCTAATTTTCAATGCCAGATATTGACGAATGTAAAGATCCAGATCTCAATGGTTGTTCTGATACTGGATGTAAAAATACCGATGGGAGTTACCATTGTACAGACACTAAAACTTCGATAATTATAGGTACGTACCGGTACTATTCTTTTTAATCTGTCAAACCTTTCTATGAATGAATTGAGGATGCGATTTTCATACTCAATTAAATTATATAATATAGATCTGAAAATTGAGATGAGATTTGAATTTGGTCAAATTTGATTTAAGAGTTTGAATTAAGAGACCTATAATTATCACTAGGAGTTCAAAATGAGGAGACGTGTTGTCATGATAATTCATAATACTTGTAAGTTATCTTAACGTTATTTATTCTTCTTAAAATAATGATTTTATTATTTAAAATTTAATTTTTATATAATTTATATTTATATTTTTTTATATATAAATGACCCCTACAAGAACAAATATTAAATATTAGATATTATTGAGAGAATAGTGATTTGATTTAAGTAAAAAAAAAATGATCTTGTATCTCGTTTGAACATTATTATGATAGTTTTAAATTTATATTAGAATACTCAATGTTAATGACATCTGGGATTTAGAATTTCCATCTTGATCATGGGGTTAGTCCAAGTTGTTTTTTCTATAATATCTTTGATCGAACTCGTGGGTCTTTTTCTTTTAGTCTAAGTTTTTAATTGCTGGTTATAATTATTTGGTTTTTTTGTTGTTGTTGACTTAATTTATGCTAAGTCAGTCAATTTTATAAGATTCTTATTAATGTTAACTTGAATATTATTGAGAGGATAATGATTTGATTTAAGTAAAAAAAAATTATTTTATCTCGTTTGAATATTATTATGGCAATTATAAATTTATATTGGAATACTTAAAGTCAAATGGCTGTTAAATTTAATGGAAAAAATAAGAAAATAATTTTAATGAAAAATGGAAAAATCTATTAAATGTTCGTTAGATAGTTACTTACTATAATATATATATATATATAATAAATAATATATATATATATATATATATAACCGATATGGGACTAATTCCTTGGTTAATTAATCTACCCCATTTTATTATTTCTGACCAAGTTAAGTGAAATAACATTAATTTGGTAAAAACATTTACTTCAAATTAATTAGATTATTTGAACTCTAGTTGCATCTGCATGCATGTAGTCTTTTGAAGGTGTCCTGAGTGAGGTTCAAATACTTATTACACTTCAAAGTTAGGTCATGTTTTACAAATATAGTCTTGTGAGATTTTAACAGTACATATATAGAGATATGCAGTATATATAATATATATATATGGTATATGTTATATACTATACGTATCACTACAAGAAAACAAGGCAGATGTGACACTTCATTTATAACAAAACAGAACAGATATGGCACTAAAGTGTCATATCTACTTTGTTTTGTCGCAATTGAAGTATCATATCTGTCCTATTTTCATGTAGTGTATGATCAAAATCTTATGTTATTATCGGGTCATCACCGGGCCATGCCGAGATTGGCATGGAGGTGGCTCAAACGGGAGTTTTGCATAAGGAGTTTTACATGAGGTGTTTGTTAAGACTAAGAAAAAGTTCTCATATCCACCTTCGTGCATGGTCTTTCCAATAGTTTTGATCATACATCTCTTCTGTTCTTTAAAGTTACCTGCATTTTGGGTTATGCTACCCACTCAGCGTGACAAATCAACCATCAATTTATTATTGGATGAATATATCTATTTTTTCTTTTGAAATTTTAATTTTTCTTTTTTTAGAAAATATCTAATAGATTATTTTAGAGTTTTGCTCCTCATCATCCCACACTACACCACACACTACACTTGTTTTTTATTTATTTTATTCTTTGGTTTTCTTTATGTTAACCTAATTAATTAGTTCTTGTACTCATCAATATTCCTACACCACATAGATATACATGCTAAGGGTAAAAAATGAAAAGATAAAAAATCATATGTGGTGTGTTATAGGGATGATGAACATAACTTTTCTACATTGTAATGCCTTTGCTCATTTTGGGTGGCCATTTTTCATGCCAACTATCATTTCCCCTGGCCTTTATATATATATATATATATACACATTACACCTTAATGACATGCATTAATCAAGTTGTAAAGAATACTCTCTTGACATTGTTTAAAAAACAAACTCCAGAAAAAATTCATTTTCTACTAGAACTGGCCGTCAAATTAAAGAGATGCTTCAAGTTGTACATTGCTCTTACGATCTAACATCGTACTTTTATATAGAGTTGAGAAATATACAGCTTGAAGCATCCGTATGATATTTTGGAGTATTATGACCTTGTCAATTTCTATCAACATATATGCTTTTCAGATAAGATATGTATTTGAAAAATTTTATTTGCAATCCCCAAGTGACAATTGCGTGTGCAGACCCATTATTATTTTAATAAATGGAAAAATGTACTACCATTTTAGAGGAGATATTATCGTAATTTTAAAGACAAATTGTCCAAGTAATTTACGTGACCAGTCCCCAAATGGCTGGGACTGTACGTAGACTCTCTCTCTATATAGTTTGATAGTTTGTCTAGCTAGCTTTCTAATATTTGGAGAAGATATCTTTCTAATTTAAGTCAGCGTTCTCATTGAAACTATTACCACATATAACCTTTACTACGCAAGGAGAAACAATATTTCCTATTCCATTGAATTGAGCAGTATCACCGCATGTGACGCTCCCAAATTTCTCTTAAAAGAATACGGGAATCGAGACATTGGAGTGCTGACAACACGGGTTACGCACTCCTAACGTCAAGTGCTAAGTGTGTGAACACGTAACATGCATAAATAAAAGCAGCGGATATTTGAAATCAATATCTAAGTACCAGAGTTTTTAGAATTATTTTACATACTAATTTAATACACGTTCTCCAATAAGAGATTTAATACAGTCATCCGAAATACAAATTATACAAATACATATTTATAAAAAGGAAAAAATAATTTCCCAAAATAACAATTTATAATAAGAATACTTTAACAGATGAGTCGCCTCCTCAGGCGCAGCCTCCACAAAACTCTGCATCCAAAAACTACAACGCCAGAAATGGCATCGCAGGTAAGTACAACCCAAACAAACCTCAAAATATAAAATATACTCATGCAACAACAAAACTCATGAACACGACACCAAATGCATGAATCTCAAAAGAACATCTTCCTCAAAATAAATAAGATAAACACACACCAAAATCCTATTTTGGTCCATGATAAAATTTCAATAAAATCATCCATCATTTCCCAGAAAACATATCAGTAAATTCAATCATAACGGGCATTATGTATCGACATCCTCGATATGATATACATACAACATCAATCATAATGGGTATTACGTATCGTCATCTCCATTATGACTCATACATACTTATTTTATAGCGGACGTTACGTATCGCCGTCCCCGATATGAAATACACATCAAATGACCATAACGGGTGTTACGTATCGCCGTCTCCGTTATATCATCCACACACTATCAATCATAATGAGTGTTACGTATCGCCGTCCCTGGTATGAAATACACACATAATGACTATAACGGGCGTTACGTATCGTCATCCCCGTTATGTCATCCACACATTATCAACCATAATGGGCGTTATGTATCACCGTCCCCATTATGACTTATACACATTTCCTAGAGGGTGTTACGCATCGCCGTCTCCAGTATGAAATACACACACAATGACCATAACAGGTGTTACGTATCGCCGTCCCCGTTATGACTCAGTCAAAAGCCATTAAAATCCATAAATCCAAAAATAACGACTCACATTAAAATCCAAGTACCAAGTATACACAACAACCGTGCATTATGCAATGTATTCCACAAGACGCAAAATAACCAACAATTAATAAATTCCAACATCAACCAATAAATCCCAACGTCAAACAAATACAATATATGTTGATGCAAAAATATATTTAAATCTTAAAATTCATTTGGAAAATACTGACAGCGGGTAAAAATCGGATCATTGAGCAAACGTCAATTCATAGCGTTCACAGCGAGTCACTTTGTACGCTGGGCTAAAATACTCGGTTTGACACCAAAATTTAGGGAAATACTTATTGGAAGGTGGGGAATCTCATGGAGCTGGTGGTGTGGCGGTGCAACTACCAGAAGGTGGCGGATCGGCTCAAAATGTGTGTAAACCCATTTTCGAGTTTATGCTCATACACGGGAGGTGGGGCCACGGATGGAGGAGCTGAGCTAGTGTGATACCCCATATGAGAATGATAAAATAGGTGGTGTATAGGATCTCACATTGCTTGGGAAAGAGAAGTTCTAGCTCTTTATAAGGTTCCAATGGGGCTCCAATTGTATCATTGACTAGTCCTTTTGGAGTATAGGCCATGTGGTTTGGGCCTTCCATTGGGGCGTTACAAATGGTATCAGAGCCTATCCCAACCAGAAATGTGGGACTTGAGCCGTGCCACCTACAATGGACATACCCGACGAGGACGTCGGGTATTTAAGAGGGGTAGATTGTGATACCCCATATGAGAATGATAAAATAGGTGGTGTATGGGATCCCACATTGCTTGGGAAAGAGAAGTTCTAGCTCTTTATAAGGTTCCAATGGGGCTCCAATTGTATCATTGACTAGTCCTTTTGGAGTATAGGCCATGTGGTTTGGGCCTTCCATTGGGGCGTTACAGCTAGGGGGTGGTTGGCTGAGGTAGGAGAGTGTTTTGGTGGCGGTGGTGAGGCCTATGGTGGCCGAACGGTGACGCGGCGAAGGAAAACTCATTTAAGAACCCATTTCAGGTGGATGAGCAAACGGCGGAGCTGGGTGGTTCTAGGTAGTGGGTTATGTTCGCCGGAGTGAATGGAGGTTGCTGGTAGGTCGCCGGTGCCATGGGTGGCTGGAAAATGCATGAAAAGCCAACATAACCCATTTCGGGTTTAAGGCCCACGCACGGGTTAGGGGGCTGCTGGAGGTGCACCACCGGTGCACGGGAGGTCGTCGGAGGGTAAGGGTGCCGACGGCATGGGCGGTGAGGGTAGACAGCCGGCGATGGGTGGCTGGGCAGAGTTGGACCGGACGGGACCGATGGGGGGGGTTGGCTTGTGTTGTGCGGGTCAGGGGCAGAAACAGGGAGGAAGAAAAGGAAGGAAAAGGAAGAAAAAGAAAAGAAAAGAAAAGGAAAAGAGAAAGAAGAAAGAAGACTAACTAGAAAAAAGCACAATAAATTAAATAAAAGTCGACTTGAAATACTACAATTTAATATCAATAAAATATTTAAAGTCCAACAATAAACTAATTTAATTTAAAGGACAATTTAAATATAAAACACTAATTATTATTAAGAAAGCACATCATATAAACTCGCATAATAAAATAAAAGAATTTAATTCCAATCGTTAAAATAATTACTTCACATTAAAATAAATAAGAAAAACAACGTAACTCAATATAAACATAAAACAACGTAAAACTAATACTTACTAACTAATAGCTCAAATAAATATTTTTAAAAAAAAAAACACAACCAATAATATTATTAAAATAAATTAAAATAATTAATAACGATAATAAAATAGTATGTAAAAATATACATAAATATGAGATATCACATTCCCCCATTAAAAAGAATTCACTCGGCTGCAAGTAATAGAAACTGCAATAGCTCATCTACCACATGACTCAATACTCACTCCAAGCATTAGAACAATCATCTATTTTCCTCAAACACAAATGGATGTTATTACATCATAATCATATAGTCTCCAAATAATATTTCATCTCTAAGATTCCTAAGGTAGCCAATTAATTTGAACTCCATATGTACAAGAACCTTAGTACAACCTCTCAAAATTTTAATGTTCACTAACTCCATACAACAATTTGTGTCACCCTAAAGTAACTCCTAAGTTAATCTTCCCAACTTAACCATCAATAAACATAATTTACACAACTAAAAGATAAATATCTACTTACAAGTATCATCCCAAATTTCAAGTCACCACTAATTTCTCAAAATCAACATAAGACTTGAACCTCCGACTACATTGCAAGACATCACGCTTCCGCGCGCAATCTAAAAACTCACCAAATGCATCAAATTAAGTCCTCATAAAGTTTCACCATTGAGTAAAAACTGGCTCAACACCTATTAACAAGAAATCCTATACCACACTTCCAAATCCTAAAGTCTTAATATCTTATAATTCTGATTATACCACCATGGTTGATACCTAAGCTCCAATGTACATTACCTAAAAATCCTATCAACTCTACTCAAATTAGTTAGCATGGTAACCATGATACACATAATTCTCTCACTCATCTGCACCTTCAATACCCAAGAGAAAGAATAGTCTCTAACATTCAAATTCTCAATTGTCTTCAAGTCACACTCATTCCCTAAGATACCTCGACAAGACAACCATTAATTACTCCAAATATCATACTTAAGTTATCCACCCCAACAACTCGCCTAAATTAATTTGCCCAAAAACCTATAGTTTAGATCTCTTGAAGTTAATACTATCTCATCAAATCAACATCTATCACTTAACAAAACAACTTCCATCAAGTCAAGCACAAACTAAAGAAAAGTACTCTCCAAAATTTATACACTCAGAACTATTACACATCAATCTCTAAGCATCCACAATAAAATCAAAACTTTACCAAAGAAACAAATAAGCACATACTATCATAAGTATTCCTAAAACAGATTCCATAACAATATATCAATGGCAAGGATTTCACACTCACAAGAAAAGTCCACCTAGAATAAAATTTCAACAATCTCCCAGAAATAAAATTATAACTTAGAAACTCAAGCACTTAGTGAGACCCAGGTACTACACATAAAAAGCATAAAACATCAATGAAGAAACACACTTATGTAAATACCAATAATTCATCAAAACAAACTGCGTCACAAAGATATACTAATATACTTAGACACTAAGTGAAACCCAAATAATTCACATAAATATTATATAAAATAAAACGAGGGAAAAGATCTAATAAATAAATAAGTAAATGCTAGCCGTTTAAGAAAACAAGACCACCTTTAAAAGAATTGAACCAAAGTCAAATAGAAATGAGAAAGTTAATGAATATATTCTAACAAGAAGCCAAAACAAACCCATTCATCAAAATAAATAGATAACTTTTAAAATAAAACATTCCGAAAGGTAAAAAGATAATAAATTTAAAAACTTACCTCCAAGTACGTCTCTAAAAGGAATACACAAGTATCGATTTCTCTTAAATCTTTGCCTTAGGGAAATGCAAAGCTTCAGAAATATTTAAGAGACAAAAGCCGTAATTAAAATAAAAGAATAGTAAACAAAATTCAAAACCATCTTGTAGAAAACTCATGAAATGAAATTAAAACAATACCAAATCCATATGATAGTTGCATCAAAAGCTTAATAAAACAAAATAACCCACAACAAAATAATAAACTTTAAAATAAGGGATTCCATAATATAATTATCTAAATAAAGATTCCCTTAAAATGAAAGATATAAAATAATAATCCAATCCGAAAGATTCAAATTCAAATTTAAACAAAACAAAGACATATATAAAAATAGATGCTCAACAACTTAACTAAATAAAATCAATTAATTAAAATCTTAACTACTACCCAAAATCACATTAATGAACAAATATTATAATGAAATAAAGCAAAACAAATCAACCATCCAGAACTAAGATAAATCTGGAAATAATAAACAAAAGGTACATTAAAATAAAAAAGCACAACACACCAAAACAATTATTTAAAATCTTACAATACAACATAGTACGAATAACTTAGAAACTGATTAGAATAATTAAATAAAATAAAATACCCAAACAATAAAACAAACAAATTTAAAACAAAAATTTTTCTGGTACAATTCCTAGGTAATTGTGATTTACCCAAAATCGAACCGCTCTGATACCACCTGTGACGCCCCCAAAGTTTCCCTTAAAAGAACACGAGAATTGAGGTATCGAAATACTGACAACACAGGTCACGCACTTCTAACGATAAGTGTTAAGTGTGTGAACACGTGACATGCATAAATAAAAGCAACGGATATTTGAAGTCAATATCTAATTACCAGAATTTACAGAATTATTTTACATACTAATTTAACACACGTTCTCCAACAGGAGATTTAATACAGTCATCCGAAATACAAATTATACAAATATATATTTATAAAAAGGAGAAAATAATTTCCCAATATAACAATTTATAATAAAAATATTTCAACAGCGGAGTCATCTCCTCAGACTCAGCCTCTACAAAACTTTGCATCCATAAACTACAACGCCAGAAATGATATCACAGGTAAGTACAACCCAAATAAATTTCAAGATATAAAATATACTCATGCAACAACAAAACTCATAAACACGACACTAAATGCATGAATCTCAAAAGACCATTTTTCTCCAAATAAATAAAATAAACACACACCAAAATCTTATTTTGGTCTACGATAAAATTCTAATAAAATCATCCATCATTTTCCAAAAAAGATATCAGTAAATCCAATCATAGCGGGCGTTACGTATCGCCATCCCTGATATGATATACACACAACACCATTCATAATGGGCATTACGTATCACCGTCCCCATTAAGACTTGTACACACTTATTTCATAATGGGCGTTACGTATCGCTGTCCCCGATATGAAATACACACCTAATGATCATAACAGGTGTTACAAATCGTCGTCTCCATTATGTCATCCACACACTATCAATCATAATGGGTATTACGTATCGCCGTCCCCATTATGACTTACATATTTTATAGCAGGCGTTACATATCGCCGTCCTCGATATGAAATACACACAATGACCATAACAGATATTACGTATCTCCATTCCCATTATGTCATCCACACATTATCAATCATAATGGGCGTTACGTATCACTGTCCCCATTATAACTTACATTTTATAGCAGACGTTACATATCGCCGTCTCCAGTATGAAATACATACACAATGACCATAACGAATGTTACATATCTCCGTTCTCGCTATGTCATTCACACTCACTGATCATAACGGGCGTTACATATCGTCGTCCCTGTTATGACTCAGTAAAAAACCATTAAAATCCATAAATCCAAAAATCATAACTCACATTAGAATCCAAGTACCAAGTATACACAATAACCATGCATTATGCAATGTATTCCAGATAACGTAAAATAATCAACAATTAATAAATTCCAACATCAACCAATAAATCCCAACGTCAAACAAATACAATATATATCAATGCAAAAATATATTTAAATCTTAAAATTCATTTGAAAAATACTTACAACGGATAAAAACCGAATCATTGAACAAACGCCAATCCACAACGTTCACAGCGAGTCACTTTGTACGTTTGGCTAGAATACTCGGTTTGACATCAAAATTTATGGAAATACTCATTAGAAGGTGGAGAATCTTATGGAGGTGGTGGTGTGGCGGTGCAACCACCGGAAGGTGGCAGATCAGCTCAAAATGGGTGTAAACCCATTTTCGGGTTTGTGCTCATACATGGGAGAAGGAGCCACGGATGGAGGAGCTGAGCTAGGGGCCTGGTTGGCTGAGGCAGGGGAGTGTTTTGGTGGCGGTGGTGAGGCATACGGTGGCCGGACAGCATATGGATGATCCCGAGAGGAGATCGTGGTGTACACCTATATTTTGTTTTTGTTTTGGGTAAAAAACGAGGTTTTTGGCATGTGTGAGTAAACGTGCCCTTTTAGGGAACGGGGAGTAGGTTTGTTATTGCATGTTTATTGTGTGTATTGTGGAATGTATTAGTTGCATGAATGTATTTTAAATTCTTGGTTATGTTTGGTTGTTTACTTGCTGAGATGTCATAATCTCATATGGTTTTTATTTTCACCTGAGGTTTCGTTTTATGGAACCGTAGTTTTGTTGCAGAGGTAGAGTTTAAGCTAGCGGGATTGGCTCTGTCGGATGAGTGTTTGGTTGGAGATTGATTTCCTCCCATATTCAGCTATGATTCTAGTTTACCTTTAGTTATATTTCAATATATGACTGTATAAACCTTCTTGGAGGATTTTATTTTGGGTTATAAGGTTTTAAGTTTTCTAGTACTCAATTCGATATGCCCTTTTATTTTCTACTATGATATTTTTGTGCTACATACATTACTTGTTTCCACACACTTGCACATGGCAATGGGGTATGTGACTCATGTGGTCATTATTCGGGTGTCTTGACTTCCACTTGTTCATACGTTGGGGTCGGGGGCGCCACATCTAGTGTCTAATTACATGTTATTATACTTGAGTAAATTAGTATTTTGTGTTATTAACTTATTATACTAGGCTTATATTAATATTAGTGTCTAACTAATTTCTATACTTGATTATGCATGGTAACAATACTATTGTAACACCCATTTCCCGTAGCCTAAGGAGTGTCACATGATTTTTCTAAAATTGTTATTCCGGTATAATATTTATGGTTTTAATAAAAAAAACTAAATAACATTTATTCCAAAACGAAGTTATAAAAAAAATGTCTTTTACAAACCTTAGCTGAAAATAACTGAAAATAACTTGTGTCGTAAAGATACTTATTTTTATAAAACTTAAAATTTTAAATAGCTGCTCAAATTACTCCTAACCTGTCTGCTCATACTGGTCATCTTCCTCACCTGGGTGGTTTTAAAAATAGGAAAATAACTAGAATGAGTCGATGACTCAGTAAGTAAATCTATCACAACGTAAGATAATTTTATAGAATTTTTTCATAAAATTTATATTGAATTCTGAAAAACATGATTGTAAATGCTAATGTTCATGCTATGCATGACTGAACTATCTAATATAATTGATTATTGATTTAAACTGACTGATTTGACTAAACTTACTAACTAATTTAGTTGAACTAATTTATGTGAATTGATTTAACTGAGTTGATTTAACTGAACTGTTTGGCCAACACACTTAATCCTGTGTGTAAGGTTGTGTACCGGCCCCACGTCCCGATGCAGCAAGGGGAGCTGCTAATAGTACTCTAGCGTACTATGGTGGACCACGCTTAGGTCTGTGGCTTGCACATCAACCCTAACCTGATATGCATTGGTACTATGCATCTGAATGGTCATCTAAGATAACTGATTTACTAAACTGAAGCTAACTGAACTGTTTTAACTGACTGCTCTAACTGGATGACTGCTTAATTGATTTCTGATCTGATTTTGTTTTATACTTGAACTTAACTCAACTTCTGTGACTTATGTGGCATGATATGCATAATACATACTATCTCATAAATAACTATAATTCGCTGAGTCTAAACATGATGCTGATGACATGATCGTATGCTGTACTGAATGACATGCTTGCATGATATAAGAGGTATTTGAAAAGAGCTATCATAGAACTGGCTTTACTAATAATATAAATTAATGTGAGGATCCTAATTTAGTGATCAAATTCATTTACCTCGTAGCGCTGCTTCCTAAATTCTCGTTCATAACTTGACGTTATCTATACGAACTATTAATCGTCACTAATAACTTGACATGCTTATATTTTTAAAAAAATATTTAAATACTAATAACAAATTAAAACTTAGAAAAATACTTTGAACTATACTCAATTATATCAAAATAAGTTATGAAAATCTAAATCTATAAAATAGGTTTACCTTCTTATAATTAACATAAATACAAAACTTTATAAGAATTCTAATAATTATTAACAACTTTAAAATATTCTTGACACATTTTATTTAATTTTAAAAGTAAAACTTTAATAACATACATATATCAAAAACCTATAATACTAACATTGAAGATTCATTTCATTTAATATATCCCAAGTGTTTAAAATTAATAAATAGAAAACACTTACTATTTATTTATTGAAAAAGAGTTGTAAAATTAATAATAGTGTATATAATTTAAATTCTTTATCTATTCTCTGTAGGGAAAATATAGTTCCTGAAAAAAATAGAGCTAATGGGCTAAAAATAACCATAGGCTTATGAATAGCTTGGCTTAAGGTAAAACAATGTCTACGTAAAATGCAGTAGCTTGACATGCTTTACGTAAGGATGTATATAGAAACGGATTAAAGGCAAAATTTGTAATTATAAAGTTAAGGGCACTTTGTGAAAAACTGAAAACGGAAAAGCATTCTTATCGATGAAAGTAGCCGACTACCACTCCTGAAACAAATATGTGCGGCAAAGCTTACCCAAGGAGGAAGACGCGCTGCGTCAACTAGCTGGACGCAGAGCAGGATAGCTGGGTTAACGGGGGGTGAATGGGCGATGGTGGCTGGGTACTTCGTGAACTAAGGCAAGGTGAGGCTAAGGATCGACGAAGGCTGCTTCAGTCCATGGCGGCAAAGCTCCGAGGTGGCTCGTCGTTGGCAGGGAAAGGAATGGCTGGCTGTTTGTCTCTCGGTCCCGGGAGAAAGTGGGCGGTGGCTACTCTGTTTTTGGTGTATTAAAACAGGGGAGGATAGAAGCTGCGTGTGTGGCGTCGGCTTTGATGGCTATGCATGGTGGCTGTCGGTTGGTGGCTGTCTTATGCAGTGGGCTTCTCAGCATGGTGCAGATGCTCTTGGAGGTCTTTCGGCAAGGAGGTGATGCGGGGCTGAACGTGTGCAACGTTGAGCAATGGTGGTTGTGCTCCTCTCGATCCAGGGTAGTGGCGGCATACTATGGCATAGCTGATCCAACGTGTATGGTGGTTTGCCATGGTTCTTGAAAGATGGTTGGGTGAAAGCTCTGTTTTGGTTTCACTAAAACAGAGGTGTTTGATCCATTGGTCTGGTCGTGATATTAACTGGGAAGGTGATCATGCGCCGGGCTGTTTTCATGGGTTGGTTAGCAGTAGGGTTGCTATGTGAAGGGCGGCGTGATGGTTGTCTTTGTAGCTGATGGAGTGTCCTCAGTTTTCTTTTTCCCATGCCGTGATGAAGAATATTTGCATATATATATATATATATAGTAATATATGCAAAGGTTCAGAATCCCTTCATTGTAGGAATCAGCGAGGAAAATATGCAACTGCATCGCTTCGTGGGTATACATAATTATATACGTTAAGGGAAATCGAACAGAATCACCGCTAACTAGAATGTATATCTGCTATACCAACTCTTGCCGTGAATGTAGGGATTGTGGAGAAATTTAAATGAAAAGATAAGGTGATGGACATGGGACGAACGTACATACATGCATTGGATGAGAGACGTGTATGGTTCTAAAATTTCTGAATCTAATATGTTGGTGATAGTTAGGAGAGAAATCAAATAAAAAAATAACTGTGTTTTAATACATATCTCAAAATAATAATAATAAAATCGTACTTCATCTATGATAATACTAATAATTATACTAACATAATATGTATAATAAATCCTTCTTTAAATATAAACCTTTTATTAACTCGCAAAATCTGATGAAAAAAATTAATAATATTAATATTAATGATAGCATAAAAGTAAGAAAATTATAATAATATGAGAGAATTAAAAAAAACAACTATTAGCGCTTAAACTCTAATAATAATAATATTATTATTATTATGAAAGATCGAGAGGTCAAAATATTCGTATGTAATCTTCAAAAAATAAAACATCTGGGTCGGGATGTTACAACTATCATGCCTACATATAGTAAACTATTATTAGTTTATTTATATCATAATATAAGTATATGATTTTATAATAATTTATTCTTAATATTTTTATATTATTGAATTTAATTATATAAGTTCTTGTCATATAACTATGTAAATATATAAATAAATACGTATTTTTATAAGATATATGCAATATTAGAGTCAGTTTTAAGTCTGAGTTGGATCAGATCAGAGTTCGAGTCGGTCCAACAACACCTCCGACTTCGAGTTTTGGGATTTTGCTCGGCTGTAGGATTGGATTCGAAGATGAGCTCAACTCATTTCAACTCATATTCATTTCATCATTATATTTTTATAATTTTTTATATAAACACAAATTCCTATACATCTTTTTCAAATCCTAATACACATTTTTCAAATCCCAACACACATTTTTCAAATCCCAAAATAATAATAATATTAAAAAATAAACTAAACTCATCTTAACTCATCTCAACTCATCTTAACTCATCTCATCTCCGAATCCAAGCGTGACCTTAAAGAAGACTTTTGCATGAATGCATAAGGAGCTTTGCACTATTGACGTACATTATGTGAAGGGGCGGAATTACGTTCAGGCTTGGGGGGCCTTTTTAAAAAAATTAAATTAGTATATAGGATATTACCATTTTTCTGATATGTTACAAAATTTCCTTATTTAGCCCCCAATACTGAAATTATCCCTCCCACTTTGAAATTTTTCTTATCTTTCAAATATCATCAAAAAATTTCTCTTCTAAAATATTAAAAAAAGTACCTCAAAAAGGGCTAGCGTGCATACTTTCACGATTGTAGCTTTCTATGTACAACGCCCTGCTATGAACCAGTTCCTTTGAATTCTTGAAAATCTTGACTACAAGACAAGATCATTACTTCTACAGAATAACGCCCAGCTTGCCCAGTTCTTAAAACAAATCACTTCTACATACTAGAGAAAAATAAATCACTTTGTGAACTCGAGACCATACCGTATTATCGCCTATTTCTTCTTCTTTTGAATTTGAGCTATTTTTTCTTAATCTCGTTGGCGTTGGCGTTGGCTGTTGTTGTTACTGAGCTATTCTAATCAAAACATCGTTGGACGATTTCCAAATGTTGGTGCTTGGCTGCTTGGGATCTCTGAACATGATTTCTCAAGACTGAAAGTCAGCAGCGCCTTACTCCACTCAGTCCTCTAGCTGTAGCCTCTCGATCGGTTCTATCCTTCTAAATCTCAACTTTATTGTTATTCGGTTCCTTTTATATTAACTTGTAGATTTGTAGTTGTTGCCGTTCTAGAATATACTTTACTTTTTGTTTTGTTTTTTCTTTTCTTTTTACTCCTTACGCCGGCTTGTATATAAACTTCTTATGTTAGCTTGCACACTAGACACTTATAGTTGTTGCCGTGTTCTAGAATCTACTCTAGTTTTAATTTTTTTCTTTTCTTTTCTTTTTACTCCTTAAGCCTACTTTTATTATTAGTTCTTTATTATTTTTTAATTTTTATTATTATTTAGCTTGTTCTAAAATCTTTTATTATTATTATTATTATTATTATTATTATTAAATAGAGTGTTAGTTTGATTAAATTTATGCTTTTAGATAACTTAGATCACTATTACTCTTAGATTTCAGCATTATTATTTACTCTCATTTATTTAGACAATTACTTACATTGCTACTCAGACTCTCATATAACAAATTAAAAAAAAAAATTTTAATTATAAAACTAATTAGAAATATTCATTAATTTACAAAGCATACAAAAAAAATTTAACAATTTCTTGAATATACTTAAAGTATAGAAAAATATGAGTAAGCAAAAAATAATTGATTCTTTTTTTAAAAAGAAAGATGTGGACAAGTCGGAGAGTAATATATATTTAGAGTATTCGATAACAATGGAACGTGATGCTTCTATTACTGACGAGCGTTCCTCTAAAATTTCAAAAATGCAACCTGAAGAAATAGATACTACCTCTTTGGAATGCGATCCAGGATTACGTCTACAAATATGAAAATTTCCTACTAACTTACAAGATGAGATCCGATGTGCCTATCTTAAAACTGGTCCGTATCAACCTAAACTTTCAGAATATCCATTTTCAGGAATAGGCAATCAGCGTCGTCAATTTCAATTTTCTTGGTTTCAAAGATATTCAAATTGGTTAGAGTACTCACCTACAAAGAATGCTGATTTTGTCTTCCATGCTACGTTTTTGCTAAAAAATCAACGGGTCGTCCATGATTAAATGCATTTATCAATAAAGATTTTGATAATTGGAAAAAAGTAAATGATGGAATGAATTGTCCTTTAATAGGACATGTGGGAAGAGATCCAACTTCACCACATAAAAATACTATAAAATGTTGTGAGAATCTAATGAATCATACAAGGCATATTGACAAGTTAGTATAAAAACGAGCATCATAAGAGATGACGAATAATCGGTTGTAGCTCAAAACTTCGATAGATAGTATTCGTTGGCTAACATTCCAAGCTTGTACCTTTAGAGGTCATGATGAAAGCTCTGATTCAAAAAATCAAGGCAACTTTATTGAACTAATAAAATTTTTGGTAAGTTATAATGATTAAGTTAATGGTGTTGTCATGGAAAATACTCCACAGAATGTCAAATATACATCACCAAAGATTCAAAAGGAAATTTTGCATATATTTGCAAATAAAGTGCGAAATGAAATTCGTGAAGAAATCGGAGATGCTAAATTTTGTATTCTTGTTGATGAAACTCGGGATGAGTCTAAAAGAGAACAAATGACTATTATTTTGAGATTTGTTGATAAAAATGGTTTTATTAGAGAACGATTTTTGCATATTGTGCATGTCAAAGATACTATGACAGTAACTCTAAAAAATGAGATATGTGTTCTTCTTTCTCGTTATAACTTTCAAATTGAGAATATTCGAGGCCAGATATATGATGTAGTAAGTAATATGCGTGGTGAATGGAATGAATTACAAACTTTATCTCTTAAAGATTGTCCTTATGCATATTACGTCTATTGTTGGGCTCATAAATTATAATTAGCTTTGGTTGCAGCCTCTAGAGAAGCCAAACATGTTCATCAATTCTTTGTCCATTTGACATCCATTATTAATATTGTTGTTAGTTCTTCTAAACTTAATGATGAATTACAATCTGCTCAAGCTGCTGAAATTGAAAGTCTGATTGCTTCTAATGAAATTGAGACTGGAAAATGGCTAAATCAAATTGGTACGCTATAACGGAGATACTAGATGGGGATTTCATTTTCAATCTGTTTATAATTTGATAAAGATGTTCAGTGCTACTTGCACAATTATTAATACTATCTCAAATGAAGAATCAATTATTCTTAACGTAGTGATGCTGAAGCGGCTTACATGATATTAACATCATTTGAATTTATTCTAATATTACATATGATGAAAGAAATTATGGGAACTACTAATACACTTTGTCAATCTTTGTAACAAAATTCTCAAAATATTGTGAATGCCATGAGCCTAGTTATAACCACAAAAGTACTCATTCAAAAGTTGAGAGATGATGGATGGAAATATTTGCTTACTGTTGTTAAATCATTTTGTGAAAAACACCAAATTGATATTCTTAATATGAATAGCCAATATACTCGAGGAAAATTACGTCGTTAAGTTGAAAAGACAACAATAGAGCATCATTTTATGATTGATATATTTACTGCTACAATAGATTTCCAGTTGCAAGAATTGAACAATAGATTTAACGACCAAGAATTTGAACTTCTCATTCTTAGTGTTGCTTTAAACCCTAAAGGTGGATACAAATCATTTAAGATTGATGATATATGCAAATTAGTTGATAAATTTTATCCACAAGACTTTACTGAGCAAGAAAAAATTCTTTTGAGAATTCAATTACAGCATTATGAGCTTGACATGCTGATGCACCCAGATTTTCAAGATATGTCTACATTATCTCAGTTATGTAGAGGACTAGCAATTTCAGAAAAGTCAAAGATTTATTATTTGATTGACAGGCTAATTCATCTAGTCTTAACTCTTCCTGTTTCTACTACTACTACTGAGCGAGCATTTTCTGCTATGAAACTTGTATAAACTAGATTGCACACTCGAATAAAAGATGAGTTTCTTGCAGATCATTTACTAGTTTATATTGAAAAAGAAATTGTCAAGAATTTTACTTCAGAAATGATAATGGGAGAATTTTATTCTATGAAAGATCGTCGTCGAGCTTAATTTGAAAGAAAAGTTCTAAATTGATCACCCTCCAAGCACCAAATCCTAATTCCACCCCTGATTATGCGTAGTGTTAATTGTCGAAAGCTTTGAGGTATTTCCAATTGTTTTCAGGCATCTCCACATTAACTGTTTTTGGGGTCAAACTTATATAATATCATTGATCGCTACCAGTGATAGATTTCCTCTTTCATTTCGTAATCATTTTTATTCGTCTTCTTGCCATTAGACATTAATTAGTCATAGCGATTTATTGCTAAATGCTAGCCATCATAGTTTAAATTATAATGTAAATAATATATGGAAAACACTAGGGACGCAAACACTAACACAAAGGTAGAATGTACACAATTCATTGGATCCACAATTGAAATATTGTAAGTAAACCAAGCATTAATTCATCAACTATTAAAAATCCTAGATCAGTTTTGACAGCATAATCTGATAAAGGATTTTTAATAGGAAATTCCAAATTTAAAATATACAAACTTAAGCCATCTATGCTAGCAAATCCCAAATACAATACATGATCAAGTATTACAAACTTATAAGCTTCCACACTGCTGAATCCAGATCCTTATAAACCTTATGGGCAGCAAAAAGGTTGGCTTGGCAGGGTTGGGGGAGACAGGAAATCTTCACTTTAACTGTAGTACTCCACTTCAGAAAATATCTACCACGATGCTTCTTGTGCTTGAATGTAATCCAAACAAAAAAAAACAAAAAAAAAAACTGCTGCATATAACAGAGCCAACTCTAACAACCACGTTGGATTAGTCTGGTCCCATAACACCTAAATTAGCTCCAGCCAGGAAACAATGCAATATAGGCACACCTGTAGGAAAAACCTTCTAGTATGTAATTGGGTGAGTTAGTGTAATAAACCTTCTTCATATATTTTAATTCCCAATCTAATACTATAAACAATTCAACTATATATATACCTTTTTTGATAGGGATGGAACACACTGCCATACATTTTGACTCAATAGAAAGAGGTTCTACTCATTCAAATGACACATCAGCAGCCATCACAAGCATAAGCTCTTCAATCCATACTAACCACAAAAAACGTATGAAACCTAAAATCATTATAGTTTTCAACAACAATCAGCCTACAAAAAGTATAAGATGACTTGATACACTACCATTTTTTCAGACCTCATCCTCATTACATTCTATGTTATAGGATTGATTCCCATACATCTGATGGGAGAATGATTAAAGTAATTACAACAAATTTTCTCTTCAGCTTTAGCTACAAATAAACGAAATCTAATCAATGGGATGCAATAAGTTTTACAACGATTATATATTAAATAACTGGAAGTACCCCTTGCATTGAAAACCTAATCTACATATGAAATCTGAAAACTACATTAGTAAGCTAAACCCACCCGCACTTTGTTGGAGCTGCCATCCCAAACTGCAGAATTTTTCCGCCAACAGCCTACTTCAGAGTGTCATGCAACACACCAATTAACTGCAGAAGACATGTATTAATGAGTGTTAGTATGGCAAGATTATACAATCTTAACAAACTAGTCCATAAATAATGAGAACCATTTGATTTCATTACCTTCAGGGCTGAAACCATAATTGTACCCAGTTTTCTACAACTATTCTATTATAGATAATCATGCCCCAAGGCAGAGCACTCGAGGCACTCAACAAAATTTTGTATTGCCATAATGTCCTTTTGAAAGTGTGAAATGTGTGACTAGTGGTCCAGCATCAAAACAGATGGTAAAGTTAGCGTGGCCTTGTCTAGTGTTTGATTTAAATATCATAAATAATTTTTTGTGCAGTGTCAATTATGGTATAAAATTGCTGCCTTTCTTTTGCATGAAGTTGTCCATGTTTTGGGCTCTGGATGTAGGTATGGTGCTTTAATTAAAGGGTATTCTTAACAATAGGAAATTAGACCCAACGTCAGTATAATCAGTAATTGGTTACTTGGCTAAAGATGAATCTGCACGTCATCAACACTCAACCTTACAAATCCGCCAATGACATAAAAGAGATGACTCTCACCAAGAATATTCTACCAACATCTATGAAGTCAAATAGGATCTAAAGACTATTTCAACGTCAAAGAAACCTTCTTTAAAAAAATATTTGGGATAATACTTCATATAGAGAATTCTCATTCCTAACAATTTAAATTGGAGGGCATCTGTTACAATCTTCTAAAAGTGGACTGAAACTGGAATGGTAAAAAATAAAATAAAAATAAGAAAAAGTTGGGAAAGTACTAGGTGTCGGATACTCTGCACTCCAAACTACCAATACTAATGCATACGCTTTCAAACCACAAAGAGTTGGAATGTGAATTCTCCCCTAAAATCAGAAAGTGAAGGACGTGTCATGTTTGAGATCAAAATTAGATTGAGATTTTTATTTGGCAATTTTCTATAAGTGGAGGCGGTGCATTGATACATTCTCTATGCTTTTGGCATTGACAATTGCATTGCATGTATATATTTTGTGAGGATAGGAAAGAGAGACCTACATGGGGCCGAAGGCTCTGTGCACACTCTAAATAATAGAAACCACTGTTTTTTTTCCCAGTTAGGATTTCTGGCATCAGAATTCCAAAGCTATAAACATCCGTCTTGAATGAAAATAGTCCTCCCATTGCATATTCTGGCGCCATATATCCACTGTTGCACAAAATATAAAATATGGCTTCAATCATTCAAAAGGAATGACCATGGCTTATGGCAAATGGCTTGCTTCCTTTGCAAGTCTCTTTTCTTGAACTTTTTACTCAAAAGTCAAATTAGAAATGGAACATTTTCCACTCCATTATACTAATAAATTTGAATGCGTGTTATAAAACAGGATTTTCTAAACCAAAAAAGTGCACAGGGATGAACCGCATGATCTAAAAAACATACACCCAAGAACACACCACTTTAGGTTGATCTGCATCAAAACGATAATTAACGCAACTAGATTTCTTGTATAGGAGATTTATGCATCTAAAATAAGATCGGAAACTTGTGCCTCTGTAATAGAGAACTTGGCATGTAACTAACTAATGGATAATAAAAATTAGTGTGTGTTTGAGAGAGAGAGAGAGAGGGGGGACCAAACCACCCATAACTTTATCAAGAAATTACGGGTAGTTTTGAGTGGTTGTAATAGGCAACTCCAAAGAACGCAAGAAAATACCCAAAACGCGATCAACAATCAATACTTTACCGCACCAGTCGCATTCTGTCAAGTGCTGTGATAATTCAAATAGACTCTTTGAGGGGTCTCTCCTCCAACAAGAACATTTGTGAACTCAAAATGTAAGATGCTTTCATTTATTGGAAAACACTACAATAAATAGGCTTGAATCCAACTGCTCCTCACGGCCCACGATGGCATTCATGGCATGACTCGGATAATGGCCAATTGGCCCACAATGCTAAATACAAAGAATTGAATAAACTAACACGACAGCCTTGGCCTAACAGCCCACAATCCTAAAACCCGATAACAACAAATTAAGGTCATGTTTATTTTTGGAGATGAAATGAGATAAGATGAGATGGGATGAGATGAGATTATATGAGATAAAAGTTAAAAAAAAAATATTGTTGTAATATATTTTCTTAATATTAGTTTTGTTTTAGATTTGAAAAACTGGATTTAGAATTTGAAAGAGTTGAATTTTTTTATTAAATTCTGTATATGGATTTGAAAAGGTGTAATGATGAGTTTAAGATGTATTTTGAGTTTTGGTTTTATCTTCCCTAAGGGCTTGTTTGCTTACAAGGATAAACCCAAAACTTAAAACACATTTCAAATTCATTATTACACTTTTTCAAATTCTCATATAAAATATAATAAAAAATTTAAATTTAAATTTTCATACCACTCTTTCAAATTCCTATACAAAATTAATTTCCTCCCAAGTTGCATTTTTAGCCCCTAAACCTTTCTGTTTCACCAATAGTTCGGTGTTAGCTTCATTGCGGGGCCGTTTGAGTCGACTATCCAAAATTTCTTCTAGTTTTGGGTGGTTGGAGCCATTGATATTGACAAGAGGAAGTTGGGTTTGTGGAAGAACTAAAGAGCCAAGGTGTTTTTTGAGGCATCAAACATGAAATATCTGATGAACCTTGGATTCTGATGGTAAGATCAATTTATAAGCCACGTTTTCGAATTATTTTTTTTCTACCTGGAAAGGTCTGTAAAATCTGGGTGCTAACTTCTAATTTTGACGAAGAGATGCCGACATTTTCCTATAGTGTTTGAGTCATAGGTAAACCCATTCCTTTTCTTCAAAAGTTCGCTTTGTACGTTTCAGATTGGCATACTTTTTTATTTGTTCTTGTGACTCTCACAGGTTGTCTTTCAAGATGCGTAGTGTTGCGTCGCGATTCTTGAAGCTTTCCTCAATCGTTTGTAATTTGGTCGTTCTTGGAACATTTTGGAGAATGGCCAGTAGCAAAAACATGTACACATCTTCAAAAGCGGTAGTCTTTCTAGGTGAGTGAGTATTGGTATTATACCAATATTCCGCCAGGGATAATTAAGTGCTCCAAGCTTATCCCTTATCACCCTAAAATCGTCTGAGGTACCCTTCCAAGCACTAGTTGACAATCTCAATCAATCTGTTAGATTGTGGATGGTAAGCCGTGCTGATGTTGAGTTGTGTTTGCTGCAACTTGAAAAATTTAGACAAAAAATGTGATATAAAAATGGGGTCATGATCGTTGACTATGGTTTTTGGGGTACCATGAAGTTTGAAAATGTTATCTAAGAAGAGTTTGGCGATGGTTTGGTATCGACGCCTCTAGCCTACACTTGAGATTTAACGTAAATTGAAGCGTTGGAGACATGTAACACAAGGCTACATATCCCTCATTCACGACAAAATAAAATGCATGCATCTATCTTATTAACAGTATATAATAAATATCGTAGTGAAATAAGGTCAATTCTAAAAGGATAGGCAAAGTAAAGTAAATTTGTCAATCATCTCATGATAGTACTAATGTAATATCCCAAAAGCTTCCATAAATCAAAAGCACCTCAAAATACCAAGTTATAAATCCATGATTCCTAAAACACGGGAAAATCCATATCTTTAAATATGAAATAGAACATTGTCTTATACTCAAAAGAACTAGACTCTTACGCCTCTCAGCAAGGGGGTTCTAACTTCACATCCTTAATCCAAGCACCAAAAAGAAAGCAACTCAAACTCAAACTAGGACCTGCTGACGATGTATCCCCACCGATGAGGCATAGACCTCATCAAGGGATAGGGATCCGTCTGAGCGCAAAACCATGCAACAACCCCGAAATCATAGATCCTTTTGCGATGCAGGTACACTCTGCCTAACATCTTCTTGCAGTTTGTCAAACCAAAAAGGAGTCACCTCCTCTAAACTATCATAAATGGAGTACTTCGTTGGGCCACCAGGACTCCTCGGGGTCTCTTGAGGAGTCAGTCTCATGCGCGCCTCCATCTAAACCTGTAAATACTTCTACCATTCCAAGAAGGAATGACAGTTAAAATTATTGGAGTAAGGTTTCGAGAAACCTCAGTAAGTACACAAATAACTTAACACAGGTATCACAGGCATATAAAGGTAAATGCAAACAAATGCATGAATCATGAACATGAGACTTATAACTTGATTTATGCATCATGCGCTTTCATAAAAAGACTTCCATACTTCATTGACTTTTCTTTGATACATATTCATAACTTTCATGTCTTTCTTAGCTTTCATAACATTTTATTTCATTCTTCTTATTCGTATCAATTTTAGTTTCATAGTCTTTCTTGTCATATGTAGACGCCCCCGTCCACGCTTGGGATCGGACGGAAACCGAGACGTCGGGGATAAACAACACAGAAAAATTTACCCCTCGTTCTTACTTAAATTCGCGGGCGGGTTTAAAGTTAGAAGTGGTGAATAGAAAATTTCACAGCGGAAAAAGATCAAGCTAGTCTAAAGTTAGGCAAAGACTCATCATTTGCCTTACGTCACATGGTATAACAAAATTATATATCCCAAAATTAAAGTCATATCACTATATATCATCAAAAGTATCAATCTCCACAAAATATATATTCTCTCAAAACATCGGGAACCTTCAAAATATAAATAAAATGTAAGTAAACGTCCTCATCCGAGCGCTGACCCCGCAACCACGTCAACAGGTGGGGAGATCACTAGACCATCTGTGGTCTGGAGAATCTCTCCGAGTCTTAAGGTCGTCGACGTCATCTTTTCCTACAACAACTTCTATCGCCCCAACGAAGAACAATAGTGAAAATATAAAGGGGTAAGATTTCGAGAAATCTCAATAAATACACAACTATCTCAACAAAATCATTTTCAAGCATACATATAAGCGAATAACAAACAGAACATGTGTCATGCATATGCGACTAATGACTTAGTAAATGCATATGCTCATAAAGACTTTCATAAAACTTGACTTTCTTTCAATCTTGATATATATACTTGCTTTTCAACGTAATTCTTTTCACTCATGCTTTAAAACTCTTATTTGTAAAAACTTTTCATTTCTTTTATCATTTCTTATCTTAGGCGTCACTTAGCATATTCATATAATTCTTTGACCTCGACGGTAGTTACGTATCACCTTCACCGTCGTCACGTCAGTCATACGAGAGTTATGTATCGCCTTTCCCTTCATGTCATGAAAGTCCTTATTAGTGATACGGGAGTTACGTATCGCCTTCCCCATTACTGTTCATTTTGGACACCTCATGATTCCCCTAAACACCGTATGCTCCCTGTTAGTTACCGTCACACTCGACGACCGTATTAAACCTGGGTGAATACGTTACGCGTTACCGCATTGCCAGGGCGACTGCATTTACCGCTCTTCATCATTCGGTGACCACTCAAACCGAGCGACTACATCCTTGTTCTTAAAGGCAAAAGCCTACACCGTCCTTGGACACCCACTAGCATTAGGTACGACCACGCTCCGGACACTTTCTACAGTCATACATGGTTCGCCGACTATTCTTCGTCAACCCAAGGGCTTTTACTCAACTTTAATCACTCCTAAGTGAACAAGGAGTTCCACTAGGGCACTATCCCGTCCCAGCTTTTGGGGTTCTTATAAAAACTTTAATTCTTCTCTTTTCCTTTGAAAACACGTTTGACTCAAAAACATGATTTTCATGCTTCATGCATGTGACATGCAACCTTTAGTGCTTAACATGCGAACCATGGGACTAGTTCAAGCACACGTATACTTTATCATGCTTATTGACAAATCAACCAATCACATGAATCCATTTATACTTCATATAAAAGCACACAAATGAGCTCAATACACAAAGAGGGGCACTCGGCCTTTACCACTAGGGTTGGGCCAAGACCCTCCATGGCAACTTGCTAGGGTTTTCTTCTTCTATCCTCCTTCATGCACCCGTCAAGCCTTAACAAGATTAACTAAACATTTTTAGCACCACTAGGAGGGATTGGCCAAACCCTATAATCTTTAGGATTAGCATTTTTAATCACTTTTCTTTCAACCAAAATAGCATACTTAATTATACATGTTAAACGAAAGTATCAGTAGCTTTCATGCTTCTAAACCTTCCAAGTATTCAAAGCTTAATCATCATATAAAATAATAGTTGATCATTGAAAAACTCAACCCTAAAACCTTCAAATCCGAAACCCATATATCCACCCATTCAAATCTTTTTCAAACTCCAAACATCATTTTTAACATGCACGCATTTTGTCACCATTTTTCATACTAATCGTACTCTCTTATTTCTTTATAACAAGGTAACTAAATCTACCAATAACATGTAAATCTCAAGCCTAGAATCATATACCGTGCTAAGCATGGATTTACCATTAAACATACAAGACATTTCTTCAACCGTTCATCCTATCATCACCAATCATCCAACAAATATCATCTTAGTCACAGATGCCTTTTCTTATCACTATATACCATATCAATATGCTTCATTTTCCTTTGCACCAAATTAACTAAATCCATCAACATAATATAGATTTAAGCCTACAATAACATATGGGTTAAGCATAGATTTTTAACTAAATAAACTAAGCATTTATTTCAAGAGAACCTAGCCTAGTATCTCCAAGCACTCAACAAACTTAATCTTAGTCATGCATCCATTTCTACCATCATCATATATTATATCATTATGCTTCACTTCTTTTGCAACAACTTAGCTAAATCCACTATCATATTCAAATTTCAAGCTTAAAGAATCATATGGATCAAGTATGAGTTTTCTACTATCACAACAAAGCCTTTCCTTTAGAAAAACCTAATCTAGCATTTTCATACATTCATTAACCAATACAAACACATTCACCCAATACATATATAAGGAAATTTTAAAGTCAAGATAAGAATGCACTTACAAGACTCCCAAGTAGAAAAGATTAGCTCTGAAAATATATATAGTAACAATCCATTAAAATAGTTCATAAACATGTAGTTAAAGAGAAAATCTTAATGATATAAACCTTGGTGTGTGCATGTGATCTAACCTAGATTTCTATTCTTGAAATAGCTTAGGTTTTTGCATTACCTCCTCAAGTAGTCTTCCACTCAAGAAAACTTGCTTCAAGCTCCACTAACTTAGGATATTTTAGTGTCTAGAAGGTAGAATGAAGCAAAGTATAGTGAAGGTAGAGTGGAAGGGAGAGTTGTCGAGAGGTGGAGGTGAGAGTGTGTTTGTGAACAAGTGGAACAAACAAAAAAGAAGAGCAAAGCAATAGGCCATTCGGCCATGGGTGTTTCTAGACTTCCTAATCACTCATTTTTCTAGTTTAGGATTGACATTTGATTGGTTGAAAGACTCATTTGATTAACCTCCATCACTAGATCAAATTATGCCTAAAACTAGCTTGTACTTAGGTTAAAAACTCTCTCATTTTTCTTCCTATGGCCAGCGCACACTTGGGTGAAAAATCCCTCTTCCTTCTTTCACATCACTCTACACACACTCATCAATCACCTCACAAATCAGTCCTTAAGATTTTAGAATCAAAACTTGGGGGAATGGGCAAGTCATACTCGGCTACACCCTTTCTTGGTTTCATTCAAAACCATCTCAATTCTTCCATGGTTTCCTATCTTCTCTCATGAGTCACATCAATCACCACTTAACCTTATACTCTTACATATAAGCACAAACCACTTCTACACAATCTCATATGTCCCTTCACCTAGATTTGTCAAAACTCTAGGAAGATAACAAACAAGGCCCCACGACAATGCTTTACCCGAATCCCCTTTATTTTCTTTTCATCATTTTCTCCTCTCTCCAATGATACCACATACTTCCATCACTTGTCAATCTCCTTGTCAAATACCTCTTACAAGATCTCTCAATGGTCGTTTGTTTAGATTTGGAAAAGATTGTATGGGAAAACACCCCAAGGGGTTTGGCTATGCTTCCACCAAATCCCTTTGCTCCATCTTCCATTTTCTCCAAATCTTTTCATTTGTCATTCTTTCAGATTTGGAAGACCTCTTCTTCCTCTCCAAAAATAGTCACCTCCTTTGTCACCATCACACCAACCCCAAAGGTTAGGGCGGGAAAATGCCCTAGTAGAACTCCATATTCACTCAGGAGTGACTAAATTCGAGTGAAACTCCTGGGTTGATGAAGAACAGTCGACGGGCCTCGAATAGTTCATGTAGAAGGAATCCAGAACGAGGTCGCACTTAAAGCTAGTGGGTGCTAAGGACGATGAAGGTGAAATAAGTGAACTACCATATAAGATTAAGAATATGACGTAGTCACATCGACTAAAAGAGTTGTAGAGTGATGCGGTAACTAGCAAGGAATACACAATGCATAAGGGAGCCGTGAGGTATCCAACATGTTATGTGGAACTTATGATGTGACGATCCAGAATTTCATACTTTATTTTATTTAAATTAATTAATTATTATAAGGGTGATAGAGGTATTTTATTTATTTAAGCACTTGAAGTTTGGCTTAAAATTGAGTTTTAGAAGCATGACTTAGGATATTGGCCCAAATTAGTATATCGAAGCCCATAAGCCCATGAGAATGATCCATAAGTCAACCAAGCCCATACATGGAAACACTTGTCACACTTAGAAGAACTCTAGTGAGTCCTCAAGAACTAGTAAGTAAGAGGGAAAAGACTAGTGGTTGGAGGGTTGACTAGTTGTATCTTGGAGGATGAGGTGTGGTATCCAAGATGATCTCTTCTCATCATTTGGACACATGGACAACGTGGGATGCAAGAAGGGGGAGAAGCCAACTCTTCCAATTGAGTTTCCCTAGGAGACTATCACATCTAAGTGATTGACTTGTGCTAGATTATGTAAGCAGTGGAAGATTTGTGTGTAAGGAAATCCCTTGGAAGATGTGAGACAAGTGACAAATGACAAGTGCCATTGGCAAGAGAAATGGTGGCTTAGGAAGGAGGAGTATACGTATGAGAGGAAACTAAGAGGAAGCCAACTTTCTCACTTTGAGCTTCCCAATGTGAAGCCCATCCTTGACATAACAAAAAAATAGATTTTGTGTAAAAAGATCCTTAGGGATATGTGTTGGGTTCTTATAAAAAGATTCTTAACTTAATTATTTTGAAAAACACAATGACCCAAAGACATGAAACTCATGACTTGGATGGACTTAAATGCAAACTCTTGACTTTCTTATGCAAGGCATGTAGTTAATGAGACATGTGAAGCATACATTTCCCTAATCTTATTTGAATACGCTACAACATGCAAACATAATTACATTCCAAGAAGAACATTCTCATTCAAGTTGAAAGAGAACCAATCCAAATTTGACCAAATTCCTAGAGGGGTAAGGCCCAAACATGAATGGGGTCTAGAACCCTATTTTTTTCTTTTTTCTTTCTACCAACTCGCGCATTCCCTTAGAGATCATTAAAACTAAATAACAAAAACCAAATTAGGGTCTTAGCTAAAACACTAAGATGTTCCTTTGTCTTGTTTTCTTCAACAACCCAACATAACATGATCTAAACCTTAAGTCATGCAATCACCCGAAATCATATACTAAGGTAAACAATGAATTTAAATCCATAAACCATCTAAAGAATTAGATCAAAGATCATAACACCACTCATGAGTCAAAAGCTTAATGTTTCCTTGAAAAACTCACCATGGCCGAAACATACAAGCTTCCAAAGATCGAACTTTCATCAATCAATCATCTTACCATGACTCACCACATTGGCCGAGAGTTACTAAGTCTCATTCCTTCCATACTTTCCTCAAATATTCACCATAATCCATCAAGCATTCCTAGATTAAACCATAAGGTAAAATCTTAACAAAACATTGAGAAAATATAAAAATAATCCATCAAGCAAACAAGGAATAGTAATGCTATCAACAAACAAGTCCACTCATTATATACAAACAATACTAAATTTAGGTTAAGAGTATACTTACAAAATCTTCAAGAATCAAAGCAAGAAAAATCTAAAAAAGAATACAAAAGAATAGAAATTAAACTCATGGAATTTCTTGTCCAAGAAAATTGAAAATTTTGTTGGAAAAAGGAGCTTTGGCTTACAATAAAATATCACCTTTTTAGAGAAAAAACTAGGGCCAATTCCTTCAAGAAGTGGACCCTAGTTTTTCCTTTTATTTTACAAAAACACCTCTTGACCCATATAAGTCTCTATTCTTTCTTTGTTTAAGAACCTCAAAAGTCTAGGACTTTTATTTTGGAGATAAACAAAAACTCTACTTTTTCATGAAAGTACATGAGTGTGTTTAAAACTACTTGGGCTGAGAGTTTGGAAAGAAATACTCCTTCAAATCTTTGCATGACCTATCAAGAAGAAGTCCATATGATGCTTACCTCGTGTAGAAGACAAAACCAAAAGGTTCTTGTTGAAAACAAGCAAGTATGCAAGGGAAAAGTGTTGTTTGGCTAGAGAGAAAGTGGAAGGAAAATAAGAAGAATAGGAAAAATTGTCTTGGGAAAAAATCTTGGAGATAAGAGTGTCAAAAATTGGTAGGGGAAGGGACTCTCAATTCCGGCCATAGCCTTATATAGTGCCTCTCAAAATTCCAATCACCCTTAGTGCCTGCAAGACACTTGGCAACTTTTTCCTATCCCATGCTCCAAATGATAAGATTGCATGGGGAAGCTAAAGTGACAAAATATATATATTTGACTCCTCTCTCTCTCTCCAAATCCGATCCCCTCATGCACACATTCCCCAAATTAGCCTTCCATCCAAGCATAAGACAAAAGCCTAGAATGGCTCTCTTGGCATTTCATCTTACCTAAGCTTCTTAGCATGCCACTTGGCATACGGGATGTGTGTGTATTTGTCATTTCCAATGTGACTTTCTCACTCCCTTCCTCAACCATCTTACATGCCTACCACTCTTCCCCTTTTCCCAAAATCCTTCCAAAACCTCTTATCTACTTTCCTATGCAAGATGCTTCTAGGAAAAGCAAGAAACTTGTGCCCTAGCTTGCCACTTGTCCCAAGGGACTCAAAAGCTCTTAGGCACCTCATGTCATGGCCGAATGCCGTATGGGCTCTTCTTGGTTCTTTTGGGCCTTGCCTCCATTTTTGGGCCTAATTTATTTACACCTCAAATAAGAAAAAGACATAGGTTTAAGGGTTTCCATCCTAACTATGGCACCCACAACTCTCCACTAAAATTTAGAGGGACTCACGACATTGAGATGATGATCACACGAGTCAATCACCCCATCAACAAGTGCTCCAAGAGAGTGTGTGCAGCAAGCATAAGGTGTACAGTTAAAATATTTGCAGCGGAAAAATAAAAGGCATTCATTCTAGTACCAGAAATTTAAAGTTTACAACCCAAACCAAAAATAATTCTCTAAGAGGATATTTTACAGTCATCCAAAAGAAAAGCGATAAGAAATAGATAATAACATCTGGGATCCTAATCCTACTCTCCGTCATCACAACAGTCTACTTCTTCGGCAGAGCTTGCCCCTCGGACTCATCCTCGTCCTCTACATCAAAAACTATTGTGATAACCCAAATTTTTACCTGTTCTTATTAACTTTCATGCTTAGCATGATTATGTTTTATTTATAATTACTTTATTAGAGTTTTAAAACTTTTTGGAAATATATGTATACATGTTTGTTTTGGATTAGAGGAACATGGAAATGTCTAAGTGTTTAGAAGTACATGAGGATACCTAATGTTTGGAGGATTTTGGGACACTTGTAAAGTTAAGGATATTTTACCTTTTGGTATTTCAAAGGGTCAAATGCTTGGAAAGATGAGTTAGGAAAATCTTAGCAAAGGAATTCAAAAAAATCAAGTAAGGAATATTCTCTTGAAGAGTTTTGGGCTATTGGATGAATTTTAGTGGGAAAACCAACTTCTACCTATTATTTTAGGTTGTGTATGCAAAGATCACTTTCTTAAGAGATAAGGAAACAAATCACACGTGAGGATAGGGTGCACATAGAGGTATGTACTGCAAGCCAATATAGTTGGATGTTTCTTAACAGTTTTGACGTCTCTCAATAATTTGGATATAAATATCTTATTTGATTTCCAATTGAGATGATTCAAGATGATATAGAATATCAAGAGAAAGATATACAACTTTTATGTTTTAAGTTTTACGATATAATGGCTTAATAAAGGACTAAATCGAGCTTGAATTTGACATACCTGAAATTGATCTAAATGGTGGTTTCAGATTTGACATGTACTTAATCTTTTGTCTCATTCTCTTGCAAGAACACACATTTTGAGGGATGATGACATGTGGAAGTAGGGATAAGAGGGTGTAGCCGAAACCTACTTTTGCCCATCTTGGATATGTGCACAACAAGAAAAAGAGAAGAAATGATGCATACCTACTTTTGTCTTCTTCCTCCATGTGTCCACTTTGGTATAAGATAAGTTCTAAATCATTTCAAGTGCCAACCAAGTCTACAAGGGAATGAAATGAGAACACTAGGGCCTAATAGGTGACATGTATGTTTCTAGAAAATCAAACAAAATAAAAAGAGTCAATGAGAGAGGAGTTTTAATTGCTTAAGTAAAAAATATTTTTAGAATATTCCTTGGCAAAGGGAGACATATGGATTGGGGTATTTGGAAAGCTATGGATCGATTTCTTTCATTTGTTCTTTTTACCATGCCTTAGCTTATTTCTTAAGCAAGGGATTAAGCAAGTGGAAGAAGATGATTGGATGAGAAACAAGTACACTTTTCTTAGGTGAGTTTCTGCTAAACCAAGAAGATTGGCAGAAAGTTTAACCGACTTAGCTTTTTGTCCCTTTCTACTATATATTTTGCTCACATACTTGATAAGAATTAAGATAAGTGGTTAATAATTATTGAAGGAAATAATTTTGGAATTTACCTATGCATGTTCGGCTGAAATAAGGGCCAAGTGGAGGAAGTGTAGCCGATTAGCTAATCTCCTTGAAAATACCAAGATTTGAATAACCACACGGTCAAGTCATATGTCACCTAAACCTAAGGTAAAATGAGTGTCCTATGGTCTAAAGGGACACTTGGCCTCATGGGGAAAAATGTCATGTTTAGTCCTTGTATTTGAGAGATGTCGCCTAACACTAACACACATGTTCACTTCATTTTCACCCATAACTCTCGGCCAGCTCTCTTTTCTCTTATCCATCTATTTCTTTTCCTTCACCTTACTTTCTAAACCTTGTCTCGTAGTATAATTGAGTGAGTTCTCTCAAGGAAGTGGTGGAAAAACCCTACCCTACAAAGGAGTTGCTTTGGATACTTTTTGGAAGTAGTAAGTGCACACATAACCCAACTTTAGCATTTTGTTTATATATTTATTATTTAGGATTCTATTTTCTATTTGATTGTAGAGGAATATATGTACCTTTAGTAATTGATAAGTAGTATAAAGAATATGTTCTTTATATTGGAAATTGGTTGATAAGTGTTAATAAGTGATTATGTTTTAAATTCCTTATGCTTACTTGAGATAATGACTTGAGATTTGGTGTAGGAATTTATTTAGAAAGTATATGATGAGAAGTTTAAGGAAATAAATGATGGATTTAAGTATAGAATTGTGGAATAAAGTTTGAAGCATGGTATGATATGTTTAAAGATTAGGAACTTAAACTTGGTGGTGGAAGGGTTTCGGCTATTGAGTGAATTTTAGGAAAAAAATTCGAAATTTATTTCTTAAGGATGACATGACTATAAACTAGGTTTTTAATGAAAATAGGAAGTTATTCCTTTGATATTTGAGAAGTAATTGAAGATATGTGATTGGAGGATGAGGTAAGGAAGAAGAATTGAGGAAATGATTTGATAAACTATGAGGAAGCTTTCGATCAAATTATTTTAAGGATAAGGTTTAAGTATTTTATTTATTCCTTTAATGGAATATGTATATTTTAATTGAAAATATCCATAGGCACATGTTTAGTAAGATTACGTTCTGATTTGGTAAATGTATGCGTCATACGTCACATGAGTCATGCATTACGCATGAAAAAGGTCTAAGTTGCATGCATTTTACGATGAGTTTCGTGATTTGAATTATCATAGTTTTTTAAAGAAAACAAGAACAAGAATAAGAAAAGAATAATAATAATATGAAAAGTCGCATCACGACGGTGAATGCGATACGTAACTGCTGGACAACTAATATGCCGACAGTGAAGGCGATACGTAACTACCGATGAATGATAAGAAGACATGTCATAATGGTGAAGGCGATACGTAACTGTTGTATGACTGACATGACTTGGCGGTGAAGGCAATTCGATCTGCCACCATAATAAGAAAAGTTACGTTAGGACGGTAAAGGCGATTCGATCTACCGTATGACTAACGTAACCAAGAAAGTTGACGGTGAATGCATTATGATCTGCCGTTATGCTAAGAAATCTAATGGTGAAGGCGATTCGATCTGCCATCGTGATTAATAAAAAGTTATGTCATGATAGTGAAAACGATTCGATCTGCTAGATGACTGACATGAAACAAGGAACCCAGCGGTGAAGGCGATTCAATCTGTCCTTGTGATTAAGAATAAGAATGAAATTGAAAGCAATTCGATCTATTGTCATTACAAGAATGCTGAGAATAAGAATAAAGACACGTAATGTTAAGAATTTTCGAATATATGGCATTCATACGAAAGGTTTTGTTTACATGTCAAAGAAAGTCTTTTCATGAAAACATGACGGTTTTCACTAAAAATGCATAATGCATAAGTCATCTCATGCATACGAAATGTATTTGCTTATCTATATATATATATTGACGATGTTTTTATTACGTTATCTATGCACTTATTGAGATTTTACGAAATCTCACTCATTTAATTTTTATTATCATTTCTTACAAAATGATAGATGTTAGTGCATGATTTAATAGCTCAAACCAAGACTCAGTCTATCCAGAGAATTCTAAGGAACCCCTAAAGGACAAGCAGGGTAGTTGTGTATTTGTTATTTTAGGATTACAAATAATGATGTGTACTGTAAAGAATTTGGTATATTACGCTTTATGTCTTATAAAGTTATGGGTTTTAATATAGCTTACTATGTGATATTCGCAAAGATTTATATTTTTTTGCTAATTATTTGAAATTTACCTTATTCCACCACGATACACATTTCATATTGTTATGAAGTTAGATGCATGAACATTATTATCTAATATGAACAAGGGATATGTAGCCTATTGTTACATGTCTCAACGTTTCAATTTACGTTAAAATCCAAATGTAGATTGAGGATGTTACAACTACGATTTCATAAAACGAAACCATAAGTGGACCAAATACACCACATGAGCCATAAATCTCAATAAACAACAATCAGTCATACAAAAATAAATAACCACAAATCAGAAAAATACACGTGTTTTCAACCAAGCGTTAATACACACACAAAACCTTCCTTTCCCAGAAAGAAACTCCACACGCACACCAACCGTCCTTTTTCAGAAAGAAACACAACTATCTATATACGCCAACCATCCTTTCCTATAAAGGAACGCATCTAGCCGTATACGCCATCAGTCATTTTCCAAAAAGGAACGCATCTATCAGTACATGTCAAAAACCTAGTTTATAGCCTATAATGCAATTCCATAATATTTTATTAAGTGTATACCACGGTCTCTCCTAGGGACCATCCATACATCCTGGCTCTCTTTGTCACTCTACAGGTAACAACCGGGCGTGTGAATTCGTAACGGGCGATATCTAACTCCACCAACAAAGGGGCCACAAAGTGGGCATGAGAGCATTATCATCTCGTCAGTTCCCATTGTCGCCCAGTGACAACTCAAGGGACGTCACATCAGTTTATTTCGCTTCCGAGTGACCAGATGAGCTCTACCGAAATATTGCCCCATCTCGACTTGGAGTCGTGATACACATACACCCACAAGCTATGACTAGACCAAAGATCACCCAAATATTCACATCTCCGAACACAGCATAGATTAAATAAGCACAACAAATAAAAAATAATGTATGCATAATAAACAGGTATTGGATGACATGGCAACAGTACACAACAAGCAAAATCATTCCACACAACATTTCTAAATTCAACAACCAAATTCCACAAAATTCATACACAATCAAAACAACTATGGGGTGATCTTATCTTACATTTAATGGCCTCAAACCCAACCAACCAACTCCCCATTTTATTATTATTAAACATTATCCAACACTTCAAGCTGCAATTAAACGTTAGTGTATAATTAATTAATCAAACAAAATTATAAATCACATTAGACTGTTACTTAATACACGTACAGTAAAAGTCCAGAAGATCGAGAAAATGCTGAAATGCAAACCCGCGCATCAACCAGTGAGCACGCCGCTAAATTGCGTTGATCACACCAACGTAAATAAAACAACATAATCAACAAATAATAAATATTATTAACAAATCAATAAAATAAATCAACGAAAATATTATTTAACGAAATGAAAACTTGGATTAAGTGGGCTCACCGAGTGGTATCGCAAAGCGGTGAAGACGATGACCAAGAAGTGAGAAAACAACAACTAAAATGGGCTTCTATAACTCAGATTTGAAGGGATTTGAAGAAGAGAAACTCACATCTGAGTTGTGTGGAAGAAGAGAACTCGGTTTACGGTGATAAAATAGCCCGAAAATGGGACACTTGGATCTCGAAATGGTGCTAAAATAGCCACCACGTGGCACTCTATAACTCGGCTAGGACAATGATGCGCTGCCATGACCAAAGATTCAATTTTTAGCAGACCAAAATAAGGGAGAAAACCATAGATTTAGCACCTGGTTTCGCAGGAAAATAATGGGTTTTCTAGGCACATGAAGCACGGATCGGGGCTGAAATTGCAAGTGTAGCACCAACTAGATGATGGCTTTTAGGAGAGTGGACGCATGGCTGAAGAATAGTGAAAAAAGGTTGGCTATTTTGGGGTTGGAAATCATGGGTTACAGTAGAAAGAAAGAAAAAGGTGCGGCTAAAACACGCGAGAAAAGGCCTGGATTTTTTCATTCAACCAAGACGCCAAACGACATCGTTTTAGGGGAAAAAAGGCTGGGTTTTAATTCCAGCCATGGGCCGGGCTTCACTCCCCTCAAACTCAAGGTCTAAGCATATAGTAGAAGATCCACAAAGCACAACCCACAAAACAAAACTAGCACAACCCGAAAACAACTAAAGAAACAAAATTCAACACATTAAATTAAATACTAACATAATAAAATAAAGAGATTAAATTCAAGCATTAAAATAAATGCACTACAACAAAATAAATAATAAAATTAAATGAATTAAATCAATATTTAAATATAGATTTAACTAAAAGATAATATTTAGAAAACCAATAGCTCTAATATTAGTTTTAAACAAGTAACACATAACAAAAAAAACAAAGCGATAAAATAACAGGACCTCACACTAACACTTAAAATTTCTCCAAAAAGGATTCTTTCTCTCTCTTCTCTTCTCTCTCTCTCTTTTTTTTTTCTAAAGACCCCAAACACCTCAAAAGAGATTGAGTAAAAATACTTATTCACTCGAAGCATGGACAAGGTTCTATAGGAAAAATTTGGGGGGATGTCACATCCTCCCGCTCTAAAAAGAAGATTTCATTCTCGAAATCGTTATGATAACATCCTATACACAAAATCTCAACCAAGAGAATCCTATACCTCTAGCACTGGTGTCCGTAGAATCTTTCGAAGAGCAGTAGGATGGTATGTCATCCTCTACCATCATTGAATCCTGTGATAAGTAATATATCGCGTCCACGTCCAAATCATAACCCTCGTCTCATTTAGCTTATGCATAATCTATGACTCGGTATCCTCAATGTGTTGGCATTCCTCTCATTGACGAATACGATCATTAGATGTATCTGAAAATTCCAATGGCATGAATCTCTTGTTACCTTTTTCTTTCGTGTGACTAGATTCCTCCTCTGACCAAATTTGCACAATTGCTTTCTTTCCGTCCTTATTCACTTACATGGCGGTTGCCGCTCCTCGTGCAATAACGCGCATTGAAAAATAGGGTTTCCCTTACTGTCCACATCCATGATATGGGTATGGTGTCATTCGTACCTGTCCAACCTTTTAAGTCTTGCCGCCCTCAAAAGTTCCTATTTTCTAAAGCAAATTATACGCCTATGTTCTTTCCTCTCTCTTAACTAAGATGATAAGCACTACTAAACTTCAAACTAGTGCCCAACATCTTTTGTAGACTTTGCCAAAAATGAGATGTAAATCTAGTGTCTTGATCTGAAACAATCATCTTAGGTACTCCATGCAGACGAACTACTTAACATAAATCCATGCTAACTTCTCCATCAAGTCTGTGTTAGCTATAGGCAAAAAATGAGCGCTCTTCGTCAATCTGTTAACTATAACATCAAATTGAATTATTTCCCGTCAACGCCCTTGGCAAACCTACCATAAAATCCATTGACACATCCTCTCATTTCCATTCGGGAATTGGTAGGGGTCACAACTCTCTTGTTGGTCGTTGATGTTCAGATTTTACTAGTTGACACATTGAACACTTTGCCACGATAGTAGCGATGTCCTTCTTAATATCATCCCACCAATATCTTTCTTTCAGATCTTGATATATCTTGGTACTACCAAGGTGAGCTATATAAGAGGTGCAATGAGCTTCCCTCAAAAACTTCTCCTTCAACTCTGGGTCATTAGGAATCACCTTCCTTCTTCCAAAGTATATCATTCCGTCATCCAAAATTGAAAAGAATTGAGACCCTTTTTTCCTTCTAACAACTACTGCTGGATCCTTTCTAATTTAGCATCCTTACGTTGCCCTTCCTGAATCTCTTATTCGGTTAGTGAGACAATTTCTTATACCAATGCTAATGAAGTATCTCTTGGTGGATCTCCAATCAACAAAATTAACATGTACTTATCAAAGAAATTTGTTGCCAATAAGGTAAAAAAAACTCTTTTTCAAATGAATCCCCCGTGTGCCCCTGGACTTGACGGATTCTCAACAACATTTTTTCAAACTGGAATACTGTAGGAGGGGAGGTAACCAAAGCTATCCTACAACTACTCAACATTTCACGTGATATGTCCTTATTTAATAGGAGTTACATATTACTAATTCCAAAGGTTACCCTCAGACTGTTGCTAAATTTAGACCACAACTCTATGTAATGTGATCTATAAGGTAGTATCAAAAGTTTTAGCAAATAGACTTAAGATCATTTTGTCTCAAATTATTTCTACTTTCCAAAGTGCTTTCGTTCCTGGTAGCCTTATCCATGATAATGTGATTGCTGCTTTCAAAGCTATGTATTCTATAAGTAGTAGGATGAAAGGCAAATAAGGTTACATGTCTTTAAAGCTTGATATGAGTAGAACTTATAATAGAGTAGAGTGGCAATTTTTGAAAGAAGCAATGTAGAAAATGGGTTTCAACTCAAGGTGGATGAATTGGTGATGAGTTGTGTCTCTATTGTTTCATATTCTACACTCATTAATGGGGTTCCTCAAGCTTGGTTTCAGCCTACTAGAGGTTTAAGGCAGGGAAATCCCTTATCTCCCTACCTTTTTATACTAGTCTCTGAAGTACTGAGCTCAATTCTAAAGCAAGCTGAAGCTTTGAAAGCAAGTCTAAGTAATTCAGTTTGGGAAAAGTAAGGTAAGCATCAACCACTTGGTTTTTTTGTTGATGATAGTTTATTTTTTTGCCATGTAAATGCTATGGAATGAGCTAAGCTATTACAACTTCTTAAGTTATATGAAAGGAGTGGACATAAGCTTAATAGAGAACAAACATCAATATTTTTTAGCACAAACACCAAGCAGGAAACCAGGGAATACATCATTGGAATGGATGGTCTGGAGCCACCAACAGTTATGAAAATTATCTTGGTTTACCCTCATTCATTGGAAGATCAAGATGTAAGGCTTTCAAAAGCATCCTGGATTGTATTAGGAGTAGAATGAGTAATTGGAAGGCTAAATTTGTATCACATGAAGGAAAAGAAATATTATTGAAAGAAGTCATTCAAGCCTTTCCTACATATAGTATGGGTGTTTTTAATTTTCCCTAAACTTTACTAAAGGAGCTCAATAGGCTTATGTAACAATTCTAGTGGGGGCCACAACACAGTGAACACAAGACTCACTGGATTTCCTAGAATCACATTGGTAAAGTAAAGCAAATATGAGGGCTCAACTTCAAAGATTTTGGGTCTTTCAACTATGCACTATTAGCTAAACAAGCCTGGAGATTAATTCAACAGCCAAACTCTTTAGTTTCTCAAATCCTTAAGGCCAAATATTTTTCAAGAACAGAATTCTCAAAAGCTGTAGGAGGCACCAGACCATCATATGTTTGGAGAAGCCTATATTTAGCAACACATTTGGCTCAAGTGGGATCCTTTTGGAGAATTGGAAATGGAATGACTACATCAATATGGAAGGACAGATGGTTACCAGTTCCCTCTAGCTATAAGGTTCAATCCATGATAAAAAGGCTGCCTCAAGAAGCAAAGATTGAGAACTTAATTCTTCATGAAGAAAAGTTGTGGAATGAGCCTTTGGTTAGGGAGGTTTTTTAGCAAGAGGAATTGAAATTGTTTTGAAAATCCCAGTCAACTCTTCTGGATGATGCAGTAATTTGGCTCAGTACTAAGAATAGATTTTTTATTTATTTATTAAAAGTGCATACCACCTCCAAAAATAGTTGGATACATAAAGATATGGCCAACCCTATTCTAAAACCAATTAGCAACTAGCATGGACTAAAATTTGGAGCCTAAAAGTTCCAAGTGCAGTGAAAACCTTTTTGTGGAGAGCTTGTTTGTAATCTTTACCAACAAGGTTGAATTTAATGAAAAAGAAGATATGTGATTCTCCTAAATGTCTCATCTATTTGAAAGAAGATGAATCGGTAATCCATATCCTTTGGACTTGTCCTTCAGCAATGGATGCTTGGATTCAAGCACTTAAGGTATTGCAGAAATGCTTTCTCAGACCAGAAAGGTTTAGGGAACTTGTTGCAATTCTAATTTCAAATTGTGACCAAGACATATTGGATCTCTTTGCAATCACAGCTAGAAATACTTGGCATTGAAGGAATAAGCTTATTTTTTAAGACTCCTTTACTCACCCAAATATCATTGTTAAATCAGCATATTCAACTCTACAAGAGTTTAAAGCTGTTCAATATACTCCTTAAACCCTAGTTTGAGAATCAATATATTTGAGTGCTCAGTGGTCTCCTCCTGCAGGTTTCATCAAGATAAATTGAGATGCAGGGTTAAATGAAAAGGAAGGGAAAGCAGTATTTGGCTTGGTAGCCAGGGACACAGAGAGTATAGTTATTGCCATAAAGAAAGTGTCAAAGCCAAGCTTATTTGAACCATTACCGGTGGAAGATCAAGGTGCATATTATGCTGCAATGTTGGCCATTGAATTGGGATATAGAGCTGTCATTCTAGAAGGTGACTCTTAGCACATTGTAAAGGAAATAGATCAACAACAGACTCGATGGGATAAAGTTGGAATGATCAGAAGTGATACTAATAAGTTGAAGTTAGCCCTGTTGCAGAACTGGAAAGTGTCATTTGTAAAAATTTGCCCATAACCTTGCAAAAGATGCATTATCTTTAGCTCACAATGTTGTTAATCTGGCTGTTACTGCAGACATCTTATCCTCTGTAACTTGTTACTAATCTTTAATGAAATGGTTTGTTTTTTAAAAAAGAAAAAAAAAATCCGGCAAAGGTAGAATTCTTTGACATCAAGAAATCTGAAAAATAATCTACCACCCCGTTGTGCACCTCCTCTAGACTCTTCAAACACCTTACATCATTCAGAGTCATCTCCCTCACTGCTCTATACTGGTTGGAGATTAGAGCTTTGAGAAAAGCAGCATTAGCCTCACTAGATTGAAGCCATTGTTGTTTACCTTGTTGGCCAAGTTGAATCTCCTCCCATTCATCCAAGTATCCAACTCCACTTTTGTTACCAAAAGATCAAGTTTTGAATGCTCATTAAATTCTTCTTGCAACTTTTCTTCCAAACGCATCACCCTTATCTTTAAGCCTTTTAATATTTTCAGTAGTAATTCCAAAAACATTCTAGTTCCATACTTTCAGACTATGTTTCAACTCTTTTAATTTCCCAGCTAAATGAACCATACCTTCACCTCCCCTCTGCGCTCCCCAAGAGTCAATAACACACTTCTAGGAATTCAAATGAGTCTTCCACAACCTCTAGTATCTGAAACTTGGAAAACCGTATTTGGTATTATCCCTCTCCATCCACAACCATAGGAGAATAGTCCTGCGATAATTATTTCATAGAAGTCTCAGACCAATGAAGAAGAAAAGGGGAAATAATCATCACTCTATCCAATCCAACCCAGCTTCTTGAGAGACCATGTTGCCCATTACACCATGATAACCTATTACCTTAATAATTAATCTCCACCAAACCAGAGTCATGAATAAAAGAATTAAAATCTGCCATAACCATTACAGATCGTGGCCTTCCACCTCTACATTTCCCATCATACTGAATGGTTCTCTCTCTCAACATGTCTCTCCCTCTTCAGTTCCATTTTGGCACCCATTCGGACTTCAAAGATTTCCCTACCCAGTGTTCATCCCTTTCCTAGACCCTTACATAATAGCCACAAAAAAATGGCCACACTTTTGTATGGATGCCATTAATAGTGACCGCATAGAGTTAATTTCATTTTGGCCACTCCACTGCAACTAAAGGAAAGTTACAGAACCAAAAACCAGGAGGTAGAAAAGAAATGGCAAAGCGACGTGGGAGGGAGAGAGAGGGAGAAGAAAAAAAAGTGTAATCAGCTCTATGTGTGGGTGTATTGTCTATCATCTTGCAACCCATACGTGGCTATTACAACCGATCGACTGTTAGCATCTCCCTTTATCTAAACTCATCTTTTTTTCATCTAATTCAATTTCATTTTCCATTCGAAGTACGTCCCTTAAACATTTTTTTTTAAACTAATTATTATAAAGTTTTAAATTAATTATTATAACTTTTT
This sequence comes from Platycarya strobilacea, assembly GCA_036898215.1. Classification (NCBI taxonomy): domain Eukaryota; kingdom Viridiplantae; phylum Streptophyta; class Magnoliopsida; order Fagales; family Juglandaceae; genus Platycarya; species Platycarya strobilacea. Next base: position 18,286,067 of record CM072546.1, on the reverse strand, counting down.
CAAAATTTCAAACAAATCATAAAAACAAATCATTTTTTTCAAATTCTAAAAAAAAAGTAATATTAGAAAATAATATTTAATAATATTTGAACTTTTTTATTATTTTTATTCAACTTTTTTTCTCATTTTGTTTCAAAACCAATAAATATTGAACTCAAACCTATCTTATTGTTACTCATAAATCATTTTATTATTCTTTACAAAACTAATTATTATATATAAAGGTGTTGTAAAATTACACAGAAGCAATAAAAGTTCAATAAATATTATAATAATTTTATTTTTTAATATTATTTTTATTTTTATATTTGAAAAAATTGATTATTTCTTATATTTTATGTGAGAATTTAAAAAATAATAATAACTAAATAATAAGATATGAGATAAGATAATTTATAAAAGTAAACGAGATCTAATTCATATAAAATATAATAAATAATTAAATTTTAAATTGAACGATAAAAATAATATTTCAATAATAATTTATTTGAATTTAAATTTTTATTTCATTTGATTACATTTATAATAGCTTTAGGTCTTCATTGTCGTTCTAGCTCAGGAAGTCGTCGTTGTCGTATGTTTTTCTGTAACAAGTCAGTTACTTCAACCGTGGGGACCGACGCTATATTGGATTTGATGGGCTCAGTTAAATTGAGCGTATGGGCTGATGTCCACTTGTCCACTTGTAACACACCTGATGATAAGTGTTTGAAAAACCAAAAAATATAAGAGAAAATGTAAAGAAATTGTCAGATTCGAAGATTAACCTCCAAATAAGAAAGGAAATAGTTTCATTAATCTTCCGGATGCCCCTCATGTGAATCGAACACCTCTACAATTACTAACACCCCTACAAATGGCTATCAGCCCATACGCTCAATCTAACTGAGCCCATCAAGCCCTATATAGGTTCGGTCTCCCACCGTTGAAATAACTGACTTGTTACATTTTCCATCATCATAATCTCTTTCTTTTTCTTTGTTTACTCCCATATTAGCATATTTATCGATCTTTCTTTTTCGTCGTTTATTCCCGTATCAATATGATCTTTGTCGATGGTTCAGAGAAGTGTAGCATGACTAGACTAGTAAGACTAGTCTAAAGAAAAAAGAAAATTAAATATTAATACGTCTGCAGTGTTGTTGATCATATTTGAATATTACTCTAATTAAATCAAATATAATGAAATAATATTTTTCTCACCTATATTTCCCCTCTGATGTCTGGTTTGGAGTCAAACTTATTTCATTTCAAACTCATCATTACATTTTTTTAAATTCTTATACAAAATATAAATTTTAATATTGTTCTTTCAAATCCTCATATAGTTTTTTCAAATCTTAGTTCAGTTTTTTCAAATCTCAAAACTCATCTCAACTTATCTCATCTCAACTCCGAATTTAAACGAGACCTCAGTCGTTTCTCTCTAGCAGTGAATTTACTTTCTGAGTTCCCCTTTTCTGGCATCTTTTCTCTCTCAACTGCTTTTATGTTATTTGCTTTTAGATTTAGGCCTCGTTTATTTTTAGAGATAAGATAAGATAAGATGAGAGATGAGATAAAAAAAAATTGTTGTAATATATTTTTCTAATATTAATTTTGGTTTGAGATTTGAAAAAGTGGTTTTGGAATTTGAAAAAATTGAATTTTTTTCTTATATTTTATATAGAGATTTAAAAAAATATAATGATGAATTCGAGAAGAGTTAAAATTTTTTATTTTGTCTGGTAAAATAAACCAGGCCTTACTTTCTGGATTTTTCTTATTTCCTTGGAGAAAAAATGAGTAGCTTCAATCTGATTGGGTTTCTCCCATTGAATTTACTTTTTGGATCTCTCTTTCATTACAAGAAAATAAGCTTTTTGTAACGTCAAATTCTGTCGTAAAAGGTAGAAAAGAATGTCGTAAAAAGTTATTTCTAACAAAAATAGTCATTTTGATTGCAATTAATTAATCATTTATAACCTTTTTTTTTTGTAATGTTTCAACGATTCCGTAGTAGCTTCAATCGGACTTACCAGCAATCGCTTTGATGTCTTTGGAGAAAAAAAGAAGTATGAATCTGGTCTTTGTAAAATTCAAATTATAATTTTTTAATTGGAATTTTATAAATCAAATTATGTTATATGAATGTTGTGTGATGTAAAGAGTCTTTACTAAAGACCTTCAAATAAAAATACTCAATAAAATAATAATATTTACAGTTTCAAAGTGTACAGTACCAACATACTACATTTAAAAAAGTGGATAAATTTAAACTCACACGAAATAATTATTTTTTAATAATGTTGATTTCTATTTTAGAAAAACGAAGAGAGTGCACACTTTAAGGTATATTGAGTTATTTTTTGAACATTTATTTGTTTATATTGAATTTTACTGGCCATTGTTATGTGCTTTACAACGCCTAATTTGAATTAAGGTGACAATGGATCAAAGAAAGCTTTGTATGGCCAGTTCGAGGGCCATACAAAGCTTTCTTTGTCCTTCAAAATTTAAAATTCCTAATCCTATTAGTACACACACTCCTAAACCTACGAGGATAACAACACTTTTTACTGTTATAAAGTACTTTCCTTCACCTACAAGTCCCTCACAATCAATTCCACCAACCTACAGTTTTCTGTAAACAAGAAATCTCTTTTGGTTTTCTGGGTTCCTGTTCGTGAACTAAAGAGATCAAACAAACCGTCAATCATGAATTTCATGATCTTCACTAATTCCTTCGATGCCGTGTGTGCAGAGTTGTTGGGCCAAAAGTTGAGAGCTTTCTTCCTTTCCATCGCCAAGGGCCGCAGTGATACTGCCACTACCAACATCGACGTGAACAACAAGCAACAGGCCAGAGACTCCCCGTCACATGAGCCACCACCGGTGACGTATGTTAAGAAGGAGAAGTAGCTGTAGCTGCGGAGGTCACTGCGGTTCGCACCGGAGTTGGATGGGCTGAATTGCTTCGAGACACTCGTCTCTTATTAGCTTCTGCTACGTTCGTTTGATTGATATTGCGCGATATAAATCTTTTGTATGGCCGATACAGATAGGAAACATTATACAAATGTACAATCACAGCGAGTACTGTACATTCTTTAATGATTGATGTTAATTCTTACGGCTATGTCAAAACTAACTGGTTCTAATTAATATCTGAATGCTGTTCTCGTTCATAACTTTCTCAATTTCTTGATTCCTATTCTTAGCCATGGAACTATCATGCAAAAACTCACCTTACAAGGAACTCGCATTGTGGAGGGACCTCTGGGGTTCTTTATATAGACAGAAGATAATATTATGTAGTTCATAGATCAACGTTGAATCTTAAAGCAATGTACTCAACACACCAAAGAAGGGGAGGTCGGGGCTGCCCAAAGCCTTGCCCTGCAAGCTTGTAATGATGAACCTTTGATAATTATTCAAGCTTTTTATTTTTCTTTTTTTTTTTAAAAAAAATTTATACTCAGTTTCATCGTTGACACATGTGCTTGTTGATTTTCTCCCATCATAGCGTATAAATTATCAAGTAGCTAGTTGCTTACAATCTCGTCGAATCCAATTCCTTTCTGTTAGGCTTCTGTTACGGTGAATTATGAATTGTAAGGGATTCTGTAATGTAAAATGGACTAAAGAAGATTAACACAGGAAATCAGGGATGTAATCCATAAACCTTCATACGTCATGCCCAGTACGGCGGTAAATGAACTAGTCTGTTCGACAATCCGCTTATTACTCATCCGGTTAAACTCGAATCGAACTTGACTAGTAAAAAAAGCTTGCTTGTGAAAGCAGATATACGCTCGATTAGTAAATAATACATATTTAACAAAACTCGACTCGACTCAGTTAAGACTCGTTAAGGCTCGCTTATTTATACTTGGTCGACTTGTTAGCTTGACTGATTAAAACTCTTTCATTTATTGATAAACATATACATACACTTGTATGTGTGTGTGTGTGCGCGCGCGTGACATCCCAGATTTTTTCTATAGAACCTTGTTCATGCTTGGAGTGAATAGTTATTATTTTTACCCATTCTATTTTGAGGTGTTTGGAGTAATTAGAAATTAAAAAAAAAATGAGGAATCCTTTTTGGGGGATAGTCTTAAGAAACCCTTAAACTTAGACTTTTTCCATGTTTGAGATATAAAGGAGTTCGGCCCAAAGAGTATAGGCAAGGCCCAAAAGGCCCAAGAAGATTCCCATAGGGCATTCGGCCATAGCATGTGGCGCCTCGAATTTTCTTTGAGCCCTTTGGACAAGTGGCTAGCTAGGGTTCAAAATCCTCGTATTTCCAATAAACATATTGCATGGGATAGAGAAAAAGAAAGATTTGGAAGAATTTTGGGGAAATAGAGAAGTGTGTAGGCGTGTAGAATGAGTGAGAGAGCCTCCTTGGGAATGACACACACACGCTCTCCCTTTTTGCCAAGTGGCATGCTAAGAACCTAAATATGTTGAATTACTGATTGAATTCAATTATTGTATATTTTGTGCATTTAGAACCAATATATTCTTTGATTATTGCATGATATTGTTATTAGTTTTAGATGAAAAATTAGTTATAATGTGTAAATCCAAGTTGTAATTAAAATTGATGAATAGTATGATTTATGTTTAATTTTACAACTTGTGATTTATTTGAATAGTATTTCTTTAATGCACAACACACTTTTTGATATTCCATTTTTCATTTTTATTTTTATTTCGATTCCTTCTTTGTAAAAAGAAAAAAAAGAATGGTCTATTAAATGGAAGCGGTGAAGTTATTAGCTTGTCAAAAAGTATCTATAGCATTTTAGTTTTCATACTTGTCGGTTGGGGTTTCAAAATGTAAAGTATAAAAGCTTCATTCCTTTTTCTCCTTTGATAATGTACAGACCATGCAGAGTTGCCTTTTTGCTTTGTGGCGTCTTACGGAGGCTCTTGCGGCAGAAAATCATTTGTTTTTGGGAGCTGCAAAAGAAAGCAAGACATCAGATATTGTTTTTACACACAATAGAGTCACAGGCTCAAATCTTTTGGTTCTTATCCGCTAGTTGAAGATGGGATAGCATAGAAACCTTTTGGTCCTCTCGGTTCTATAGCATGCAAAGGTGCGGTTCTTGTTCTCTTTCTATGGACATGCGACAGAGCAGCATTTTGGAGGCAAAATGAAGAAAAGAAATATATATATATATATATATATAGATCATTGGAAGAAAACATGAACTGGCAAAGTCCTAGTTCCTAGGCTTATCACTTTTGAGTTCTTTAGCTCAGCTTCTTGCAAAGGAAGCTTGCAGCAGGGCACTCGCGCATAAAAAGTCTTGACTGTTGGAGCCTGCAGCTTACACAGTAGAGCAACATGGCAACATGACAACTTGTTTCTTTCACGCATGAAAAGCTTACACGCAAGTGGATATAACGTTACTTTTGGGTACAACACGCAGCAGATTCTTTTCTTTTGGGGAACCCGAAGATGCATAGAGAGAGGATGTTGAGGCACTCGGTTTTCTCTTTAAAACAAGCAGTATAGTTTAGTTTTATGGGAGGAGAGACACGGGCAGTAGAGAGGGGAAGGGAAGTAGTACTTTGTAGAGTTCTTATAGAGTCCAAATTACGGTTGTTCCAGCCTCCACTTACCATCTCTACCTCCATTTATCTGATTTTCTTTAGTCATATGGTTAGAGTAGGAATAGTAGTAGTGTAATATAATTTTTCATTGTCTTATTTCTTTGTAGTTTTTGGAGTGATCTCAAGTAAGGAGAAAGCATGACAGCAAGGTTGTAGAGCTCTCAAGCCCAACTACTGCCCAGCTTTGGTGACAGCTCTAATTTACGTCTGGATTTAATGTAAACTGAAGAGTCAGAATAGGTGACACAAGGCTACCTACCCCATCATAAACGTAAGAAGTAGTATACATACACCTAAACTTACTAATTAAATGTAGTGTAAATCGTAGCGGAATAAGGTAAATTTTCAATAGATGCAAATAGATCTAACTTTTTTGCATAAAATGATCACATGGTAAAGTATACTATAAACCCATAATTCATTATTCATCTCTTTAGAGAGTACCAAATATTTACATCATCACAATTGTCTCAAAATACATACATAACATAGCATATCTCATTACCCCTTTTTTCTACTCTTAGGGTTCGTTTCTGATTTCCTTATAATTTTGCTATTACACTTGGTCACATACGTTAGAGATCCATCCATAAATTGGGGAGTATTCTGTAAAACTCTTAGGATACCTCAGAATTTCCTGTGACGTCTGGATTTCATGATGAGTCATCTATTCCTAAAATAATGTCTATCATTGCATAAGAAATGAAAAATAAAATTAAAAGGGTGAGAGTTTCAAGAAATCTTAGTAAGTATACAGATAACTTAATAAGTACATCTTTATATATATATATATATACAAATATCATACAAATGCATGTAACATGATCATGAGACTTATGACAAGACTTTCATCTTACTTATGCTTAACTTACACTTAGTTGATGCACCCTTTTCAAAACTTACATATATTCATAAAGAACTTTCATAAAAACAGGTGCACAACTTTTCGTAACATTTAAAATCTTTTTTCTCGAAATTCTTATTTTTCCATATCTTATTCTTATTCATAGTATGACAACAATTATGTATCGCCTTCACTGTCACACTTATTTCTTAACCTCGATAGCAGTTACGTATCACTTTCACCGTCAAATTCTCCACTATTATTACTTGTGATCGTGCCTTATCCACTATTATTACCCGTAGTTGGGCCATATCCACTACTACACTACTATTATCCATGGTTGGGTCATATATACTATTATTACCCGTAGTTGAGTCTTATCTACTATTATTACCCATAGTTGGGCCATATCTGTCATGACATGAAAATACTTATTATGACATTAGTTACGTATCGTCTTCACTGTCAGTCATACGGGAGTTACGTATCGCCTTCCCCGCCATGATGTGGCTTTTTGAAATTTTTATTCTTAGTTGTTCCTTTCTTATTTTCTTAAAACGAATGCCATGACTCTTAACGTAAAAACTTATGACGAAATGGGACATGCATGTACTCTTAAACATTTGCATCCATACTTCATGCTTGCATGGGTCAGAAGGCATATAACGCATGCTTAATCAATGCATGGCATAAATAAAACATAATTAATTCACTTAAAGAAAACATAAACAAATTAAATCTTATAAATTACAAGCATAGGCCGAAACTCATAGGTCTTTTAGAAATTCTTTTCTTTTCTTTTTAATCAAACTTATTCCTTTTATCTCAAACTTGTCTTTAACATGGCTAAACCTTTATTTTTCAATAGGATCTATATAATATTCTAATACCACAATGTAATCAACATGGTCATAGTTTAAATGAGAAAACATAAAATACACTAACCTTACTCACTAAGGTTTCCTCTCAATTCCTTGCAAAATAACATAGTTCAATAGCTTGCCTAAACCAAACCAACAATTACTATTATTTTGTGATAAAATAGAACATCTATTACTATAAGCCTTCCATACAAGTAATTCAATACCAGGATTAAATTATTTTGTGCACTTACAAGTTTCTCCAAAACTTTTCACTTGCATATGAATTTAGATTTGGCAACTTCGTTCTCAATGTATCCAAAATTCCCTTATTGATGGTTTTGGGAGATTGATGGATTGAGAAATGGTTTAGGTTCTCTCTGCTTGGGTTGACCGTGTGTCTCCAAGGAGTGAACTGAAATTCTTCTTCTTCTATATATGTTAGTCAACTCCTCTAGCCCAAAAGGGGGTGTAAGAAATTCCCAAAAACCCCTTAACCTCTCATTGACGTGCCACCTCCTCTCCCTACCTCTTAGATTGCGCAATTGCCTTCCTATTAATCTTAGTTGGCTTAAGTTTGTCTTAAGATCATTGGACCACTTGCCTCTACACTTTTCACTTGATGACTTAAACTGCAAAGACTTTTCTAATTTCACAAAGGAGTAAGTCAGTTGTAAGGGGTGCAATCTAATCCCTTGTATTTTCTCACTTCGATTCCCTTAGTTTAAGTTATTCTTGTTACTTAACTAGGCTTGATCAGCAAGAAAACTCACCCATTGGTCATCTAGTGCCACCTAGAAGATATACCAAATCATTATATTTGCAAAATCTTATCATTTGAGTAGGAAAATCCAAGATAATCTCACATGTGTTCCTTGACTATGCTTAGTTTTCCGTCATCCGAATACTTGGCTCCTCCTTGTGTCATATGAAGGCTTTTAGACGAAAATTCCTCACTTGCCCATTGTCCACTTAGATGTCAACATCTTAGAATAATTGAGAAGATATTCCAAATATTTGATCTTAAGCAAAATCGGTGGTCAACTCAAAATCGTGCTCACTACGCCCAATTCGGTTCTATCAAATTCAATCACAACTTTGTCCTTGATCAGGTCTGTATTTCTTAAAACTCAAAAAATAAAAGTTGTAGATATTTGTCTTGTCTTGAGAAAGTTATGCCCAGATTACCAAAGAACATTGAAACTGTCTAAAATTACCCAATCTGATTACATCATGTGGTATATTCCTTACTTATACAACTTGACTTCCTTTGTCAATTTTAAATTTCTATACAATATTTCCTTGAATTTTCAAAAGTCATATCTTCTTATCATGCCAAGTGTCCCTAAATGATTTTTTTTTCCTCCAATACATAGAGGCTTATTACTAATAAAAGATTCATTGGAAATATATATATATATATTTCCAAAAAGTTCTAAAGAATGACTAAATAAAAGGTATCCATTTCTATCATGAAGAAAATCTAATAGGGAGAATTTGGGTTATCACAGATTTCCTCCTTTCCTTGGAGTTTTTATCTAGTGTAATTTAGTTCTTGCTTAGTTTCATTTTTCCTGTAATTTTTGAAGTAAACTCAAGTGGAAACAGAGTATGGCAACAAGGTTGTAGAGCCCTTAAGCCCAATTGCTGCTCAGCTTTCTTCTTTCACTTGTAGTCTCCATCTCCAGTTTTTCTTTATTTCAATTTTTGTTGCACTCTTTTATCCATTGCATATGTCACCATTTTTATTTTCTCTTTTTAAATGTCTTTACTATTTTATACGAGTTTGATTTTAAAACAACTTTCCTTGAGAAGATGATCTAAGAATTTATTTTTAATTAATACCCGACACCCTCCTGTACTTGGGTAACCTTTTTGCTACTCTTTTTTAGTGAGTCAATTACCAAGAAATCCCTTCTAGGATTTTTTCTTTAGGATTGGATGGAAGGACAAAATGAAAAATTTATGCATGGAGAGAATCAGATTTGGAGAGAGAGGGGGGCCAAATATGGCATGACCCTTTAAATTCCCCAAGCAATCTCATCATTAGAAGCATGTGTGATAGCGCATAATTTCCATTATATTTTATTTATTCATTATGAGGATAATTTTGATATTTTATTTAAAAAAAGAAGTTGAGGTTTCGGCGTAGTCTTGAGTTTTGGAGGCATAGGTATGTGTATTGGCCTAAAGTGGAGTGACAAGACCCATAAGCCTATAAGGAAGATACATGGTCAACCAAACCCAATGTAGAGGGACACATGTTACACTTAGAAGAGTTCATTTCAGTCCCCAAAGAATGGTAGGTTTAAGCAAGAAAGGGCTAGTGGATAAGGGGTTGACTAGTGAGTTTCTTGGAAAAGAACGTGATAGAGACAAGCGAAGATTTTCATCATGGGGAGGCATGGGGCCGTGGGGTACAAGTGAAGGATTTATCCAACTCTTCCAATTGAGTTTCCTTAAGAGCATACCATATCTAGGTGATTGATACATGATGAATGTGTGAAGAGTGGTAGTGTGTGTAAAGGAGTGTTTCGGAGAAACTATAGCCAAACTGCTTCCTTTGTGTTTTCCCATGTGTTGCTTCCAAATCTAAGAATAGGATGTGACACCCCAAACTCCCAATTACAAAAATAAGAGAATCCAGGCGTCGAAATGATGAAAACATGGATCACACACCCCAATGTCTAGTGATAGGCGTGTGTGTACACATAATATTGTGAAAAATAAAAAAAAAAACAACGGGAAATTTAATTCGATATCTAAGCACCAAATTTTTTTATAATATTACAAACTAGTTTTACACAAATTCTCCAACAGGAGATTTAATACAATCTTTCCATATTTAAAACATAAAAAAACATAACTATCATTAGCGAGAAAACATTTCCCAAGATAAAATCAACAGCACCTGATGAGTGCACAAAAATGCACTCTAAATACTCTATTTAAATACTAAAAGAAATGAGAAAATAATGGATATAACTCATGTTATTAAAATTAATGGTCATTTATCTTGAGATAGATATAAGCATGATTTAATATATTGATGAGAATATAAAATGCCATATTTTCCTCTCTTAATGTTTAATACTTTATTCTTATTTGATACCTAAATATACTCATTATTCTTATATTTTGATTTAGGACACAAATAGAGGCATTAGGAGCAAATGAAGATAATTGCGGAATTTTAGACAGTTCTGACATCTTTTTGTAATATCTTGTGTTTTATGTTTGAAGAGATATCTACTCAATTTAAGACAAAATTGACCATCAAGTGGACGTACCTGCACTTGACGTTCTTGGATATTTTTCAGCCACTTGCATCAAATCCAAATGTTATCATAATATTTTCCAACAAGCACTCTTACACCAACTTGGAAATTCAATGATCAATTCATATGCAAGATGAAGTGCACTTAAGTTTCTTCAAGACAAATTATTTGACCACAAGATATTAAGTCATACAAGACAACTAATGGATAGAGAAGCAAAATTAAAACACTCAACCTACAAGCAAAATCCAGCTCATGCATAGTGGAAAAATAAATGATCAAAATGACAACTCACAAATCACTTGGATTCAAGAATGGCACATGGCAAAATAAGTTGAAATTGTGATGATTTTGTTATGACAACTTGCATGAAGGATGCTTATAAATAGAAGGGAGGGGTGTGTGTTCTAAGAATGCTTAGTATGCTTGGATGCCTTGGAAGAGACATTGTTTTTGAGAGCTTGAGAAAAGAAAAGAAAAACCAAAGAAGAGAGAAGAAAATAATGGTTGGCTCTTCCATATTATCCCTTGGAGAATTTTTGTTACATATTTTCAATATGTGTAACTAAATTCTCAAGGAGGGCTAGGGATGAACTTGTGTTTGTGATGGTGTTTGTAATTTATTTTTGATTCATGTATTTGGTCTTTAAATATTAAAACTCTTTTGTTCTATTATTCTCAATTTATTTGTGATGTTTTTCTTCTTCAAATAATTATAGAATCTATTTCGTTTATGGATTCAGTCATGCTTTTTCTATTAAGTGAATTAGTTCTATAATTATGTTTGGAGCAATTGATTGTCTATATTGATTTAATTCTCTGCTGCAATATCGCCTCTTGGGTATATTGTCGTCGTTGGATTTTCTCAATGTCGATAATAATTTATGAGAGTTAAGCACGAAAAATGATTTTTCAAAGAGTTACATGTGATTTAAATTTTGGTTATTAATGTTATATCTTCCTATTAAGAATTTGGACATAGAATTCCTAATTGAGTTATCAATGAATTAAGAATAAATTTGAATACCACAAATACACAAGAAATTTCCTATGCTATACTTTTTGTCTCATTTTTATACTGTTCAAATTACTCATTTAGTTTTAATTTACGTCACACTCTAAAATTTACTTTTCGCACTCATCTAAATCTTTTTGTTAATTTCGTTACTGTTCTTCAATTTCTCAATCCATCTCCCTGTGGAATCGACACCCCAAAGCTATACTGCAAACGATCGCGTTATTCTTTGGGCGTAATCAGCACCAAATCATTATATCGATGGAGCCGCCTCCTCGAGCTCAGTCTCTTCATCATCTGCATCAAAATTTACGATATCAAAAATGGTACCGTAGGTAAGTAAAATCCAAACAAACCACAAGATAAAAATATATTTAGGCAACAACAAAATGCATAAACATGATACCATATGCATGAGATTCAAAAACACACATGATCATAAGACTATGACATGACTTCTACACTACTTATGCTTAACTTACACTTAACTGGCGCACCCCTTTCAAAACTTACATATTTTCATAAAAAACTTTCATGAAAATGGTGCACAACTTTTCATAACATGTATAATCTTTTTCTTAAAATTCTTATCTATTCAAATATCAAAATTAACTTAGAAATTATCATGCGTTGAAAGGGCTCAGGCCGAACATCTCATGGATCTCAACCCAAATTTTAATTCCTTTTTCTTACAACTTATTATTAATTCCTAAAATCCTTAGAAAATAATTAATCACTATCCTATTATTAAGAGCTTACACATCTTCAAAATTCTTTAGTCTTATAACTTATTCCTTATCTTATTTTCTTATTAAGAATATAAACTTAAAGTAATATTTTACTTTTACATCACCTAAAGACTTAAATCACTATTTTATCCATACTTATGCGAAAATTCTTTTAATACATTTATTTATTTATTCTCTAACCTCCATAGCTAAATTACATCAACCTTCAAATATAACACTTTATCATTCCAACACATACATATTAACTTAGTCCTTAACCGAAATCATTAAGCTCTATTAATATAGTTTATTCCTCCTTTCATCATCACATTTCATCATGCATATTTCAAGTTAAAACCTCGATTACCACTTTACAAAACATAAAAACATAACTTATTCATTTAACAAACATACTATTTAAACAAATAGAAAGACCAATCACATATTTATGTCAAGCATACTAGATATAGTTCAAGGAGGACTTACAATATCAGTATCATTAGCATATAAGGATACACAAGTACATATACTATGACCATTAGATGTAAGACATGACTTATGCATGGCATTTATGCATGACTTATGCTTGACTTGTGCATGACTTATGCATAATGTTTCTTTATAAAAGACTTTCTTGCTTTTCATGAAAAGAGACTTTCATGATTCTTTAATTCTTGTTGACACGTATTCAAAACTTATCATAAACTTGAAACTTTTCATAAAACGTTTCATGTCTTTTCTTATTCTTCATAGCTTTACGTGTCATTCTTTTTATTCATATCTTTCATTTAGGCTAACATTTCTTGTCATACTTGTCATATTAGATACATCACGGCTTTTCTATGCACCGTGCGTTCCCTGCTAGTTACTACATCATACTAAGGTGAATACATCATAATCACAATCATTACGGTGGGTTATTACACATTTGCCGTCCTTAGCATTAACCAGCGTTAGGTACGACCACGCTCGGCGAACCTTTAAAAAGGAACCATTCGTGGTTCGTCGATTGTCCTTCGTCGACTCAAAGGTTACCACTTCATTCTTACGCACTCTAGAGTAGCCAAAGGAGTTCCACTGGGACAATACCCCGTCCCAGCCTTTGGAATTTTTATAAAATATTTCTTATTTTATTTTCTTCTGATAAACATTATGACCCAAAGGACATGGAACTCATCACTTCAAAGAGCATGCATGTGACATGTGACTTTCATGCAAAGCATGTAATGCATGAAACTTATGAGGCATGCATTTCCAAAACTTGTCTTGATTATGTCATACCATGCGAACTTAGTCATATTTTAAGAACATCATATTCATTCAACCCAAAAGGGTAACAACCAAAACGTCTCAATTCCATACAATTATAGCCGAATTACTCAAAGGGTTTTCAAATTTAGTATCTCATTCTCTTTTCTTCTATCAATTCATACATACCTCTATAGAAATAAATAAATCAATTATCAAACTATTAAAGGGCTTCACTATACCTTAGGAATTCCTTAGACCTGTTACTCATTTGTTAACTTCCAAAACAATAAATAAGTTTTTACCTATAGCTTTTAACTCTTAAACCACTCAAAATACTAAATCAACGTCATATCTTTATTCCAGAGATGAATACTTAAAATACTTCCTTTTAGACTCCTTAGGGCCAAATTACATCCACCTTAAAGATAATACTTCAACATCTATCTCTTAGAAAATAAATCCACCATCCAATCAAAACTCATGCCTTCTTAATGCAAAATATATTTAAATCTCAAAATTTATTTGAAAAATACTTACAATACATTCTCTAAAAAACCCCTGACGATAGCGAGAATGCCGAACAGTGACTCCACGCTAAACCCACGAACTCGCCGCTAGAATCGCACCCAACACGCCAACATAATTAAAACATCATAAATAAATCAATATTATTACCCAAAATAATAAAAACATTTAATGTAACTAAAACAACATATATATAACAACTCAAATAATATTAGGAACAAGATAATTTAAACACTTAAATGTAAATGTATAAATTAAAATGAAATTATTAATTAACTAAACTACACACTTGAACATAAATAAAATAAAACAACATAAATAAATTAAGAGCAACACATAATTAATTAAACTTTAAAATGAGTAAAAAGCTTACCAAAAGATATCTCAAGCAGTGAAATACGACGATTAAAATGGCAATTAAAACACCAACAAAAACCCACTTGAAATTCTCGAATTACTAGGGTTTGAAGAGGAGAAATTTCAAGTATGAATTGTGGGAAAAAAAAGAACTCGAAATCAACACAAATGAAGGCTAGAACACGGCTTGAGAGTGATTTCGGTGTGGGTTTTTCGTACGGGTTCGATGGACATTTTATATACATAAAACCAACTTGTAGAGAGTAGAAATTGAGCGGTAAAAACTCACATGAAGCACACAACAACCAAGCCAAGACTAGTAAGCTATAAAGGAGGAGAATCTACAACTTCTTCAGATGAAAACTGGTGGTAAAACATGGTTGTAAATGCACGAGTTTAAACTATTTTCTGGGCACGTGAAGCATCGATCAGCCCTAAAATTTTAGGGGAAATATTCGTCTACATACAGGATATTTGATGGACTAACACATGGATGAAATGAGCTGAAGGAAGGCTGCAAAATTTGGTTGGAATCTCACAGGTATACAGGGAATGAAGCCAACGAAAATGAAAAGATAAGAGACGAAACGAATTAAAGAAGAAATGGGAGGAAGAAGATGATGTGTGTAGGCCAAGAATTCACTTAAATAAATGATTAAAACGGTGTTGTTTGCTACGATTTTAAGGAGCCAGCGTTTGATCATATATAACGGGCTGGGTTTACATAGATAAAGACACCAAACGATGCCATTTTAGGCAAACAAATGGGCTGAACTCCAAGCTACACAGACTAGGCCTTAAAACTAAAACAAGCTTAACCCAAAACACACACACACACACACACACACATATATATATATATATAAGTAAACCGAACACAACAAAATATATATATATATATATATATGTCGGCGCCTCAGCTTGCGCTTGGGTTCGTACGCAAAATGCGACGCCGGGGACGAACGTCACAAGGAAGTCATCCCTCATCTTTACTTATGGGAGCCTTATATATATATATATATATATATATATTATTATCGCAGCGGAAAAAGGTCAAACCATAAATAAACGACAAAACGTTACGCTTGTCGCACATCACATGGTTAACAAAATAAAACCCAAATTAAACATCACAAGCACATATATATACATCAGAACAAAGTCACCAATGTAAACAGTTCTATACAAAAGTACTTCCCAAAACAGTGGGAAGATTTTTCCAAAAGTACATCAGTGTATACAAAATAAAGGTGCTACTGATCCACTCCTCCCTCCGCCAACCATACTAATAGGCGGATTCTTCTTTTATCTTCTTATAGTTGGGGCCATAACGAAGGCTGTCCAGACTCAGCCTTGGACCTACGTCACACATCATCCCTGAGGATGACGTAAACAGGCGTCCCATGTGGAGGAGCCAGTCAACTCCCAGCACCATACATCACCCCGTAGGGCGTAGGTCATCAAAAAAATAAGTCGCCATAGGAAGCGACTTTGCCGCCCACTGACCCAACAGGTCTAGGGTCACTGGCCTGGCAGTCTCAGCCTTAGTCGGGCCCATAAGGGTCTGACCCATCTTCTCGAGAGTCGTGATCCGTGGATCCATCCTGTCCTGCAATGACTTCTATTGTTCCCAAGGGAGCAATAGTAAAGATAATAAAAGGGGGTGAGATTTCGGGAGAAATCTCAGCAAGTACACTACACTTAAACCAGAACATATCAGATATACAGATAAGTAAACAAAACATTCTTAACTAATGCACATGCAATGAATGACTGACTCATGCACATGCTCATGAAAACTTTTAAACAGACATACTTTTTTCAAACTTCTTTTCATAAAAGTTTCATGCAGACTTCTTCTTTCATATCATCGTTACTTTTCAAAACATTTCTTTAAAACATTTCGTATCTTTCTTTCTTTCTTAGGCGCCACTTATCTTGAACAGATCTTTCTTTTGGCTCGAAAGCCCTTCTTGTCATGACTTTTCTTTAACATGTATGAGACACAACACGGTTCCCCTAGCACCGCGTGTTCCCTACTGGTTACCGCATCACCTTAAAGTGAGCGTCATATAACTTTAAGACGGCAGGTCCTTCCACCTTATCCGTCTTGGGCACCCACCAGCGTTAGGTGCTACCGCGCTCCGGCCACCTTTTGGTGCCATACACGGTCCGCCGACTGTTCTTCGTCGACCCAGGGGCTACCACTCGACTTTAGACACTCCTGAGTGGACAGGAAGTTCCACTGGGGCACTTCCCCGTCCCAGCCTTTGGGGTTCTTATAAAACTTTATTTCTTTTCTTTTCTTTCAAAAATTCAATCTTTTCTTTTCTTTTTCCTTCTTCTTAAAAACATGCTTGACTTTAAAAACTTCTTTTTGTGACTTATGCATGGAACATGCAATGCTTACTTAATTTTATGCAAAACCCGAGAAGCTCGAGTACATTCACATTTCATCTTCTTTTCTCCCTCTTTTGGGATATCTTCATAATTTTTCTACTTAGTCACCATATTCTATTCCCAAAATGGGCCTAGGATTGAAGTGGGGTATTGGGCCCATCTCCAACCCATCATGGCCGAATTCTCCTAGAGAGTTTCTAGGGCTTTCCTTCATCATTTGACTTCCAATTTTCCTCCAATCAATTTTAAAGTATCAAATCAAATCATATACCCTCCTTAGCAAGGGGTAACCGAAACCTTAGTGTTTCCTAAGTAATCGCTTTCACCTCCAAACTTAGTCATTCCTATTTTCCTTCATTCACCTTTTAAACTTAGGGAATTCCTCCCCTTAGTCTATTCAAACTTCCTTTCCTAAAAGTTTCTTCTATGAGTTCAACTAAACAAAATCACCACAAAGTAATATAATATTAATCTTCCAAATCTCAACCTTAAATATCATAAAAACTCCAAATAAGCATTTCTATACGTCATACACAAGTGATCATTTCTTCTATATGCAAGTGTATACCATTTCCATTCATATCAATCATATAGTTTATTCTTCTATCCAATTTCATTTTCTCAACATAATATGCTCTTGAATAAATTAATTTCATCACTAGTTTCCTCAAATAAACTTTACCTCAGCAACACCAAAATTTAACATTTTGCACTAAAATCCTTCATGCATCATTTTCATCATTTCTTCAAATAATCATGCTTTTTCCTTTCTTTTGCAACTAACACTTGATTCATCATTCCTACTCACCTTCTAAGCTTGTTCCATCATATAAATTTATCCAAGAATATCCATATCACAAGCAAGAAAAATCATTCCAACCCAAACATGGCAATGGCAACCATTAATCCAACAAACATGATCACTTCACTATATATAAGACTTGTTAAGGAAAAAGTGGGAGTATACTTGCCACACTCCTACTAGGCTTTAGCTTAAATCTGAAATTACACATATAAAATCTCCCATTAGTCTAACCATGAACATAAAACTCAAGGAAAACTCTAATTCCTTCCAACAATAACAAAGTGTTACATGTGTGTGTGTGTTCTTCCTAATCTTGTATAGATTTAATCACTAACCTTCTCCAATGAATTGATCACCTTCACACTCTTGCTTTTTGGCTTTCCTACTATAGGATTCTTCAAAATATGTGGTGAAAAGAGAAGAAACAAAAGTAGGAATGGCTAGGATGAGTTTGGCCGAGAGGTGGAGAGAAAGTGAGAGTGTTTGCATGTGGCTAAGTGATTTGAGCTCAAGGGGTTTTGCCTAAGGGTCTCACGGCCAGCTCCCTTCCCTAGGGTCCTTGGTACTCTTCTCATCATGTTTAGGCATGGCTAAAGATAGATGGGTTGATTGACAACTCTAGGCCACTCCAAGATCAAATCTTGGCCATACCTAGATGATTCTCCTTTCTTCTTTTCCTTCCTATGGCCGGCGGCTCCTTGATGCTTCTAGCATCCATGTTATTGTTTTTCACTCAATCATTATTCCCCTATCCTCTCATGTGTCCATCCAAGTGATTCCAAAGCCATACTTTTTGGAATTTGAGCAAGGCATGACCGGCCAAGCTAGCTCCACCGAAACTTCATTTTGCTTCTCTTCCTAGTTTTTGTCATTTCAATCACCTACACACACACCATACCTCTCTTCACATCACCATACTTTCTTACACATGTACTTCATCCACTTACACACTCTTCCTCTTTGTCCTATCACTTGTAGGTGGCCATACCCCATGAGATTCCCCAATGAACCCCACGGATTGGCTTCCACCGAAACTCCAAGCTCCCTTCATCCAAGTTTCTCCTCATGCCACTTGTAACTTCCCTACAAATCATGACCTCACTTGGCAAGTCAAGGGATGGTGTTTTGTACCTCCAAGATACCATAGTAGGAAAAATCATTCCATTAGATCCTACACTCAATCCTACATGGCATGCATCCAACTACTAGTCAACCTTCACCAAATAAGATTTTCCTTCAAGGGTTTGGATAATTTTTCTAGAATTTTTCTCCCATTGACAAGTGTCTCAACTATGGGCTTGATGGGCCATGGGCTCATTCTATGGGCTTTTGGACTCACCATTGCTCTCTTGGCCCATTCACTTGATCCATTCTCCAAAGGTCTCATTCCTAAGCCCATTTCTTCAAAGCCTATTTTGTTCTTTCACCAATTACCACTAATCTTGCGTATTAATCCTTAATTAGCTAATCAAATTAGGATGAAGATTTTTAGGGTTATTACATATATATATGGGCCATCTGTAAATACCACCAAAATAAATCAAAACAAAATAAAACACATTAAATAAAAATTAGATAATCTATTCCATAAAAAAATAAAATAAAATAATCTACAACACTTTAATTTAAATACCAATATAATAAAATAATGAGATTAAATTTCAAGCATTAAATTAAATGCATCATAACAAATTAATAAGAGGAAATAAGTTAACTTACAATTACACATGACAAATAATTCTTAAATGAAAAGAAAATATTAAAATATTTAATCACAAACACACAAAAATAATATTAATAGTAACTAATTCACAACATCCAATATTTATATTAACAAACAATATATATTTAATATTAAAATATTAAATTACAAAAGAAGTAATGATTACAAGTTCTCACATAGGACGAGTGATGAATCTTGTAAGAAGAAGTGACTATGATGTGATAAGTGTGTGGTCTAGTGGAATCATCATTGGAGAGAAGAAAAGTAACTTGAGGAAAATGAGGTCTCAGGTGACTATGGGAAGTGGTAGTCGACTAATCCCATTTGTAGTCTTTCTAAATTTAGGTGATTTTGACATGTAAGATTGTATAAGAGAATGTAAGACATGTGTGGAAGAGTGAGTAACTTGATAGTTGATTGAGAGTTACTTGTGAGGAGGGAAAACTATTAGAGGAAGCATGGGTATCCGATGGAAGCAAGGCAATGCTTTGGCCGACCACCTCATGGCCCATTCTCCTAAGTTGGGTTCCCAACTCCTAGTGAGTGACAAGTGAAGGAATAAGAGAGGGGATGAGGTGTGATGTGATGGAAGGAAGAGTGAAAAATCACCCTAGGAGGCGCCAGCCATAGTTGGTTTTGGAAGGAAATCTTATCTTAGTACATGACTAAAACTACGCATAATTTTACTCTGATGATGGGAGTCAATCAAGAAGTCTTTCAACCAATCAAATGTCAATCCTAGAACTAAGGGAATGGAGTGCCTAAAGGCAAACCCAAACCCTTTGGTCGAATGACCTAATCCTTTCTTTCCATCTCTTTTGCTTCCATTTTGCCCACACTCACCACACGACAATCCCTCTCCTTTCTACCTTCTACTTTCTCTTGTGTTCTTTCATCTTCCAAGCACAAAAATATCCTAAGTCTAGTGAAGTTTGAGCAAGGTGTTCTTGAGAGGAAGCAATCTTGAAAAGGTAAGTAAAACCCTAAGCTTAGATCACACACACACACCCCTAAGCTTATGATATTCTTTTAACTACATGCTTGTAGTCTATTTTAATGTAGTATTTTCATACTTTTTTAGAGTTATTCTTATCTACGTTGGAGTATTTTAAGTGCACATTTATCTTGACTTTAACATTTCTTATATATATTTGAGTGAATGTGGTTGTGTTGATTGTTGGATACTTGGTGATGCTAGGCTAGGTTTTCCTAAAAGAAGTGCTTTGTTTATCTAGTTACAAATCCATACTTAGTTCATATGTTATTTTAGGATGGAATTTATATTATGTTAGTGGATTTAGCCAATTTGATGCAAAGAAAAATGAAACATATTGATATGGTATATAATGAAAAAAATGCATGCATGACTAAGATTAAGCTTGTTAGATGCTTGGTGATTCTAGGTTAGATTACTTGAAGAAATGTTTTGCATATTTAGTTACAAAATCCATGATTGGTTAATGTGTCATTTTAGGTTTAACATTTATATCATATTGGTGGATTTAGTTACTTTGTTGATGAATGAAGCATTATTGATATGATAAATGGTGATAAAATGCATGCACATTAAGATAAGGTTTGAAGTTGAAAAGGATTGATTTGATGCACATATGGGTATCGGATTTGAAAGTTTTTAAGGTTTAGTTTTTCAATGATCAACTATTCTTTTATGTGATGATTAAGCCTTGAATATCTAAAAAGATTAGAAGCATGAAAACTAGGAGGATCTAATAGCATGATTCTTTTTTGGTTTTTCCTAGGAAGGATTAAGTATGCTATTTAGTTGGAGGAGAAGTGATTAAAATATTAATCCTAAGGACTATAGGATTCGGCCAACCCCTCTTAGTAACGCTAAAATGTTTAATTAATTTTATTAAGACTTGTTGGAATACATGGACGAAGATGGAAGAAGAAAACCCCAGGTTGGAACCATGGAGGATCTTGGCCCAACCCTAGTGGTGAAGACTGAGTACTCATCTTGGTCTATTAAGCCCATTTGTGTGCTTTTATGGAAATTGTTGATGAGATCTTGAATGGTTTGAATGTGAAGAATTCATAACAAAGTGTGTGCTTGAATTAGTCTCATGATTCGCATGATAAGTACTAAGGGTTGTATGTCACATGCATGAAGCATGAAAATTATGTTTTTGAGTCAAACATATTTTCAAAGAAAAAGAAAATAATTAAAGTTTTTATAAGAACCCCAAAAACTGGGATGGGGTTGTCCCAGTAAAACTCCTTATTTACTCAAAAATGTCTAAAGTCGAGTGAAAGCCCCCGGGTCGACGAAGAACAGTCGGCGAACTATGTATAACTCCAAAAGGTATCCAGAGCGTGGTCACACCTAAAACTAGTGGGTGCCTAAGGACAGTATTGGCTTTTGGCTTACCATTATAAGAATAAGGATGTAGCGCTCAGTTTGAGTGGTCACCGAGTGATGAAGAGTGGATAATGTAGTCGTCCCGACTTGAGTAATCTGCGGGTGTTGCAGTAATGCGTAATGTAGTCACTTAGGCTTGAGTGGTTGCCAGGTGATACGATAACTAGTGGGGAACTGATAGGAACCTCGATCAAGCCCCGATTACCCAAGGGGTCCTCCTTGCCTCGGGTTGCTCCTCAGTGAACGAGATAGACTATAATGCTTGGTAGGAGATCACATGGGTGATGGTAAGGGTGAAGTGAGGTTAAGGTATGGTGGAGCAAATGTGAGTGTTTGGGCTATGAGATTCGGCTATGGGTGATTAGAGATGCACTGCTGGGGTCTTGGGATGGCCGAATGTTGCTAGGGCAACACTAGGGTTTCGGCTTAGGGCAGGTTAGGTCAATTGGCTAGGATTTTGTGATGATTTGATAATTCCTAAAAATTAGGAATATGGGTTGTGGGGTGATAAGGTGGGCCGCAAGGCTAGGGTGAAGTGGCCGAGTATATGGAGCTATTTTGGGGCAAGATTTGATTGAATCAATCATTTGATTAATTTTCCAATCAAATGAGAAAATTGAGGATTGGGTTGATGATGTGGCAAGGTTGAATTTCGGCAATGGTAAGTTGGTTATGGCCGAGTATGCTAGATAAGAAAAGTGGGAAATTTGGTTTTTGAAATGATTTGAATGGGAGAGAAATATGTGGCCGGTTGGTGGGGCATTTGAGTGGGCGACTTTGGGCTATTTTTGGATGAGAGAAGATTTGATTTAATTGAGCAAAATTAGAAGAAGATAAGGGATTGATGGCCGGCTAGGGTTTGAAGGGGTGAGGAGCGAGATTGGCAATGTGGTAGGCTAGGGTTTTATGGCTTATAGCCATGTGGTATGGCTAGGGCTAGGGCTGCCATTTGGTAGGTTTGGGGTTAAGGGGAAACACAATAAAGTTAAATGAACAATCAAAGGAAGATTAAACACTCAAGTGGTAGCAAGAACACGCCAATGGCAATTCACCAAGGGTGGTTTGTCTATCACTTTTTCAGTCACTCAACACTCACACTCACACTCACTCACACTTGATGAACCCAAAATTCACAAGGATTGTAGATTTCAAAATCCTCAATGCACTCACACTCAAATTCTCAAATCCACAAGTAGTGTGGATTCGGCTTCACTCACTCCAACTCACTCGAACAATGATCAATAAGCAATCACTCAAGAACACAATAACAATCCACCAACTCAAGAACACTATTGAACTCGAAAACACAATTACTGAATAACCTCAAAACTTTATTAATAACTGAAATAAAAAGATAGATGTGGAACACATTGATTCACAAATTGTACGAGATGATCATCTCCAAAGGGATTCAAAATTGCACCCTTTGAAGCCCAAGTGCTAAGCACCGAAATTCAAGCCACAAGTGGTGTGGCCGGCCTAACTCATCTTAGAGCAAAGTCAAATGTTCAAATGTCCAAAGTTATCTAATGAAAACCTAAAAGTCCTATTTATATTGTCTTACAACTTAGAAACCCTCAATAGGTCCATTATTAAAAAGAAATAATTACTGAAATATCCAATGCAATTAAATAAATAAAATAACATAAATAAATAAAGGTGGTAGGCGCGATATGCATGTAGTGGCCATGGGGTGCATGGATCCCAAGGTGGGCTAATGTGCTACATGGTCCACGGTCAGGCTTGTCTGCGTGTTGTCTGGTTGCATGGCGTCTGGTGGTGTACATGGCATAGCGCTGTGTAGAGCCAACTGATGGTGGTCATCGTAATGTGCCATGCATAGTTTTGGTGGTAGACACAGGGTCAAGCCATGCCGCTCTGGTGTGGCCCAGTCAGGTTGCTTGGGCGGTGGTCCTGCATGGCCCGGACTGGGTGCCGGGGTGATGAGCATGCATGGCCAAAGCTGGCGGTCTGGGTGCTGGCTGCATGGTGCGGGCTGGGGCCGTGCGCTGGATGGCATGCATGGTGTGCATGCCATTGGCCAACTCTGCAAGGGGTGGGCTGGTGCCACGCACTGGATGGCATGCCTTGTAGGCATGCAACTAGCCCGCTCTGCAAGGCGCGGATTGGTGCCGTGCGTTGGATGGCGTGCCTCTGAAGACACGCCACTAACCTCGCTCAGGGCTGCCGGGGCACACAGGGTCGCGCGAGTAATGGGTGCATGCACACCTGCAAGCACACTCAGGTGGTGCGCTGTGGGGCGTTAATGGGTGTGCACAAGGAGTGCGCACGACCAGTAGTCTCAATGGGTGCCTGCTGCATGTCAAGGCATGGGCCAAGGCATGCGTGTAGGCTAGCCAAGGGACTATCTTGACCCTCCAAGGCCTGAGTTAGGGCCCAATCCTGGGTAATCCTCCTAGGGTTTTAATAGGAACACACGGTGCGTAAAGATACCGTGAGGTGTCCAATAAGAAGTCATGATAAGAATGGCTTTCGAGCCCCAAGAATGATATGAATATGTAAATAGCACCTAAGATAAGAAATGATGAACGAAACAAAAAGTTTTTACGAAAAGGGATTTCTAAAGCACGAGTTAAAAAAATTACGTTACATGATGAACATTTTTTATGAAAAGCAAGTATATGTATCAAGATTCAAAGAAAGTTAAGTTTTTATGAAGGTCTTCATGAGCATATGCACTTGCTAATTCATTAGTCGCATATACATGACACATGTTCTATTTGTTATTCACTTATATGTATGCTTGAAATGATTTTGTTGAGATAGTTGTGTACTTACTGAGATTTTTTGAAATCTCACCCCTTTATATTTTCACTATCATTCATTGCTGGGGAAATAGAAGTGATTGCAGGAAAGGATGACGTCAACGTGTTTGACGCTCAGAGAGACTCTCCATACTGCTAATGGTCTAGTGAACTCCCTGCCTTTTGATGTGGTGACCCTTGTTTTATATGACCAGTTTATATCGGATATACGATGGAGTGTGCTCTTTGAGGCCGTTATTCGCCAGTGCATCAGGTGCTGTCTTACTTTGGGGCTCGACAGGTCTCTTTTTGTGGACCGTGTCTACACCTCAAAGGAGGGGACCAGTATCCTGCGAGGTGATCGGATGGGCTTGGGGCGATTCTTATATGATCCCGGGGTTAAGAAGATTAAGGATGAACCCCCGTTGTAGTGGATGGTCGTGAGGTCAACACATGGATGATGTCACTTGTTTATATTTTGTCATATTTTAATAGTTTCCGATGTTTTGGGAAAGTAAATATTTTGTGAAAACTGATACTTTTGGCGATGTTTATTAATATGAAGTTATTTTGGGAATTTAGTGTTGTTATACCATATGACGTAAGACAAATTTTAAATGCTTGCCTAATTTTAGATTAGCTTGACCTTTTTCTTTGTGAAAGTTTTTATTCACTACTTTTAATTTAAAAACGCATGACTATACTTAAGTTACGAACAATGGGTGAATTTCCTTGTGTTGTTTATCTCCGACGTCTCAATTTATATCCGATCCCAAACGTAAGCGGGGGCGTCGGCAGCATGGGTTAGGGAGACTAGGCCATGTGTCATGCATGCACAAGAGGATGGTTGGAATTTTTAGAGGCACTATATATAGCATAGGCCAGATCTTGAGTGTCTCTTCCCTACTCTTTTTGTCATCTTTTCTCCAAAGATTTCACCCAAGCATACTCTCTCAACTCTCCCTATTTTCTTCCCACTTTCTCTCTGGCCAAACAACATTTTCCCTTGCATATTTGCGTGCTTTCACTAAGATTTCTTTGGATTCGTCTTCCTTACAAGGTAAGCTTCATTTAGACCTCTTCTAAATTGGTCCTGCAAAGTTTTAAAGGGTGTTTTTCTCTCAAAACTCTTGGCCCAAATGTTTTTTAACACACTCATGTACTTTCATAAAAAATTAAGGTTTTTCTCCAAAGAAAATGACATTTTCTTGGAAGCCAAACAACCCCTTTTTCAACAAAAGGTTTCAGTTTTCTAGAGTTGGAAATTCCTTGAGTTTAATCCTAATTCCATTGTATTCTTTTCAGGTTTTATTCATGTTTTTGTTCTTGGAGATTTTGTAAGTATACTCGTAACCTAACTTTGGTATTATTTGTATATATTGAGTGAACTTGTTTATTGGTTGTTCGCTTTACTTTTCCTTATTTGCTTGTTGGATTATTTATATATTCTCTCAATATTTTGTTAAGATTTTACCTTAAGGATTAATCTAAGAGTATTTGTGGGTATGATGAATACTTGAGAAAAATATGGAAGGAAGGAGACTTAGTGGTTATTGGCCAAGGTGGTTGGGTCATGGTATGATTGATTGATTGATTGAAATTGATTCTTTGGGAGCTTGTATGTTTTGGCTATGGTAGGTTTTGAAGGAAACTTTAGGCTTTTGATTATTGGATGGTGTTATGATCTTGATCTAAGTCCTTAGGTGGTTTATGAATTTATAATTATTGATTACCTTGATGCATGGTTTCGGGTTTATGCATGATTTGAGGATTAGGTCTTGTTATGTTGGGACATTAAGGAAAATAAAGCAAATGAGCATCCTAGGGTTTTGGCTAAGGCCTATCATGGTTTTGTTATTGAGTTTTGATGTTCTCTAAAGGAATGTGATGAGTGCACAAAAATGCACTCTAAATACTCTATTTAAATACTAAAAGAAATGAGAAAATAATGGATATAGCTCATGTTATTAAAATTAATGGTCATTTAT
Source organism: Platycarya strobilacea (assembly GCA_036898215.1). Taxonomy (NCBI): domain Eukaryota; kingdom Viridiplantae; phylum Streptophyta; class Magnoliopsida; order Fagales; family Juglandaceae; genus Platycarya; species Platycarya strobilacea. The sequence continues at coordinate 18,259,538 of CM072546.1, read as the reverse complement.
CTTGAAATAGATATAAGCATGATTTAATATATTGATGAGAATATAAAATGTCATATTTTCCTCTCTTAATGTTTAATACTTTATTCTTATTTGATGCCTAAATATATTCATTATTCTTATATTTTGATTTAGGACACAAATGGAGACATTAGGAGCAAATGAAGATAATTGCGGAATTTTAGACAGTTTTGACATATATTCGTAATATGGGCATAACTCTCTCATCCAATCTCCGATTGAGCTGATTCAAGATGATCTAGAACCGCAAGAGAAATATCTAGAACTTTTGTGTTTTATGTTTGAAGAGATATCCACTCAATCTAAGACAAAATCGACCATCAAGTGGACGCACCTGCACTTGACGTTCCTGGATATTTTTCAGCCACTTGCATCAAATCCAAATGTTATCATAATATTTTCCAGCAAGCACTCCTACACCAACTTGGAAATTCAATGATCAATTCATATGCAAGATGAAGTGCACTCAAGTTTCTTGTAGACAAATTATTTGACCACAATATATTAAGTCATACAAGACAACTAATGGATAGAGAAGCAAAATTGAAACACTCAACCTACAAGCAAAATCCAGCTCATGCATGGTGGGAAAACAAATGATCAAAATGACAACTCACAAATCACTTGGATTCAAGAATGGCACATGGCAAAACAAGTTGAAATTGTGATGATTTTGTCATGACAACTTGCATGAAGGATGGTTATAAATAGAAGGAAGGGGTGTGTGTTCTAAGACAATGTTTAGTGTGCTTGGATGCCTTGGAAGATACATTATTTTTGAGAGCTTGAGAAAAGAAAAGAAAAACCAAAGAAGAGAGAAGAAAATAATGGTTGGCTCTTTCATATTATCCCTTGAAGAATTTTTGTTGCATATTTTCAATATGTGTAACTAATTTTCTAGTAGAGCTAGGGATGAATTTGTATATATGATGGTATTTGTAATTGTTTTTGATTCATATATATGTTCTTCAAATATTAAACTCTTTTGTTTAGTCATTCGAAATTTATTATAAATGTTTTCGTCACCAAATAATCTTAGAATTTATTTCATTTATAGATTCAGTCATGCTTTTTCTATTAAATGCAATAATCCTTTGATTATGTTTGGTTCAATTGGTTATCTATTTTAATTTAATTCTCTGCTGCAATATTGCTCTACGAGTATATTGTCGACGTTGAATTTCTTTAATATCGATAACAATTCCTGTTCTTATATTGTGACGAATGATTTTTCGAAAGATTACATTTGATTTAAATTTGGTTATTAATGTTTTATTTTCCGATTGAAAATTTGGACATAGAATTTTCAATTGAGTTATTAATGAATCAAAAATAATTAAAATACCAATTATATACAAAGGATTCCCGATGCTTTAGTTTTCGCACTCATCTAAATCTTTTTGTTAATTTCGTTACTGTTCTTCAATTTCTCAATCCATCTCCCTGTGGAATCGACACCCCAAAACTATACTGCAAACGACCGCGTTATTCTTTGGGCGTAATCAAATTTTGGCGCCGTTGCTAGAAGAATTTGTAGTTTTTTTAGTAATTTGTAAAAAAAAAAAAAAAAAGAGCGGTAGCTTCGTTCATTTTCGTTTTAGCTTTCTGCATCTTTATTTTATTTTACTTTTCTTTTCATAATTTTTTTTTTCAGTATTACGCATTTCTTTACTTTGCATGCGTAGGTACAGAGACTCTTTTGGACTGTTTGCTAGTAGACCCGTGCTAGAATCAGATTCAGAATCTAATTTTTCTTATCGCTTGTTTGATAATTCTTCCAATTCTGACGCGATGAGTGAACACGTGGACCAACCTGTTAGAACCCTCCAAGATTATCTTCATCCCGCACGAACAGCCACACCATCCTGTATTATGTTCTCACCTAATGTTCGTCATGTAGATTTTAAAACGGGAATGATATAATTACTTCCGACTTTCCATGGTCTAGAAAATGAAAACCCCTATGTTCATATTAGGGAATTTGAGGAAGTAGTTGCAACATTCCACAGTCAAAATACCACTGACGACACGGTAAGACTAAAGTTCTTTCCTTTTTCTTTGAAAGATAAAGCTAAGAGTTAGTTGTACTCACTAAGACCACGGTCTATTGGAACATGGAGTGAGATGACTCAAGTGTTTTTCAATAAATATTTTCCCCAACATAAGACCAATGCTTTAAAAAGACAAATCTCTACCTTTGCACAAAAGGATAGTGAGACTTTGTACCAGTCTTGGGAAAGATTTAAAGAATTACTGAGTATGTGTCCCCACCATGGATATGAGAATTGGCACTTAGTGAGTTATTTCTATGAAGGCCTTACGCCCAGGGAACGTCAATTCATGGAAATGATGTGCAATGGAGAATTTTTACAGAAAAATCCCGATGAGGCCATGAGTACCTCAATGAGCTTGCTGAAAAAGCTCATACTTGGACTGGACCTAGTGCTACTGATAGCACAAACAGGTCACGACCTACAGGAAACTTGAGTGGTGGTATTTACCATCTCAGGGAGGAAGATAATCTAAAAGCCAAGGTTGAAATGCTTACAAGAGAAATAGAGCTGTTAAAGATAAGAAACTCAAAGCCAACACACATGGCTAATCAAGCAGACTCTTTTGAACCATGTGTTGTCTGTGGTGGGGTAGATCATCATGCCCAAGACTGTCCTACACATGCTAACATGAGAGGATGGCATAATCACCCCAACTTCAGCTGGAAGTCTGAAAACCAAAAGCCTGCACAACCTTCTAGATCATATCATGCACCATACCATGCACCTCAATCTTCTAGAAATTCTTTAGAAGACACTTTGCATGCATTTATTGAAGTACAGAGTAAGACTAACCAAAAATTTGAGTCTTTAATTATGCAGGTTGTTGAAGAACAAAAGGAGATAAAGAGCCAGGTATCTAAAATAACGAGTTTCTTGAGTGTAAATGAGGAAGGTAAGTTCCCTTCTCAAACTCAGTCTGTACCTCATGGTCAACATATGGTACAAGAAACTGTGAAGAATCACGAGTACCAGCAGATATATATGATTGACTTACTCATAGACAGGGAAGTTTTCACAACTCATGATTCTGATCCCCTTGAGAATTTTATTGTTGATTTTGAGTATAATCCTATCAGTGATTCATCTGATGTAGCTAATATTTGTGCAATTTTTGACAATACTCAAGATTATAGCACACAAGCTTGGCAACCGAAGTTTGAGGAGTTTCTTGAGAAAAATGAAAAACAAACTTCTTCAAGTGGGCAAGTACCAAAAGTTAATCTAAAGTCTTGCCACCTACCTGTGAAGTTTGAGCACCGAGTTTATTGGGCAAATAAGCGTTTCATTTTTGACCCAGGAGGAACAGTTCTATGAGTGGAAGATAGTCCGGTTGTAAACTTGGTCTACCAACTTTGACCACAGCATGCAACAATAATTATTATTATTATTATTATTATTATTATTATTATTATTATTATTATTATTATTATTATTATTATTATTATTATTATCATCATCATCATTATTATTATTATTATTATCATCTTATTTGTTTTATTTTGTTTTTATTTACTACTGTTTTCTTTATTTTTGTTTGCAGGATAGTATCATTTTGTCATTTCAGATCACTACTTTTGACGCTTAGCGAGCTATCGACATCACACATCAGGTGTATCCTACCCTTTTTAGTTACTCCCCATCCAATTTTGATTCTTAAACATTGAGGACAATGTTTCATTTAAGTTGGGGGGTGGGAATACAAATCTGTTATCTAAACTCTGTGGCATATTTCAATCAATATATAAAAAATTGCCAAATTTTTTCACACAGGCATCTTTTCACACATGATACTCATGCTCATTCATAACCATCTTGGCGAATTCAATAAACCCAACTCAAATCATTTTGCTAAAGCATCCACAGAAAATTTTTTATGCACTTATCCAAACTTTGTGGTAATATGGTGATTAGACACATGTAACTAAAGAATTATTTTGCTCAAGTATTCATGTGAATTTTGTGAGAATTGAGAGCTTACAAATATAGACATTGTGATAAGTATCCATTAATCTGTTGAATTTGACACTTCTTTTGAGAATATCATTATATGGTTTGTGGTAAGATGGTGGATATACTTGGGATATGACGAAAGTCAACTTAGGATTAACGTCTGAGCCTTTCAAGCTGAGCCTTTTCATCATAGATCCCTAGCAGCCAATTTTGAGCCAATATACACATATGGCCTTTTCTTTTCATATCTTACCTCTCCACATTGAAGTATAGCTTATACACTATATTTTCCTACCATTTTACTTCCAAGTGTGTACTAGTATGAAATTATAATTTAAAAAAAAAAAGAAAAAAAAAGAAAACCATGACAAAAATGGCATGGTGCTAGATGTGTCCATCAAATTATTCATGAAAGAGTTCATCAAATTGCGAAGACACCAGTGGCAAAAGAAGATGGAAAAGTGTACTTAGTCAAAAATCTAAAAAATTGAAAAGTACATCAAAAGGAAAGTATAGTCTACTGAAAAATTTAACAGATTCCCTTTTGTGTATACTTGGAAGTTTTTGAAATCTCTTCACCTTTTCTTCTTATGAACCCCAACCCTAAACCACATTACAACCCTTTGTGTTGATTTTTCCGATCCTAAGTATGCTTGTGGAAAGAATGGTGGAAATCTCATTTGTTAGTATTCCTATCATAAGATCAATGTTTACTTGTTACTTATATATAATTGGCTAAATTTCCATGAGAGTAAATGTACACTTTTGTCAACTCCATAGAGAGAACCCATACATGAAACACTTCTATACCCGTGAGTTATGGAGTTGAACCTTTCTGCTTAAGATATTCTAATGTTGCATGTGTCGAAACCTCTGATTTGATAAAAATAGTTTGGAACACATACACACTCTGTGGATTGCTATATTTGAATTACTTGTAAAAGGGTTATTGAATTTCTAAGATTGTTTTGATATGTAAATTTGAAAAATGTGTCTTGATGGCCCCTATGTGTGATTTTATTTGGTCCTTCTCATCATTTTGCACAAAAATTGCTAGGCACTAGCAATGAATAAGTTGGGGGGTGTGATGAGTGCACAAAAATTCACTCTAAATACTCTATTTAAATACTAAAAGAAATGAGAAAATAATGGATATAGCTCATGTTATTAAAATTAATGGTCATTTATCTTGAAATAGATATAAGCATGATTTAATATATTGATGAGAATATAAAATGCCATATTTTCCTCTATTAATGTTTAATACTTTATTCTTATTTGATGCCTAAATATACTCATTATTCTTATATTTTGATTTAGGACACAAATGGAGACATTAGGAGCAAATGAAGATAATTGTGGAATTTTAGACAGTTCTGACATATATTCGTAATATGGGCATAAATCTCTCATCCAATCTCCGATTGAGCTGATTCAAGATGATCTAGAACCGCAAGAGAAATATCTAGAACTTTTGTGTTTTATGTTTAAAGAGATATCCACTAAATCGAAGACAAAATCGACCATCAAGTGGACGCACCTGCACTTAACGTTCCTGGATATTTTTCAGCCACTTGCATCAAATCCAAATGTTATCATAATATTTTCCAGCAAGCACTCCTACACCAACTTGGAAATTCAATGATTAATTCATATACAAGATGAAGTGTACTCAAGTTTCTTGTAGATAAATTATTTGACCACAAGATATTAAGTCATACAAGACAACTAATGGATAGAGAAGCAAAATTGAAACACTCGACCTACAAGCAAAATCCAGCTCATGCATGGTGGGAAAACAAATGATCAAAATGACAACTCACAAATCACTTGGATTCAAGAATGGCACATGGCAAAACAAGTTGAAATTGTGATGAATTTGTCATGACAACTTGCATGAAGGATGGTTATAAATAGAAGGAAGAGGTGTGTGTTCTAAGACAATGCTTAGTGTGCTTGGATGCCTTGGAAGATACATTGTTTTTGAGAGCTTGAGAAAAGAAAAAAAAAACCAAAGAAGAGAGAAGAAAATAATGGTTGGCTCTTTCATATTATCCCTTGAAGAATTTTTGTTGCATATTTTCAATATGTGTAACTAATTTTCTAGTAGAGTTAGGGATGAATTTGTATATATGATGGTATTTGTAATTGTTTTTTATTCATATATGTGTTCTTCAAATATTAAACTCTTTTGTTTAGTCATTCGAAATTTATTATAAATGTTTTCGTCACCAAATAATCTTAGAATTTATTTCATTTATAGATTCAGTCATGCTTTTTCTATTAAATGCAATAATCCTTTGATTATGTTTGGTTCAATTGGTTATCTATTTTAATTTAATTCTCTGCTGCAATATTGCTCTACAAGTATATTGTCGACGTTGAATTTCTTTAATATCGATAACAATTCCTGTTCTTATATTGTGACGATTGATTTTTCGAAAGATTACATTTGATTTAAATTTGGTTATTAATGTTTTATTTTCCGATTGAAAATTTGGACATAGAATTTTCAATTGAGTTATTAATGAATCAAAAATAATTAAAATACCAATTATATACAAAGGATTCCCGATGCTTTACTTTTCGCACTCATCTAAATCTTTTTGTTAATTTCGTTACTGTTCTTCAATTTCTCAATCCATCTCCCTGTGGAATCGACACCCCAAAGCTATACTGCAAACGACCGCGTTATTCCTTGGGCGTAATCAGAATGCATGAGTTAGTAAAAAAGGAAAAAGAAGGGAAATTAGGGTCCTTGACCATGTGTGTCTCGGCTTTACCCTCTATGGTTTGGATTGATTTGGTTGTTCCTCTTTTAACTTGAATAAGCATGATTTCTTGAAATGTAATTATGTTGGAGCATGATCACGACACGATTTTGAAATGCATGCTTCATATGTCTCATGAACTACATGCTTTGTATAAGAAAGTCTCAAGTTGCACGCAAGTCCATGTAAGTCATGAGTTTTATGTCTTTGGGTCACTGTGTTTTGCAAAAGAAATGAGTTAAGAATCTTTTTATAAGAACCTCAAATGTTAGGGCGGGGTATTGCCTTACTGAAACTCCATATTCACTCATGAGTGACTAAAGTGAAGAACAGTCGATAAGCCTCGAATGGTTCCTAATAAAGGATTCAGGAGCGAGGTCGCACCTAAAGTTACTGGGTGCCAAAAATGGTGAAGGCGTAATAAGCGAACTGTCGTATAAGAATATGATTATGACATAGTCACCTCGACTAAAGTAGTCGTAGAGTGATGCGGTAACTAACGAAAAACACACGGTGCATAGGGGAGCCGTGAGGTATCCAACATGTTATATGAATAGTCATGACAAGAAAAACGATGAGCCTAAGAATGATATGAATAAGAAGAAAGACATGAAATGTTATGAATACTAAAAATGACACGTAAGTTACGAAAAGTTATGAATATGTGTCAAAGAAAGTAAAAAAAAAAAGTCATTTTAGGAAAATGCATCATGTCATAAGTCACGTCATAAGTCTCATGTTCATAATTCGTGCATTTGTTTGCATTTACCTTTATATACTTATGATACCTATGTTAAGTTATATGTACACTTACTAATATTTTTCGAAATCTCACTCTGATAATTTCAACTGCCATTTTTTTCCGAGATGGTAGACGTGCTTGCAGGTATAGGTAGATGCGTGCATGAGATTGACTCCCCAAGAGACCCTAAGGAGCCTTGAGGGCCAGACGGAGTACTCCCCTTTTGGAAGCTTAGAAGAGGTGGCCCCTTTTGGTACGACAGACTACTGGAGGACATGAGGTAGAACACACCCGTGTCGTAAGAGGATTTGCGACCTCGGGGTTGCTGTTTGGTTTTGCACCCTAATGAATCTCTATCCCTCGATGACGCTTATTTCTCATCGACAGGGATATGTCGTTGACAAGGCCATAGTTTGAGCATGGGTCACTTTCTTTTTGGGTTATGGTATAAGGACATGAAGTTGGAACTCCCTTCTTAGAGGGCATGAGTGTTTGTTATTTTTAAGTATAAGACAATATTTATTTTGGTATTGAAGGATTTGGTTTCTCCCCTGTTTTGGGAGCTATGGATTTTATAATTTTGATACATTTAAGGTGCATTTGCTTTGTGAAAGCTTTTTGGGATAGTGCAATAGTGTTACCATGTGATGATTGGCAATTTAGTTTACTTTGCCTATCCTTTTAGAATTGACATTATTCTGTTGCAATATTTATTACACATTGCTAGTAAGCTAGGTGCATGCATTTTATTGTGACATGAACGAGGGGTATGTAGTTTTGTATTATGTGTCCCTAACGTTTCAGGTTACGTTAAATCCCAAGTGTAGACTGGGGGCATCGATAATATGTATTGCAAATATTATAAGTGTAACATTTCTATAATTAAATATAAAATATGTAACCTAATTATTTAGATCTATATAATGAATATATTTCATAGTTATATTTTATAATTTGTACAATAATTAGTCGATAAAATTTAATAATTTAATATATTAGTATATGAAAGTCACATGTCATATGTCTATCAATGTGATGATAGGGGTCAAATTTATAGTGGGCTTGGTTTGTATGATAAGAGTTGTAGTTTGGCTCAATTTATGGGGCAAAGCTTTCATTCCTTTTATTTGCATGACTCTGGCCTTTTGTTGAGGAGTTGGCAATGTGGCCCACTAGTTGGTACAAAAGGAGACTCGTATTGTCAATCAGAATATTAATACAATTATTTTCCTATTTTCCTCTCTATCTCTCTCTTTGGAGGCTAGCCAACCTTGAATTGGCCACTCCCTTTAAATTTTCTCTCCTATTTTCTAGTTAACCAAACACTCATTATTTGGGTCTATTACAAGTGGTATCCAGAGCTAGAAATTCATGAGTCAATAGAAAAAATCCTTGTATCTTGCAACAAAATCAACCAATCAATTGATGAAAATTTTAAAATTCTTTATTAACAAGTAATTACAGGAAGAAAGATTGGGAAGAGAAATTTAATCATCCTGAACATTTGCCGCGAAAGTTGCAAGAAGAAAAAAATTATGCAAGAAAGAGCAAAGAAATCCATTCTGTTAGAAATCCAAAACCAATTTCTCCTCTTCCACATCTTTCCCAACTCTCATCGAACCCTTAAATCCTCAGATTTTTAAATCTTTTTGTTGAATCCAAGGTTTCAAGTTTCATATCTACGTATAAATTTTGATGATAACAAGTCAATTTAAGTCTCAAGCTCAAATTATCTATGCAATAGAACCAAGCACAATAACAAATTAAGCCTGAGCAAAATAGAAAATAAATCTATAAATAAAGCTCATAGAGTAATTTTGTATAACGCTTGATAAAATTTAAAATTTAATTAAAGCTCAAAATTAATCTTTTCTTATAAGGTATCAAATTGCATTTTTCACATATGGATGACATTATTAAAAACTTTAATTTGGAAAATTATATTTTTTACATATGCATGACATCATTAAAAAATTTATATTTTGAAAATTTGCAAGATGAATTATTATCATTTTTGACTTGTGCATGTTTTGTTTGAAATTTGGACTGATGCACTTTTGACAAATGCAGAAGGTAGATAATTTAGTCTGAAAATCTTAAAAAATGGTTGGTGCTCTTTTGACATATGCGAAAAGAGATGATTTGATTTGAAAAATAAATCATATTCATTTTGTCATGTGCGAAAAGTGAAATATTAGGTTTCATTGTTTTGAAAAATGAATGAGGTTGTTTTTGACAATTGCAAAAATGAGATATTTTTATTTCATTTTTTTTTGAAAAGTGAATAGTGTTTCTTTTTGACATGTAAATCTTTTCAAATTTGAAAATGAAAACTCATTTACCTATAAATAGCCCACTTGGGTTTTAAAAAATAACAACAAGAGCTTATACATCAATTGCTAAGTTTTGTATCATTCATTCAAAGCACTCATTCTCTTTTCTTTAAGCATTGAGCCTTAATTTTTGTTCATTTTTAGAGAGATATAGATTGCGCTGTATTGTTCTTATTCCACTTATTGATGAGTGTATTCTGATAATCTACCCACTATCAGCTCTTATATCAGTAAGAAAGTACGTATAACTCTTGTGTGTGTAGAATGTATTCTATACAGAGAATAGTTGAATTACCAAGTGTAAGGTGATTATAAGTGTAAAGGATGCTCTACATAGATTCTTTGTAGCGGTGTTGCACAAATATATAATAGGTTTCTATCTCTATCTAAATGAGATTAAATAGTAAATTTGGAAATCCTCAAAGGGTAACTCGAGGCGAGGACGTAGACAGTGAAGCTGAACCTCATTAAAATACTGAGTTTGCTTCTTCTTATCTTTACTCTTTATATTTTCTGTTGCTTCATATTCTGCTTATATTTTATATTGTGTATTTGATTTATAAATATTTAATTTTTTTTAATATGATTTAATTCACCTCCCTCGTATTAGTCATCTAGACAACACACTTTTGACCAAGAGTTGCTCTCGAGTCACCAAGATTTGTGACACAAAATTCGTCTTCAACGTCAAGAAGACGTCGAGTGCGTAGCTACATCTGCAATTTTCAGTATTTTTTCTTTCGACTTTCAAACCTGGAGCGATAGGGTCTTTGAGGCAGTCATCGACTGGGAGTCAAGCTCGAGTATGGGTCTTTCAATTTCATCACTCCTATCTAACAATAACCCAACCATCAGATTGAAATTTGATCCAAGTGGAATTTTTTTTTTTTCCCTCGTCTTGCTTCTCATTCCCTCAAGCGATTTTTGGCCATTTGACAAAGGGAATCCCTCAGGTTCATTTCTTTTCCTACAATTTCTTCAGAAACAAATATATGCTTTTTAAGGTTTTCTACTTCCATCAAAGCCACGCCGAGCAGGCCTACGGGAACATCGATTTTCGAATCACGCCATTTATATCCTATAGAGTTTCCATAGTGAAATACATGGATGAGAACGATGAAGTTCTCGCAAAGATAAGGCTGGTTCTGATAAATGCTAATGAGCCAAAATATGAAGATGAGGGAATTAATGGGATTAATTTTTCTAAAGCATGCATCACCATGGAAACTCCTCTCGTCTTCTTTCCCTGTAGCAGAGATTCTATTTCGTGCCAATTTGAAGTTAGATTATCTAAGTTGTGCCAGTTTGCACTTGAAGCAAAAGAGCTATGTCCAACTCCTTTCCTTGTCAAGAACGAATCTGAGGCACAAATGTACAAGTTAAGCAGTGGCACGTAATGCAAATCAGGAGGGAGATATGGATATGGATATTGTCGCAGAGACAAATCCGGAAGGGGATGATGCAAATCCGGGGATGATAATTTAAATCCGTAATCAACGGAGCTGCAGAGGAGTTTTCGAAAATTCACGTTTTAGAAGTCTAATTATTCGGATTCTATTGTTTGGTCAATTCTGTTTATTTCGTCCGAGATTATTGCTTTCTTAATTTAATTTTCCTAGTTTTTTTTGCTTTCCTAGTTGGGATTGGAAGATTGTAATGTGATTTGATATTTAAAGAAATAATGAAAAGGAGGAAGTCAGTTGTTAACGTTGCCCATTCGAGGTTCTCGAATTATTGTTGGTGTGATTCAACGCTGCAGTGCGATTGCCCAGCTCTTGAGTTCGATGAGAGATTGAACCTGGGGTTTAGGCACCAGCACGGAATTGGGGTACAGGGTATTGAAGGTATTGGTGTTTTTCTTTTCTTTGAAATCCACTACAAGATTGATGGTGTTGTTCTTTTGGGATGTGTTCTGGAGATATGGATGGGTGAAAATTGTGAAATAGCTAGAATAGTTGTTGCCCGAGAGATGTTTGATGAAATGCTTGAAAAAGGCAAAAATTTGGTTAATAAAATACGTAGTGGGGAAGTCAACACTTTTATTCATGTTAACGGGCACTCATTTAGAAGCTTCTTCTTATGAGTTCTCAACACTTGCTTGCATTCCTGGGATTGTGCACTACAATGTCACTACATATCATGAGTTCAAATATGTTATCCTTAGTCACATATCAGGTTTCACCAAGGCTGACCTTGCAAACTTTGTAAATAAAGCTGCTCTATTGGCTGGAAGACAAAAGAAACTTGTCATGGAGAAACTTGATTTCATTCACGCAGTGGAAAGATCAATAGTTGGTATGGAGAAGAAGATTGCTAAGTTTGCAAGGAAGTGAGAAAGCTGTAGTTGCACGGCATGAAGCTGGTCATGCAGTGGTGGGCACTGCTATTGCAAGTCTTCTTTCTGGACCGCCGCGTGTCAAGAATTTAAGCATATTGCCAAGGTCAGGAGGAGCATTGGGCTTTGCTTATATACCCCAACACATGAAGATAGTTATTTGTTGTTCATTGCTGAGTTACGAGGCCGCTTGTTTGCTCTTCTTGGAGGGCGTACAGCTAAAGAAGTGGTTTATTCAGGTCATGTGTCAACTAGTGCACGTGATAGTATATGTCAAGCAACTGACATGGCATACAAGGCAGTAGCTGAATATGGTCTTAATCAGGCTATATGCCTTGTGTCTATAGCCAAACTGTCAGGTGGTGGGATTCACGATTCAGCTAGAGTAGTGGGCAGAATGCAATTCTTTTGTTTACTTTCACAACTGCATGGTTCGAATTACCGCATCAATTTCAAGAATCAAAATTGCACCGTGTGGACAAGGTGCTTGAAGGAGGAGAGATTGTCATATGATGTGACGATAGGGATCAATTTCATAGTGGGCTTGATTTGTATGATAAGAGTTATAGTTGGGCTCAATTTATGAGCCGAAGCCTTCATTCATTTTATTTTCATGACTCTGGCCTTTTGTTGAGGAGTTGGTAATGTGGCCCATTGGTTGGTACAATAGTATATGTAGGTTCTACTCGTTAGTTATACAAATTCAATACTAGATTATTATTTTTTTATTTTCTTAATTATCTAAATTTGTAGCATCCGGACCCAAAAATTCTTAGTTAATTTTAAATTTTATTTTCTTCTTTTTATTATTATTATTATTATTATTTGCTTCATTATTAGTATCACTTTTTGATATATTATGAGATAGTATTTCACTTAGAATAGGATTTAATGATACACTTATTATTATTATTAGTATTTTCACTTTTTAAAAAGTGTTTGAAGCGGGGGAAAATTGTGCCTATAAGTATTTGTTGTGACGACTTTTTTTTGCCGCAACAACTTTTGCCACAATCATTGTTTTCTTGCAACGGATAACTTTTTTATTGTGACATAGGTAGGAGCTTGACGCAATAAGTTCTCTTTTCTTCGAGCACTTTTACTTAAAAGACTTATTACAGTGACAAGGAAACCGCTGTAATAAGTCTTTTAGTGACATAAATCAGGGGGAAACCCCCAAAACACTCATCACGCGTTTTTATTTCTTTCCTTTGGTGAAACTCTCTGCGTCTCACCTCTGTTGTCCCTTTGCCATTTCCCATTGTGTACGCTGTCTGTTCAACAGCTGCAAGGTACTCCTGCCTCCTCTCGATGCCCATGAGTTCTCTTACTCCATTAATCCCTCATTATTTCTCTCTAGGAATTGGGGTTGGTTGTATGTGAAATGGGTAAAAATATTCAGAATAATAGATCTACTTCTAACCACCAATATTATGAATGGAGACTTAGGTTAATCAGTGTGTTGCTTTTTAATAGATCTACTTTGATTGCACCATTACTATTTGATTTTTCAGTAGATCGAGTATTTAAAATAAGCCAAGTATTTTATAAGTTCGAAAAACAGGTAGATTAAAAAAACACTCAATAAAATAAAATAAAATGTATTCTATGAATGGAGGAATCAGTAGTGTTGAATGAATATGACAACAACTTAAATTTGCTGAGTTGATAGAAATTTCCCCGGACCATTTTATACCTCGAGGCTCCCCCTGTTTAGACAAGTAATAGTAGCCTGAAGTACTCAACCATTTTGGATACCTGAACGCTCACAACAAGCAACTTCAGCCTAGGAAAAAGTTATCTAAAGCTACCTTTAAATGTTAATATCATGTGAGTTGATATATAAATACTTTGAAATATTTGTATAAATATATGAAAGAGGTTAAGATGAATTTAAATTTTTATAGAAAGTTAAAAAGTTACGAATTCCTTCAATGATTGGTTTGAAATGGATTGACATCACGCAAACTGCTAACAAGACAACTCTTCTTGTTTTGACCAATTGCAAAGAACATGTGACGCATCAAAGCTAATTTACTAGTTCTGTGTCCCATGCTATTGTCCTTAATTTATTCTTCCATCTTGTTAAAGTTGCGGGATTAACATCAAGTTAAAGAGTAGAAATATGACAGGAAAGGGCAGCTAAAAGCCTGGAATAAGACCAAACTACAATAGAATGGAACCTTCCTTTTTTATCAATGTAATTTTTGGCATATACAATAGAATGGAACATTCCTTAACTGGAGGGTTAAAGGCCCCAGGATTAATGGGAACTCCAAATTCTGAATTCCCAATTTACATTTACAATTTTCTGTTTGTTCTATCCCCTGTAAAACAACATTGTTCTTTATTTATTTCATTTTATTCTATTTATTTACAGTCTCTCAGAGATTCCTCTATGTTCATTATTTATAGTCTAACAGCACTGGAAAAGTTTTCTTATTTTTCTTATTGCTTGGGACTTTGGCATAGAAGACGTCAAAAAGTTTAATTTGATCGATTATTTGGATGTAGAAACAATGTTTGTAATGCTCCAGTATTAGTAAAGAAGTCTTGTTAAAAGAAAAACGAAGCAAGAAGTCTAAGAATATAATAAAAACTTGCAAAAATTTCTTGAACTTTGATCTTCTTTCTTAAAATGCAATCTTTTTTAGGAGATCTTGAAGAATTAAATTAGGTATATTTAGTGTGATTCATCAATTAATTTATTTATATATAAGAGAGACAACCTGACTTTAATTAGAAAACAAGGTTCCTCATTCAAAGTGTTATTGTAAAAAGGCCTTCACTACAAAAAAATAGTATTTGGGGCTAGATTTATTTTCGGTGACATGAATTTTGTCACAAAAAGCCGCTTTTGCCAATCCCACTTACTCCTATCTGTCAACTAAAAAGTCACCGGAATATATTTATATACCTCCTGCCTAATTTCCCCATCCCCCCGGCCCCCCCTGCAATATTTTACTCTCTCTCTCTCTCTCTCTCTCTCTCTCTCTCGCTCTCGACTTCGCATGGTGGTTTCCCATTGCCAGCGCCACCGTCTTCTTGCCGCTTTCTGGCCGCCTCACCTACGCTGGTGAGTTTCTATTTCACTATTTTAGACTCAATCGTCTTCTCTTTCACTATAGGCCCGATTGCAACAAACGTCGTTTGTGGATGAACAATATGAACCATTTTCTACCCATTCTCTTTGTTGTCCCTTTCATCACAGCATTTGGAATTTTGTACTCCATTACAGACCATATACAAGCAGGTTCATAACACTCTTTCTTTAACTGCCGTTCGGTGACCCCCCCTTCTCTGTACATAGAACAACCATTTTCTTTTTTCATTAATATGATTTGGTTGCATTAGGTCATGAGAAACGTTTTCCATTTGCAGAGCTCTAAGGAATCGAGTGCTTATGTGGCCCTAATTTCT
The DNA here is from genome assembly GCA_036898215.1 of Platycarya strobilacea. Classification (NCBI taxonomy): domain Eukaryota; kingdom Viridiplantae; phylum Streptophyta; class Magnoliopsida; order Fagales; family Juglandaceae; genus Platycarya; species Platycarya strobilacea. Next base: position 18,243,915 of record CM072546.1, on the reverse strand, counting down.
TACCTAATTTAGACTAATTTACACTCATGCCCACAGAACTGGATTTTAGACTAATTTATTCTTTTTTTTTTTATTTATTTGTTTGGATAAATAATTCTTTTATCTAATATAATTTCATAAATTCAATAACGTCCTGGGGGGAGGGGTGAGTTATTTTATTGCAGAAGATGTCCCATTTGAGTCTCTGTATTTTTTAGACTAGCACTTCATACCTATTTTGATGGGCTTTAATAATTCAACATATTTATCTCTAACATGACAAGATACCTATTTTGGTTCTTATCTTAGAAAATATTTTAGTCTAAGAGGGTATCAAATGAGGGGGGAATATTAAAGGATTTTTGGAAACATGATGTTTTAGGGGAATTTGGTTACTTGAGTTCGATATCCCAATATTGGCTTCCATTTTTCGTGGTTAGGGCTTACTCGCTTCAATAGGAGGGAGAAGTATAAAGCTTAAATAGGTTAGCTAAGAACTCGAAACTTGACTTGAACATTCTTAATTCAAATTTTGTTGGAGGAAATTCTTGCAAGGATTTTTGCTTCAACAGGAGGTAGAAGTATAAAGCTTACTATTCTTGCATGGTTTTTTTTTTTTTTTGATTAGGAAATGGAAGAAATTTTATTCATCAAAGAAAAGAATTACAATCTTGCATCAATCCGAAGTTAATTAGTAATTACATCAGGATGAGAACCCCACCATAAACTAATTTCCGGAACACTCAAGCCAAGTTTTGCTATAGTATGAGCTATGAAATTTGAGCTTCGATGAATATGTTGACAGACGCAGGAGTGGTACTGCTCAATCAGGCGCTTTGCCTCCTTAATGACGTTGCCAAAAATAGCGTTTGAGTCCTCTGTATTCTGGAACTTGTTAGTCACCAGTAAGGAGTCAGACTCAATGATCAAGTGATGAATTCCAAGATGCATACTAAACTGGAGACCCTTGAGAATAGCAAGTCCTTCAATTTCCAGAATATTCATTGTAGCTAATTCTCGCTTTGCGACCGACATAATAACAGCTCCACTTGAGTCTCTTATCACTGCACCAATGGCGGCACTAGATCCATCTTGTGAGAAAGCACCATCAACATTTAATTTAAAAACCCCCGGCGGTGGAAACTCCCACCTACAATGGTGTTTGACCTTCATTAAAGGATTACCTCTTAATTCTTGAAAAGATTTCTGCTAGCTGCTGGACTATCAAAAACCTTAGTGACGTTAAGTTCCTTTTTTCTCGAAAAGCTTGAGGTTTCTCTTATACCAACAACTCCAACATATCACGAAGAAGCGTTCCAATAAATTGCGTATAGGTCATTGAGAAATTTCCAGTGCTACATCAATAAAGCAACCGTAACCGTTTGTTTGCAATTGCATAGGGAAAAATAACTCCCAGACTTCACGGTTGGAAGGAAAGAACACTAACACGTGCAATACGTCTTCGCTACTAGCATGACAGAATGGGCATTACTCATTAGCTTCCAACTTCTTGTTAAGGTTTGATCTCGTTGGTAGTATATCTTTCATTGCTTTCCAGGTGAATACTTTCACCTTTGCAAGAAGTTTCATAGCCCAAAGAAATTTCCACAATTTCTTCACCATATCCGCATTTGGACTCTCACCCATGGTATATCTATCAGCGGCTTTGAAGAACTTATAACCACTCTTTATAGTATAAAAACCATTCGACTCAGACTCCTAGCATAAATTGTTCGAGGCTTCTTGATTAAGAACTATTTTGACAATCTGTAAAGCTACCTCAGGGGGGAATAATAACATAACTTTATTGAGATCCCAAACAAGCTGCTCTCCAAGGAATAACAAATTTACTGTGTATTCCTCCTCTCTTGTAGCATTGATAATCGGTAACCTATCCAAACGCCTGATTCCTGGCACCCAGGGATGTCACCAAATTTTTATTGCCTGACCCGAACCGGTTCTCCATCTAACTCCCTCTTTGAACTGTGATATTGTACCCCAAATGCCGCACCACACATGAATGGGAACTCCCCAAAGATACCTCAAGGAAATTTCCTTTCGAAAAATACTTTGCCTTGAATATATGGTGAAGCAAGGACTTGAGCTTGGTCAATATTCTCCATCCTTGTTTTGCCAATAAGGCATCATTAAACACTCTTAGATCCTTAAAACCCATTCCTCCATCTCGCTTAGTGGCGCACATTTTTGACCAACTCATCCAGTGAATCTTTTTCTCCTCATGTTTTTGGCCCCACAAAAAACGCGCCATCATTTGTTCAAGCTCATGAGAAAGAGAATTTGGGAGTTTAAAGCATCTCATGGAGTAACTGGGAATAGCTTGGGCCACTGTCTTAATCAAAACTTCTTTACTTCCCGTCAAGAGAACCTTCTCTTTCCATCCTTGCAACTTTGTCCATACTTTGTGTCTGATATCAGAAAAACTTCTCTTTTTTGAATGCCCAACAAATGATGGGAGGCCCGAATATTTTTTGTAATCTTGGGAATTTTGGACACCGTAGAAATTCATGATATCTTCCTTAACCTAACTTTGGACATTGGCACTGAAAACCACTCCTGTTTTGCTTCTATTAATCATTTGACCTGAAGACGCTTCATAGCGGTTTAAAAGCACAAGAATGCGCTCGTTTTCTTGCATAGTGGCTTTGTAGAACAATAAGCTGTCATCGGCGAAGAGTAAATGGGAGATCCTTGGAGCCCTTCTACAAATCTTCACCCCTGTTATTTCTTTTGTGGGTTCTGCTTTATTAATCAAAGAGATAAGGCCTTCAATGCAAAAAAGGAAGAGGTAAGGAGCGAGGGGATCCCCCTGACGTAGTCCTCTAGATGGATAAATAGGTCCCTTTGGTTTTCCATTAACCAGGATTGAGAATGAAGCAGTTTTGACACAGAGCATCATTAGATTAATCCACCTTGGGCAAAAACCCATTCTTTCCATGATAGCTTGCAAGTAGGGCCATTCAACATGGTCATATGCTTTGCTGATATCCAATTAAATGGACATATTTCCAACTGTCCTGTCTTTTATTTCTCAAATAGTGCATCACCTCATAAGCCACTAACACATTATCAATTATAAGACGTCCAAGTACAAAATCACTTTGAGTTTTGGAAATGGTATCATCTAAAACACTTCTTAGCCTATTAGTAAGAACTTTAGCAATTAATTTGTACAGAACATTACATAAACTAACAGGCCTAAACTCCACAATCTGTTCAGGATTTTTCTTTTTTGGAATCAATACAATGAAAGTGTGATTTAGAGTTGAAGGGAAAGTACCATCTCTGAGTGCAACGAGAATTGCCTTCGTAACATCAGTGCCAATTATGTGCCAATATTTTTTGTAAAAGATCGGTGCCATACTATCAGGTCCTGGAGATTTTGTGGGTGCCATCTAATTAAGAGCGAGCTTTACTTCCTCCTTTTTAAATTCTTGCATAAGTTGGCTATTCATACTATCGGTAACTCTCCCATAACTCCATATCATTACTGGTATTTAAGCCTCGGAAAAGAGTTTTAAAATAATCAAGGATAAGTTGATCACGATCCTCCTTATACTTCCGGTTCCCATGCTTATCCTTAAGGCCCTTTATAAAATTCTTTTTCTTCTGTTGAGAGGCTCTATGGTAGAAAAACTTTGAGTTCATATCCCCTCCTTGCAACCATAGCACTTTCCCTCGTTGCCTCCGAAGTGTTTCCTCCCTTTCCAGCCAGATTTGTAGAGTGTTGTTAGCTCGATCGATTTGATCTCTTGACACTGTTGATGGGTCTTGCTGGTATAACCTTTGGAGGTGCACTCTGGATTTCCTTATATTCCTCTGTACATTACCAAATTTCTGATCATTCCAAGCTACCAGTCCTCGACTGCCTCAAAATAAATTCTGTGAGACCTCATGAAGGGAGCTGTTACTGGAACCCCCTATCCAATGCCTCTTTATTACTTCTTCGCATTCTTGTTCTTCAGTCCAAATGGCCTCGAACCTGAAAATTTTTGTATGACTCTGTTCTGAGTAGACAAAGGAATGCAGAAAAATCGATAGATGGTCTGAGTATGGTGCCACTTCATGTTTTATCTGAAATGATGGATAACATTTATGCCAGCGCCTGTTTGCAACGAACCAATCGATCCTCTCGTGTATCATCATAGCATCTTGTCTTCTACAAGACCAAGTAAATTTTGGTCCTACATACCCCAAATCCGACATATTGCAATCCGACTTATTATTGCATAGTTTTATATCAATGTTGTTTTGGGATACTAGTTATCATGTTAAAATATTGGAAAAATAGTTGAATGGATTTGTCAATTTGAGGTGGCCCTAATTACTATTTTAGATTAAATTATGTGTAAATCTGCTCTGCTCTATTTTGGAAAAGCAAATGGTAATAAGGCAGTTGTGGGCAGTTTTTAATTATCTTAGATGCACATTCAATATGCCACTGCACCAAATTTGTAAGTCAAAGGCGTCCAACCAACAGAAATTGAATTTTTCTTTCTTAAATAGAAGGTCTTTTTATTTTCTATTTTCCCTTCACTTTGCTTCCTCTGTGAATTTTTTTAATTGTTTGTGACTACCTATCAATTGCATATTCTATGTATGGCATAATTATTTATACATACAGCTCCATCACCACAATATTGTACCATGATATATGATACTTTGTTATGCAGAAAAAGTACTTGAATTAGGGGAACTAATGCATGGGAAGGCCATAAATTATTATGATAAAAAAATGAAAAAACCTGTCAAAGGTTTGTACACGAGACAAAAGCTCTATCTTCACATACACACACACACACACACACACACATATAGTACAACTTGCCTTAGCAAATGAAGATGTTGAACAAGGGATATTGCCTTAGTAGCATTAGAGTAGTGGAATGCCTACTAATTTTTAAATTTTTTGAATTTAAAGTCTTCTTCCCCACTGAGTGTTTATCAATCCATTTTATACATTTGAAATAACTGTCTATCATGATTAGATAGTTATGAATTAATAGATGAATGTCTGTTTGTCTCATGCAATTTATAAGATTGTATATTAGATTTATACAATTTGCTAGTGACGTAACACTTGAACTTCTCCTCGATCGAGTTTCTTCAATTTTATTAGCTAGCAGTCTACAATCAGCTTTAGTGGATCATGCTCTGCATTTTTTATGCAAATTGATGAGGGAAGCGTAAAATTTTAGATATTACTCCTGGAACTAGTTTGTAATTTGAACTTAATGGTATATTACATAATAATAGCACATATATTACTAAATGCCTCCTACTCATAGTGTATTGTTAGCTGTTGTGGATATTTTGTAGCTTATGTCAATGTAAGTTGATCTTGCCATCAACTAATCACTTGGAAGTTGTTGGTCAGTTAATGTCCAGTCAAAACTGCTACAACTAAGTTATCAGCACTTTTCCATTTCAGTTTCGTCTTCCTACTTTTTGCTTTTTATGTATCTTTCATCATTATTCTCTTTTTTATTCATGTTTGTAAATTTGGTTGCAGGTGCCATATTTTTTATGCACTCGTTAGTGCCATATCATTTAGATATAGGTTCAATGGTGAGTAACGGAGATGAATAAAGTGTGATATTGGGAAGAGTTTCAATGGTGGGTTTCTTTTAGAATTCTAGATCTAGGTTTGGGAGAAAGATGTAGCAATAAATGGTGAGTAATTAGTTTACAATTTTTGTTTTAATCTTATCACGTGAAACCTCACTGTTCACGCTTTATGCCTAAGCATAAACCCTTTTAGTATTTTTTTAAAGATGCTTATGAATTACGATCAGTGCTAATTTGTCTGTATGAATATTGTAACCTTTTTGTATAGTAGTATGAAAGACAACTCTGTCAATATGATCAAAGGAAAGATGCTTTTGGATGTTTTTTAATATTAAAGAGGCCTATAATTTCTCAAATTACATCTTTTCTTTATAAGAATTTCTATGTAGTGGTTGATTGGCTTCCTAAGCTTTTGATGGGAAAACAGCCATTCAAAGGTATTTGTTGAAGCGGAGCATAGTGCGCTTTAAGGATTTTTTTTCTTTTTTCTCGAATCAGTTCTTCTGACATTTGTGAGAGCTTAAGGTCATTCAATGACCTAGGAAAAAATTGTTTCAATCTAAGATACACTTTGTCAGAGTTTCTCCCACATTTGATAGCACTGATCATGTCATCGACATACCTAACAGTGACTATATGAGGACCCAAAATTTCTACTCTGATTTAATTATTTTATTTATTTGTTATAAGAGTAACATTGATATTTTAATTAAGTAAGCACTTGAAATTGGGTTTAGATTTGTGCTTTGAGAGCATGACTTAGGTATTTGGCACATGAGAGGAGTGACAAGCCCATAAGCCCATAGGATTGATCCATAGTCAACTAAGCTCATTTAGAAGACACATGTCACACTTAAAAGAACTCTAATAAGTTTCCAAGAACTAGTAGGTATGAAGGAAGAAAGACTAGTAGATAGAGGAGTGACTAGTGGTTTTCTTGGAATATGAGGTGTTGGAATCAATATGATGGATGACTTGGGAGACGTGTGAGATAAAGGGGAGATTCCAAATTGAGTCTTCCTAGGAGCATGTCATATCTAGGTGAATGACATATGCTAGATTTGGTGAAGATGAAAGTAGTTAGGTGAGAGATGTGTGGAAAGCAAGGGTTTAGGTAGTTTGAAAATGGGAGTGCCGAATTCCCTTGAGTTTCCCTAGGGGCCAAATCTAGGTGAAAGATCTTGAAGAGACTTGTTAGATGATTGATGATTCATGTGTCATAGGGGAGCATCATTGGAGAAAAGAATGACCAAAGAAAGACAAATAGGATTTGGGTGAGGGGTGTGTAGCCAAATGCTCTATTTTAGTCTTCCTAGGTTTTTGCTAAATCTAGGTATAACACAAATGATGGATCTTGTAAGAAGGATTTGAGAAGAAGTTTGACAATTGATTGGGAAGATATGACATCATTGGAGAGAAGAAAAGTGGATGAAGGAAGAAGCATGGTTTCGATTTAGAGGAGATGGAGTAGCCGACTACTCCTATTTGTGGTCTTTCCAAATGTTTCCAAATCTAGGTGATTTGGATGTGTGAGATTGTGTAAGAGGGTGTAAGATGTGTGTGGAAGAGTGTATGATTTAGTGATGATTGATGAAACACATGAGAGGAAAGAAAACCCGTGGAAGGGAGGAGTGGGTTTCGATTTGTGCTAGGAAGGGTATGGTCGGGTATGGCATGCCCATTTCACCCAAGTAAATTCTAAAATCTTGATGAATGACTTGTGAAGTGATTGGTGAGTATGTTAGACTGATGTGAAAGAAGAAGAGGGATTCTTCCCCATGTTGGGCACCGGCAAAAGGAAGGAAAATTAAAGAGTTTTCAACCTAAGTACAAGCTAGTTTTAGGCATAATTGTACTCTAGTGATGGGGGTCAATCAAAGAGGTCTTTCAACTTATCAAAAGTCAATCCTAAACTAGGAAAATGAGTGCCTAGGATATCTAGAAACACCCTTGGCCGAATGGCCTTATGCTTGCTCTTCCATTTGCTTGCTTCACTTTTCCCCATTACACCACATGGCAACAAGCTCTCCCATTTCACTCTCTCACCTTGCCTTGCATTCCCCTATCTTCTAAACACCAAATCACTCTAATTCTAGTAGAATTTGAACAAGCATTCTTGAGTGGAAGCACATTTGAAGAGTAAGCAAAATCTTAAGCTATTTCAAGAATAGAAACCTAGGATTAGATCACATGCACACGCCAAAGTTCATGTTTAAGAATTTCTCTTTAACTACATGCTTGTAGTTTATTTTAATGAATTACTTTATATATATTTTTCAGAGCTAATCTACTCTACTTGGAAGTATTGTAAGTACACATTTGTCTTGACTTTAGCATTTCTTATATATATTTAAGTGAATGTGGTTGTTTTGCTTGATTGATTGCTATGCTTATTTAGTTACAAATCTATGCTTAGTCTACATGCTATTTTAGGCCTAGAATCATATGATGATTAGTGGTTTTAGCTAATTTGTTACAAAGGAAAATGAAGCATATTGATATGGTATATAGTGATAAAAATGCATGCATGACTAAGTTGGAGTTTGTTGAATGGTTGGTGATGCTAAGTTAGATTTGCTTAAGGAAATGCCTTGTATGTTATGTTGTAGACCCATGCTTAGCAATATATATTATTATAGGCTTGAGATCTACATTTTTCTTATATTATTATATGATAAATGGTGACAAAATGCATGCATGTTAAAATAAAGTTTGGAGTTGAAAAGGATTCGATTTGGTGTAGATATGGGTTTCGGATTTGAAAGGTTTTAGGGTCGAGTTTTTCAATGATCAATTATTCTTTCATGTGATGATTATGACTTGAATAATTAAAAATTTAAAAGCATGAAACTAGGAGGATCCATTAGCATGAAATTCGGTTTTACTATACAGGAGTAAGTATGCTACTTTGGTTGAGAAGAAAGTTATGAAAAATACAAATCCTAAGGACTATAGGGTTCGGTCAACTCCTCTTAGTGATACTAAAAATGCTTATTTAATTTTATTAAGGCTTGTTGAGCACATGGAGGAAGATAGAAGAAGAAAATCCTAGAAAATCATCTCGAAAAGTCTCGGCCAAACCCTAGTGGTGAAGGCCGAGTGCCCCTCTTTGTATATTGAGCCCATTTGTGTGCTTTTATATGAAGTATAGATGGAATCATGTGATGGTTGATTTGTCAATAAGCATGATAAACTATACATGTACTTAAACTAGCCCCATGATTTGTATGTTTAGCACTAAGGGTTGCATGTCACAAGCATGAAGTATGGAAATCATGTTTTTGAGTCAAACATGTTTTCAAAGAAAAAGAAAAGACTTAAAGTTTTATAAGAACTCCAAATGCTGGGACGGGATAGTGTCCCAGTAAAACTCCCTGTTCACTCAGGAGTATGTAAAGTCGAGTGAAAGCACCCAAGTCGATGAAGAACAGTCGGCAGACCATGTATGGCTCCAAAAAGTGTGAGAGCATAGTCGCACCTAAAGCTAGTGAGTGCCCAAGGATGGTGTTGGCTTTTACCTTACCGTTATAAGAATAAAGATGTAGTTGCTCGGTTTAAGTGGTCACCGAGTGATAAGAACAAATAACGTAGTAACCCCGACTTGAGTAGTCTGCGGGTGTTGCGATAACGCTTAACATATTCACTTAGGTTTGAGTAGTTGCCGGGTGATACGGTAACTAAAAGAGAACACACTGTGTGTAAGGGAACCGTGAGGTGTTCAATAAGAAGTCATGATAAGAACGGCTTTCGAGCCCCAATAATGATATGAATATGTAAATGGCGCCTAAGATAAGAAATGATGAACAAAACGAAAAGTTTTTACAAAAGGGTTATTAAAGTATAAGTCAAAACAGTAACATTAGATGATGAACAATTTTTAATGAAAAGCAAGTATACGTGTCAAGATTGAAAGAAAGTCAAATTTTATGAAGGTCTTCATGAGCATAAGCATTTACTAAGTCATTAGTCGCATATGCATGACGCATGTTCAATTTGTTATTTGCTTATATGTATGCTTGAAATGATTTTGTTGAGATAGTTGTGTACTTACTGAGATTTCTCGAAATCTCATCCCTTTATATTTTACTATCATTGCTTGTTGGGGCGATATAAGTGGTTGTAGGAAAATATGACGACTATAAGGTCGACGCTGGAAGAGTCTCCAGCCCACTGATGGGTCTTGCATCTACCTCTCAGAGGAGGGGTCTTGTGTCCTGCATGGTGATCAGGTGGGCTTAGGGCAATTCCTTTTTGGTCCCGGGGCTAAGGAGATTAAGGACGAATCCCTGAGATAGTGGTCGGTAGTGGGGTCAACACGTGATATATGTTGCATATTTTTATTTATTTACCTTTTGATAGTTTTCGATGTTTTGGAAAAGTAACTATTGTGTGGAAACTAACACTCTTGGTGATATTTAATATTATGAAGTTATTTCGGGAATTCACAATTGTTACGTAAGGCAAAATTTTAAATACCTGCCTAATTTTAGGTTAGCTTGACTTTTTCCACTGTGAAACTTTCTAACCACTACTTTTATTATAAACGCATGCTCGAGTTTAAGTTAGGAACGAGGAGTGGACTTTCCTTTGATGTTTATTTCCAACGTCTCGGTTTGCGTTCGATCCCAAACGTAAGCAGGGGCATCGACAGACTAAGGGGGTCGAAGATCGAGAAGTGAGTTATTTATTAGCTAAGCATTCTTCTTATGCTAGATCCATTCTCTTGGTCCCTGCGGAAAGGAAAGATGATTTCAACTTCTTCCTTTTGGAAATGGAGGATTAGGAAAACCCTATTGATTTTAGCTTTCTCTAGACCTTCGGGAAAAGCATGAAAAAAATTATTTTTTTGTGCAACCTTGGATTGGTGGGCTCCTGAGAAATGGGAATCCTGCATGGTGATCAGGTGGGCTTAGGGTAATTCCTTTTTGGTCCTGGGGCTAAGGAGGTTAAAGACGAACCCCTGAGATAGTGGTCGGTAGTGGGGTCAACACGTGATATATGTTGCATATTTTTATTTATTTACCTTTTGATGGTTTTCGATGTTTTGGAAAAGTAAATATTGTGTGGAAACTAACACTCTTGGTGATATTTAATATTATGAAGTTATTTCGGGAATTCACAATTGTTACTTAAGGCAAAATTTTAAATACCTGCCTAATTTTAGGTTAGCTTGACCTTTTCCACTGTAAAACTTTCTAACCACTACTTTTATTATAAACGCATGCTCGAGTTTAAGTTAAGAACAAGGAGTGGACTTTCCTTTGATGTTTATTTCCAATGTCTCAGTTTGCGTTCGATCCCAAACGTAAGCAGGGGCATCAACAGACTAAGGGGGTCGAAGATTCAGAAGTGAGTTATTTATTAGCTAAGCATTCTTCTTATGCCTAGATCCATTCTCTTGGTCCCTGCGGAAAGGAAAGATGATTTCAACTTCTTCCTTTTGGAAATGGAGGATTAGGAAAATCCTATTGATTTTAGCTTTCTCTAGACCTTCGGGAAAAGCATGAAAAAAATTATTTTTTTGTGCAACCTTGGATTGGTGGGCTCCTGAGAAATGGGAATATGGAACATGCAGCTGGGGTCATGTTTCTCTCCTCAATCTGGTATGTTTCTGCAATGTATGCACTTGTCAATTACATTGTGAGTGTTTAAGGAAATTTATGATGCTTGATAGTTGCAATGAGTATCAGTCTTTCATAGTAATATCTCTCTATTCTTCTCTATTTTGTTTCTACTGTTGTTTCTGCTGAAATGGTAATGTTTCTTTGTGTAATTTCCAATCACATTTTTTGGACATTTGATGGTTAGAAAAAACAATAAACTTAAGGGCCTTTAGAATATAGTTTCTGGCATGTTGAGGGTTTCACTTTGTAAAATAGTGTTGGTGATAGTATGTAAGCTTTGAATGGTATGTGGTTTAATTGGACACCCCCCTTGGATTTGATGTTTTATTTCTAAGATTTCTGAAGAACAATATAGTTTGTATAATCTACATAAAACCTGTTATATATGTCACACCCTCATTTATATATTCTTGCTCATTTCCTAGGGAAATTCGAGAATATCGGCAATGTTTCGGGATATTGGACTTGCTACAGCTATCAACATTCTCAATGATAAGTGGCATTAATGAAAAAGTTGGCCGGTGCATTTATGAAGGCAACTTGCTGTTAGCTAGACAACAATCGGTTAGAAAGGTTAACACTTGTAAATTTAGATTTCATTGTAAAATGTTGGATGGTATTGTCTCAACAATGGTCAATCTCAAATATGTAACGTTGAGCTTATTTGAATGATGTTTAAAATATCAGGGGAAAAAAGATCTTGGACAAAAAAATTTGAAAAAAAAAATTGGTTTATAACAATATTTTTCTACAAAAGTAAAGTTGCACAAAATGTATAGGGAGCTTTTGCGGTGAATCTTTTTGCAGAAAATGCTTATTTGCAGCGACTTTTAATCGCCGCAAAAAGATATTGGTGACAGTTTTAAATTTTGGCAAAGTTGTTTTCCACTAGCTTTTACCCTATTTCTGGCTGGTGATTTTGCCAAAAAGATAACAATTTGTGTCACTTTCAAAAACCGCCAAAAAAATGTTTTACTTGGCTCAGTAATTGCGACTACTTGTTGGTACCCTAATTTAGCTGAAATTGCTTATTTCTAGCGAATTTTAGGGGTATTTGTGGTGACTCTTGTCGCAAAAAATGTGGTGATTTCTTGTAGTCTTTCCAAGTTTTATTTTTCGGCTTCTTGCCACTATTGTTTAAACCGAATGTCTTCTTTTATATCATATTCCATCTTATGATCTATCTTTCCTCTCTATTTTCCTTTCTCTTTCCTTTATTAGATGTTATGACCAATTCAAAGCCTTCAAAAAGTTATTTGAGTGTGATTGAAGAATACTAAAATCAGAATGAAAAATAAAGTTACTTGTAAGAAAATTAACCTAATCACACCCGGCTCTTGCTCTAAAAGTACTAATTAATAGTATAATTGAAATCTTATTCAAATCACTACAAAGAATAAAAACTACTCTTCCAAACAATTATGAACTTGTCAGTGTCACATTTGTGACTAGTAATATAAGCTTCATTTTGGTTCACAGTGTGGGAAGTGAAAAAAAAAGGCACGTTTTCTCGTTGCAATTCCTTTTGGTCTCTTAACACTTTTGGATGATGTTGTCCATATCCTTCATATTTTAGTATAACTAAATTAGGGTGCCACAAAACACCTTTTTTATGACTAGGGTGATACAACATACCTTTTTAGTATAACCAATTTTTGACCTTCAGCTCCCTACCATTCGTAGATAGACAAAAGTTGGATAAAAATCACTAATAGATTTCGATCCAGTGAATATGCAACAAGCATTCAAGATTTCATTACTTTGGCTTGATCTCATGCTACAAGTGATGAAATTCCTTGCCCAGATCGATGCATCATCAATAATGGAAGTTGATAATGACAACATTGATGTCAGTAATGCATCATTTATCAATGACAATGACAGTAACGAATGCAAATCCACTTACAACACTGAACATGAGGGTAGCACGAATCAAGATAGTATCTCTATGGACAAAGAGGCGGACTAGATCTTTAATCAAAATCTGAAATGATCAGTATTTTTCTATCCATTGCAGGTTTTAAACGATGTAATATGTTTACTTGTAACACTTTTTCTATACAATTGTTGTAAGCACCATTTACCTATGATTATTGTAACTTGTTATCACTGATGTTAGATATTTTTCTATTGATTATTGTCATAATCAGCAACACTCGTTAATTGCTTTAGTACTCAATATTTACTTGCAGATCAGTGCATAACATGACTTTAACTGGAAGAGGCAAAGGTCGTTCACGTGGTGTATGCTTTGGTTGAGGGAGATCTTCCTATGAACGAAGCGGTAGAGGTAAACAACCCATAGCTGCATTGAGTCTTAGAGACGATTGCATGTCGACCTCATATGACATGGGAGTTGCACTTAATGTCATTCCAAGCGCTGGACCTCAAGAGTAAGGCGTTGAGGTGGACTCGACTATACCAATAAATGGTAATGGTTTGGTGTTTGTATTTCCATCAAATCTAATTAATGTATTTAATTTGGATATTAATTCTTTTGTTGGTTGAACATGTGGATGATATGATAAAATATGAAGAGGGATTAGTATCTCCTACTTGAAAACGTGGGCGGGGAGTAGCAAAGAACCTCAAGTTTTACAAGATTCGGAAGTATGGGCCAATAGCGCTGACCATAAAGGATGGTGAAATATCACCATGTTGTGAAAATTATTCATTGTTTACTAGTAGACTTACATGGTTGGTGAAGTACCATAGTGACCTAAATCACCCTAGCTGGCATGCATTAGCGGATAATGAGAAGGAAGAGTTGATTACTTGTGTAAAGGTAATAAAACACGAACTCATACATTTGCACATTCGCTACGTAGGTCGACTTATTATTTGTTTTATTATAATTACTCCATTTGTTTGTCTCTAGGCTGACTTCGTCCTCGATTGGACTAAAAAGAATCATCGTGATATGGTGACGAAGACACTCAGGAAGAGGTTCAATCACATTGGTATGATCTTTACAAAATATACAAGAGTTACGAGACAAATGAAGCAGCTCTTGCTAATGTGCCAGAGTTGGTGTCACTAGCTACATGGGTGAGGTTATGCGCTCAATGGTCAAGCGCAGAATTTAGGATAAGTCTATTAATTGATGATGATTGTGTTGTTTTATCAATGCTTATGATCTAGTTGTATTAATACAAGTCTATGAGTTGTAGATAATGTTTAAAAAAAATAAAAAACAATAGGAAGAAGCAACAAACAAATCACACGACTGGACAAACCTCCTTTGTAAGACTAATGCAAATGAGGGTACAAATTTTATTTAGATTTTCACAAGCAAATGTAGGAACATTGCATATTATTTGCTGCTTTATACCCAATTGGTATTAATCCCAGCTTATATTTGTAGTCTGAGAATGATAAGTACCTTATTGATTTCTTTAAAGAGATGAGGTGGAGTAAGAAGAATGGTAAATTTGTGACTTCAGCAATGGAAGAGAAACATGTGAGTGACATTGAACGAAATGCATGTCTACACATTATTAACCTTGTAGTTTTGAAATGTAGAACTCATTTTATTCTATGTTATTGACGTGTTAACGTGTGATTTCACTCCCTTGAATAGAATGAAATGGTTGCTAAGTACTCTGAGCTAAAGCTGTTGACGCCCCTGCTTACGTTTAGGATCGAATGCAAATCGAGACGTCGGAGATAAACGACATAGGGAAGTTCACTCATTGTTCTTAACTTAAATTCGAGCATGCGTTTATAATAAAAGTAGTGGTTAGAAAATTTCACAGCGAAAAAGTTCAGGCCAACCTAAAATTAGACAAGTACTTAAAATTTTGCCTTACGTCACATGGTATACCAATTGTAAATTCCCGAAATAACTTCATAATATTAAATATCACCAAAAGTATCAATTTTCACACAATATTTACTTTCCCAAAACATCGGGAACCATCAAAAGGTAAATAAATAAAAACATGCAACATATATCACGTGCGGACCCCCCAACTACCATCCACTACCTCAGGGGCTCGTCCTTAACCTCCTTAGCTCTAGGACCAAAAAGGAATAGCCCTAAACCCACCCGATCACCACACAAGACCCCTCCTCTAAGGGGTAGGCGCGATCTATGAACAAGGATCCGACAGACCTCAGAGCGAGGCAGCACCCCACACACGGGCAGCCAGCAGACTCTATGAGCGTCATCCAATGCATATCAAAAATAAACTGCTCGTACAGATTACTGGTCACCACATCAAAAGGTGGAGAGATCACCAACTCATCAGTGGACTGGAGACATTCTCCTAGCGTCGGCCTCATAGTTGTCATTTTCTTCTGCAACCACTTCTATCGCCCCAACAATGAACGATAGTGAAAATATAAAGGGATAAGATTTTGAGAAATCTCAGTAAGTACACAAATATTTCAACATAATCATTTCAAGCATACATATAAGCAAATAACAAATAAAACTAGTTTATGCACACGCATAGCCATTCTCATTCGCTATGAAACTACCACATGATTCTATCAATAACTTGAATAAAAGCACACCAATGGGCCTAATTGGCAATGAGGAGTAAGAGGAGTACTCGGCCTTCCCCACTAGGGTTGGGCCGAGACCTTCATTGAAACCATCTAAGGTTCTCTTCTTCTATCTTTCCCCATATACTCAAATAAACCTCAATTGAATCAATTAAACATTTTTAGTATCACTAAGAGGGGTTGACCGAATCCTATAATCCTTAGGATTAGTATTTTCATCAATTTTCTCCCAACCAATATAGCATACTTACTCTTATATAAAAAAACCAAATTTCATGCTATTAAATCCTCTTAGTTTCATACTTCTAAATTTTCTAAATAATCAAGGCATAATTATCACATGAAAGAGTAGTTGATCATGGAAAAACTCAGCCCTAAAATCCTTCATATTCGAAACCCATATATACACCAAATCAAGTTCTTTTCATCTCTAAACTTGTTTTTATATGTATGCATTTTATCACCATTTATCATATTAATCATGCTCTCTTTTTTCTTTATAAAAAAAGTAGCTAAAGCCACCATTAAAAATGTAAATCTTTAGCTTAGAACAATATATATTGTCAAGCATGGGTTTACAACTAACATACAAGGCATTTCTTCGAGCAATCTATCCTAGCATCACCAATCATGCATCCTTTTCACTATACCATATCAATATGCTTCATTTTTTTTTTATCAAATTAACTAAATCCACCAACATAATATAATTTCAAGCCTAGAAGAGCATATAGACTAAGCATAGATTTGTAACTAAACAAACAATCATTCAATCAAGCAACACAACCACATTCTCTCAAATATATACAAGAAATGCTAAAATCAAGATAATGGTGCACTTACAATACTCTAAGTAGAATAGAAATAGCTCTGAAAAATGTATAAAATAATTCATTAAAATAAACTACAATCATATAGTTGAAGAGAAAATCTTATGAATATAAACCTTGGAGTGTGTATGTGATCTGTGAGACCCCAAATTTTTACATATCTTTATTTGCTCATATTTTATCGTTGGATATTTTAATTTATTTTAATAAATTAGATTGGTATCTCACTTATTTTATTTCAGGTACATTTTATTTATGACTGAGGTTAATTATTTGCGAAATTTATGATTTTAATATTTTTAGTTATTGAAATATTATTATCGATTTTATCATTTGAATTGTTATCAATATTATTTTAATTTAATGGTTTTGGTTCTATTGCTGTTATAAGCTTTTGTGAGATTCTCGAATAATAGTGCTTTTAGTTATTTTAATAAATCGTTACTACTGGTCTTTCCATTTGAAATGATATTTTCATTATTTTTTATTTTAATTATCATAATGTATGGTTTGATTTTCGTATTTTTATTAATGAACACTTATCTATTTTGTTTGACATTATCCGATTCATTGATCTTAAGCTTGTTAAAGTATTAAGTTTTATTATATTTATTCTATTTTGATTTGAGAGCTTTTGAATAGCTCCAAAAATATTATAGTATGCAGGATCATTTTATTACCTTGATTTTAGTTGATTAAAATATTTCGAGATCTTAAACGTGCTTTAAATATCTGATTTAAATATAGGGATTTATTCTTTTTAAATAATTAAATAAGCTTCATCATTTTAATTATTGAGGAAAAATATTATGTTAAGAAATAAAGTAAGTTAAAATAATATTTTATTTAACTAAATTGAGTGTTTTAAGTTAAAATTGAAGTTATGCACTTTCAGATTAGTATTTTAAATTCATCTGTTGTCCGTTTGAAGACTCCGAAGTGTCAGGCCTATAAATAGCCTGAAAAGACTTAGACCCTTCACTTTTCTTTTTTTCTCTTTTTCCATTTTCTCTCTCATCTATTTTTTCTCTCCCGCATGCTACAGTGCCCCTGAAGGGAAGTTCGGTTTCTAGCTTGTGGCGGTGCCACCCCTGGCCACCAAGCTTTACCTCCGGCCCCACTTGAACCACCAGCCTCCGGTGAGTCCAACCCCACTGGAGGTGTCAACCACGGCAGCCCCACATCCCGTCGATAGCCCCAAACCCGAAACTGGTTTTCTCCTCTACGCCTCCACCTTGCTCAGCCCTTAGTTCCGCCATGAGACACCACACCACGACACCACCCCCGCCATTGCATCCGCCATCCAAGGCAACCTACTACCAGAAATTTCAGCCCCAACGGAACCCTCACCTTCTCTCTCCTCCTATAAAACCGAAATGGGTCTAAAAAGGGACTTTCCCTTTCCGCGCCGCCGAAAAAGCTCCCCCTACCTCAGTTTGCTACACCCTTAAAACAGTTTCCCCATCTATGGCCTCACCTCCCTTGTACAAGGGAAAATTCGATAATAGGTTTCCACCATTTCGAGTCAAATCTGCTGCCTTCTGGTGATTGCACCACCTCACTACCACCACCATGAGATTTCCCATCCTCCAATGAGTATTCCCCTAAATTTTGGTGTCAAATGAAGTACCCAAGCCCAATCTGTCACTTGCCATGCCAGGAGACGAATAATGCGCAACTTACCCGCTATAAATCGTGGATCGACGCGATGATCAATTGGCGTTCGTTTGTGCACTGTAAGTGACAGCATTTGTTTGATTGACTGTTTAATTGTGTGCTAATCTCTCTTTTGTTTGCTTGAAGTGTTATTTAGTGATGATAAATAATTCGGAAGTAGATTGGTTGGGCCTGAGGCCATTTAATGGAGATTGAGATTACCCCGAGTTAATCTTACTGTGGTTGAATATTGTGTGGATGATAATTGTTGATAATATAATGTTTTGGTTGAATGACTCTGTTACTTATAGTGATTATTGGTGATATAATGATTTGATCAGATGATTCCGCCACTCCTTAGAAATTGATGGTGGTAAAATGGTTTGTTGGATGACTTCGTTACTTTTGGAAATCATGAGTGATATAATGTTTTGGTTGGATGACTATATTACTTTTAGTAAGTATTGGTGAATTAATGATTTGGTCGGATGATTAAGTTAAATTTTTACTATATTTCATTAAGGTGATACACTAAAATTTTAATTTAAGAGATATTTGGAAGAATATGGTGAAAATCTGATGAGAGAACTTAAGAAGTATAGTCAAGTTAAATTTGGTTAAGAGTTGAAATAATGACATAATATGGTGGATGACGAAGTTTAATTCTCGGGAGTTCATAAGTTTCAATCAAGGTATACTTCTTTGGAAAAATATTAGGTTTTAACTCATGGCTAATGTATGGTTATGACTTGAGTATTTGGATGATATATATAGATTGAGAAGTGTTTGGATTTAGAGAAAATATCATATGATGGCAATTTGTTGAAGAGAATAACTATATAGGTAATATAAATGTGGTGGCTAATGATCGGTTATGATATAGCTTTTAAGTTTTGATAAAATCTTAAGAAAATATGCGTGTTTTGGTAAAGAGAAAAGAAAAGAAAAGCTGGGTTTTAACTCCATCATAAGTTGCGTCCTTAACCACTATAGGACAATGTTGGTTTTATTTAATGTGACTTAAGGTTTTGACTATCTCTTTATTGGAATATGCACGACATGTTGGAAAGAAGGAAAATTAAAAAGAGAAGTCTGTTCATATGTTAATATCTATGAGATATGATTTGTGAATGTATGATTCATATGTTTCATGATCTATATTTTTTGCACAAGAAGTCACATGTCGCATGTATGTCTCATGCATGAAGCACAAAAAACATGTTTTTGAGTTAAGCATGTTTTTAAAAGAAAAGAAAATAATTAAAGTTTTATAAGAATCTCAAAGACTAGGATGGGTTGGTGCTTCAGTGATACTTCCTGTTCACTTAGGAGTGTATAAAGTCAAGTGAAAGCCTCTAGGTTGACAAAGAACCATTGACAGACCATGTATGGCTCCAAAAGGTGTCTGGAACGTGATCGCACCTAAAACTAGTGGGTGCATACAGGACAGTGTGGGTTTTTGCCTTACCGATACAGAAAAGTTTGTAGTCGTTCGGTGAGTGATCAATCGCCGAGTGATGAAGAGCACAAAAGGGCGCGAAACATAGCCACTTAAGTTTGATACGGTCGCCGGGTGCTACGATAACTAGCAGGAACACACGGTGTATAGGGAAACTGTGAGGTGTCCAAATAAGATGTCATGACGAAAAAGATAGGCTTTCGAGCCATAAATGATATAATATGATAAGTGGCACCTAAGATAAGAAAAAGATGAAAGATTCAAAAAGTTTATGAAAAGGTTTTGATTACATATGAAATAAGTCAAAGTTATATAAAAGCATTTTTATGAAAACCACGTACATGAAGCAAAGTTTTGAAAACTATCAAGGATTATGGAAGTCTTTATATGAAAGTACATGTGCATAAGTCATGTTGCAAGTTTCATATTCATGGTACATGCACTCATTGTGTTTACTTGTATATGTTGATGATGTTCTATTGTGTGAATTGGTTGTATGCTGTCTGTTGCTTACTGGGATTCACATCTCACCGGTAGATCGCGCCCATCTACGGTTCCACGTTACGGGATTGTAGTTTGTGATTGCAGAGAATAAAATTTAGCCCAAGATACAGACTCCGCTAGAAAAGAAATATGTTAAGAGAACGAAGACCGAAATTATGATCTCAGAAGCAATGTTGTTTATCTTTATCTTTTGAAAGACTATATAATCTCTTGTTGGAGAAATTGATTTTAAACTGATTTATAATTTTTAAGAATCTCTGGTACTAGAACGGCTGACTTTTATTTACTTTTCTGCTGCGAATATTTATTGTACACTTTATGCATGCTTCACACACTCTTCAAACACTAATTGATGGGATGATTAATCTATGAGATGATTGTCCGGATGTCGCGAGTCCTTCTAAATCCCAGGGGGGATTCGTGGGCGTCACATGATCTAACCTAAGTTTCTATACATGAGATAGGTTAGGGTTTAGCTTACATCTTCAATTATGCTTCCACTTAAGATCTCTTTGTTCAAACTCCACTAAACTTAGGATGTTTTGTGCTTAGGAGATAGGAGAATGCAAAGCAAGGTGAGAGTGGATTGCAAGAGCTTGTTGCCGTGGGTGTGGTGTGGGTGTGTGTACAAGTGAAGCAAGACCAAAAAGGAAGGGCAAAGCATAAGGCCATTCGGCCAAGAGGATTTTTAGATGTCCTAGGCACTCATTTTCTTAGTTTAAGATTGACCTTTGATAGGTTGGAAGACCCATTTGATTGACCCCCATTACTAGAGTACACTCATGCCTAAAACTAGCTTGTACTTAGGTCGAAAACTCTTTCCTTTTTCCTTCCTGTGGCTGGCACCCAACATGGAGAAGAATCCATCTTCTTCCTTCACATTACTCATCTCACACTCACCAATCACTTTACAGGTCATTCATCTAGATTTTAGAATCCACTTCGGGGAAATGGGGAAGGCCATGCTCAGCCAAGCCATGCATTGCCCCATTTGAATGCTCATCCATCCTCCAATACTTTTCTCCTCACAAGCAAGCCATCCATCAACTATCAAATCACTCACTCTCACACACACGTCTTACACACTCTTACACAATCTCATATGTCCATATCACCTAGATTTGGAAACATTTGGAATATCAACAAATGGGAGTAATCGGCTACTCTATTACCCGAAACCTTGCCTTTTCCTCCATCCATTTTCCTTCTCTCCAATAATGCTCCATTTTTTCCACGTCACTCAATCAATCATCATACACACTTCAACAAGTCTCTTCAAGATCCATCACTTGGATTTTGCCCCTAGGAGAACCTAAATGGGGTTCGGCACTCTCATCCCTCAAACTACCCGAAACTATGCTTCCTCACATTTCCCACTCAACTTCTTTCATCATCAACAAATCTAGTATATATCAATCATCTAGATTTGGTATGCTCCTACAAAGACTAAACTGGAAGACCTCTTCTTCCTCCACACGCCTACCAAGTCATCCAATGATGAGAAAATCTCATCTTGGTTCTAACACTTCATCCTCCAAGAAAGTCACTAGTCAACCCTCCATCTACTAGTATTTCTTCCCCCATACCTACTAGTTTTTGAAGACTCACTAGAGTTATTCTAAGTGTGACATGTCTCCTAAATGGATTTGGTTGACCATGGGTCAATCATATGGGCTTTTGGGCTTACCTCTCCACTCTTGGGCCTGCCTCTCCACTCTTGGGCCAAATACCTAAGTCATGCTCTTAACACTCAAATCAAGTGCTCACTTAATTAAAATACTAACACTACCCTTATAATCAATAAATAAAATAAGTTAAGAGTAGAAATTCCAGGTCGTCATAAGAGCCAAAGAAACCAACCAAGGATGTTGTTACATCAACTTTAAAAAGGTACTAGGTCACAAGCCAAGTTATGCAAGGGGATTGGGAGAAATGGTTGTTCCTAAGTCATCTAGATAGAACAATGAGAAAAGATTTGCAGTATTAATAGAACGTGCATAGAGGCATGAGATGGATGTCGAGTACTACAACAATAAGTTTGAAGAATTACAAGGGAATATGGAGAAAGTGTTGGCGAAGCAAGCCGAGTACGACAAATCATTGAGTTCATACATGGAATCAAGGAGGCAAACTTCTAACTCAATGTAAGGCAAACTTCTAATTCAATGTAAGCCAAACTTCTAACAAACTTGTAATGTCAGCTTGTACCGACACTTCACAACAGGTTTAACTCGTGGGAAAAGGTACATTTTTCCCACGAGACCATTCGTTGGAAAACAATTATTTGACAAGTTCCATTCATGGCAAATGCTAAGGGGTTTTAGGAAAAAAAAATTAAAAACAAAAAAATGAGACTCTAAACCTAAAGTAATTATAACAAATAGTCTAATATAGACTAAAATAAATATATCCAAACCTTGTAGATCCAAATTCACACTTAAAAATAATTTTAAAAATACATATAAAATTGTGCAAACATATTCACAAGAAAAACTCCTAGTAAGAATCCAAGAGAATAAAACTTTTCACACTAACTATACATATACACCACACAACCACAAAATTTTGTAAGTTACAATTCATGGCTACAGAAAACCACAACCATACATTCCATACAATACATTCAAGTTTTATCAAATCAACATATAATACATTCAAAACACTCATTTATTTTTACAATTTTCATTCATACCCAATACATTATTTAGTATACACAATTTTCATTCATACCCAATATATTTATTTGAAGGCAGTGTTACCTCTTTGCTCTGCTGCAAAATCGGAGACTCCCCAAATGCTGGTGGTGGTGGGGGCAGTGGAATTGGGCATGAGGTTCAAAGCTAATAACAGCCCCCACAAACCTACTAGAATCTGTTGCAAACTTTGTTTGCATCCCTTCTTCATTTGGTTTGGGAGATTCTGGGGAGTCAACCTTTCAACTCTTCTCAAATTCCTCTTCAGTCCATTGCTCTTCATATGAACGCACCTACAAAAATACTAACTTCAGAAAAATGAAAATTTCCAATCCATTCAAAGGGACACAATAGTCTATATATACATGTACTTATTAGCATGTAGCAGGAAACTAAAGTAAGTACATGCTCAAATTGTGCTTATCAAACATGATCAACAAACCTCTCTAGCCCGTTTGCCTTGTCCATAGTGTTGAGTATCAAGGCCTCTAAGATACCCACTCTTCCGCTTTACCCCAACGTTAGATACTATCCCAACAGCCTTTGGCATTTCAAATATCTTCATTGCTTCACAAAATTATTTCAAGTTATCATCTGTAACAAGGAGAGCAGGCGGGAGAGGTAAAGGATCAGAAGCATCCATCCATTGTCCACATACCAAGTTCTTCCATGTTGCCTGCAGAGATTTGAAGTTCTTGTAAGTCACTTCATTAAAGAAGCAGCAATTCAATTATTCAAGGATATTTAAACAGCCAAAAATCAACAACAGAGATAGCCTTAGTGCATATGCATGCATGCATGCATATCATCTCTTGCTCCCGCCTTTGTTTTTCAACTGATTCAAATACATCAATCTCTGATTCACTACCAACACAAGATAGTCATCATTTTGTACGCTAAAAAGTTAGGATTTCAATAATGCAGGGAAGGGGGGTTCTCAGAAAGGGAAGATATAGTGACAATTTAAAGAAACCAAAATGCCAGGCTATTATAAACTCAGTAGCTGGAAAAGAAACTCAGGGCATTATGTAAAAGCACAGTGATGGAGAACAATGACATAAATACACCAAAACAGATTATTATTAAGTCTATCAAAATTTGAATCCAATACAATAAACCTTTCCAATTGCAAAATTACCTAATCGATTTGATGTGCTACAAATTTCTATAATGGAACATGGTGGCTTGTGACTTTAAGTGTATAAGCCCTAACACAGTATATCTACCATTAAACAAAACCCTCGTCTCTGCAAGGACCAAATATGTGCATGCCTATGGACTTAAAATTTCTCCCCACAATCAAAATACTACATATCCATGAATATAAATCTATCTAAGCAATCAACACCACACTATATCCACCCATTTACTCTAAAGTAAAACACTTAAACATAAAGGTAGGATTTTACCATAGATTCCGTGAGGGAGAGGCCCAGAATTCAAGAAGGAGAGAGAGGGAGATCGTGGCAGGGTTGGGGAAGCTCGGACGAGGAGATCCGTCGTGCTCTTGTGCGGGTATGCGAGACTGCATTGAAGTGGAGCTAGGTAGTGCGCAGTGGAGGTCCGACAGGGGAAGAGAGCTGCGGGGAGGGAGAGACCTTAAGGTTCGACGTCGAGGTAGGAGAGGAAGATGTGGTGGCGCCAGTAGAGCTGAAGCTTAGTTCATGGTCATGGCGGTGGCTCGCGGTGGTTTGCCTACTTGAGGGGAGGGGGGAATGTGAGTCACGGAGGGGAGGGCGGACGTGAGTCGGTCAGAAAGGGAAGAGAGTGGGAATGCTTTCAGAAGGCAGCTGGGGTTTTGTCACTTTATATAGTTAATTTCTACCGTTAGATCTAGGTTTTTGATCTAACAGTAGATATTAAATCTAGTTATAAATTAAATAAAAATAGAAAACTAAAATTGTAAATATAATATAACTAATTTAACATCAAATTTAAATATTAAAATAATATTATTACATCATAAAATGAAATAATACTAAGTTTCCTAAATATTTTTAAAGAAAAAAAGTAAATAGAATCTTTAACATTAATTAAAATAGTAATATTATATAATATCTTTAAAGAATAAAAATCATTTAAATAAAATAATTTCCTTAAACTATCCAATTTTGGGACTTTAAAATATAAGAATGATTCTTTAAAAACTGGGCCTAGTTCCGTAAAACTAAAAATTATCTCATTAAAATAATTTTAAACATTTAACATTTAATTTAAAAATCGTCTAAAATATTTAAAAAAATATATTTTGAGGTTTTCATTGGAAAAGATTATTATTTATTTGTAGCAACATAATTTCGTTTCAAAAGGTAGTTTTACCCACGATTTCCAAATCGTAGAGTATGAATCGTGACAAAAGAGCATATTTTTTTTCACGGATGAAATTTATTAAAAAATATAAGTATTTTCCATCAGCATGTGTTGTGGGAAAAGAATTCGTCGGAAAAAGCTAGTTTTGTTGTAGTGCGAATGTGTTGATAAAGTTATTACGGTGATTGTTCAACATGTTAGATCATTAAGAGATATATATATATATATTCGCAGTTTGTCAACAAAATCTTCTGCTCATACTTTATATTTTCTACTGGTTTTGATATTCATATATGATTTAATTTGTTGATCATGAAGTTGGACTTCGTTGGTTGGTAAGATAAGTACTGTTCATTGAAGTATCTATTTGATTAGATCAAGGAATTCCGTTGAACATATATAATTTCACTAATATTATCACTTGCTTTAGTTAAATTAGGTCTAATATTAATTATCTAACGAAGAAGAAAATATGAATTAAGTTTTGTACTTATCATTATGATAACCCTTCTTTTCACTCATATATATATATAAACAAATTAGTTAAATATACAGGATGGAGAATATGATTTTAATTAATTAATTAGCTCAAACAACACCTAGCTAATTTATAAATACCATGACAGCATGATGCTAATTTCAATAACAGCCTAATTACCTATATATAAAGCTAGCTAGCTAATTGACATGATCAATATATATGGATTTTAGTTCTTTAACAACCACTTTAACACATTAAGATCCTGCTTAATTCTAGGTCTAATTCACATCTATATAGCCTTCAAAATTCAAGGCCAGAACTTAATTTGACACGTACATTAATATAAAAAAATTGGGTAAGGGCGCGCATGTGATTTAACGCATGAATTGAATGTCCTAGTGGCGCTACTAGGACAATGTAAAACCGTTCTTGTAAAAAATACTAATTTTAGTCTAGCGATATGTTTGAGTGATACGTTTGAGCGATACGTTTCAAGTAGCATAGTAACACTACTCTTGTAAAAATAATTAATAGAATCATTCGGGAGAGTAATCCTATAAACCAAAGTTAGTGGAAAGTAATGAAGTAATAATCGTTACCAGAAATTTGGCGTTACTGGTTGGGCATGCGCACATCAAGATGCCTGCATCTTTTTTTACCTAGTGGTACACCTAGGCCTGTGTACGTACGTAGCTGGCCGTCAAAGGCTAAATTCTTTTTTTCCTTTTTTTTCATAGATTTCTTTTATATATTTAAATATATTTGTTTTAAAGTTATAATATTATTAAAATATATATAGTTAATCATTAAATAAAAAATATCAAATTCATGTTAGAACTTAGTTGAGACCCAACTCTCATGGCTCTATCGATTATTATTATTCTCCTTTATTAGTCCAGTCAGTTAACAGTACTGACTTAAGTCACAGCCACCCCGTTAGAATATCAAACAAGGCCAATTTGGTTCTAGTCAACTTAAAATTGCAATGTGATAGATCTCATAAATAATATTTTATTTAATTTTCATCTAAAATCATCTTATTTCATCTCATTATCCAGACAAAACCTTAATCACCATTTATATATATACAATTTTTTCGTCTGAATGCGTATTAAATTTTGGTATAAAATTCTTAGGTAAAGCTTTGTTACTTATCATCTTCACATATAACACATCGCACTTTTTTTTTATTACTCAACTAATTGATTTTTTTTTCTCCTTATCATCACCCAATAAGAGAAAAAATAAGAAAACAAAAAAATAAGAAAAAGTCATTATTGCGGCATTTTTTTACTGCTGCAATAAAAACTGGCAGAAATGGCATGTTGTAGTGGCACTTTCATTTTAATCGCACACTACGAGAGTCATTCAGACGATTATCGGTGTTTTAAGTCTATAGCGGCACCGTTTCAATTTATTGTGCAGGATAATCATGATCAGTAGAATTTTTCCTGGACTAATGCACCAATGACCCTCCGAGCCCTAGCACCATCACACTAGAAATAATGAATCTCGAATATGCGTCAAAATATATATTTCTTAATGAAGGTTTTCCTCATGTGGATTTTGGGGGGTTTTTAGTTCAAAATCATATATAGCCAGATCAAAGGTTGATTAGAGGAGATATATATTAATGTTTTGAGACCCATGATTTAATAAGTGAGAAATCTTGTCCAACTCGGAAAGTGAAGGCCCCTCATACGAGTCAGTCAATGTGAATGAGTCCAATGTGTCTAAATCAATGTGGAATAATAGGTGCTGATCTTAAAACTTAGTTTCATGCATTGAATATTCGTAGTCGTTCATGTGTTGTACAAGAAAATATGGAATATATCCTGTGGTACATATAGATGTGGAAATTAAGGCATTGACTTGGATAGAGACAAAGAATTAGAATCCTCATATCTTGATTCTTTTCTCATATCTTGGTTCTCCTGTTTTTATTTTAAAACCTTCCCCGTGTTCTCCATGGATACCAACTAGTGCTAATTTGTGACATTTTTTAATGCGGAAAAGTACATTTTCCACCCTCAAACTAATGGGGATCACTTCGTAATTACTACTAAAAATGACACTTCAAATCTAATTAAAGTAGACAAATTTTACTTATAGTCACCATAAAAGGAATTGCGTGTAAAGACTTATTGATATATTTTATTAAATAGGAAAAAGTACCATTTTAAGAGAGATATTATTATAATTTTAAATTTTTTTTAAAGATAAAATTATTCAAATTTGCATGAGCGATCTCCAAATATGATCTTTAAAACGTATAAAAAAATAGGTGATGTACCACCATGTTGATAGTTAAATCCTATTGGAGGAAGCACAAAGTCAGTTTCGAGTAGTTTGAGGATATAATGTGTCAGTGTTATAAATGTTAGACAAAGAATAGTAAATAGAGATTGAAATTGATAAACAATGAATTAAGTTATCTTTTAGATAAATATTGTCTTCAACTAGTAGGATGTGGTATTTGGGAAGGCAATCGACAAAATATATAGTACGTATGAATATAAATAATGTGTATTTTTTGCACGTGATTATATATAAAAACAATAATCATACGTCATAAAATTATATATAAAAAATATATGTCTATAAATTATCTTATAATATATTTTTTCTTAAATTTTCGTAGTTTGCTATAGATCAATACAAAAAAGAAAAGGAAATAAAATATCAACAGAGAAATACCTAATAAGTAATGATATAAAATTGTTAGATTTTTTTGTATAGTTTGTCAATTAAAGAAAATTCTCAATTCATTTGCAAACCTACCATACCCAACCGGCAACCCAACCCAAATTTAAGTTTGTTGGTGATACAATATAAATAGAATCATACATATATATGAAAAAAGTGTGTTTTTTTATATATCTTATACAAAATTAATATATGTTTTTATCAATAGTCCATGCACTAGTTAAATGTATTTTAATTCAATGAGAGAGTATCTTAATTCAATAAGAGAAACTGAATACTATTATATGTGAATTATATTAAAGAATATTAACCAAATCTAACATCATTGCAAATTTGCATCTCACGTGGTGTATCTGATCTACCTACGATTTTGTTTTATGGAATCGTAATTTTTAATGCAGAGGACGAGAATGAGCCTGAAGGGTAAGCTCTATCGAAGGAATAGTTGGTGATGACAGAGAGGGGAATTAAGATCTTAGATGTTGTTACTATCTTTTGTTACTTTTTTTATGGATGACTGTATAATCTCTACTAGGAGAATTATATTTCAAACTAGTTTGTAAGTTTGTAAGTTTTCTTGTATTAGAATGAATGACCACTTTTTATTTTTCGCTGCGAATAATTTTAATTGTACACTTATGCTTGTTACACAGACTCTCTTGAAGCACTAAGCGATGGGATGATTAACATGTGTGATGATCATCCCGGTGTCGCAAGTCCCTCTAAATTCCAAGGAGTCGCGTGCGCCACAATGGTCCCACTCAAGACCATCCATAAATTCTGGCTCCCTTCACTACACCACAGGTAACAACCGTGCATGTGATTTCATAACGACCAATACTCAGCTTTGTGCCCGAGCTGTATCATGATCAAGCATCCTCTAGCTCCCGTCAACAAGGAGCAAAGGGTTGTGGCAAGAGCGATATCGTCTTGACTAGCCTAACTATCGTTTGGCAACCGTCCAGGAAACGTTACTCAATTTATTACACTTGTGAGTGATTAGAGGAGGTTCATCAAAATAATGCATCATCTTGACTTAGCATCATGATATGAATGCACCTACATGTGATAATTAATACATACAGACCATATTTCTAGTTCAAACAACATGGCATAACACAACATAGTTATATAATTAGTAGGGGCGTGCTATGACTCCGATGGTATCGGAGTCGAAAAAGCTTTCTGACTCCGACTCCGAAATGAAGTCGGAGTTGGATTCCGATCGGAACTCTGAAATGGAGTCGGAGTCGGACTCCGATCGAAACTCCGAACTCCTATCGGAGTTCCAACTTCAGTATGGGCCAAATTAGGCCAATTCTGAAACCAAATGGTCCCAATTAAGCCATTCCAATTCCTAATGAGCTCAATTGAGCTCATTTTCCAATTAAGTTATCACAACTATTTATCTATTGAGGTTTCACTGCTAATTAGTCTTAAACAGTTAAACAAATAATACAAATTAGTAATTACAATATTAATTGTTAAGCCTAATAACATAATACAAAAAATAGTCCAGGATTGCAGACTATTAATACAAAAAATAGTACAAAATACAAATTAAATTATTAAATCATTAACCATCATTGATTCAAAGGACCCGAGGTTACAAAAAATAAAATAAAAAATGCTGAAGTAAAGTAGTTTGTCGTTGGAACTTATACGAACTCGTACCTGGGATTAAGATAAAATTAAAATGTGTTATTATTAATAAAAATATAAATTAACCAAACATGAAACAAGTAACCGTAAATTAGAGAAAAAAATATATGTAATTGTCAATTGCTTCATCATTCATCGACAAGTATGTTAGAGTTGATAACTAGATATGTGAAATCATAAACAATTTAAATAAATTTATAAAATTAGAAAAAGATCATTGAAATAATTTAATAATTATGTAAACTTTGTTACTTTAATCATTTAAAATAAATAAATAAATAAATTTTATTTTACTTGACTTAAACTTGTAGCTCACAACATCGATGTCAATACTTTCTAGTCCAGTAGGTACATCATTGAGTTAGTTTTGTGTGCAAAGGAGGGCCTCCACAGTTGTTAGTCACAATGAATCCCGGTAGGTATCCGACACTCGACCTCCAATGCTAAATGCCAACTCATATGCAACAGTAGTGATAGGAACGACTAGTACATCTCGAGTAATGCGGGAGAGGATCGGGTACTTGATGGAATTAGTCATCCACCAAATCAAGATCTAAAACTCCTCACTAGGCTCATCTACCTCTGCCAGTAAATACTGTTCAATCTCATTCGTATACTACAGTGAATTTCTCGTTGATCGCACATGAAACGACGTCATAATGTTGAAGCTTTGGGATCGACTAGCTGTACTGGCCTGACTCAAACGGGCATCTGTGGCTAGCCCTGAACTCGAGCTCGAATGTGAGGTACCTACGGCTACTAAGGATGAAGTAGGGCTACTGGCAATGTAATGGGTGTACAACTCATTCAAATGTGTCTTAAGCGCTGTGATAAACACCGCTGCCTTCATTGCCTCGAAAACCTCAATTGCTCACCATTTTACTACTGCCAACTTCAATCGGGGGTCGAGGATCGAAGCTATGAACAATAATCTATTTATCTCCTCAATTTCACTCCAATATTTATCGTATTTGGACTGTATCTGTGTAATAACCCGAATTTTCACTTTTCGTTTTACATGCCTAGTTTAATTATAACTTCTTTAAAGTTATTTTTGGATGGACATTTGGAAATTTTAGCAAGATGTTAACTAGAGAAATTATATTTGGGATTAGGAAGAGGCGAAATTCTAAAATTTTAGGAGAAAATTCAAAAAGAAGTGATAGAACAAAACATCAAACACTTAGTATGCCAAAACGAGTTCTCGAATTAGAATGACATGTCTCGGTAAATTGATCATATCTCCCTCATATGACCTCGTATTTATGTGATTTAAAAACATATGAATTACTAAGAGAATGATCTAAACTTTTCATGTTTTGAGTTTTCAGAGAATCGAAGTGAATCAATAGGTTATTTGGGCTGGAAGATGACTGATCTGTTTTGAGTGTAAACCAAGGTCCGAAAATAAATCACTCCACCGACTTACTTTAGAAGCTCCAATTTGATTGGTTCTTTATATATTTATCTTCTAGATATGTGTAAAAAGGATTTTACTAGGTGGTGGAAGAGTTTCTAGAAGGAAAATTTGTCTATAACCATGTGAGAAGTAGGAACAAATCTGATTGGTGTAGGACTAACTAAATCAGTCAAGTTATCATTTTTTTTTCTCAACCAATAGCCAACTAAGTTTTAGGGAAATCCTTCCAAAATATCCCAAGTATGCCAAGGAGGTCTGGAATGTGTGGCAAGAAGGGTAAGCGGTTCTAGAAGCGTTGGGGTGCAAGAAGAGGCCAAGTGGCCGGTTGATCTTATCCTTGATTTTTCAGACTTCTGTTTTATTTTTATATTCATGTGTTGTAATTCTTTCAACCATTGATCTAGATTATTTTAGAGGAAAATTAAGCTCAGCCATGAGATCAAAATATCAGCAGATCTCTATAGGATTAAGAGTGATCATGAAGCTATAAGAGTAGGAACACATCACCCTATTCGGCCAAGGAGAGGGCTGCTAAAGTGCTCAAGTGTTTTCCCCATAAACCCATTGCCTCCAATGCCTCCTATGCATATATATATATATAGGTGTGTGAGCTTCACTTATTTCCCCTAGAGAGAAACCATTCGGCCACCTTGAGAAAAAGTTAAGAAAAATACAAAAACTTCACTCACAACACACACACATCAAAAGGAAGCTAAGTAGGAGCTTTGGAGAGAAGAGTGATGCAAGATCAACTCAAGACTACTAATTTAGTTTTGGAAAAATTTGCAAGTGCATATATTAACTTAATCTTGACATATAATAAGTGGTTTGACGATTGGATTATGTTTGATATTTATTTGAGTTTAATCTTTATTTATATGTTAAGTTGAAACATATTGGATTTTGAAGTGGTTTTTGTTATGAAAAAAATCTAGGAAAATTATGAGATCTTAGAAATATATTCTATGATATTATATGAAGAGAATTATGTGAAAACATGAGGTCTTAATTTGGAGTAAAATGAAGAAACAACTCTAGTGAATTTCGGCCTTGATAGAATTGTTATTGGCAGATTTGACACATTTTAGTAAATTAGACATAACTTGATCATTTGATATCGGATTTAAATTATTCAAGAGGATATGGAAAGCTAAGAGAAATATATACAACTTTTATGTTTTAAGTTTTAATAAATAAAGACTCAATAAAGGATGAAATTGGGATTGAAGTGGTAGAATCAAAGTTTAGCTCGACCCTTGCTCGACCTATGGATCGAGCAAAAAACAATCAGAACCATTCGCTTGACCTCGCTCGATATTCTGATCGAGCGAAAGACAACCCGATACTTCGCTCGACCCTTGCTCAATATCCTACTTGAGCGAGATACAACCCGAGACTTCGCTTGATTCTCGTTCGATACCTTACTCGAGCGAGATATCTTGTTTGTTTAAATTCAGGGCTTTTACTTGGATAAAAGTTGATGTTTTAATAAAGAAGAATTTTATATGTCATCTAAGTGTATAACTTGTATGATACATGTTACATAACCGAGTTTATCATAGTGGGCATTAATGTTTATGGATTGACGTAACGTGAATGTATGTGCATGTGATATATGTGCATATGATGTATGCTATTGTGAAATGTTCTCACATATTATAAGACTCATATGGACATAAAATATGCATGTTATAAGTTTATGAAAATGCATATTATGAGTCTAAGTTTATGCGTATGTTTTATTACGTCACCTATATGTGTCATGAAATCTGTTTTAAAAAAATACGTTAAGAAAATTTAACAAGTAGAAAGATTAATATGTCAGTCACGTCATGACGGGGATCACCGATACGCCCGTATGACTGACTTGCCGGCAGGGACCTAAACTTGTCGAGTATTTGAAAACCGGCAGAGACTCAAGTCTATCGAGTATTTGAAAACCAACAGGGACTTAAGCTTGTCGAGTGTTTGAAAACCAGCAAGGACCTAAGCCTGTCGAGTATTTGAAAACTGGCAGGAACCAAAGTCTGTCGAGTATTTGAAAATTGGCAGAGATCTAAGCCTGTCAAGTATTTGAAAACCGGCAGGGACCTAAGCCTATTGAGAATATGAAAACCGACAGGGGACCTAAGCCTGTCGATGATACGAAATAAGTAATATTTGATGGAGATGCCTGTCAATGATACAAAACAAATAAGACTCACAATGTTACAAAAGAAAAAAAATAAGAGTTTAGGTATGATAAAGTGGATCCATGAAGAACATAAGTTTAAGTTATGCATTAGTCACATGAAGCATGCCATAAATGCATACTATGACTGTTTGACTTGTATGTGATTATTTTATGATGTCTACGTTTTTATTAAGTTATGTGTGTACTTACTGAGATTTCCCTGGAAATATCATTCTTGTATGTTTCATTTCTTTTGAAATTTGATTTTCTTTACAGGGTTGGATAATGGTCATGGGCTAGGTCTCAATTGCTAGAGAGACTTGGAGAAATCCTGAGGGGTCTCCGAAGTACTTTCTCTCTAAAAGTTTTAACACAGTTAGTAGTAGGGACCAACAACGGCATGGAAAAAGAGTTTTTTGAAGTGAAAAATGAGCCGAGGCGGTCCTAAGTCAAAGTTTTGATAAGTTTATATATGTATATTTACTGAGAAAACTAACTGGGTTATGCATGTAAAGATAAAATATTATTTTTAATGGATGATGTGGATATTGTGATTTTATTTCACCATGTGATCATTAATAAATATTTTAGTCTTTCGCTGCAATTTGCATTAAATTTTGACAAGTAAAAGGGTGAGTAACCAAGTGTTACTTATCTTGACACTCCGATTTACATTAAATCTCAGACGTAAATTAGAGGCGTCACAATCTGTGATGCCATACCAGATAACAATCCGCTCAGGTCAACACAACCTTCGTTCAAGTGGTGGTGTAGTATGGAAATCTCGCTAAACCACATGTTTGCCGTCGCATATGCGGATTCAAAAACCCGCATCGTGATGTCATAAAATATTTGTAAAAAATTGACAAACTCAGATACATGTTGTCAATTCGTGCTGTCTGGCAGACCGAGTTCCCTTCCATTAAGCTCCAGCAAGGCATACCTCAGACCCCCATACTCAATCTCCAACTTCTCAAATGCCTTCTGATACTTTAGTTACACATCCAACATCAGATATATAAAGTTCCATCGAGTGGGAACATCCAGGCACAACATTTTTGAAAACTCAACCCCAACTTGTTCTGCTATTACCTTGAACTTCCGCAACCTTTGGGAAGAATCTCTCGCATACCGCACAATACTGCAGACTTTTTTGATGGAATTGTCCACATTTTTCATCCCCTTAACTGTTTCATCATTGAAAAATATCCAATTATCATAACAATATAAAAAATGGTACTATTTTCAAAGACTTTAATCATAAAAATATTAAAATATAAAATATAAAATCAAAATCAGAAAGGTTTGCCAACAATAAGATTGATTATATGAGCAGTACATCGAATGTGGATATACTAGTAATTTTTAATCACATCATCTTTCGCCCTCGTATTCTGCATAAACCACTCAATGGCGGTCTCATTGGCACTAACATTGTCAACTGTAATGCATAAAATTTTTCGGATGCCCCAATCAATCAGACAATCATCCATCTCTGTCTATATCGATGCACCCTTATGGTCAACTATCGATGCTCCAATCTTTTTAAGATTCCACTCATTATCAATGTAGTATACTGTGATACACATGTACGAGGTATTCTATACAGGCGTCCATGTGTCGGTCATAAATGACACTCTTTGGCCAGTGGTGGCGAACATCTTCTTCATTTATGCATTTTCCCTTAGATGCATCCTCATTGAATCATGTATCACTGTATAACGGGATGAGAGTGGAAATCTTGGCTCAAGAAGTTTCACAAAACAGCGAAACCCTTTCTTCTCAACTGTGGTAAAGGGTATCTCATCCTGTATAATCATCATTGCAAGTGTTTGACAGTACATATTCTCATTATATTGAGGGACCACTAGGTTCCTCATTTGTGTTCCTATTGTATTAGTGATTGTAGAAGTCTCATAGCTAAAATTGGTCTGAGACCCACTTGCGACTGCATTTAATAATTTATTATCAATATTAGTCTTAAGTGAAAATTAAATGGGATTAAATGTACAAAATCAAGTATTCCGCATACAAAGCAAGACACTAACCTCTTGACGCCATCCCCTTCACTATTTGGTAGTACTAGCAACCATTCAGATGTCTGAAAGGCAAGAAGTGCATTGCTTTTTTGAATGACACCCAATTTGAGCGCCACAATGATTGCATTCAGCCTGTGGATTTTGGGGATCTCTACCCTCAACCTTCACAAAATGTTCCCATGTCTATGATCTTTTTTTATTTGATCGTGAACAAGGTGGCCTTACAACTGCAGGGTATATTGGTACATCCAGATCCTGAACCAGATCGCCCCTAAGACTCATCTCCTTCTTATCCATAAACTAATTGGGATCTTCCACTTCCAATTCTAGATCGACTGGAAAAGGAAATACACTGCTAGCACACGAGGTTTGTGCTCGAGTGGAGGGTAGTCGACTCCGACTTGAAGCTGCCGCTTGGAATGCCGACAGAGTCCTGGCGTCCGGATTCGAAATATCATATGGCATCGAAGTCCCACTAGCACTGCGTGAGGGATTCATCTATATGTAGACCTGGACTTCAAGTATAATAATATAAAAAAATGTTAGTAAAGACTAAAGATTATAGTATTATAGTGTAACAAAATAAAACATTAAAAAACTGTTATACAGGTATAGTGTTGGAAGGTCCTATCAAAATATAGGACTTCTTCGTGCAAGTTACGCACAAAATAAAATAAATTAATTTTGTAGACTTCTTCATGCAAAGTAGTTCAATTAATTAGTAGTAGGTAACTAGGCATAGAAAACGATAGTTATTTAGCTTTTACTTATATATATAATATAAATAACATTTGTAGACTTCGTCTGTTATACAGTTATGCACAAAATAAATTAAATATATTGGACGTGCAAAATGCGGATCGATGATGATCTTCCTTTCTAAACTAAGTAATTAATTAATTTATCAATAAGATTTCAAATTAAGCAAATGACAATTTAATACTCAAAACTCTTAAAGATAAGACAAATGTGTAATCTAGCTGAGCTTGCAGCCAGCTCTAAATAATTGTATTTATAAATATTATTGAATTTGATCACTTTTAATTTAATAATCACTACAACATATTTAGCTTTTTACTGCCAATTTTATTTCTACAGCTCAAAATTTGTCAAAAAAACCTACTTTTATCTACAAAATTAATGGGTAAAAAAAAAACTTTGTGCAAGCGTCACTAAAAGACCTTTTTTTCAGCCAAAGTACGTTCCAGCAAATATTCTTAACAAAAAAAGTCAATTTCAACAATTTTTTTTTTATTTCAACAACATTCGGTTGCCAATAATATTTTTGAGTCAATATTAGTTGTTTGCGGTTGTTTAATCTGCTGTAAAAGTTCAAAATATCTGCTTCTACTATTTTTATGTTTAAAAAGTCTCTCTGAGTGTCTACAGTAATGAACACGCCACACGGATTTCTCATTTTGCTCTCTCTCGACTCTTCTCTATCCCGAATTTACTCTCTTCGACTCGCACGTTCTCCGCCCTTGCCCCACCACCGACCTCACCGCCGGCCACCATTAGCTTCTCTCATCCCGGCGACCATACCCCAGCCACCACAACCCCTCACGGCGGCCCACCTCCTTCCCATGCGAGCCCTTCCCAAAATGGGTTTCCCCATGAACTCCCCACCATCGTGCGGCTCTTACCACAGCCGTACGCCAGCCTAGCCGCCACCAACGACCTCTCCCAACCTCCTTGCACCTCCCCCTTCCCACAAGCAACCCTAAACTCCTCCACTCTGTCCCACACACGGACCCATCTCCCATGGGTTTCCTCCAACAATGATGCGTAGTTGGCAGATTTTGTTGAAAGAGAGTTTTTAAGTGAGCAGGTGAACAAAATACTCTCTTCATTTTTTTGTTTGAAATTTGTTTCTTCAGAAGCCTATGGGAATTGATCGTTGATTTGTCTTTTTCTTTTTTCGCCTGACAATAGCTGGAAGCCATCAAGAAAATGATGGAATATGTTGCTCAGTTGAGAAGAGTTGGCGAAGGACATGGTAGGGATCCCCAAGTCCACTTCGTTCTTCACTTATTTCCAACTCCTTCCTTTGACCCACCCGTTTATGACTTAAATCTTACCCGTTCTGTATAACCGAGGTAAAGTTTTTGAGTTTAGGCAAAACAATGTTATATAAACTGCTTGCTATAATTACTATACTTGATTGGGCACTTGGTCACGAATATCTTGGTCACAATGTTATATAAACTGCCGATATGTATGAATTAAGTATACACTTACATAAAAAATCTATTGAATTAAGTATACTCTGACTTGGTTATGAGTTTGGCTGAGCTCCAAGATCATGTATTGAGCTTGAAGCTCATTTCATACTGTCTTTTTTCTTTTTGGGACATGGAGATTTTAGCCTTGAGGTCGGATTTATGCATGTTAACATTTGAATGTAATAGCATGATGAATTATTAAAGGCATACCCTTAATACCTTTCACATTAAAATTGGCTAATAAATGACGTCTGTGCACATTAAGATAGCTAGAGTACTGTTGCCCAAGTGCATAGTGCTAGAAAGGGCTTGGTTGTGATTGGGGAATGATATTGATTGATATATGCATATTGTCCTAGGCAAT
The DNA here is from genome assembly GCA_036898215.1 of Platycarya strobilacea. Lineage (NCBI taxonomy): Eukaryota > Viridiplantae > Streptophyta > Magnoliopsida > Fagales > Juglandaceae > Platycarya > Platycarya strobilacea. The sequence continues at coordinate 18,205,698 of CM072546.1, read as the reverse complement.
GTTAGGTAAAAAATTGTATGGGCCATCAGGTATATTAGGATTTGTATTGATCTATTTCTTATTGTTTCTTTATTTGTTTTCAATATTTCTTTATTTTTCTCCTCTATTGTGTCAATTGTGCTTATGTTGTGTTTGAATTTGGATTAAATGAGGTCTGCATGTGCTTGTGCAGATCTGGACTCAATTAGGAAATATGAACTTTAGGGAATTACTTATCTTTTTTTTTTTTTTTTTTTTTTTTTTTCTAGAAGGGATTTTGATTTAGTGGAGATATTGTTGTAGTGGATATTGGGCATATGAATCATAAACTCAGTTTTAAGGATGCTCATATTGATTTTTAAATGGGGAAGTTTGAATTGGTAACTTGTGCCTGTGTAAATATGTGGCTTTTAACAAGAGGAGAAAAGGAAAACAGAATTCGGATCGTGCATGTATAGGGTTAGAATGCTTATGAGATTTCTATGCTCAGTCTTGTCTTCTTCACTTCAAAATTGTCTTTGTACAATTTGCTTTAATCATTTTTCTTTTTTAATACATAGGAAAGATGCTGGAAAAGGTTTTTAATGAAGAAGAGAGGGACTTCTCTAAGTCTTTAACTAGAAGGTAATCTTATGCTTGATTATATGTTAAGATAAGTATGCCAAAACTCATAATTTACGTTCTATTATTCTTTTTATGCTACGAGGATTTTAATGATGTGCATTACTCCTGAGAAGGTAAAATGATTTCTGTAATTTGTAGTTTTATAGCTTTTTAATTAGCTTTACTGTAAATTTTCTACACCGCCATAACTTGTATGTGTTGTAATAAGAAATATATAGGTGAGTTGTCTCTGTTTTTGTTCTAATTAGTTTCCTAATCTGTTAGCGTGAGTCCCACACGCACATAGAGGTTTTTAATCATGTTTGTGTTTAGATTTGTTGTTTTGGATTTCTGGATTTGTGGACTGCATATATGGTTTGGATCAGCACATTTCTAGCACCCACAGATACTAGTTGAGATAGTGCTAAGTTGTTTACTTGATCTATTTACTCCCCCATCTTATCAGATCGCTCTGGATTACTATATTTGATTAATTGTTTCTTGTTCTTTTCTTTTTCTTTTTTTTTTGGGGGGGGGCACTTTTGAAGATATTGATCGTTATAACTTTTTCACTTTGTGACTATTATCTCCAACCTTGCTGTGACTTTGGTTTTTCTCAACACTCCTATCAGATATTCCTGATATAACATCAAATGGGTCCTTATTTAGCCCTCTTGTCTCTCTTCCCCAGGCTTTCCACAATATTATCGATCAATTATGTGACTATTGATTTTCATGGTTTGGCAAATGATGGAGGAAATATTTCTTCGTTTGTTGGAGCCAAATCCAACTCTGCCAGCTATGGTTCAAATACTCGCAGACTTTGCTTCTGTTGATGGTTATTTATCAAACTTCTCTGTTCTTTGTGCTTTAGACCAACTATGGATGTTTCTTTTTATTGCACTTTTCTGCTTAAATTAAACTGTTCTAAGTGCTTCTTGATGATTGGATATTGTGTGATGTCCAAAATACGAGAGCTTTACGTACTAAATCACCCAATTGAACAAATAGGGAGGCAGTCTTCACATTTGTCTCATAGAAAGCTATCTTTCATCATTTTTACTCTTAAATGATGTCACGACTTTATCTTTTATCATATTTTAACAATCTAGGTACAACTACTTGTTTGCCATTTGAAGGGCATGTTATCTATTGGAAAGTTTTCTTAATCTAGTAAAGGTACTTCCCACCGAACTCGTTCTTTTGTAATTATTTATAGTAAAGTTATATTTTGATTTTCATTATTTTATAATTGTCTGGAAGTTATTTGCTTGGTTAGTTTGGAAGAAATATCTGTTTATATAGAAGTTATAGTTTGATTTTCATTATTTTGTATATTGCTTGAAATTGTTAATATTATCTTCTAAACTGATCTTAAGGTCCTGGTTTTGACTTTATTCTGTTTGGGAAAGATTTGCCTCTGGCTGAGAAGTATTACAAACCTCCTATACTCTTACCAAGTGAATATTTTTCTTGTATGGTCCATTCCATACATTTTCAGTCTTCACCTCTGTGCTAGGATATGAGTTCTTTACCTGCACATATTTTTGACACTTAATCATGCTGTTTTTTTGGTAAGTGGCTCTTTATAAATGCGTTCACTTATTTTTCTCCTATTGGCTTTTATGGTTTTGGGTGCTCAGGTAGTGTGGAGGCTGGATTAGTTTGGGTTAGTCCCAGGTGTTATTAGCAGTGTTTTAGCATTATTATGTAGAAGGTGGGGAAGCCAAGCATTCAAGGTCCTGGACACATTATTTACTCCACTAGCTGTGTTTTCTTTTATTTTTTTTATGTTCGTTATTTACTTAGCTTAAAATAATAACTGACTTTTCGATCGATTATTTGGGTATGTGGTATAGTTCTCTACCTATGGAGGACATTACTGGATATATCATGATGATGGTCTTTCCTTTAGTATTCATTAGAGCTTTGTAGTGAGCCTGTATATCTATCATACTTCTCTGTAATTATGCTAAAATGCTGTGACTAAGCTTCTATAGATGTTAGACTATTATAAGAAACACAGAAACTTTTATGTAACTTTTTTGGTTTAATGGATTCCTGATATTGTTTTAATCTTGTATACTTTTTGTATTCTTGGTTTTGTCTATTTACATTAATAAAATTCTTATTACTTATAAAAAATTAATTCTTATTTGCATGTTATTGTTATTTGTATTATCCTGTTTTAACTCTAAATTGGGGTGAAGTTTGGGATTCATGTTTAATCTATATATTTCCAGTGTTAATTCTTTTCCTTGGTAGCTTCTAGTCCTTATTTAAAGACCTATTGATTTTTAATAGCTGAAATTTCATCCAGGTTTTAGTCCAGTGTTGATGTTGGAGCTAGGGAGTCATTGATATGTGGTGTGCAATCATTGTCAATATCACTGCATTGGTGACATGAGTTTCAAATTTTATTGCAATCTTGCATGTGCTAGAGGAGCTCACAGGGTCCCATGTGTTGGCAACCTATCACCTTGAAGGGTCCCGCCAGGTTTCCCCTGCTCATTTATTTATTAATTTAATTTTTTATGGTGGAAAGTTTCTATTTATTTGTCCGCTTGTTTATTTTATTTCAGCTTAGGGTCGTCCTCAATTCTTGGTAGTTTCAACTCAATACTTTTTTTTGATAAGTAAATAACAACATTTATTCTAACATTCACTAATTATATAGCAGAACCCTTGATCATTGCGATTCTTTAACTTCCTTCTCCAATTACATTCCTTAGTTAAATTATCTAATAAATGCATACTCCTTTGATTTTGAATTTTTTTTCTTGTGCATTTCATATCCATCCACTAGGACCCCTTATTCATCTAAGTATTTGAATTTGAGTTAAATTCAACATCATGACTATTAAGTATGCAATGTTGCCTTCGTCTTTTAGTCCAAGTGCTTCTTCAATTACTCCATGTAGAATTTAAATATGTATTGATTCAGTAATTGCTTCTCTTTGTTTTCTGAATTTTGGAGGTCATGTTTTGCCATGCAAAATGAACTTACGTTTGTGTTGAGAAGATGCCAACATAGGTTGAGGCAAAGCAATACACCAAGAGAACATCACAAGATTACTAGCAACTATAGACTTTTTTGAAGATAGCTCTCCTCTAATGGTCTTTAATCTATGTAAACAATTATGTTATTGAAGTTTTTTTTTACTGTATAAGTTAGTTATTTTGGTGATATAGAGTTGGTGAAATTGTAACACAGCTCCTGCAGTACGTTTGATTAAAATTGTTGTATGATATTTATTTGCTAAATTTGGATCTCCATTGCTATCAGAATTTATGCTTAGGCTTATATTATGTCATTCTTGTTTAATTTACTTTTAGACTCATGCAAAGTTTCATTGGTTTTTTTAGTCTGCAAACTTTTTTTTCTGAGCTTTTTTTAGTATTTGCAGCAATTTTTGCAGCTGCAACTTTTTTTGTTTTAAACCATAATAACCTATTGCGGCAAAACTATTTGTAGAGGAAAGGGATTATTGACAAAAAGTCTCTGCACAAAGTTTTCTTTTTTTTTTTGGAGCTTTTTTTACTATTTACGGCAATGTTTGCGGCTGCAAATTTTTTTTCTACCATAATAACCTATAGCGGCAAAACTATTTGTAGAGGAAAGGGATTATTGACAAAAAGTCTTGTCACAATTTTTTTTTTATCAAAGTATTTTGTATTTTGATTTCATTTGTAGGAAATGACTGTTGTGGCAAAATAAGCAGCAGATATAAGATTATTATGACATTGCATCTTGTGGTTATAAGTTTGTAGTGAGAAGGCAATTTGATAGAATAGACCTTTTGTGGCAACATAGCAGGTCGCTATATTGTATATTGTTCAATGTTGTACGCCCTGAACCAAGTATTTCTGACAGAAAATGAACCTATTAGCAATGCCATAGTTTGTCACTATTAAGGCAGCATTTGTGGCAAATGTTGTTTTTGCCAAATATGATGAAAATTGGCTTTTCTTTATCTACAAACATGTGACTGTTATGTTTTACTAAAAATGACTTTTATTGGCATTATTTTGGGCTTATTGCGGCCAAAGATGTCGCAGCAATAGGCCAAATTTGTTGTAGTGAATTATGTTTGTTGTAATACGCACTTAATTAATAGAATAAGCCAGGTGACCAGTGAGTATCATCCATTGGTATAGATAGACTATAATTTAAAGTTAATGATGAAATGAATGAAAGAAAAAACTTGATTTCTTAAAATTATTATAAATTACTTAGGAAACATGAAAAAACACATTTACATCCTCAAAGTATATATGCATCCTCTTCTCTTTTCCATCTAGCTTCCAGCCTTCAAGTTCCAACAATATATATATATATATATATATATATTATTTTGATAGGAGCTTCTAACAATATTAGTAATTTAGTAGTACGAAATTGAATATTTTAGAGTCTACTTCTAGTTTTTTTTTTCTCAATAACATTTCATCAAACACATTACACACACTATCAAAGCTCACAATGCCACATACAATTCACAATCTTTGGCTTCACTAGTTCGAGTTTTTCACAATATAATAGCACACACAAGCCAACCAAATCAAAGAAATAAATTAAAATAACACTTTTAATTAGTTTTAATTAAAATCCCTAAATGTAAAACTCAAAACCCTAATTAGTAATTAGTAATTATCAATTAATCTCGGGCTAGTGGAACGATAGCAAAATTACCCCGGGGAGGAATTGACGTCAGCATTAGAGAGTGAAGGAGGAAGCGAAGCAGGTAACTGGAGATTCGGAATTGTCGTTGGAATAGAACAGACATGAGCAGTGACTGTGCAAGTAAGAAGAAAGAAGAAGAAAGGAAGGAGAAAGAGGGGGGGTGGGGGAGGTTTTATCGGGACCTAGGACTAAACGGCGTCGTTTGGCTAAATTTAAAAAAAAAAATCATACAGATGCAAAACATCGTTTTACATCTTTTTTTTTTTTTTTTTTTAATTTCAGAGTTCAGAGTCGGAGTTCGGATTGCACATTGGATCCGATTTTGACTCTAAACTCCGACTTCGGAGTTAGAATCACTTCGACTCCAAACTCCAAACTCAGACTTTCGACTCCAATCGGAGTCAAAAATGGAGTCGGAATTGGATGGAAGTCCGAACTCGAAAATTTTGCCCACCTCTAATAATTAGAATGAATAACGATAACAAAAAATGTGTAGATGCATGACAAACAATATATTGAATGATGTGGAAGATCACTTAATAGGCAAATACACAATGCCACAGCAATCACAGTCATCCAATTTCAAAATTCACAACCATGATTACATGCATTTTCCCATTCTCCATTTTTGGCCGATGGCCCAAACCAATCTCAACTAAAGTTTAATTCCCAAAGCTCCACTAGGCCTAAGGTCGATCTCAACCCAATCAGACTACATAAAAAGCGTTAGTGGTAAAAATAATATCCTAAACTCAAGAGTTGGGTCGGAAGATTACTTACAGCGTGGACAGGCAAATTGTTTTTGGATAATCAAACACAAGTTGGTTTACAGTGCGATTGGACGAGTGTGTGCTGCCACTTGAACGAATACAAAATCATTAGATTATTGTACAAATGTAGAATGATATATAAGTGCAATACAAGGTAAATTTGACTCACCCAAGTGGTGCTAAAAGCAACAGAGCAATAGCGGTGCAAGGCAGTAGCGTGTTGCAACTCAGACGAACATGAAATCATTAGATTATCATACAAACATAAAATGATAAATAAATGTAGCACGAGGCAAATTTGACTCACCGAGGTGGCGCTAAAAGTGGTGGAGTAGTCGTGGTGTAAGGCAGTAGCGGCAGAGTAGATCTAGCCTTTGATTGGGTGGATTAGATAGGCTAGGCGCTAGGTTGGTTTTGTGTGGGTTTGGAGGGGCTCACGATGGTCTTTTTCGTGACAGTGAAGGGCAGAGCACTACAGCGCCGTGGGTTTCAAGGGGTTGGGCTGTGACTCGGCTCACGATGGGGCTATGGACACACAGCAGCTCTCGTGTACAAGTGATCTCGAATGGTGGATGATTGAGCCATAATATTGTAATTATTTTGCACTTTAATTTGAATTGATCACACTTTTCTAGTACTAGTAATTGAGTGAATTGGGTTTTGATAAATCAATTCTTACTCAATTGATAAAAGCCTACTCTTATGATTTCTAATCTATGATTCATTACATGCAATTGAGGAGGTTTATTTGTTGTATAATTGATAGAATTGAACTACACATCAAGCGGCAATTCAATTCAAGATCCCCACGGAATGCATTTCAGGCCAAGTCCACCTAAGAGCCATGCACAACTCCAAATGTGGCAAGTTCATCTGCACCACAAGACAAAGCAGCTTCATCCATGCACCGATTGGAATTCACGCAAGCCAAGCCCCTACATAGCACTGACATACCTCATGGGAAGTCCTTCAATGCAGACACACAATGTACCTTTTCAGCTAGGCCTCTGCACTTCAAGACAGCAGTACCCAAAACTCCTCCCAGGATCTTCATGCAAGTCACGGCAGGCCAAGAGAACAATTAAGCCTAACTTCAATCCACTGCACCGCATCATTCTTCAAGGCCCTGCAACACAAGTGAGCTCTTCAACACCTGGACCCTAAGCATAATTTCTCTTCACTTCGTTTCAATGGTTGATCTTTTGTCTTATTTTTATTCTGAAGGTTTTTGCATGTAATCACAACTCTGCTGACTGACATTACGGTTTGAACTGTGTAAGAACTTGATAAATTACAAAATAAAACCAAACTAGTGGGTTGGTGGGGAAGAATAAACTGATAAAACAAAACTAGAGAAATTTCCTAAAATGTATACAGTCTGCTATGTATGATTTAAACTCATAAAATGTTAATTGAATTGTTTATATTATTATTCTTGCAGGTTTGAGATCAAAGAAGAAGGCATCCATGCGGAAGGCAACTTTGAGATGAAGGCAGCTTTCATGATGAATTTTTATCGCTTAGGAAACCCTTGTTACACTAAAAATATAGGAGTACAGACTTAAAAATATGGATCTTGGGATGAAATTTCAAATAACACTTTTTATGTAGAATAAATGATATTTGAAACATCTATATGTAAATAATGAAATTCATGATGTGTATGTTTATTATGGAATGGATTGATCTGCTTATTAGGGAATTGTGTATTGATGCAATGTGTAAATTAATGAATAAAACCAAAAACTGTAATGAAACACAATTTGGTGAAATTTGAAACAAACACGTTTTTTTGCGGCGATTTTATGTCGCCGCAAACAATACTTATGGCGGGAAAATAATTTTGCGGCACCTAAAATCTCGCAAAACTTATTTGTGGCGACAAATGGTCGCCGCGAAAAAAAGCATATATCATAGCTATTTGATACAATCAGCAAGGATATTTCCTGCGATATATACCACTTATTTGTTGTTTTTTTTTAATCTAAACTCGTCCTGTTTTCATTTAATTCAATTTAATTTTCCTTTCAAACCTTACTTTAATATAAATGCTTTCAAACTAGTTATTATATTAATCATTACAATTTTTTTAAAAAATTTTAAATAAAACATAAAAATAATGTAATTTTTTTAATTCTAAAATAAAATTGTATTAAAATTTATATTTAAAAATATTTTAACTTTGTAATATTTTAACTTCATAATATTTTTCATTCATTTTTTTCTCTTTTTTTCATGTCATTTTTCAACATCTCCTAAATTAGTCTAGTTTATTTACACATATAAGATGAAATAGGATTAAAATTAAAATTCGAATAAAATATTATAAAAATATAAATTTTAATATTATTTCTATTTTAAGATTAAAAAAATAATTAATTATTACATTTTATGTGAAAATTTAAAAATATTATAATGATTAGATGAGAAAATATGAGATAAGATAATTTATAAAAAAAAAATAATCTATTTGAATAGTAAGACAAGAGGAGATAATTTTAAATGAATGTTTAAAATTGAATAAAATATTATTAGAATATTATTTTTATTATTTTTATTATTTTAAGATTTAAAAAAAATGAATAGTTTGTTATATTTTGTAAAAAAATTCAAAAAAATTATAATAATAATATAAGATGAGAAGAGATGAATTAAAATATTTTTATATTCAAACTTACAAAATTTAAATCTGGTATAATCCATATAAAATATAATAATAAATAATTCAACTTCTAAAACCTTAAAATAAAAATAATATTTTAATAATATTTTATTTCAATTTCAATTTTTATTTGACGTTATTGCATTTTAGCATATAATCAAACGAAGCTTTAGGTCTTTGTTGTCGTTCTAGCCCAGGAAGTCTTCGTGGTCGTTGTCGTGTTGTTTTCCTTCATCATTATCGTCTCTTTCTCGATGGGTTTCAAAAAAGACGGCCGTGTTTGAATTCGAGATATCGTATTAAATTTATTATTATATTTTTTTAAATTTTTATATAAAATATAAATTTAATACAATTTTTTTAAATTTCAATATAATTTTTTTTAATTTCAATTTAACTTTTTTAAATCTCAAAATAATAATAATATTATTTAACTTTCAAAATTTATCTTAAGAACATTCGTATTAATCTTATTAAAATAAATCATTAAATTTATACTTTTTTTTCTTTCATCATTATCATCTCTTTCTCGATGGGTTTCAAAAAAGACGGCCGTGTTTGAATTCGAGATATCGTATTAAATTTATTATTATATTTTTTTAAATTTTTATATAAAATATAAATTTAATACAATTTTTTTAAATTTTAATATAACTTTTTTAAATTTTAATATAACTTTTTTAAATCTCAAAGTAATAATAATATTATTCAATTTTCAAAATTTATCTTAAGAGTATTCGTATTAGTCTCACTAAAATAAATCATTAAATTTATACTTTTTTACACATTTTTCAAAAAAAAAATAATCATATTTAATTAAAAATAAGGAGAAGAATTATGAAAAAATATGAAAAAGTATTTTTTGTCTTCAAAAGTGAGTAGACTCATCAAAATTTTATCAAATTTGAAAGAAATTTTGATAAGTCTACTCACTTTTAAAGATAAAAAATACTTTTTTTTCATTTTTTTACAATTATTCTCCTTACTTTTAATTAAATATGACCAGATTTTTTTAAAAAAGTATATAAAGAGTATAAATTTAATGATTTATTTTAATGAGACCAATATAAATATTCTAATTCATCTCATCTCAACTTCAAATCTAAATAGTACCTAAACTAGACTAGTCAGACTTATATAAAGAGAAAGTTAAAATTATATAATATAGAATATCTGGTAACCGGTCCAACTATTTTCCTTTAACAAACAGCCCACTAGATTGAGGACATATCGACAATTCTACAAAGACTAAAATAAACTTACTACACTAGATTGATGACACATTTTCCTCCCCCAACCCCCGGAACTTCCCTGCAACTTCCCCTCGACTACATTCAACATGAAGAAGAAAGGGCTGCGCCTTCATATGTTCAAAAAAATCAGAACAAACTGATAAAAGTTGCTAACCATGTGAAATCGACACATTCTGGTGGAGAACCTGATAGGAATTGTATCAGATTAAATCAAGTAATTGCTAGAACAAAAAACGTACGATTAAAGGGGCTCTAAAAAGTGAATCGTTTCGGAGTTTGGAGAGGAAAAATCACACAAACACAAAAGAAATTAAAACGTTAGATAATACAACCCTTAACCCTAACTCTTAACGCTGTAAAACCATTAAAAAAACCCTCTGAAAAATCTTGTTTGACAAAATCTTCTTTAATGGGCTCAAAGGTGCAGCCAGCAACATGAGATGGTGCTAAATCCGTGTGGTGCGGTCTGAAAAACTAATCTCGGCAACAGATGGTCGGCATCGAACTGAGATGGTGGTGGTGCAAAGAGACTGAGAGCTTCGAGACAATGACGAGACTAGTCCGATGCAATTTCTATGAGTTGCCTGTGGTGATTTGGTGCGATGAGATCTAATGTATTATTGTATTTTTGCTTACGTGTTGCCGTATAAATGGAGGGCTGCTTTTCTATCATTAACAGCCCGACTGCTCTTAAGGATATATATATATATATATATATATATAAAGCAATAATATTTGGCAGTCCCACTGTTTCCGAGCAGTCGGAACATCCCACTCACACATGAACAGTGGGACTGCCAATCACTTCTCTATATAAAGCCGCTTCTAAGTGGTTCAGTTGTTTATTAGAGCTAAACAACCCCCAATCATCATCAGCTACGCCAAATAAAACAAAAAAAAAAAAAAAGGAATAGGTGCAATCATGCCAAATAGAAAGCTCGTCTCCATCTCCAAACTCTCGTTTGGGTCTCTTTGCACTGCCACCAAGCCTGCCATCCAAGATTTGCTTCGTAGACTTCATCAACTCCATCTTCCATACCATCTCAACAGCTACAACATCTTCTTTACCCTTTGATCTGCCCGTTCGTCAGAGCTTGAAAAAATTCATTATCACATATTCACAAATTCAATTCATAAATTCACAGCTTCATGTCATATAAAATAATACCAGTCTGCTATCAAGTTCGTTATCACCATTCACAAAGAACACAAGTCCATTAACACCATTAGTAATAATGAAGATAAAAAAAACAAAATTTTCAAAGACATCGACAATCATACCCAGGTCTGCACAAACCGTAGGTCAGCACAAGTCGTCATTGGTTTCTTCAAGAAAAAATGTGGGATCCTCTATTTCGTCCATGCCTTTCATTGTTGTAAAAGTTACAAAAAACCCTAACTCACAAAATAACTCTCAACAATTTGTGTAGCAAGGGTTTTAGACCACTAGAAAATGAGAATTCGAGGAACAAATTCTCTTTTAATTCGGGGCCCAATCTAAAACGATAGTCAACACCTGTGTAACAGAAAGTGAGATGAGTTGCAGCATAGACGAGGCGCATGGTGCAGTGTGGCGTAATGCCTAGCGGCGATGAAATCAATTGACTAAGGTAGGTTGCCATGAACTTCAGATTTAAGTCACAAAGTTAGCTCTTTTACCTGCAACCATCACATACTTCGACATTTTCTTCATTAGAAAAAGGGAATGGAGGAGTGATTTATAGGAGGATGTTTTTACAAATTATTTTGGAATAATTTGTTACGGACAACTATATTGTTTTCGACTTGGTTCCCAGTTTGGATTTAGAGAGACGAGATGAGATGAGTTGAACTGAGTTTTTTTTAAATATTATTATTATTTTGGGATTCGAAAAAGTTGATTTAGAAATTAAAAAAATTGTATTAGAATTTGAAAAAATTATATTGAAATTTGTATTTTATATGAAAATATGAAAAAATGTCATGATGAGTTTGAGATAAGTTGAGACGAGTTCATTTCGTCTTCGAAAACAAATGGGGCCAAAATCTTGGGCGTCGATTCAAAGGGACGGAAGAGTGATTTCGATGGCCTTCGGAAGAGATTGCAGTGGGTGGGTCAAGGCCAAAGTTTTTGGTTTTTCTCATGCGTGCCAGGGGGGGGGGGGGAAGTGAAGGTGAAGTGCAGTGCAAGAAGGATTGGTTTCGTGCAATGTGGTCACACATGAATAAAAAGGGGAAACGTATGTGACGATCTATTATTCAAGGATCGTTTATTAGAGATAATAAGCCCGACCGACTCAAAGGTTTTTTCATATATATTTTTATATATATATAATTTGAAAAATTATAGAGTGAAGCCACACTCATTGCACTCACTCTCACATGTTACTGTTCATATTACTGTTCACATGAACAGTAACATGTGAGAGTGAATGCCATGAGTGTGGCTTACTCTAGCACAACTCATATAATTTGGCCACCTAACGAAAAATATTGGTTTAACGTTTTCCGTTTACGTCATTTGTACTTTTAACGCACGTCTGTCCGTATTGAATGTTGATAGCCGTGTTTGTATTTTTAACGCATCTTCATCTTCTCTTTCCTCTTCAAAGCTAACTTTTTCTTGAACTTTGGTCTCCAGAGGAAGAGGAAAAGAAAAGCTCATCAGAGATTCAGATATACATTTGCTTGGCCATTTTGTTCGCAAATCTACAGATGAAGATCAAGAAAGCAGCAACGGAGGTCCTCCCCGCAAAAAACTCCGTCTCACCAAAAAACAGCTCGGCTTCTCGAAGAAAGTTTCAGACAAAACCATACCTTAAACCCGGTAATCACCTCACTTCTTCCATTATGTACAACCTGATCTACTATTTATTCTTTGATTGTTCTATTTGTGCAATGTAGAGATCATCAACTAGTTTAATTTTTGTTTTTCTTGTACTTTTCGTTAAGTAAATTTTGGAATTTGCAAGGGGGACTTTTCTGTAGTGGCATTAACCATGATTTTGTTCGCTTCCTTAATGAGTTTTAGGGATTTGATGGTGTTAAGGACGTATTCTGCAGTCTGGTTTATCAAATCCCGAACCGACCGTAAACCTGCAAAATGAGAACAAAGGGGGATCGGGGTCCGAGACCGCTCCGATGCTTAAGTTAGTTTTTAGGGAGAAAATATATGGACGTTTACTTGAGAGAATTTTAGAATGTACCCCCTTTTGTCTTTGGTCTGGTGTTATTTATAGGTGTTCCCTTTGAAGGAGAGTTCCTGTGGTAAAAGAGCTGGAAATCGGGACATCACTCGTTCGTCATCCTCGATAGGAAAAATACTGATCCGACTGGGTCGGTCTCATCGCATTAATTGAATATCCCTTCATTTAATGCTCAATCAGACCCTTTTGGAAAGGGTCATTAAATGCCGCCGTGTCTTTTGCCAATCTAGCAATTAATGAGGTGCATTTATAGCGTCTCCGCATTTAAGAGGGGAAATCTGTAGGCCGGCGGCTGTCTGTCGTTCATAAATGCGGGAGTGATCTTGATGTGAGGTGGATCCAGGAGACATATCAGTACGTGAACCGTCGTTCTGGCCTTAGCGTGTCCTCGAAGCCGATTTGATCTCATTCTGCCGAGATCGGGATAACCAGGGACTTGGACCGTCCCCGATTTCAGTCTTCCTAGTTCAATCCGGACGCTGCGTGGTGGTGGGTGCAGATAACGGGCCTTGGGCCTGATAACCTTGTGGGCTCGAATCTGGGTGAGTTGGACACCCTTTCAGTACCCCGCGAGTTTTTATCGAAGGTACTTCGATGGAAATTCTAAACGTTTTAGAGCTAGGGTCTTCCTTTTCTTTGTTTGCACTGTCCTTCAATACTGGGCAGTGTTCTTGTAATTGTGCTTCCGAGCGGAAATACGGGGTTGGATGTACTCGGGTGGTTCCTGTGGTATGTCGTTTCGTTTACCGACCGGACTTCAGAGGGACGATTTGAATTCTGATCAATTAATGCTGAATCGTGACTTGTCATATTCCGTGTCAGGCATTTAATGCAGTTCAAAATTTAATTATGCCGTCGTTCTAATTCCCGAACCGTCAGTGATCCGCGATTAAATGGTGATACGCACGCGCGTGACCATCATTAACTGACTTGTCATTTCGGCGCACGCTTCTTACCTTTGATTGGTCAGTTTAGGGCGTGCCTTCCGTTCCCAAGAGTCACGTCTGAGGTGACGGTTCCGGCGTCGCTTCGTTTCCCGTTCGCTTAACTTTTGGCTTCTGGGTATAAATTACCCAGAGGCCTTCTCACTGTCCTTGCTCCGTCATTTGCTTCCCTGTCATTCTGTTGCCCCTCTTTCTTGCTTTTGTTCTTCGTTGTTTTTCTTGTTCTTTCGTCGCTTTCTCTGCTCTTTCGTTGCTTTTCTTTGTACTTGCCCCCATGACTTCTTCTGACCCATGCCCTTTCTTCGCCGGCAATGGTTGGATGTCCTCAATACAGTCCTCCGATGTGGACACGCTCAGGAAGAAACATCGTGTTTCTTGGCGGCACACTTTGGAGGCCCCGGGGGATGGAGTTAGGGTCTGTGAGCGCGATGGGAGGGCACTGAAGGTCGTGCTCTTCTCGCTTATGTTTTCGAAGGGTTTCCGCCTCCCCTTCATCCGCCCCGTTCAGGAAGTCCTACATTTCTTGGGTTTGGCCCCCGCCCAACTCTTGCCGAACGGGTGGCGTATCCTGTTGGCCACTTGCGTGGCGTTTCGGATCGTTCTATCTAGGAAGAACAATCCCTACCCCGAATTGACTGCTCGGGAGTTCTTTTCGCTGTACCGGCTCCTCCGTCGGGACGGGAACGTTGCTGGCTTCCAGATAAAGCCGAAGTGCAGGCTGATTCGAATGGAGGAGAGACATTCGAGTGCCCGAGACTATCACAAAAGGTTTTTCTTTGTCTCGGGCAGGGAGTGGGAATTCCCAGAGGGGAAGGGGAGTGATTTCCCCGTTCAGAAAGATTGGGGCTTTCTGCCCTCCCAGACACATATGGAGATTACTCTCTCGGCCCAAGAGGTGGAGAGGGTGAAGGCGGTCCTCTCTTGGGGGGCAGAGGACCCCGACTGGCTATGGTCCGACAATCTCCTCACTGAGGAGAACATTAAGGAGTTTCTGACCCGACCAGACCGGTCCTACGCCGAGGGCCAAAGCTTCTTCAACGTTCCGGAAGAGCCTCCTACCTCCTCTCGCAAGCGGGCCTCTGATCGGGAGGTAGAAAAAGAGAGGCGTACTAAGAGTCGGGCCGGCGAAGCCACTCCGAGCCGTGGTGCCCGACCCAAGAAACAGAAGAAGGGGAAGGGTCCACGGACCGAGGATCCGGACGGACGTATTGCCCCAGCAGACTCTCCCGTTTGGTGTGCCGAGCCGGCTTCCTCATCGTCGTCCTCGGACGGGCTTCGGTTCCTGCAGACTGAGAGAATAAGGGCTGAGGCCGGGAGAATGGTCATGGAAGCCCAGATGAAAGCGACTGATCTGGCCAGGGTCGACTCCTCAGACGGAGAGGAGATAGATCATGCCTTCCAGGAGGCTTTGGATCGTGCTGCAGACTTAACTCCGGGGGCCATGCCTTTCGCGCAAATCTTCCGGCAGGAGTCGGAAGAGCAAGTCGCTAGGGTGAATCAATTGCCCACCCCCCCTTCATTTTTCGAGCGTCACTCAGATGCTTCCGAGGGGGAAGATGAAGGTTTTGGCGAGGAGGCCGACTCTGAGGGCGTCCGTGAGGGACTCGGTCAGCAAGAGGCTCCGGACGAAGAATACCGGGACGAGACCGTCCCCGAGAGGTCGAGCGGGTCTGACACTCCCGTGGAAGGGAGCCCCGTGGAGGCCTCAGACGAGGGCGGTCGACCTGCCGTCGAGCCCGATGAATCTCCCGAGTGTCCACCCCCGACTTTCGAGAGGGGATCGACTTCGGGGGTTCATTCCGAGGATGTGCGTCCATCCCCGGACTCGGAAGTTCCTCCCCGACCCCCATCTCCCTTTCGATTTCGAAGTGGGGTCGCGGTGCTCGGTCGGCTCTTCGAGTCGGATCCGGAAGGAGGATATCAAGCCGGTGAAGCTGGTTCAGAGCGACCCTCTCGATTTGAACAAGCCAAGGCAGCTGCTTCCGACCGAGTGGCCTTGATGCTGGAGCCTCTACTGACT
Source organism: Platycarya strobilacea (assembly GCA_036898215.1). NCBI lineage: Eukaryota > Viridiplantae > Streptophyta > Magnoliopsida > Fagales > Juglandaceae > Platycarya > Platycarya strobilacea. Next base: position 18,189,598 of record CM072546.1, on the reverse strand, counting down.
CAGGTTTGGCCAGTAAACTTTGTCGAATTTTGCGTAGTCTTTTCTTTTCGAGTTACTAAGTTCTTTTCCTGGTGTTCAGGTCGCCAAGGAGATATCTCGGGCTGTGGGTTCCGAGTTGGCTGAGCTCGCCGAATTCAACAATGAGCTCGGCACTGTCTGCAAGTTCGGGTTGTACAAGTTGCAGCAGGCGCGAGACCAGCTCGAGCTGTCGTAGGAAACCTGCGAGGGGCTAATCAAGACGGTCGAGGAGTTGGGGGCGGATAAGAGCAGGCTGGAGAAGGCCAACTCCTCTCTTCGGGCCGAATTGGAGGCGACCCGGGAATCGCTGGCGACAGCCCATCGGAGGAATGCCCGCCTTGTAGACGCGAGATCGGCCACTGAGCAGGACAAGATCCTCCTTCAGTCTGAGCTAACTGCTCGGACGGCAGAGCTAGCTGCTTCTTCCCAGATCCTCTTACTGCGGGAAGAAGAGCTAGCAATTTCCGAGCAGGCTCGGGTTGCTCGGGAGGAGGAATTGGCCGGTTCGGAGCGCGCCCGAGAGGCTTTGGGAGCGGAGCTGGCACAGTTTGAGGAAATCCGGGCTGCTCGAGAGTCCGAGCTGGTGGGGGCTCGTTATGCCTTAGAAGAGGCTCATTCGAGGATTGCTGATTTCGAGCAGCAGATATCTCGAGTGGTGGCGATTCGAAACTCCGCCTGGGGGCACGGTTATGCCGAGGGCCTCCGCCGAATAGGAGCTCAGCTTCTGGTGGACCCTCAGCTCGATCCTCGGAAGATAAGTGCGAAGTCTCTTCGTCCAGACCGGGCTGCGAAGAGATTCTTCAAGAGGATCGGGAAGCGTGGCTACCCTCCTTTTGACGACCTGAATCCTCCTCCACTCCCTCCTGAGGCTTGACTTGGTCGATGTATAAGTTATGTTTTTTTTTTTTTTTTTTTCATGCCGTTCGAGTTTGATTCGAGCGATTTTGTATGACTGGATATATATGACATTCGGAGTTTAATCTTTCTTTAGATGCTTTGTTCGTTCTGTCTTTACCCTTCGGATGCTTTGTTCGTTCTGTCTTTACCCTGCGAAATTTTTTGGTTAAGTGTAAACTTAAGAAAAACAATTTTCCGAGCGTACTGGGTCGATGTACTTAAGATCGGGGTTTAGGAGTTGTGAATTGCTTCGCGTGGGTGGGTAGACCGACCCCGCGGGATTCCGAGAGTGTTTACTTCGCGTGGGTGGGTAGACCGACCCCGCGGGATTCCGAGAGTGTTTACTTCGCGTGGGTGGGTAGACCGACCCCGCGGGATTCCGAGGCGGATACATCGCGTGGGTGGGTAGACCGACCCCGCGGGATTCCGAGGCGGATACATCGCGTGGGTGGGTAGACCGACCCCGCGAGATTCCGAGAGTGTTTACTTCGCGTGGGTGGGTAGACCGACCCCGCGGGATTCCGAGGCGGATACATCGCGTGGGTGGGTAGACCGACCCCGCGGGATTTCGAATATTTGTTGAGAACCTTATAATGCGTTGGATATGAATAACATCGGGTTTTTTTTATAATTTAAAGAAGTAACTTACATCAGTAGAAGCAAATTACATTAGTAAATGTTACACATAGTACCTCTTAAGCCTCTCACTGTTCCAGGGGTGGGGCAGGTCGGTTCCAGAACTGTCTTTGAGTCAGTAGGATCCGGGCCTGTTTGTTGCCGTCACTATGTAAGGCCCTTCCCATTTTGGTCCTAGTTTTCCTTGTGCTGGAGTTGTAATGCCCGTCTGTCTTAGCACTAAGTCCCCGACTTTGAAGCTGCGTGGCTTTACTCTTTTGTTGAAGTATTGTTCTGTCTTGCGCTTGTTGTTGGCAAGTCGGATACCGGCCTCCTCCCTGTGTTCTTCTAAGGAGTCTAGGCATTCCATCATCTTGGCATCATTAGTAGCAACGTCATAGTGCTGGATTCGTAGGGTAGGCATCCCGACTTCGACTGGAATTACAGCCTCGCAGCCATATGTTAGGGCAAACGGTGTCTCGCCTGTGGGGGTTTGGACTGTTGTGCGATATGCCCATAGGACTCCTGGCAGCTCATTGGCCCAAGCCCCTTTATGCATTCCGAATCTTTTCTTCAGAGCGTTGAGGATGGTTTTGTTGGTTGCCTCGGCTTGCCCGTTAGCCTGTGGGTGGCCGGGAGAAGAGTACTTCACTTTGATTTTTAACTCGGAGCACCATTCCCGGTAATGACTGCAATCGAACTGCTTTCCGTTGTCTGATATAAAGCTCTGAGGTATCCCGAACCGGCAGACAATTGATTTCCATAAGAATTTTGTGATGGCTTGAGAAGTGATGCTGGCGAGGGCTTCGGCTTCTACCCACTTCGTGAAATAATCCACTGCCACTATAATGAATTTAGTTCCACCCCTCCCTACAGGGAATGGTCCTATAAGATCTAGTCCCCATTGATCAAAGGGTCAGGGGGATGTTATTGAAGCGAGTTCTTCCGATGGGGAATGTAACACTGGGCTATACTCTTGACACTTCGGGCACCTTTTAACGAACTCTTTTGCTTCCTGGAACAAACACGGCCAGTAATACCCTGCGGGGGTGGTGCGGGCGGCTAATGTTTTAGACCCCGTGTGAGCCCCGCAGATTCCTTCATGGATTTCGGCCAGTATATATTGTCCTTCTTCTTTCGTCACACACCTGAGCAGTGGTTCGGAGAAACCCTTTCTGTACAGCGATCCGTCAATTAGCGTGAATCTGGCTGATCTATTCTTTATCTTGCGGGCCTGGCCTGGGTCAGGGGGTAATGTGCCTGTCCGGAGGTATGCTGTGATATCGGTTGCCCAGTCGGGATCTGCAACAGCCACTACTCTGACTTCGCTGCCCGTGGAGGGAGTATCTACCGTTCTGATCTCTGTGTTTTCTGGGGGCGGGTGTTCATCTTTTCCTGATGCTATTTTTGCCAGCCGATCTGCTATATGATTTTCTTCCATTGGGATCCGCAGCAAACGGAAGTATCTGAATTGATCTCTCTCGATGCATACTAGCTCCAGATATTTTTTCAATTTTTCGCTCTTGGTTATGTATTGGCCAAGTACTTGATGAAACACTATTTGAGAATCAGTTCGGGCCTCCAGCTCTGTTGCCCCAAGGACCCTAGCAATTGTCATTCCGGCTATGAGGGCCTCGTATTCTGCTTCATTGTTAGTTACCTTGAAAGTTAGGCCTATACCGTAGTTGTGCTGGACGCCCTGGTCGGTGACGATGTGTACACCTGCTCCACCCCCGGCTCGGCATGAGGACCCGTCAACGTACAGCTGCCATGCTTGCCCCCGAGGTTCACTGGGGATCTCTTCGGGAAACCCAGTATACTCTGCTACAAAATTCGCCAGTGTTTGTGCTTTTATCGCTGTCCTGGGCTGGAACGTTAGATCAAACTCGCTCAGCTCGATTGCCCATTTGGCTAATCCTCTGGACGTTTCAGGCTTCTGGAGAATAGTTCCGAGGGGCTGATCAGTCATTACTCTTATGGTGTGGGCTTGGAATTAAGGACGCAGCCGACGCGCAGCTGTCAGTAAGGCGAATACCATCATTTCTGTACGGGGGTACCTAGCTTCTGCTCCCTGAAGGGCCCTACTAACGTAGTATACAGGTTTCTGACCCTGATCGGTTTCTCTTACTAGAACTGCAGATATTGCATGAGGTGAGACCGCCAAATAAGCCACAAGGGTTTCTCTGGGAGCCGTCTGACTGAGTAACGGGGGCCACGTCAGATAGCTTTTGAGTTGTTCGAATGCCTGCTCGCACGATGTGTCCCACTCGTGTGCTTTCCGGAGGACTTGGAAAAAGGGAAGGCATCGATCGGTTGACCTTGCTATGAATCGGCTAAGAGCGGCAATTCGACCAGCCAACCGTTGAACTTCATTCAGGTTCCTCGGGGACGCCATTCCGAGGATAGCCTGTATTTTCTCGGGGTTGGCTTCAATCCCCCGTTCAGAGACCATGTACTCTAAGAACTTCCCGGATTCGACCCCAAAGGTGCACTTGGCGGGGTTGAGCTTCATCTGATAATGCCGCAGAACAGAGAAGGCCTCTCTTAGGTCCGCCAGGTGGCCGTTAGGGGAATGGCTCTTGACTAGGAGGTCATCGACGTAAACTTCCATATTTCTCCCGATTTGGCTTTTAAACATACGATTGACCAACCGTTGATAAGTAGCCCCCGCATTCTTGAGTCCAAAAGGCATGACGGTGTAGCAATAGAGTCCGCGATCTGTAATGAACGCCGTTTTTTCCTCATCGTCCGTGCTCATTTTGACCTGATTATAACCCGAATAGGCGTCCATGAAGCTGAGGAGAGAGTGCCCAGTAGTTGAATCTATAATGAGGTCGATACGCTGCAGGGGGAAGCTATCTTTAGGGCAGGCCTTGTTCAAATCGGTGAAGTCAACGCACATACGCCATTTCTCGCTGGTCTTCTTTACCAATACTACGTTAGACAACCATTCCGGGTAGTGAGCTTCTCGGATGAACCCAACAGTCAAGAGCCTGTCCACTTCTTCTGCAATGGCGGCATATTTCTCGGCACAGAAGCTTCTTCTTTTTTGCCTAACTGTCCGGGCTGTCAGGTCGACACACAGCCGGTGTTCTATTACGGACCTGTCGATCCCGGGCATATCAGCATGCGTCCAGGCGAATACGTCTTTGTGCTCAATGAGGAGAGCCTTGAGCTCTGCATGTATTCTTGGATCCATTCTGGTTCCGACTCGTACTGTCTGCTCCGGGTTGTCGCCATCGACCGGAATCAATTCCAGAGGCTCGTTGGGTTCCGCTTGACGCAGTGTCGCTTCGTCCCTGACTTCATCGTCCCAAACCGCTCGTGGAGGCGCAGGCGGAAACTCGGCACCCTCGCCCTCCAGGGAGATCGTAGCCACGAAATTGACCTTGTGTTTCAATTCCCGGGCGTAGCATTCCCTGGAGGTGACTTGCTCTCCTCTGACTTCACCTATTCCTTTGTCGGTCGAAAATTTCATTTTGAGGTAGTAGGTAGAAGTGACTGCCCTCAAGTTATTTAGGGTTGACCTCCCAAGGATGGCGTTGTAGGAGGAGGGAGCTTTCACTACCAGGAATTCGGTCATGATGGACATGGTCCTGGGCGCGGAACCCATCAAGACTGGGAGTGTTATCAGGCCTTCGGGGTGTATTGCTTCACCCGTAAATCCTTTAAGGGGGGCTTGGACGGGCTGAAGTTGACGGGGGTCGATTCCCATCTGCATGAAGGCTTCCCAAAACAAGATGTCGGCTGAACTCCCGTTGTCAATCAGTATCCTTTTAACCGTGAAATTGGCTACCAATGCTGATATCACCAATGCGTCATCGTGCGGAAAGGCGATCCCCTTTCCATCCTGCTCGTTAAAGACTATTGATTCTCCTTTGGGACCCAGGTTGCCCTGTCTCGGTGCGCGTCCCAGTGAGTAAACTTCCCCATATCTGGCCCTTCGCGCATGTGCCCTTTGAGAGGAGGACGTAGTCCCTCCTCGGGATGGTCCCCCAACAATGGTTCTGATCTCGCCTGGTGGGTGGTTAGATATGGGTTCACCTTGGTGTCTGCTTGACTCTCGTTCCCGACGGGGGGTCCTCGACCGGGTTCTATCTCTTTGATCGTTCATCTGTTCATCCCTTTGTCTATTCTTCAAAACCTGGCAGTCTTCAGTGTTGTGGCCCTTAGACTTGTGATACTCGCAATACATATCCCCCCTTCTTCTTCTAATGGACTCTCGCCTCGATTCAGATTGGTTCTGATCTTCCACCGCCAAGCTGGATTGAGGCCATGACGACAGTCTGTGTTCCTGTGGGGAGTCTCTTCTCCTCGTTTCATCTGGGAACTTCCTACCCCCTCGATGCCGGCTGGAACTTTCCCCGGCATTGGTTGTTTTCCGGTCATGCTGTCGGAGCTCTCCTCGTCGTGGGGCTACTAGGGCTTCGAGAGTATCTTCGGCGTTGATGAATCCGTCAGCCTGATCCATGAACCCGTTCAGGGTGGTGGGAGTTTTGCGGGCTATCTCCGCCATGAAGGGGCTCCTGGGCCATATGCCGCCCAGGAGGGCCACTAAGGTGATCTTTTCGTCCTGGTTGTCGGTGGTCATTCTTTCTTCGTTGAACCGGGTCAGGTACCCTTTCAGGCTCTCCTTCTCTCCTTGCTTGATGGTCAATAGGTACGCCGCGGGGCGCCTTCGTTTCCTACTGGCCATGAATTGGGTGATGAATAGTCGGGCTAACGTCTCAAAGCTACTGACTGATCCCGGAGGAATGGTTCCGAACCATGTCCTAGCCATCCCCTTCAGGGTGAGAGGGAATGCTCGGCATGCTACTTCGCTCGGATAGCCATGTAGGCTGATATGTGCTTTAAAGGCTTCTAGGTGTTCCACGGGATCCTGAGACCCATCATACAGCTCTACTTGTAGGACCTTGAATTTGGATGGGAGAGGGACGGCCAGGACGTCTGCACTGTAGGGCGTCCCTATGCTTCCCTGTGAGGAGAGGTGCCCTGCTGCCGGGCTGATTAGTTTTGCCATTTCAGCGTACTTATCGCCCAACTCCTTTAGCTCGGTGTTCATCGGGCGTCGTTCTCCTTCAGAGGCCCCGCTCTCCTCAGGAAGTCGGGAGCTCACATTCTCTCCCAGATTGGTTTCGCCACGGGCCGATGCCTCTTCACGTGGTTGCCGGAGGGCGGCGTTATCCTCCTTCAGCTTCCTCACCATTTCTTCCAATACCTCTAGTCTTTCTTCCATCGACGGGTCCGGCTGCTGGTCGTGCTTGGTCGTTTGGGACAATGGTAGGGTAGACATGCAGAAAGTACGTTTATTAGAGACAACAGAATCCCACAGACGGCGCCACTGTTAAGGACGTATTCTGCAGTCTAGTTTATCAAATCCCGAACCGACCGTAAACCTGCAAAATGAGAACAAAGGAGGATCGGGGTCCGAGACCGCTCCGATGCTTAAGTTAGTTTTTAGGGAGAAAATATATGGACGTTTACTTGAGAGAATTTTAGAATGTACCCCCTTTCGTCTTTGGTCTGGTGTTATTTATAGGTGTTCCCTTTGAAGGAGAGTTCCTGTGGTAAAAGAGCTAGAAATCGGGACATCACTCGTTCGTCATCCTCGATAGGAAAAATACTGATCCGACTGGGTCGGTCTCATCGCATTAATTGAATATCCCTTCATTTAATGCTCAATCAGACCCTTTTGGAAAGGGTCATTAAATGCCGCCGTGTCTTTTGCCAATCTAGCAATTAATGAGGTGCATTTATAGCGTCTCCGCATTTAAGAGGGGAGATCTGTAGGCCGGCGGTTGTCTGTCATTCATAAATGCGGGAGTGATCTTGATGTGAGGTGGATCCAGGAGACATATCAGTACGTGAACCGTCGTTCTGGCCTTAGCGTGTCCTCGAAGCCGATTTGATCTCATTCTGCCGAGATCGGGATAACCAGGGACTTGGACCGTCCCCGGTTTTAGTCTCCCTAGTTCAATCCGGACGCTGCGTGGTGGTGGGTGCAGATAACGGGTCTTGGGCCTGATAACCTTGTGGGCTCGAATCTGGGTGAGTTGGACACCCTTTCAGATGGAAAATCATTGCATTTCTAGCTTGACTACTGATAACTCTTAAATGCGTTCTTTTTAATTTATTTCCTTATTTGTCTCCAAGTTGTCTTTTATTTTTTCATCGCATTTTCTCAAAGATGAAATTTTTTCCTATGGTCTCTACTTGCTATTTCCTCGGATTTTACCCTTTTGTCAAATTGATTTGCTTTTGTGTTTCCTTTGTTCGTTTGATTCTCTTAAAAATAATGATTCTTACCTCGGGTGTCCGTCAAATAGTAGGGAAGGTACTTTTTAATTGCTTCCCAAAATAATAAAGTTTCCAAATTGTGGCTAATTTTTCTTTCATTTGGGAGTTCGGTCACAATGTATATACACAATTCACTGAAAACTTTTTGGCTTTGGATTCTTCTAATTTTTTAGACCTTGCTTTCTTCAAAAGGCCCCGCGAAGCTCCTCTCCAAAATTAATTAAACCCGATAATCATCTCATTTTTATGTTTATATTTTTGTGCATATTTTTGAAAGCTAGAGATTTTTACATTTAAAAAACAATCTAGATATGGGAAGAAGTAAAGAATTGGAGAAAATGATTCGGAATAGACACCATTTTGGAGGTAATGATATTAAATCATGGAACCAGCATTTTAAGTCGGTTCATTTTGTATACACACTCTTCAAACAAAGGATTTATGATGGAACCTTCAAATAATTTAAAAAATTTTAAAAATGAATCAAGTATGGAATTTATGAATTATGTTAATTAACATAATAACTTCGTATCTGGATTTTTTTTTCTTCCTATATCAAGGTACTCCTAATCTTCATCATTTTTTTTAATTTTCTTTTGTTGCAAGTGTCTTTCACCAAAGATGGTACGTCATAGTCCATTTTATTTTTTGCATATGTCTGCCCCTTATAAAATTAGTGGCCCTTAAATTATCTCTCTCCTCGTCTTTTTTTTACATTGTTGTTTAATATTATTTTGTTTGAAGATTGAAACAGAAGCTGATGAAGATGATTCTGGGGGCCCAGATTCAAAAAGCAGTTCTATCTTCTTGAACTTATCCAAGATCAGAGAGATGAGGCTTATTCCATCATATCCAAGCCAATGTATTTTCTATCTTTCTTCGTGTTTTTCAAATCCTTCTCTTTTTCATTTGCTTGTCTTGCAATTCAATCTTAAAATAATTCTCATACTTGTGTTTTACATTTTCTGGCTGTACCCTTCTTTTATTGGTGAAACATGACTAATTTTTTTACTTTCGTGATAGTGGATGCTCTATTTGACATCTTCTATGAATGTGCTGAGCTTAATCCTAAACCAATTGATGGTGGGCTCCCTTCTTCAACACTTTATCAGATTCTATTCTTTAAGTTGTAGGATTTCTTCATCAGTTGCTTTCTATTTTCAATATTTGTGTATGCTTTCTTTAGAACAACAAGAAGAAGAGCTCAATTGGGTTTTTAGTGCTGATCAGTTGGAAGATGAGGTAGCAGGTATAGGATCATTAAAATTATACACCTTTATGTCTTTTTATGACACTTTTACAACTCATTTTACAATTAGCCAATGCAATCATACCACTTCATTAAAATTGGATGTTAATTTTACACAACTAACCTTCATTTTATATAAAATGGAAAATAGTTGTAAAAGAGTTGTAAGTTGATCATTTCCTTAAAATTATACTTATAGATGCCTATGTAACCTTATGAAATATATATCTTATGACATGCTTGTATATATAGAGGAGAAAGTTCATTTCTCTCAAAATCCAAGCAACTCAATTGGCCTTTCAATTGGGGATCATGATCTCGCTCGCACAGTGCTTGAGGTAGGCCTGTCAGCACACATTGTGAGATCCCAGATTTATGTGTATCTTTACACGTTATTTTATTTTCGGTGTTAATTATTTTAATTTATTTTAATAATATTATTAGTCGTGTTTTATTTGTTTAAAATATTTATTTGATCTATTGATTAGTTAATATTTGTTTTATATTGTTCTTATAATTAAATATTGAGTTACGTTGCTTTTCTTATTAATTTTAATGTGAGGTAATTATTTTAATAATTGAAATTAAATTCCTTCATTTTATTATTTGATTTTATTTTATGTGCTTTCTTAATAATAATTAGTGTTCTATAATTAACTTGTTCTTTAAATTAAATTGGTTTATTGTTGGGTTTTAAATATTTTGTTTTATTGATATTAAATTGTAAAATTTTCAGTTAGCTTTTTATTTAATTTATTGTATTTTTTCTAGTAGTCATTTTTTCTTTTTTTCTTTATTTTTTCTTTTTTCTCTCTTTCTTTCCTTTTCTTTTTCTTTTCTTTTCTTCTTCCCCTGCCTTTTTCCCCAGACCCGCGCGCGACATGCTTTCCCCCCCCCCTCTGTTTTGGCCGTCCGGCCTTAGGCCAGCCCAACCACCCACTGCTGGCCACCACCCTTCACCGCCCATACCGCCAGCCTCCCCACCTGCCGGCTAGTCCACCGGTACCGGAGGTGTCACTTTTGACCATCCTACCGCCCCTCCACGGCCACAAACCTGAAATGGGTATTTTGCCTTCCCTTGGCACCGGCGACCTACTAGCAACCTCCCCTCACTCCGGTGAGCATAACCCACCGCCCAAAGCCACCCAGTTTCGCCGTTTGTTCCTCCACCCGAAATAGGTCCTTAAATGAGTTTATCCTCGCCGTGCCGCCGTTCGGCCGCCGTGCATCTCACCTTCTCCACCAAACCACTCCCCTACCCCAGCCGGTCATCCCTCTAGCTCAGTTTCCCCATCCGTGGCTCCACCTTCCATATACGACCCCAAACTCGAAAATGGGTTTCCGCCCATTTTGAGCCCGATCCACCACCTTCCGATGGTTGTGCCGTCACACCACCACCTCCATGAGATTTCCCACATTTTAAAGAGTATATCCGTAAATTTTGGTGTCGAATCGAGCATTTTAGCCTAACGTACAAGTGACCGCTACGAGCGCTACGGAATGACGTCTACTCAAGAATTTACGCTTTTAATCGCTGTAAGTACTTTCTAAATAAATTTTAACATTTAAATATATTTTTGCATCAACAAATGTTGTATTTATTTGACATTGAGATTTATTGGTTGATGTTGTAATTTATTAATTGTTGGTTGGTTGAGTTGATTGAATAATGGATATTTTGTACATTGTGATATGCATTGTGAAATTGCACGGTCGTTCATGTGTATATTGATATTTGAGATTTTAATGCGGATATTTGGTGTTTGGATTTTAATATGAGATGTGGTTATTGGATTTATGGATTTTAATGGTTTTTGGCTGAGTCATAACGGGGACGGCGATACGTAATGCCTATTGTGATCAGCGTGTGTGTGGATGACATAATGGAGACGGCGATACATAATGCCCATTATGGTCATTGTGTGTGTAAGTCATAATGGGGACGGCGATACGTAACGCCATTATGGTCATTGGATGTGTGTTTCATATCGAGGACGGCGATACATAATATCCGATATGAAACGAGTGTGTAGGAATCATATTGGGGGCGACAATACGTAACGCCCATTATGGTTATTGGATGTGTATTTTATATCGGGGACGGCGATACGCCTAGTATGAAATGAGTGTGTAGGAATCATATTGGGGACGGTGATACGTAACGCCCATTATGATTGATAGTTTGTGGATGACATAATGTAGACGGCGATACGTAACGCCCATTATGGTCATTAGGTGTGTATTTCATATTGGGGACGGCGATACGTAAAGTCCGGTATGAAATGAGTGTAGGAATCATAATGGGGACGATGATACGTAACGCCCATTATGATTGGTGATGTGTGTATATCATATCGGGGACGGCGATACGTAACGCCCAGTATGATTGGATTTGAGGATATTATTTTCTGGGAAATGATGGATGGTTTTTATTAGTGTTTTATTGTGATTAAAATGAGATTTTGGCGTGTGTTATTTTATTTATTTTGAGGAAGAGGATTTTAAGTTTCATGCATAAGGTATCAATTTCATGAGTGATGTTGTTGTTATTGCATGAGTATATTTTATATTTTGTGGTTTGGTTGGGTTGTACTTACCTGCGATATCATTTTGGCATCGTAGATTTTTGGATGCAGAGTTTCATGGAAGCTGAGCCTGAGGAGGTGGCTTCGTTGTTGGAGCATTATTTATAATTTGTTATATTGGGAAGTATTTTTCCATTTTTATAAATATGTATTTTTATAATTTATATTTCGGATGACTGTATTAAATCTCCTATTAGAGAATTTATGTTAAATTAGTTTGTAAAATAATTCTAAAAATTCTAGTACTTAGCTAATGACTTAATTTATCCGCTGCTTTTATATATGTATATCACGTGTGCACACATGTTTGGCACTTATCATTGGGATGTGTGACCCGTGTTGTCATCATCCTGATGTCTCGATTCTCGTATTATTTTAAGGAGAATTTGGGGGCGTCACATATATATCAGTCTGTCTCGGAGCTCCAACATTGTTGTCATATGACTTGGTCGAATTCAATATTGTATGTCTTTGGATATTATGCATGTGTCTGTCTTTGTTTCTGTCTCTGTCTCTGATACTTCATTTTTTCCCTCCTCAATAAATATGATATTTGATGTTTTAATTCCTACAATAGTTAGCTGAGATTGGGAATCTGAATGTAATTTAATATATGGCATGTTTATTCTTGATCTAATAGGCCTAAATTATGACTTGTTAGCCCATGGTTCTAATGAGCCATGTATTTATTATCTTCGCCTGTTATTTGAGGGCAAGATATTATAAAGGCCCTTTGACAATGAAAAGGTAAATTTACTTATAATAACGTTATAATAATGAGTAGAAGAAGAAGAAGAAGGTAAATGGATTTTTTTTTTTTAATATATAGAGTTTTTCCATGGTGAGGTTTTTTCTTCTCAACAATTATTAGGTCAATACTAGCATTAAACCTCATGATTGTTTAGAAACCAGTAGTTTTAGTCAATACCTATGTATACGGGACTATATAATCAACGATATGTTTTCGGGGTGTTGATTTATTCTTTTTGCTGATCTGTTTTAACTCTCTTCTTTAATCAGCTTAAAAAAATTGTGCTTTTATGATAAATACGAATCTGATGATTATTATGATGTTAATGTTATATTCAGGTTTTTATATTGGAATAAGAATATGATATTTAATGTTATTTCATATTTGTAAATGATTATTGTTAACCCAACCGTTGTTGCTTCTCTTAAAAAAATTAATTTGATGTTGAACATGACAAAGATTTGGGTAATACTTACCCAAAAAATTGTGCTTCTATGATAAATACGAATCTGATGAATAATATGATATTAATGTCATATTCAGGTTTTTATATTGGAATAAGAATCTGATATTTAATGGTATTTCATATAATTTGTAAATGATTATTGTTAACCCAACACCTGTTACTTCTCTTAGGAAAATTAATCTGATGTTGAACATAATAAAGATTGGCGTAATACTTACCCAAAAGTATTATGTTGTTATTAATCAAAAAAGTAGCTCTTAATAAAAAATAAATAAATTCTTAAAATAAAATAAAACTAAGCAAAAAGTACGTAGCTATCATCTAATATATATAAATATATCTTTATAGATATAATGTGACTATCTAAAAGAAAAGGGTTTAATAGCTCTGTTAAATTTCTTGACTTACAACTGATCTTATCTAACATCTCTGTCCAACTATTACTTCCATTTGCATTGTTTACTTAAAACAGAATTGATACTTTGCATGTAAAATAGAATTTATGGCTATTTAATTTACATCAGACGTTTCAGTCACATTTATTGGTAAATATTAATGTTTTCACACTACAGATCGATAACTTAAAACAACTTGAATGTAAATTTTATAATTTGCTATTATTAAAAATTAACGTAATAGCAAGAAGTTATCTTTTAAAATCGATAACTTAAAATAAGAAATTTAAGTCCATTAACTCCATTAAAATCATTCACCTTTTGTATTCATGCAATTTAAAGGAAATAATTGAAATCCATTAAGTCCATTCCGCTGTATTGGTACAATTTAAATCTGTTTTCATGCAATTTAATGAAAATAAATATTTTAGATTCAAATATTTATGCAATTTGACTCAACGTACAATTAAACTCATGCAATTAAATATTCTGGATTCATTCACCGTTTGTATTCACCCTTGCAAGGACAATAAATATCTGTCATGTTATGTTTACCAAGAAAAAAGTACAAAAAAACTTAATTGATTCGTTGATTCTTTTCACATTCATATATTATGAAAGTAACTCATTTCAATAGTCAAAAAGGATGTTGATTCTATATTTATCCTTATTCTCATTCCTATTTTATATTCTGAACATACCTCCTTTTGTATTTTATATGTTTTTTTGTTTTGTTATTTCTTCAACTTAGGTTTTCTATTCTGTTAATTTTTTGTTTGCTTCATGTTTTGTTTTGTTATTTCTTTAGTTTTGTTATTTGAGAGGTTACTTTCGAATAACAAAACAGATTTTATATGTTCTTCTATTTAGTCATTTATCTAATATTTTTATTTTTGTTCTGTAGGACAGTTCACTTAAAAGGATGTCATTGTGTTTTATTCATAATTCTGTATTATTATTTGAGTTTGCAAGTTTTTTTTTCCCTGTTTTTAGATTTGATATATTCTTATATTTTGTTACTTCTTAAAATCTGTTTTTGGTTTTGTTAATATTTTTTTTTAAAACTTCATCTTCTATTTTCTTCCATCAAATCCGAGATCATACTTTCAAATCTGTTTTGTTCCTTTTTTGTGTTTAGGTTTTGCATGTTCTTCTATTTAGTTGTTTATTAAAATGTAATTTAAAAATCAAACTATAACTTCATCTTCTGTTGTAGGTGTTTCTTTTCAAGTTTTGGTTGGGGGGCTTCGGAGCTTAGCATTACAATCCACATAGAAGAGGTAAATAAACATGATATCTTATGCAAATAAAATCCTATCAAAATAGTAACAAGATATTTTTTTAATAACTAAATAAACATAGCCCAAGAATAAGAATGTGAAGCGAAAATTGTCGTTTAGTGAAATGTGAAGTATTTGGTTTCTTTTGTTTACTGGCATTTTATGTCTTCCTTTATTCATTGATGGTTTCTTTTAGTTTCTTTTGTCATTTTTCTGTCATTTATTAAGTGAAATTGTCGTTAACTTGTTTAATTGTTTATATGGTTTAATTGTTTAAGATTTGTTTATGCATCTTATTCATTTATCCATTGGCCTATGTATATGATTTTTTCATTTATAGTTTAATATTAGATACTTGGTTACAGTTTGCTTTAAAAAAAAAAACAGAAAAAACAGATTTATAAGAATTGAGAGGGCTAGATAATTCCATAAAAACACAAATCCAAAAGACCAAACCCACCTATTTTTTTTCAGAGACCTATTTCAAAAGACCGGATCACGATCCAAATTCCATAAAAACACAAACAAACAAACAAATCAATAAATAATTTAGATTACATAGAAAAGTTTTTGTCAAACTGACACAAGAAGAAAACAATCATATGTCAAATTGTTTACTTTTCTTAATGGTACAGCAGCCATGGTTTTTCTTTAACCAAGTTCAATAGTGAGGCATCTTGCTTATGATGCAACCTGGACAGAACCAAAATAAAGGATGAGATACCGTCAAATAAAAGAGATGTAAATGCAAGGGAGTCTCTTTGCGTGTACATCTTTGTATCAGTCTTCAATATATTTTTTATTGCATTAATTCAGTACATATTATGTTCAACTAATAGCACATTCAAATGAATCCTTCCTATGGTTTATGAAAGTTCTCTTTTCTTGGCCATCATGTAGATTTTTTCATGTGATTGTGTTTTGGATGGAGCTATAACATTTTGGATGCATTGACTTTGTAATAAATGGCTTGGAAAATATTGAAGAGTCCATTCATAGGACTGCGGTTTCTTTGTGTTTTACTTGATTGGAAGCATATCTTCAGCTATTTTGGCTGCAAGAATCACTTCTCCTCATCATTCATCAATATAAATTAATACATCATCGATCAAGTAAATAATATTGAAATATTTAAAAACATATATAAATATTAAGTTTGTAACATATATTTATTAACATTATTCATCGAAAATATTTAATACAAAATTGAAATTCGAGAAAGTCGGTCTAATTTAAGCTCTAATCGTTAC
This sequence comes from Platycarya strobilacea, assembly GCA_036898215.1. Taxonomy (NCBI): domain Eukaryota; kingdom Viridiplantae; phylum Streptophyta; class Magnoliopsida; order Fagales; family Juglandaceae; genus Platycarya; species Platycarya strobilacea. The sequence goes on along the minus strand of CM072546.1, from coordinate 18,173,795 downwards.
TTCTATGGCTATGCATTAGCATTGGTGCTAGCTTATCTCATAAACTTCCAAAGCTCAAAACTTGTGTTCATCTTAAGTTAGACAAGAGAAACCCATTATGAACAAAAAAAAAAAAAAATCCAAAATATTCAAATTGGTGAACTCTACGAAACTGGAATAGAAGAAAAGATAAACTTATTCGTTAGGGTTAAGGTTTGGGTGAGGAAAATCTGAAAACAAAGTAATAAAGTGATTGGTAAAGCCTCAAAGGCTTGCAGGTAGGGGCTGAAAGCTTGAAACAAAACACGACAAGAAAAAAAACAGGGGAAGCTAGCATCACATAACAGATGACTAAGCTTACCGAGAGGAAAAGAGAGAATATCCAACTACGATCTGGGTCAGGGCTGAATGACGACGTCTACTGGGCTTCTCTGGTCAAAGTACGATATGAAACGACTTGAATTTGCCAGAGAGATTGAGGTGTTTATTTTGAGGGTCTTCAAAGATTAAGGCTATCGAGAGAGAGAGTTTCTCCTCTGGGTCTTGAGAGATTAACACAAAAGCAATGCTGCAAGGGGAGCTTAGAGGTTAGGGTTTCGATAAGGGGAAGAAGAGAAGATAAAGCGGTTCAGGTTGAGTGCGATGGGACCCTAGGCATTCATATTTATACCACTCCAAAAACAGTGTTGTTTTTCCAATGGGGGGCCTAAATAAAGGAGAAGGGGCTTGGCCCAACCCAACAATCAAAAATGGGTTCGATAAGTTAAAATAAAATAAATATACACACAAAAAGTCTATAGTAATAACATAGTAATATAAAATAAATAGCCAATAAATATAATTAATATATTATATATGAAACGAGTTTGATAAAACTATGGGCTATTTTTTATTTATGGAACTATTTTATTATTGTTATAAATGCTCTTATTTTTTTATAATATATATAAGTATATAATTATTTATTATCTATTTAATTATGAGTAACCGTCATTTTTTTTGTTAAAAATTACATTTATTTACCTAAAAACATCACATTATTAATCAAAATTTATTTCTTAATAAAAATAATATCAATTCTTAAAAATAATCGCATAATTATACTAGAAAAACGTACTTTGTGTGTTACTTTTATCTAGTATATATATATATATATATATAAAAGGAAAGTGCTTTGTAATCGATAAACCATCCATTTGGATCTATACAGACTTTTATTTTCTTTTGTTTATAATTAAGAAAATTATTATTAATAAATTTATGTATATTTTTTTAAATATAAAAAAAAATATATATAAAAAAACTAAATTACGATTGAAATTATCAGTGCTTATTATCGATATCGATAACAGCATTCTATAGATAAAGCATCAATAGTACTGAAAATTTAAAAGTAATCATTTTTTCAAGTCCAGGAATTAATTCGCGGTATCCATAATTTCAAATATCCAGCCTGTCTCGAAATATTTGCATTTATTTCTTGGGCAATTAATGTAGTCGGCCGCCCACGTTGGACTTTCAGATCAAAGGCATGGATCATTTCTTCAGTGTGAACAAACATGGTAGAATTTTTATTTGATTGTTTAAAGATATTTAAAAAAAAAAAATTATATATTTATCAACAAATTTTGATTATATTTAATAAAAAATGGAGAGATAAAAGTAAAAAAAATTGAATAAAAATATTTTTTGTAAATAGTAAAACTAAAATTTTGTCCAACAAAAATTAAATTAAATTTTTGTTAGACAAATTTTAGTTTTATTATTTATAAAAAGTAATTTTATTTCTTTCTCTTATTTTTAATTAATTATGATCAAAATTTTTTGATAATTATATAAATTTATACTTTTTGAATAATAAATTTAGACAATCTAATGAGAATAGTCTTAATAGGGACTCTACGAGCTTGCGTGGACAAGTGTGGAAAAGAAAAAAAATGCCTGCTTGCGTACGTTGAATTCAATTTTATCCAAAAAAAAATGAATTTTGGTAATTAATTAATTACGATAAAAAAAGATTATTTGTAATTAATTTTAATTATAAATAATTATTATATAAAAATTAATTGACTATAAATAAATAATTTTTTTAAAGCATGCAATGACCAGATGACAAAAAAAAAGAGAACAAGAAGAGGGGAGAAACTTGTTTCAATATAATTGTAAGGGCTCATATGTTGTTTGAAAGGAGTATGTTTTTTGTTGGTCACCGACTAATTTGGATAATAAAGTATTTTCAAAATATTTTAATATTATTTATTATTATTTTTTACTTATTTTTTATTATTATATATTTCTATTTATTACTATTCAATTTTCGATCATTATTTTTTATTATTTTCAAAATAATTTATTATTATTTTTCACTTACTTTTTATTATTATACATTACTATTTATTACTATTTAATTTTCTATCATCATTGCTCATTATTTTTTTACTATTATTTATTAAATATTTGAGTATTCTCAAACACAAACACAAACACATACACAAACTTTCATTTATAGTGAGTATTGAATTAGGCATGCAAATTCTTGTTAGTATTTGCAGTGACGGAGTCAAAATTTATATTGGGGGGTTAGATAAAATTAAAATTAAAATAAAATATAAAATATTTATTTTATTTTATTTTTATATAATTTTTTATACGGTATAAAAAAATTGATAGTAAAATTTATAATAAAAATAAAATATATTTAATATAACTTATATATTAAAAAATAATATAACATGATAAAAACATGTCATAATAATAAAAATATATTAAAAATATATTAGAAATTATCTAACTTATTTTTATTTTTATTTTTATCTATAATAAAAATATGTCATTATGTTATTATATTATTTTATTTTATATGAAATATATTTTATTTTTAAATTAGACTAATTTTATAGAGAGACCAAAATAATTTTTAGAGAGGGGACTAACACAAAATAAAATCAATATTATCTTACGAAATTATAAAAAAGTAAACATATTTTGTAATTTTTCAATTAAAAAAAAATATATTATATAATTTTTTTAATTTAAAAAAAAAAAATAGGGTGGAGCCCGTGGGTATTTGTATTGTTTTGATCACTCTTCTTTAAGCTTTTTGCTTCGAAAAAAAGTTATATATAGTTTTTTATCATTAGCTTTTTCTAGACGTTTCAATTGTTAGAGATCAGTAATAAGTTCGTTAGGAAGTGTAAAATTTGTGCATAACTTTTCTACTTTAAATAAATCATTATCACAATTACCTATATATTTATTTATTTTTAAGTAATTATTTTTCTCACTTAACTTTAAATCACGTTATCTTAAGGAAAGAATTAAAATAGACAAGAATTATAACGCTAATATGACGCGTTAGGCCCTTAGGGTGTGCCAGAAGGTTGGACCTGCAACGACTTGGAAAAGTCATAAAAGAAGATAGGTGCGTGCTGCGTGCACATTGAAATATGAAAAATTATACTCATTATTATTATTATTATTATTATTATTATTATTATTTTAATATTTATTTTATCATCTTTTTATTATTTATGATGTAATATTAAACAATAAATTTATAAATACAATAATTTAAATAAATAATTTCTAATTATTTAATATAAAAAATAATATTTAATAATAATAAGAACCTTACTCATTAAGAATAATGTTAGATAGTATGTTTACTTATTTTGATATTTTATTTTGATATTTTATGTAAAAGAAATTGAATTTTATTTACTTATTAATTAAAAAAATGATTATTAATGTATTAATATTTTTTAAAAATTTTTAAAAATATTTAAAATAATAAAAAATAAATATAAAAAAATGAAAAAAATAAATAAAAAACAAAATAAGTGGCCATTTTGTACTAGAAGTCATGTGGTACTGTGCAAGCGGCACAGTAACAGGTTCCGTCTTATCAAACATTGGACATGACGTAAAAAGTTTTTTTTTTAAATAAAATAAGTTTAAATATAGGAATATTCTGGAGGGCAGACTGTCTGCCCCCCACATAAAGCAGCCCCTGCCGTCCCAGGTGGCGGTGGGCGACACCGCCCACTCCATTGGGACCGGCGGACTAAGGTGACCTCACCCCTATGACGGCGAGCTCCGGCGAGCTTCGGTGTGCCCCCGGCAGCCTTAAACCTGTTTCGGATCCGCCGCCACCGGTGGCGGCTCCGTTCGCTCCATGGCTGAATTTCCTTAAATTCATCTTCATTTTATTTTTTTATTGTATTTTTTATTATATTTTTATTGTGTTTTTTATTATGTTTTGTTTATTTTATTTATTTTATTATATTTTTAATCTTCATTTTTTTATTTAATCATATTTTTTATTTTATTTTAATGTGTTTTTCATCATAAAATAGCCCAACGTGTCCAACTAATGTTGGGCTACTTTAGACGTTAGGGACAGCGAGACCGGTCCCAATCGTCTCCCGTGAATATAAGATGAAAAGAAAATTAAATGAAATTTGACTTTGATTCTTTCAAAGTCGACGGTCTATGTAGACCTAGAGTTGGGCTCTCTTAATGGTTGAAAAGCTCCTTTGATCGAAGTATAATAATTTCCACAACATTCTCCTTTGGTAGGTTTGCTACCTGCTAGCTTCATCATTCCCAATTTTCTTCGTCAATCATCATCTTCATCAAAGAGAAAGAGAGATGGCAGCAGTAGTACGACTGCGGTTAGAATTTCAGATAATTCTCTTATCATGCTCTATCTATGCATTCGCACAAGCAGTAAATTATAATATAACAAAAAGTCTCTCATGTCAAGAAAGATGTACTGGGAATAATGTTAGCATTCCGTATCCATTTGGAATAGGTGATGGTTGCTATATTTCCAAATGGTTTGAAATCGTATGTAATGAAAGTGAAACTTTCTACGGTAAACCAAAACCTGTGTTGAGGGTGTTCAACCTGGAGGTGCTGGAGATTCTATTAGATGATACCCAAGTTCGGGTCAACTATCCGGTATTTACGAGTTGTACTAAGAATGAAAGCGCCAGTTTCAGACAAGAGTTAGCAGAAAGTCCTTTTGCCTTCTCCAGCAGTGACAACTCTTTCGTTGCCATGGGTTGCAACAACTCTGCCTTGATGTGGTCTGAAGATGAGAAAGTTTCAATCGGTGCAGTGTGCCAGTCCACTTGCGATCACCAACGAATATCATCAAGAAATGGAAAATTTAGTTGCAAGGACTCTGACTGCTGCGTAACATCAATCCCCTCAGATGTCCATTCATTCACTACAAAAATAGAGCCAAGAACTCATTCCACTGAGGTAGTCGGATCAGAATCATGTAGGCATGCATTCTTGGTAGAAAGTTCGTGGTTCGGAAATAACTTCACAATTCCGACCGTTTGGGCAAACTTGCCAGTGGTATTGGATTGGGGGATTGATAATCATTCAAAAACTTTGCTTCCAATGGATCCCTCAATGACAACCGATTCACTTACATGTGACAGCAGGTATTATCCTTCTTTTAATCGAAGTCGGACTTACACATGTTCGTGCAATTACGGCTTCGAAGGAAATCCCTATCTTCATGAAGGATGTCAAGGTAAACCTCTCGTATTTATGAGAATGATGCTATCATTTTACTACTTTTTTATTTTTTGCTTAAAAGTTAGAAAGTGCCTATTAATATTATTGAAGTTGTAATAAAAGGGAAGTATGATTATAATAGTTAGAGAAATTTTTTAATATTATAAATATTTTATAAAAATAAATTTATAAATTGACTTAATGTGATTTAATATAAATTTTAAATTTTAAAATTATTATTATAATAAAATAAATCTAAATATCATATTATAAAATTTCGTTAATTTATAAATTTATTTTTATAATATCTTGTTTTTAGTGTAGATATAATGCGCGCGGGTCCAATTCTAAAGAGCAGTAGGATTGTTGCGTATATAGATAGCCCGTTAGTCGCCCCTCTGACCCAAGGGGCCCTCCTCTCCCATTTTTTTTAGATTTTTTTTTTTTTAGAAGAAACGTGAAATTGATATATATATATATATATAACATATTATATATATATATAATATATTAAGGGAAAACAAAAACTCATTGATGAGTGTAAATATATAATATATGTTATATATATTCTCTGCTTTTAACGTACATATATATTAATTGTGTGCACATGATATATGTTCTATACTGGCGCTGATTCACGTGTTTGCAACTCCAATATCAGATATTGATGAATGTGCAAACCCAGATAAAAATTTTTGCGGTATTGAAACACGTTGTGAAAATACTGTGGGGTCTTATAATTGTATCTCAGCTCGTAGGAGTGCCAGGCTTGCCATCATTATTATAGGTATGTCCTGATCTATCTCTCTCCTTATAAGAGCATCTTTATTATTGGATAATATAAATGTAAAATTATAATCTTCATAACATTTCATGATTGTATTTAATTATTTTATTCAAAACCTATTCGATTCTCACGTTAAATTATCTATTAATTAATCAAAATAATAATACAATTTTAATAATTTAATAAAAAAATTTCCTAATTTATTTTTAATATTCCACCAATTATATGTTAATTAATAATCAAATTATAATTAACATATGAAAAATAGTAAAAATTCTAACAAAAGAAGATAGAGACAAAGTGTAAATCTTAATTATAATTAACATATTCATATATATATATATATATATATAATTGGTAGATACAAACGGTAAAAATCCTAACTAATAAGTAAAAGATGCACGAGGGAAGTAGTCTTTTGAAATGAAATTTGAGAAAAGAATATAGAGGTGACATTGTAGTGGTTTAAAAAATTAGTTTTAGAAAACTATTCTCTAAAACAATGTAATTTCTAAAGTGCAAAAAGAGAGTGATGTCGGACAGAATAACGATTATTTTGCAGGTTAGTTATAATAAATAATTCATAGAAAAAACACAAGAGAGAACCTAAAAAACACAGAGAAGACGCCTATGATATTCAATTGAAAATTATCAAATTAAGTAATGTCAAAAATCAATCCACAAACTAGACTGTATAAGCCAAAAATTGTTTAATTCAAAATTTGACCAAATTAGCAAAATCCTGATAATAACACCAAAATTAGATACAGAATACAAAAAGTAATCTTTCAAAAATATAGCTTAAATCAGATTTAGAATCACATCCTAAACGACAAAAGAAATATTATTAAAAAAAGAAAAAATAACTAAAATTAGAGATTCGGAAGGGAAAGCAATGGATTTCGGCCTCGAAAACATGCACATTGAGCATGGTGGGCACCACATGTGCGCCAAAAATAACCTTTCGAATTGGGGTCTTATGCGCGATTATAATATCCATAGCCAAAATTATGGACAAAATACTGAAACACACTCAAAATAACTCAAATTAGAAAAAATCGCTCTTATTTGCCGTCCTTGCGCTAATTTGCCTTTTAAATGTATCTCAGCATCATCAACGTGCTATTTGATAATTCAGTATCACTTGATTCGGATCCTCTTGCATCATAGACTACTATTTGAGGAATTCTTTTTTTTAAAATATTTTTGGTCTAGCTACAATAAACATAAAATTTGAGCCAAGGACTTGTTTTAGTATTGTATCTAATATTGATTTTTTGTTTACATCTGCATAATCCAATGCAACACATTTTATGCTTTATTAGTCAAACTTCACATTTTTTTTTTTGCATTTGCACAATCCAATGAGAATGCTCGTTATGCCTTCTTATTTTGTATAGATATATAGCACTTGCCTTGTTGAGAAATTAAAAGTTAAACTTAAACTTAACTTTTTGCTCTATTTGGATAATGAGATGATATGAGATGATGTTTAGATGAAAGCTAAAAGTTGAAAAAAACATTATTAGAATTTTTTCTTTAGTATTGTTATTGTTTTACAATTTGAAACAGTTGAATTGTTTATTGTATTTTGTGTTGGAATTTGAAAAAATTGTAATAATGAGATGAGATTATCTCACTCCTGAATCTAAACCGGGGCTTAGTTTTTTTAAGTCCAGTACCATGCATGTTGGAGCTTTCCACTTCAGCATTATCTGATCGATCTCGAGTTTAGCATATTTGAAGTCCTTTTCCAATTTCAGCCAACTCTATAGGACTAGCATACAATCTAGCTGGTATAAAGGTTCCAATACTCCTTCCAACCAAGAGGGAGCTTTCCACTCCCTAATTCACCCATGAGGTCCCATGCATCATGTGAAAGTCCCTCTTAGGTTGGGGAAAGAAAAATTATGTCTTTAATTACTACTATGTAACATGAAGGTGTAATATATTTAATCTGTCCCATTTTCATCGAGTGTATTAACCTTTCTCACTATTTCATTGAGTTGAGCAGGAATTAGTACAAGCGTTGGTCTAGTAGTAATACTTATTTGTGGATGGTGGTCCTACAAAGTAGTAAAAAAAAGAAAGTTGATTAAGCAGAAGGAGAAGTTCTTTAAACGGAATGGTGGACTATTGTTACAACAACAATTATCTTCTGATGAAATTAATGTTCAAACCACTAAATTGTTTCATTCAAAGGAGTTGGAGAAGGCCACGGACCGGTTTAATGTAAATAGAATGCTTGGCCAGGGAGGACAAGGTACGGTTTACAAAGGAATGCTATTAGATGGAAGCATTGTCGCAATAAAAAAGTCTAAGATTATCGATGAACGAAAGCTTGAAGAATTCATTAATGAAATTGTTATTCTTTCACGAATTAACCACAGGAACGTGGTTAAACTACTTGGTTGTTGTTTGGAAACAGAAGTTCCTCTACTCGTTTATGAGTTTATTCCTAATGGAACTCTTTCCAAATATCTCAATAACCAAAATGAGGAGTTTCCCCCAACATGGGATATGCGCTTACAAATTGCCGCAGATATTGCTGGAGCTCTCTTTTATTTGCACTCAGCAGCTTCTTCACCCATTTATCATCGAGATATCAAGTCTACAAATATACTTTTAGATGAAAAGTACAGAGTTAAAGTAGCAGACTTTGGGACTTCAAGATCTATTGCAATTGATCAAACCCATCTAACCACACAAGTACAAGGTACTTTTGGATACTTAGATCCTGAGTATTTTCAAACTAGTCAGTTTACAGAAAAAAGTGACGTCTATAGTTTTGGAGTTGTCCTTGTTGAGCTATTAACTGGAGAAAAAGCAATCTCTTCAATAAGAACAGAAGATACCAAAGGTTTAGCCTCATATTTCATTCGTTCAATGGAAGAAAACAATTTGTTTGATATTCTTGATGATCAAGTTTTGAAAGCTGGTGGAAAAGAGGTCAGTGTGGTTGCAAATCTTGCAAAAAGGTGCTTGAACTTGAGTGGAAAAAAACGACCTACGATGAAAGAAGTTTCAATGGAGTTAGTGGCCGTTCAAACATCGAGAAAAGGCGCTTCTAAACTTGATCAGGAAAAAGATGAAGAGGTTGAATATGTTAGAACCGAAATGTACGAGCAATGGGCTGGTTCTACATCAACAACGTTCACATCATGTGTGGATAGTAGCGAGCTACATCTTTTGGCAATTTCTTCTTAATTGGGAATACAAAACACTTGTGCTGTAATGATATATGTATATATTTTCATCTTGTTGGTGCATAATTTTCTTTGACGTTGTATTTTAATGATAATTTGATCATGAATCTATCTGTGAACATGGATTTGAAGAGACAAGTTTAATCTTTTATTGTCGTGAATCACTGCATCATGTTTTGCTCCATATTTCCAAATTCCCACTACGTGATTGTCGCAGTTTATCTCATGTATAGCATTGTCTTACCATCATGGACAACATTGTCCCACTATCACCTTGGCTGTAAATAGCGAGTATTATAATATGTAAAGTTCTATATAAATTAATATAGAGACTCTGCACGATGCAAGGACTATTCATTTATATGGTAACAGAGCGTCAACAGGATTCCATAAATGTCTTCCTCCTTCTGTGTCGGTCCATGGCTATTCATTTATACGCTATTCATTTCCCCTACTAAAACCAACTCTTTTTTTTTTTAAACGAAATTTGGAGGTCAGTCCTCCATATTATTCATTCTCATTAAGGCTGAGGAGAAGCCATGGTAACAAATAAAGAACGTGAATCCTCTTAAAAAAAAACCCAAAAAACATAAAGAACATAAGCTGAAGATAAACCATAAAAGACCTCTATACAAACGCCTTATAAAAGAAGGGAAAAAAAATCCTCCCTTATCTTATCCAAACGAAAAAAAAAAAAAAAAACCTCTGAGACGTGAAGGAAGCTCAGAACTAAGTTTCCAAACCTTGCAGACCCCTGAAGCACCTAGACGCGCAAGCCCATCTGCCAAGCAATTACATTCCTTGTAAATATGCCGAAATCGAATTCAGAGTCCATCCAACAGATTAAGTACCTCCTCCCAGTAATCCCACAAGTACCAGAGGCCACATCTCTTCTTTCTTAACCACTCAATCACAACATAGAAACCATCTCAATCTCCACCTATTTCAAACTCAAGAATCTCACAATTCGAAGGCTTTGCAACAAAGCCATAAATTCCACAACATTATTAGACCGATTACCAGTGAATATTGAAAAACCAGAAAGCAGTTCTCCTCTATGATCACGGATCACTCCACCCGCACTTGAAGATCCTGGGCTCCCTAAAAAGCTTCCATCAACATTTAGTTTAACCCAATCTAGGGGAGAGAAGAGGAACTTTTTACTATCTGAGCAGGTTTTCGTTTTTTAGTCTGAATAGGCAAATTTATTACCTTCAAAATATCCTCATTTCTATGGCTTAAACCTGAAGACTCTTTAATTTAATTTTTTTTTTTTCCTGCAATAGCCAACCAGTATTTAATAAACTCCAAACAGCTTGAACCGATTCATGCTCCCCCTCCATCCTGGCTTTACATCGACGCCACCAAAGTCTCCAAGTAATTATGGAAGGATCAATTCCAATCAATTGTCCCCTTTGAGAATTGTTATTGGCTCGCCTGTAACAAGATTCGATCTTTTGTTACCAGGTTCGACCTTCTGGTAGAGGCATGCCCCACTGATTTGAACAAATACGCCACACCTGTTCGGCAAAATTCCCTAATGCAAATATGTGGTTTTGAATCTTTGATCCTCATAACGCCCTGAAATACAGCAATCACATTTCGATAACCAGGTTAATACCCGCTCTCCCTATGCGGTCATCGACTGGTAAACATCTGTACCAAGCCTTCCACATATCAATCGACATTTTTTTGGGAAACGAAAGATGCCACACCCGTTTCATCCAGGGGATTTTAGGAGAACCAACCCGTATATACACTCCCATGCTCAACGGGTTTAAAAACTCCCTTGAGAATTTGGCAACGAAATAAGCAAATATTTTCCTGGTTTAACTCTTCCCAACTCATCCATTAATTGATCAGATAATTCTACTCCCATCAAATGATCAAATACCTCAACATGCCATCCATATTCTGTTTTACATTCGGACAACAATAGCTCCGGCAACTCACTAACACGATGATGTGCAATAATTGGACCATCAGTGAGCCACTTGTCTCACTAGAATGACAAGTTTCCTTTCCTTAGAGCTTTGACACTGGCTCCATCAAAAATCAATACAAATGCAAATGCAAATTTGATATGTTTATTTAAAATATTTTTACATTGGATCCATTAAATTAAATCATGGGAAGTTTTGAACTACAATAATTTTATTTCATCCTTCAAATATGAAGGCTTATTATTCACTCATAAAAATAATTTTTTATTGTCTTTTAATACATTTGTTAGAGAATTAATTATAAATGTGTTTGTTAGTTTCATAAATTATATATTATATTATCATGCGAGTGGCCATGAGAACTTTTAACTTCACCACATCCTTGCTCCTCTTGATCATTTTGACAGAGCGAGCATCCTTCCTTCTTGTAGCGAGAAGGAAATCCTTGATCTCATATATTTGTTTTGGCATTTTGATTTTGCCTAGCAGAGAAGTTTATGCGGGGCTGACAACCAACTCACAAAAACCCAGATCTTGAATATCTATCGAATTACGGCTAATACCAAAAGCGAATTAAGTAGGAAGTGAAACCTTTAAGCAAATAAAGGAAAAAAAAATGAACCTTTTGATCTCTCTCACATGCTTCTAGGCATCGGAGACTGGAGCTCCTACAAGTGATTTCGTGGAGATTGGACCTTTTGATCTCTCTCACAAAAACCCAGCTCTCACATGAGGGCTAATTTCTTTCTGCTCTTAGGAAGTTGGGGGACTTCGTGGGCTAGCTTGGCCAGTAAAATCGAGAGAGGGAACGAAAGTATGAAACAAAGAAAGAAGTAGAAAAAATATTTTTTATTATTATCAAAAGGTGCGCCCGGTTTCGCGGAGTCTCCCAGACAGTTGTAAGTAGTGTTTTCTTTCCAGATACATGTTATCCTTTTGAATTTTGTGTAACGTTATAGTGTTTCCCTTTTACTTAAGCATTTCGTTTGGATTTCTCATTTTAACATGATTATGAAAGATTAATTTTATAAATTCCATTCCTATCTCACTTTATTTTTATTAAATAAAATGTGATATTTTTTTTATAATTATATCATCTTTATATTTTTAAAAGAAAATTTCAAAAACTAATGAGCTATGTCATCATAAAAAACTAAAGAATGGTATATTTTGTAGATTCTCACTTTACAAAAACTGTTTCGAAATGCTTTTGTTCAATGTTACCCACCATTACTAGGGTTGTGTTAGCTTATGTTACTCAGCCATCATGATTATGTGCCAGAGAATTATGTTTCATTTCAAATCTCACAATGCTTCATTGAGAAATATCAAGCCGTCCTCTCTCTTTGAGGAAAATGTTATTTTTTCTACTTATAAAAAATGTCATTTGAAGTTCTCTGTTTTCATCCTTTCCTAGTGAATCCCCCTTTTCCCCCCATTATGTAGAGCATAGACGCTTCCTTAGCCATTTTGAGCTTGAGTGTTAGAATTTTTCTTTGATTTTATTTCATAACAAGCGTGTAATTCTTTCACTACTTTGTAGCTCAGAATAATTTGAACCATGGTGAGACTTTTTTTTCCTGTTTCCGGTGCCAACTTCCAAATGCTTGCTATTTTTGGTTTTTTTTTTTTGGTTGGGGTGGACACTCGCTTGCATATGCTTATCGACATTAATTTGTTGTGTTAATTCCCTACTAAAGCTGCTCTCCATTAATTTGTTGTGTTAATTCTATATTAATTTGTTATGCACTAACTGCTCAGTAAATGTTATTAGATTAATGACCGATTGAGGTTCGACTTCGTGTAACTTTGATTCACATCCGTTGAGCTTCAAATTCGCATCTATCTACTGCCTCTCTCAGGTTCTAAAATAAATTGTTTTTTATGTCTTGCTTCATGGTAAACTAGTTTATTGACTATTGTCAAAGAGCATCTTTAAATTTCCTCTAAATGCATAAATCAATCAATTCATTTTGCTAAATTGGGCTGCACTTATCTTGTAAGAGCACTGTTAGGGAACAGTTATACTCAAAGTACTCACCCTCACATGTACAGTAATATTTACTGTTTATGTTCGTATTACTGTACATGTGAGAGTGAGTGCTCTAAGTATGGTTGCTCCCGATCATTTTTGATCTTGTAATTAGGTTCATCTCCTATAGTTTCAAGTACTGTGGATGGATATAATTTATTGGGTTATTAGGGCCATTACCATCAATGAAAAGCAATGTTTTGAATACCGTACCGGTACCGGTACCGGTCAAGTCACTAAAACGAAATATTTCGGTACCAGTACCATTTCGTGTACCGTTTCGGAATAATTTATACATAAATAAATTATATATATAAATACAATTATAAATTATATTTCAAAATAATAGTTGATATATAAATAAATAATATAGATAAATATATATGTAATTAATTTAGTCTAAATTAAGGTTAAAACATAATAAAATTAAAAAAAAAATTAAAAAAAAAAATTGGGAAGGCCGAAATCCGGTACAGTCGGTACCGGCCGTACCGGTCATTTTTCGGCCGATTTGGTACGGCCAAAAAATCGGCCGAAACGAAATAGGGTATTTTTTGTACCGGCCGACTGGTCAGTACGGAAAATTCCGGCCGTACCGGCCGGTACGGCACGGTATTTAAAACTATGATGAAAAGCCTAATAAAGTTGGTATTTTATATTTTATGATTTGACTGCTCAAGCGTGCTCCTCTTGAAGGTTGGTAATTTATTGGGTTTTTTATGCTTGTAAGTCCCCTCTTATTATTGTAGCTTACGAAGTTAAAGCTTTATTAATCATCAACTTTTCTTTTCTCATTTTGCCCTTTATTTTATGGCAGAAATGTGACATATCTTAATTCTCAGAACCACAAGCACATCCCAAAACTTTCATGACGAATACAATGAAGTCCAATTGCCAAGAAAAGAAGATCTTCAATAAAGAGAGGGAGAACTCCATCAAAGAGAGGAGAACTCCATCAAAGTGAGGAGAAACACCAAAAGAGAGGAAAATTAGTTTTATTGTTGTTGCATTGGGGACTTAGCTAATTGGTTAAGTTTGTAAGCGTTATAGTTAGACGGGGTACTTGTAAATTTGTGGTTATATTACTTTATGTGCTATGGTGTACCAAACTTATGATGTTACAATAAATAAGTAGAGTTTTCCACAAATTCTCTACTTTTGTGTGTGCGTGTTTTTTTTTAACATAGCATTGCATTTGTGAAATAAAAACAGCAGTGTACTTTCCAGCAGCAGCAAAGTAAAAGTGTAAATGGTAAAAATAGACGATCACTCGAGAATATAACTTCAGTAGCAAGTTCAAAAACTACCATTAGTATAATTGCAGTTCAATTCTGATCTGAGAATACATCATAAAAGATTCAAATCATCAACTGAGCAAGATCAAGTGCATCAATACATCAACTCAAAATCCAAAACTATAAACAAAAGACTCCGAATAATCAACTCAGCAAGCTTGCATCTTCTAATGTTTGTGCACTGAGAGTTAGGCCAATTATTCGCTATGAGAAATGGCATACATCTCTCCTCGGTTTACAACTTCTTATCATTCTTCAACCTGAAAACAAGAGTAGCGGTTCTTTTCTATTAGCATACCTACAAAACTCATAAATCATACATTACATAATTTCCAAAATCAATATATATATATATATATATATATATTTTCACAACCGGTGCCAAAAACTCTAGTGGCTTACAGTTTTAATGCCCAAGCCCACCTAGAGAAGCAAAAGCCTTGACAAAAATTTGTAGTTACATTCATTAGGGATTGAGCAAAATGATGGCGTTAAGTAGTAATTTATAGAATCCCACTACAAAAAGGAAAAATAACCAGAATGTTAAAGTCAAAATAAATATTTTTGTTTTATCAATTAATGAACTGATAAGCAAAAAAATGAAACAAATAGAACCTTAAACTATACAAAAAGTAAGTCAATGAGGCTAAAAAATGAGAAATCGAGAATATTTAAAGCTCCTAATAAGAAAACCCACAATTTTTTTCAGATAAGGGAAAAATATTTTTTTCTTAAAACTAATAATATTAAGATTTAAGGACAGAGGAAGAATGTTTTTATCTATAAAAATCTGTAATACCCAGAGATTTGGGTAAGTATTGCTTAGATCCATTAATTCAATGGATGAAAAAGCAGGTAATAAGTTTATTAAGGGAACTCAAGTATGTAAGGGTGAAATATCTCAAGTAGGGCCCAGGCCTATTATTTAGTGTACTAGAAGACAAGAGTGAAGAAGAGTTGAGTGGATCAGATTACATGGGAGACAAGACATAAAGGCAAGCAACTGACACACGCAAAAAATAATATCCAGACCAAAGCTTCTATATAAAGACAATCATCAGAATATCTAAACTCTCTCGATAACTCAATATCTCTGGCTGTATAACAAATCCTCTATTCTCTCAGATCGCTTAGTTCATCTTTTCAGATGAACCCAATAGTTTATACTAGTAGAATCATGTATTTTATTCATGTACAGTGAGAGCCCTGAGAGACTGTAAAAATATTCATTATAGTGGATTCCCTTCTCCAAAACCCCGTGGACGTAGGCCTTATGCCGAACCACGTAAATACTGTGTTTTTATATTTATTTATATGCTATCCGCGTACGTATGACCGCACCGGAGTCCCACCGGGGGCCTCAAACGACACCCATCGAAACCCAACTCGCTCCAGTAGGCTGGGAATGATTTATTTTCCTGCCCTATTCTGTTGAGATTTTTGTGACATCAACATTGGCGCCGTCTGTGGGATGGTTAGACCAGAAGTGGGAAAATGATGATTTTCTGGGACACTGGAAGACTTCTCAGACAGCAAATGATGTTCTCAGATAAGTATTCTTATTTATTATTTTTTCTTTATTTGGCAGAGACTCACCAAAAATCTTATCTCACAAACCATGTCACAATCATGGCTCTATTCTATTAAAGTGTGCCCGTAACTCCTATATACTCATATACACGGACAAAATAGAAATGTGGTCGAGCCCTTAGGTGATAGTGCATAGTACACGCCATGCATGCGCCCACCCACACAATGTACCCAGTGCACTTAAGTGGCACTATGCACTTTAGTGCACAGTACATTTAAATGCACAATATCAGAAGATGTAGGCGAGACCTAGGTGAGTACTGTGCACTTAAGTGCACAGTACTACATTGATCCTGCACACATGCACGTACTGTGCATGCACGTGCGTGGAGGCCTTCAGCGCATGCACAATATGTGCATGAAGGCTCTCGGCGGGACTCATGGTGCCACGCCGTGAGGCCCGTAGCTCTTCTGGCGGTCCCCATCTGGACCGCTGGAGGTTTCTGTTTCCGGCGAGAGACTGACCAGCACCTCAGTCTGCCGGAAACAGTCTCGCCGGCGCACATGGCTAAATCCCCCGATCAAGGTGCCACCGCGCCGGACGGGGAAGGCGGGGACCTCGGCACCCACCACTGGGGTCGCCGGCACCTTCTGTCCCCGGTGGGACTGCCCCCAGCCGGTTTCCTTGCCAGAAATGGCAAGTCTGGGATTGTGCTTCTCGTAACGGCGTCGACGCCGTGCCCAGTCCATCCGTTGTATGGATGGACTGTCGGCGACCGCCATTATGGTTGCAGGCACCCTCTACCCCCGGTGGTGCTACCACTCATCCCGCCGGCGACCGTGAGCATGCCATGCATGCAACACACGGGCACGACAGCGTGCCGTGCCTAGTAGAACGCAAGCGGGCGCCCACCGTGGGGCTCCGCCGCGTGCTCTACTATTCTGCCGGCGATTCCTTTGGGACCGCTGGCACTTTCTGGTCCTGCCACCGCGATGGGACCAGGCCTGGTGGCATGGGCATGCTCCCGAGCCCGACCCGGGAGCATACCGGGCCTACTTCCTCAGGGAGCTCACGGCACCACATCGTGAGCTCTATATGCCTGCCGGCGATCACGGCAGCTACACCCGTGGCCCGCCAGTTCGCTGAAGCTGCTCGCCATGCAACCTGCTCGCCAACAGACCAGCAAACCCAGTTCGGCAAACTCACCACGCCTGCTCGCCAAATCAGCTCGCCATGCACCATGCTTGCCGGCGAGCTCCTCCTTACCTCACCAACCTCACGGCTCATACTCACCCAATACAGATGAAGGCCCGCCATTTATCTGGCGTTCGCCATAGACCATCACAGCTCGCCCAATTTATTGGCGGGCATCATGCTCATACAAAGCTAGGTTGGTTGCCAAGGGCTATGCTTAAACAGATGGAATTGACTACAGTAAAGTATTCTCTCCTGTTGTGAAACATTTATCCATTCGGATATTGCTAGCTCTGGTTGCACAATATAATTTTGAGTTAGCACAGCTTGATGTGAAAACAGCTTTCTTACATGGTGATCTGGAAGAGGAGATTTATTTATCTTAACCAAAAGGTTTTAAAGAAGCTGGAAAAGAAAATTGGGTCCGCAGTCTGAAGAAGTCTCTCTATGGCTTCAAGCGGTCACCTCGGCAATGGTACAAGCGGTTTGACCGCTTTATGATGGATCTGAAATACATTCGTTGCCAATATGATCATTGTGTATATTTAAGAAAACTTGCAGATGGATCTTTTGTTTATTTGCTTTTATATGTAGATGACATGTTGATTGCATGTAAAAGCAAGGTGGAGATAAATCATTTGAAAATTCAGTTGAGTCGTGAGTTTGAAATGAAAGATCTAGGAGAAACGCGAAAAATAATGGGGATGGAGATCGACAGAGATAGGGTGAAAAGTACAGTTCACCTTACTTAGAAGCAGTATCTGAAGAAAGTATTACAACACTTCAACATAGACTCCAAGACGAAGCCTGTGAGTACTCCAATGGCCCCATATTTCAAGCTCAGTGCATTGTAGTCTCCTAAAGATGATTAAGAGCGGGACTACATGAAGAATGTCCCATATGCAAGTGTTGTTGGAAGCCTAATATATGCCATGGTGTGTACACGACCTGATATCTCCCAGGCCGTCAGCGTAGTCAGTCGCTATATGTATAATCCTGGAAAGAAACACTAGCATGCGGCTAAATAGATTCTACGGTATATTCTAGGGACCGTAGATCGTGGTTTAAAGTTCGAGAAGAGTGAAAATAGTCTAGTAACTGGATATGTTGACTTAGACTATGCAGGTGATCTTGACAAACGCCGATCGACAACTGAATATGTGTTCACTATGGCTGGAAAACCAGTTAGTTGGCGATCAACTTTGTAGTCTATGACAACCATTTGTTTACAGGGATCGATAATTGACTTGGGCTTTAAGCAGCAAGAGGTTACCATTTACTATGACAGTCAAAGTGCAATTCATTTGGCTAAGAATCAAGTGTATCACTCTCGAACAAAACATATAGATGTCCATTTTCACTTCGTACTTGAGATATTGGAAGAAGGGGACATTCTACTTCAGAAGATCGGCACTGAAAATAATCCAGTAGATATGTTGACAAAAGTCATCACTGGAATCAAGTTCCAACACTGCTTGGACTTGATTAATATCTCACACTGCTGAGCACCTAAGGGTGCATTGGCGCCTTAGGCCGCATTTGATAGCGGAAATCTTTCATGGCAAATGAACATTTCAATAAGGAGGTGAAATCATTGCAAGGATGCAACATATAGTATCCTAGTATGGCACACTTGGGTGGAGGGGGTGATTGTTGAGAACCACCCATGTGTGTTGATGTCTCCAGCTCATATTGAGGTCCACCCATGTGGTGATTTCCACCTTTGTGATGAGAACTACCATGTACATTGGAAAGTGTGAGCATCTCCAGCTCATGTTACGTGGAAGAAGAAGCTCAACCTCTCCTATAAATAGGAGAGGAATGCTGAAGCTAAATATACACCCCAACAAGAAGTGTTTTGAGTGTGTGAGATTGTAAGTACCATTTGAGAGATAGAGAGGCATTGAGAGTGTTTGTAATCTTGTACAAACATTTTGAATAGTAAGTTTCCGCTCCAGTGGACGTAGGCAAATTGCCAAACCACTTCAATATTGTCTCTATCTATAGAGTGTTTGTTTTCTGGGCAGCATTAGGCACTACAATATATATATATATATAAATAGTATAAGCTAAGTTATGCAGCGGAGTGGGACGGGGGAAAATAAAGGCAAGAGTCACTTGTAAACTAAGTTATGCACTCTGCCTCTACTGCACCCCAGAACACGGGGCGGGGTGCCATAGCCCCTGCTGTGTAGGCGGTGGATTTGCCCTGTCCAGGTGGGGCCAGGGTATGGTTTCCCCACTGCCCACCCCTACCTTCCTTTGGTCAAATGAGGTAATGGTCGCAACATTTCGGTTTCAAATTAAACTTGGATATCACCCTATTCTCTGTCCAAGATATCTAGCAATATTCAATCAACAAGATTCCTATTTGAATATTTATTTTCTTCTCCTCTCTCTATGGTCAAACCATGTTCCAAGCTATCTAATGTGACATCCCATATTTTTCTTAAGGGACCTTATTCATTTATTGGTTTGAATAATACTTTATTTGGATATTTGGCTAAGTATAAGAGAATTATTTTAGTTATTTCTCTACTCTTATTTGGTTTGTGGACCTTTTTGGCAAGACTTCCTATTTGTTAGGGAATAGAAAGAACTAGGCTTAAAGAAGTGAGTCCATGTGGACTTTCACTTTAAAGCCCAAGATAAGCTTTGGAGAAATAGAGAGGCGCCACTTGGCATAGAAGAAGTTAGGGACTTGTTGGATATTTTTGGAAAAGAGGACAATGGATACTTGTCAAGATCTCATGGAATGGTAGAGGAGAAGTGGATGAGGCCCAAAAAGGCCCCCAAGAGAATTCATCCATGGTGTTGGGCACCACTTTTGGTTTTTGAAATCTACTAGAACACGTGTCAAGTTAAGACACAAGCTACTTTTTGCTTTTCTTAAAAGGTGTCATACTTGGGAAGATAAAAATGTGGTTTTTAGAAGAATCTGGTGAATGGGGGAAAGAGTATCTAATTGGAAAAGTGACCTTGAGAATGACAGAGGGTCATTTCACTTGTCAATTTCAGCACCCTCACACAATATTTCACATACGCCATGTGTCAACCATGTAGAGAAAGAGGATTAGGATTTGAGAGGAAATGACTTGGAAACCTTTTAGTGCATTGAACCTAGATATAAAATAAAGGGAGAAATGGGAAAGAAAGGGTTTCAATTTTGAGGAGGGAAGCCTAGCCAAACACTCTATTCTTTTGTCTTTCCTATAACATGCCATCATGAGGTTGAGTGTGGAAGAAATGACAAGTGACAGACATACATTAAATGAGAAAAACCTGTGAGGATCCTATAAATAGAGATGGCCAAATATGAGGGATTTTTTTAAATGCTTTTTGTCTCCCTAGTCTTGGGTTTCGACCATGTAGAGCATTTTCTCTCTAGGTCACTATTTTTCTTCACTTTCTCACTAGCCAAACACCACTATTTTCTAATATCTTCAAGAGCACAATATTATTTTTCAAGTGGAAGGTCACTACTGGGAGGTAAGCAAGCTTTTCACTTGTTTGAACACACCATGCAAGGCCTAAAACGAAAACCACTTTTGGTATTTTTGGATCTAGGATTTTCTCACACTAACACCCTCTCTTACTCTAGAAACTAGAATTTTCTCTTCTAAGAAATGGAACCCTAGGTATTCCTAATGTTTTGAACATGGGAAAACAAGTTTAGAGAGGGGGTTTTTTTGCAAGAAAAAGGAAACTAGGATTTGAACCTCTATAAGTTTCGGCCCTAGAATTTTTAAGGGATGAAATAATTTCTAAAATGACCAAGCACTCACTCTCACTACAATTTTTGGATTTAGGGTTTGTATGTTTGGATCTTGATGTATTTTTCGGTTATTTTCTATGACATCCCAGATTTTTATGAGAAACCTTATCCATATTTGGAATGGATAATTATTTAATTATTTCTTTATTAAGGTGTTTGGAGTTTTAAAGGAAGCCTTTTAGAAAAAATCTCAAGGTTTTTTTTTTTTTAATTTGGATCCTTTTAGTAAAAACCTTTTTGTTTGGTTAAGGCATAATAAAATTAGGCCCAAGAAGAGAGTAAGTTCATGAGACTTAATCCTTTACTTGAAAGCCCAAATAAGCAAGGGCATAGTAGGAAATTTTGGAAAGAAGAGAAGGTTGAACACTTGTCAAATTTTGGTAGAAGAAGAAGAGAGATGGAAGAAGGCCCAAGTGGAGCCCAAGGGGATCTGACCATGGTGGTAGGCGCCAAATGCTTTTGAGCCCCTTTTTGGACAAGTGTCAAGCTAATACACAATGTCCTTTGTCTTTCCAAGAAAGTGTCTTACATGGAAAAAATAAAAAAGAAGGGAAATGAAAAGTTTTGTACAAGAAAAGAAGGGGTAGGCCTGTAAGAGGGGGAGAAGAGTGTGTGAGTAGAAAAGGTACATTGGAAATGACAAGCATCTCACACATTCCACATGTCCTGTGTCAAGCAAGGAGATTAGGGATTTTAACAATTACCAATGGCTCTTCTTAGGTTTTGATTTAGGATTGAGTTGAGGGAAAAAATTGGAAACAAGGAGAAGAAGAGGGTTCGGTTTTGGCAAGTGGAGCAACCAAAAATTTTGTCAGTGCCCCAGCTTGCGCTTGGGATTGTACGCAAATTGTGATGTCGGAGATGAACGTCTCAAGGAAGTTCACTCATCATCGTTACATGTAAAGGCATTTTACCTATATATGTGTATTGTTATTATGTTCATGTTTATGCTTTTTTTTTTACAACGCAAGAGTAGTAATTTAACAAAATCTCGCAGCAGAAAAAGGTCAAGCCAAAATTTCCGACAAGGCATTTACGCTTGTCGCACATCACATGGTTAACGAAATATAAACCCAAATTAAACATTATATACATCAGAAGTTAAAGTTGCCAATGTTAATAGTTCCACAAAAGCACTTCCCAAAACAACGGGAAGATTTCCTCAAAATACATTAGTAATACAAAATAGATGCATTGACGATCCCCCTTTTCCGCCAGACATCCTAGTAGGCGGGTTCTTCCTTTATTTTCTTAAAGTTAGGACCGTAACGAAGACGGTCCAAACTTAGACTTGGACCTACGTCACACATCATCCCAGAGGATGATGTAAATAGGCGTCCCATATGGAGGAGCCCGCCTACACCTAAAACCAGACAACACCTCGTAGGGCGTAAGTCGTCAAAAAGGTAGGTCGCCATAGGAAGCGACTTTGCTGTCCACTGACCCAGCAGGTCTAGGGTCACTGGCTCAGCAGAAGCCGTCTCAATCGGGCCTTTGGGGGTCCGATACATCATCTCGAGAGTCGTAATCCACGGATCCATCTTCCTCTACAATAACTTCTATCGTTCCAAAAGGGGGCGATAGTAAAAGTAAAGATAATAAAAATAGGGTGAGATTTCGGGAGAAATCTCAGCAAGTACACTAACATTTTAACCGAAACATCTCAGGCATACAGATAAATGAACCAAACAATCATCACTGATGCATATGCGATGGATGACCGACTCATGCGCATGCTCATGTAAACATTCATATAAACTTGCTTCTTTCGGACTTCTTTTCATATAGTTGTTTTTCAAATCATTTCTTTAGAACATTTCATATCTTTTATTCTTTCTTAGGCCGACTTACTAGATACTGATATTTTCTTATGGCTCAAAAGCCCATCTTGTCATGACTTATCGTGTAGCATTTTTGAGACACGACATGATTCCCCTAAGTACCGCCTGTTCCCTACTGGTTACCGCATCACCTTAAGGTGAGTGCGTCACGTAACTTATAATACGGCAGGTCCTTACACCTTACCCGTCTTTGGCACCCACCAGTGTTAGGTGCGATCGTGCTCCGGACACCTTCTGGAGCCATACACGGTCCGTCGACTGTTCTTCGTCGACCTAGAGGCTTTCACTCAATTTTAAACACTCCTGAGTGAACAGGGAGTTCCATTGGGGCACTACCCCATCCCAGCCTTTGGGGTTCTTTTAAAACTTAAATTTCTTTTTCTTTTTCTTAAAAACATGTTTGACTCTAAAAACATGCTTTTCATGATTTATGCATGGGACATGCAACACTTATTCATTTTCATGTAAACCCGAGGCGAGCTCGAGTGCACTCATAGTCCATTTTCTTTCTCATCAGGACAAACTTTATAATTCCCTACTTAACAGTCATACCCTAACACCCAAATTTGGGCCTGAGATTGAAATAGAGTACTCGGCCCATGTCCAAACTAATGGGCCGAGTACCCTAACACCCAAGTATCCTCCAAGCCTTAAAGGTGTTTAATTAAAATATATATAATTTCTCAAAAGGGTTAACCGAAACCCTATTATCCAATAAATGAATATTTTTACATCCAATCTTGTTTCATTCCAACTTCTTTTATTCACCTTTTTAACTTAAAATATTTTCTACTATTAATTCCTTCAAAATTCCCACCTCAACAAGTGTCTTCTATAAGTTTAAACTAAATAATTCCACGAAATAATCAATATAATTTAATCCTCAAATTTTAACCTTAAACGTCATAAGATCCCAAATAAAAACTAATAGTCATCATATATACGTTATCACTTCTTTTCATATGCATGCATACACCACCACAATTCACATTAGCCATATACTTCTCCCTTTTTATTTCTTCTTTCATGAGAATAAGTAATTTGTCAATTCTTCATTTCCTTATGACAATATCCTATTAAAATAAGTTAATCATACTACATATTTCCTTAAGTAAATTTAATCTTAGCAACACCAAATTTTATAAGCTTAATACTAAGATCAAGCATGCATTAACCTCATCATTTCATATAATACTCATGCTTTCCATTTCTTTTTTGCTACTAATACTTAATCCATCATTTATGCTCATATTCTAACCTCATATTAACTTAGAGATTTACACATGAATATGCATACCAAAGACAAGCATTATCACCAATCAATTTAATCCAACCATGGCAATACAACAATCAATCCAACAAGCATGATCACCTAGCTATATACAAGAAATATTAAATAAAAGATGAAAGTATACTTACAATACTCCTATTAGATTTTTGCTTATAATCTGAAAATATACACATAGAACTTCTTATTAAACTAGCTATAAGCATGGAGATTCAAAAAAAAACCTTATTTCTTTTTAGCTAAAACAATGGTGTCATGTGTGTGTGTGTTCTTCCTAGGCTTGCATGAGTCTAAGCACTAACCTTTTCCAAAGCAATATCCACTTCAAGACCCTTGATCTTAGCTCCACTAACTTAGAACTCTTCAAGTTATGTGGTAAAAGAAAAAGAAGCAATGGTGAGAGCAAATGGATTGCTTAGGCTGAGAGGTGGAGAGAATGGAATGGAGATGTGTTTGCTTTGTGTCCAAATGAAATAAGTCAAGGAAGGTATGCATAGGGTCACACAGCCAAACCCTCTCACTAGGGTCTTTGGTACACATTTTACTATTCTTAGGTATGGCCAATGATGGATTGAAAGATTGACATCACTAGGTCATTCCAAGATCAAGTCTTGGCCATACCTTGGAGGATTTGATTCCCCCCCCCCCTTCACTTGCTATGGCTGGTGCCCTCCTTGGGTGTTTGGCCTCCATTTCCTTGCATTTCACTCAATCACCTTCCCTCCATCATCTCATGTGTCCATCCAAATGATCTCAAGGCCAGGCTTTTTGGGATTTGGGCAATGCATGGTTCGGCCAAGGCCTTCCTTGCTTCAACCGAAACCCTCCCATTTCTTTTGTATCCTTCCTTTGTCATCTCAATCACTTACACACACCATACCTCTCTTCACATTACCATACCTTCTTACACTTTGTACTTTATCCACTTACAAATTTCTCTCATGTCTTATCAACTTTTGGTGGCAACAATCCATGAAAATCCTCCAAGGAGCTCAGGGCAATGCTTCCACTGAATTCCCTTCCTCCATTCATCCATCCTTCTCCTCATGTCACTTGTCACATTCTCATGCAATATGACTTCTATTGGAAATTCAAGGGATGGTGCATTGTACTTCCAAGATTCCATGATAGGAAAATCTCTTCATGAGATTCCACACTCCATCTTACATGGCCACCTACCAGTCAACCATCATCCACTAGTAATTTCCTACTAGTCTTGGATGACTATCTAGGGTTTCTCTACAAGTGACATGTATCTCTAATGTTGGGCTTGGTGGGTCATGAGTTCATCTCATGGGCTTGTAGGCTTACTACTACTCTCTTGGCCCATTCACTCAATCCATGCCTCCAAGGTTTCACTTCCAAGCCCATCTCTTTAGGGCTTGTTCTTATAATTTTTCACTCATCTCTTATATTAATGTTTAATTAAATAATTAAATTAAGACGAGAATTTTAGGGTCGTTACAAATCTTGAGGCCTTTTGTCTCCCCAATACAATCTCATCATATGGAAGAGACTAAGGAAAATTTTCCATGTGTCATGCATGCATTGGAGGTTGTTTAGAAATGAAAGAGACTATATAAGGGGTAGCTGAAAATCAAGGGAGTTTTCCCCACCATTTTCGCCTCTTCATTCTCCTAGGATATGGCCCCCTTCATTCTCTCCTAGCTCTAAAAAATTTCTCTCACTTTCTCACTAGCCAAGCACCTAACATTTGCTTTGTTTTGAATATTTTCTATGTGAATATTTTAAGGAATACTAACTACACCAAGGTGAGCACCATTTCTTTTTATTTTTGGATTATCATACACGAGTTTGAGGGGAGTTTTATCTTGTTATTTTTAGCGTTAGTGGTTTTCTACACAAACACACACCTTCACTCAAAAACTAGGATTCTTGTTTCCTTTAAAATGGAATCCTAGGTATTTTTAAGTTTTTAAAACAACGTTAATGGGAGATTTCATAGAATAAGTTTGAGTTTTTGAAAGAAAAATGAAACTAGGGTTTTATCTCCTTAGGAGATTTGATCCTAGGATTTTTTTTTTGAAGAAAGGTGGATTTTCTTGATAGCCAAACACCCTTTATTTCTTGAAATTTTGGATTTAGGGTTTTTCTTAGGATAAATCTTGATTTACTTCTTGATTTATTTTTAGATTTTCTTTGCTTATATTTCTTGAAAATTTGTAAGTATACTTTTAACCTATCTCGGATATTTTTTGTATAGTTTGCATGAACTTTATTTCCCTATTGTTTGCTTGACTATTTGTTTATATTTTCTTAAAAATATGTGAAGGTTTGAACCTTATGGTATTGAGGATCTATGGATGGATTATTGGTGATCATTTGATGAAATCATGAAGAGGGTAAGATTTAATAGTTTTCGACCTAAGAGGTTCGAATGTGATGGCTTGATTGTTTGATGAAAGTTATGAAGTATTAAAGCCTATATGGTTCGGCTATGATGATATTTGTGATTTAGCTTCTAAGTTTTAACTTATAAATGGAGGCATGATTATTTTATTAAAAATCCTATGTGATACATAGGTTGAATTCATGTAATCTTGATTGAATTCATATAATCTTATGGCATGCATTTCGGCTTTGAAGGGTTTATAGTGTTTGAAAAGATGTTTGGTGTTTTGAGGAAAAGAAAACATGATAGAGAAACCTTAGGTTTTAGTCATGACCCCTAAGATTTTTAGTAGAATTTGTTTGTTACTTTTCTAGGCTTGAATGATTGAGTGTGATATGGTTTCATGCTTTGCATAAGTAAGTAAAAGGTTTCATACAAGTCTATGTCACACGTTGCTTGTCCTTGGATCAAAGTTTTAAAAGAAATGAGTCAAAGAAATTTTATAAGAATCCCAAACGTTAGGACGGGAAAATGCCTTAGTGGAACTCCCTATTCCCTCAGGAGGGTGTAAAGTCAAGTGAAACCCCTGAGTTGACAAAGTAGCATCGACAGACCTTGAAATGATTTTTTAAGGATGCCAGAGCAAGGTCGTACCTAAACCTAGTGACTGCCAAGAATAGTGAAGGCGAAATAAGCAAATTTCCATATAAGTATATGTTTATAACATAGTCACCTTGACTAAAGGAGTCATAGAATGATACGGTAACTAGCGGAGAACACACGGTGCATAGGAGAGCCATGAGGTGTCCATTTGTGTTAAATGAAAAGTCATGAAAAGACATGGATGATATGAACACATGTTAAGAAGACAAAAAGAAACGAAGAAAGAATGTCTTTTAAAGAAAGTACATGATGCACATGTTAAGTTGTAAGTCTCATTGTTCATGTACATACATCGGTTTGTGTTTGCCTTTATATGTTTATATTTGCTTGTGTACTTGCTGAGATTTCTCAAAATCTAATTATGGTAGTTTTTACCACCATTTTCCTCCTAGAATGATAGAAGTTGTTGCAAGAATAAATAGGGAAGCGCAAAAGGCTACCTACCAAAAAAGCTCAAAAGACCCCGAAAAGCCCTGAGGTCCTTTGAAGTCCTCCAGTTATGATAGGTTGCAGGAGGTGGACCAAATTTTAATTCAAATTATGAAATTTTTTAAGGAGATTAGAAGGATCCTGTATGAAGGAAGGGCTAAGCAGGACTAGCCCAAGAGGACTTATAGTTTGGACTGAAGATTTTTTATATCTTGGTTTATTTTGGCATAAGACAATATTAAGTTTTAAAGTTTAAGTTGGATTCCTAGTTATTTTGGGATTATGGAACTTATAACTATTTTGGCGATGCAACTACTTTATTAAGCTTTCTAAGATAATTGCACTTATGGTACTATGCGATTTTAACATTATTATTGTTATTTTGCCTAGACTTTTAGAAAGAATTTTTTCGTTGTGATTTTTATTACATACTGCCAGAAAGCTAGGTGCAGTGCATATTAATTATCATGTACGAGGTGTATGTAGTCTTGTGTTATATGTCACCGGCGTTTCAGTCAGTATTAAATACCAAGCATGGGTTAGGGGTGTCGACATGTTCAGTTTTCACGTGCTAAACTATTCTTAGATTTTTGTAAGTAAAACTTCAACCTATCTTTGATATTATTTATATATATTGTGTAATCTTTGGTTCTTTATTTGGTTTGATATTGATTCAATCCATATATATATAATTCCACCTATGTTTGGAAATATTGTTGTTGATTATTTGATGAAAATATGAAGTATAGTGACTTATATGTTTCGGCCATGTGATACACAATGCCTTTGGTTAGATATTTGAATTTATATGAGTTATGCTATGAAACATGTGATTCGGCCTATGAGTATGGAATCATTATTTGTTGATTATTTGGCAAGAACATGATATTTGGGATCCCATTTGTTTCGGCTATATGATATGCTAAGCCTTTGGTTCGACATTTGAATGCATATGTGCTATGCCATGGGGATGTGTGATACAACCGTATGCATTAAAGTTGCTTGTTGTGTATTTGATGAGAACATGATATTTTGTAATTTGTACGTTTTGGCGTCCATTTAGTTTTATATGAAAACAATGTGAACTTTTGTAATTTTGTCCTGTATACTGTATTCGGCCTTGAAAGAGGAATGAACCTTGAGTTGTGTTGAGAGGTTTTGGGTAAGCAAGAGCATAAAGGTCACCCTTGTGGTTTCAATTATACCTTGCATAGTGACTAAGCATGTTTGTTTGAACAAGTACTTAAGTAGATGCACGAGTTTATTAGGTAGAAAGGGTGAAAATGATCACTTTTGATGGCCCATGTAATTTGGCCAAGACCTTTATGTTTTACACTTATAACTTGAAATTGTTATGTTTATATGAAATGAGACATGTTTTTATGTTCTAATGTTTTCAAGCCATGTTTTGAGATGTATGCTATGGATGATGAGACACCCCCAATTTACGTCTGAGATTTAATATAAACTGAAACATCAGGATAGGTAATACATAGTTACATACCCTTCATACTTATCATACATAACTTGCATGTGCCTAACTTACCAATCATGCGCAATGAGTAATGCAGCCGAATAAGGTTAATTTTCAGAGAATGTAAAAAAATCTAACTTTGCACTTAGATCACATGGTACGACATAACTAAAACCCCAAAATATATTTACAATAACATCAAGTCTCAGTTGTACATAATTTAGAGGTCCAAAATACATATACATATATTTTGTTCTTCCTTTATACCTCTTCACCAAATAGGCTATTTCTTAACTTCTTTATAATCGTTTCCATAACGAAACTTGTTCATATTGATTTCAAACTTGCGTTGAAGGAATTGCCCTTACGGCATTACAAACACACTACTCGTAGGTAAAGAGCCATCGGCAATCAAAAGAAGGCAACATCCTATGTTGGTCCGGTTCTTGGACATAAGATGTGTGTTACCTTATGTTCTCCATCATATGATCAAAACAAAAGAGGTATAACTATAAAAAAGTAGGTCTACAAGAGGACTGAATTTAGTGGACCCCTCAAGGCTCACCGGAATCTCTTGGGGAGTCCGATTCTCTTGGCAGTTCATATCTACCTGCAACCAAATCTATGATTCCAAAATAAATGATAGAAAATATTCGAAGAATGAGTTTTAAAGAAAATCTCAATAAGTGTTTAAGTAACATAATAAAGCAATAAAAATATTCACAAATAACACGTATACGCACATGGTATGCCCATAAGACCTATTAATCATGGCTCGTATATGCCTTATACATCACTTACATTTAAATTGTGCACTTTCTATAAAAGGACTTAGTGAACATAGGTGCACACTTTTCGTGTCGTAACGTATTTTTTTCGTGAACAGTCTTATTTCATATTTCCATTTTCGATCTTATAAATCTTAGTTTTAACCACGACGGCAGATCAAATCTCTTTCACCGTCGAGTGTCTTACTATGATAGCAGTTATATGTCGACTTCACCGTCTTGACGAGCCTTATCATATATAACATCTCGACCTAGATATTGGTTTCTTTTTTATGTGAATATATATATATATATATATTAATCTTTCGATTATATATATATTATTGTATAATTCTCTTATGTTCTTATTAGGGGAGACGTTGGGGATCGGTCCGTCCGATTAAAAACAACCCTATAATAAAAACACAATAAAAAATTCTAAAAAATACAATAAAAAAATAAAATTTAAAAAATACAATAAAAAAATAAAACACAATAAAACACAATAAAAAAATAAAATAAAGATCATTTTAAAGGGTGTTCGGCCTCAGCCCAGACGGAGTCGCCGATGGTTTAAGGTTGCGTAGGGCACATCGGAGGTCACCGAGGGTCGCCGTCGCAGGAGTGGGGTCGTCGGAGGCTAACGGTCACGTTGGTATGGGCGGTGTTGCCCACCACCGCCAGTGTTCGTTTTTTAAAGGGATTGGATGGATTCCAGATTTTCTCTATTATTAGTACTATCAAATTTTTTTATTGGTCGGATTATATGAGATTAATAAGTTGTTTACATTTTTCTAAATACAGATTTTATTGCGTTAAATTATTCTATTAATATTAATCTTTTATGATTATACTTATTTATTTTGGAATCTAGTCTATTATCTTCACACTCTCAAACGTTAAACTGTTTCGTTGCCAAAAGAGAAGCAAGTTTTCGAAATACTGCTAATTTCTCTCGGATAGTTTCATAGTCCCGATCTTCGTATTTTATATCCGCATTTCTCAATCTTAAATTGGAACGCTTCTTCCTGATTTGTCTAGGTCATCAAATGCCGATATACATATTTTCATGCGCTACCCTGTCGTTAAGAATTTCTGACAGCGTGTATAAGTTAGTAACCATACAGATCTTTTCGGCCACTTCAAGCGGCAACAACCTCATTTTGTTCACTACTTTCACGGCAAGAGTTGGTATAGCAAATATTCATTCAAGTTAATTAGCAGTGATTATTTTCAGTCTTCCCTTACATATATATTTATATATACCCACGAAGCCATGCACTTGCATATTTTTCTTCGCTGGTTCCTACATTAAAGGGATTCTGAACCTCTTTATATTACTATATATATATAAATATATACAGGGGCAGACCCACGCCTTCAGTCGGGAGGGCTACGGCCCCCCAAAATTTTTCCAAAATTGATATATAATAGAAATATATATATATAATTATATATATAATTAAAATTCTCTCTTAAATTATAAAAATAAAATTAAAAATTGCCCCCCCAAATTTTTTTTATGAAAATTATTATTTTAAATTTTAATATACATCTATTTATATTTTAATTTTTAACTTTACGTAAACCCAAATTTTAACTTACATAATCTTACAGTTATTCTAATAATCTAACTCTAGCAAAAAAAATTAATTATAAATTTATAAGATTGTAAAATTTATTGATTATACTCATTTATTTAATTTCACTCTAACTTGTATGATTGTGAGATATAGTTTATTAAAAATCTAATAACGTTTCATCATTACTTAATAGAAAGTTTTCAAATTTATTCTTGATTTATAAATTTTTCTTAAATCATAAAAAAATATGAACAAGTACTTAAGAATAATTAATTTTTTTTAAAAAAAAGAAAGAAATGGAGTACAATTCGAAAAGTAATAAACGTTTAGAGAGTTCGATAACAACAGAATATGAAATTTCTATTACTGATGATTATTTTTCTAAAATTTACACGTACTGCACACTTTATCAATCTTGGTTCCGCCCCTGTATATACACACATGCAAACATTCTCATCACGGTATGAAAAGAATACCGAAACCAAAGCTATCAACCTCTTGCATTCGCAAACCACTCACATCGCCCTTGCACACGTTCAAACACCCTCACGGCCTCCTCATAGGCCTCTGCACAAGACCAGCCACAGCACTGCACCAGGAAATTCTCAGTGTTTCATCGTAGCATAAGCTGCCGCGTCGGAGAACTCCTCTACCGCGAGGTTGCAGCGACCCAACCCATGCGCACCAAAGGGAAGGTTTTCTTCCGCAAGCCACCTCCGCACACGGAAACCACCCAAGGCCGCCCTGCACCCCGTGCCCAGCCACCATTATGGACGTGAAGTGGAGCGTCCCCTGTTTTAAGCCGCTAAAAACAGAGCACCCCAGATCAACAAACCGTGAAACTCCCTCTCCACCCCATGCTCGGCCAACAGCTTTCTCCATGGATCATGGCCATCACCCAACTCGTGATTTGCCGTAGTCTCAACAACCTTGACGCAGCTCTGTTGCAAATTCTCGGTAAGCTCACGACGTGCCCGTTCCCATCTCCTCTTTCCGTGTCTCACCATTTGTGGACACTTTAAGTTGGCCAGAGTCATTCTGGGTTTGTTTTAGTATGAAAGATTGTATTTGTACAAATTATATTTTACTACTATTTCACTACGAGAATTTTAGTAGTAAATAGAGTGTAATTTATTTGTTATCTGCTAATTAAGTATATTTTATAAAATAAGCTTTAGTGTTATTAATAGATTTAAAACAAAATATGCAAATTTCCTACTGAATTATAGTATATTGTAAGTGTTCAATTATTGTTAAGCTATAATAATAATTCATAAGATTTTTAATATTAAGTGTTATTAAGTTTATTTTACGAACTAATTATTTCAACTGTTATTTTATGGATTTAAGACGGGTTAATTACTAGAATATTATACTTGGAAGGCTACAGATGATATTATTGTGCAAATAATTATAGGATATTAATATTTATTAGATTTCTTATAAAATTGAATAATTGTGTTAACCCCTAAATCTATGTTGAATTAATTATTTATACATATTATTGAATTTTTAAAGATGGTTTCAGTATTATATAGTAAACGATATAATGTTTATGTTAAACACTTTAAGTTCAATATCTCTTATTTGAAATCTATCCTTAGGGTTATTATAGAATTTAATATATTTATGCCATTCATTAAAGTTTTACTTTTCCTAATAAAGAAATACGTTTAAAAGGATTAAATGATATTAGTATTTAATAGAATTATTGTGAAATCGAGTCTATTTCAAAAATTTAGGTTCTTACGACTTCTAAATATTGTTTTTATTATTCTACTAAAGTATAATTTTAAAGTAAAATAAGTTATGATTACGCCCAAAGAATAATGCGGTCGTTTGCAGTATAGCTTTGGGGTGTCGATTCCACAGGGAGATGGATTGAGAAATTGAAGAACAGTAATGAAATTAACAAAAAGATTAAATGAGTGTGATAAGTAAATTTTAGAATGTGATGTAAATTAAAACTAAATGAGTAACTTGAAAAATATAAAAATGAGACGAAAAGTAGAGCGTAGGGAATTCCTTGTGTATTTGTGGTATTCAAATTTATTCTTAATTCATTGATAACTCAATTAAGAATTCTATATCCAAATTCTTAATCGGAATATATAACATTAATGACCAAAATTTAAATCAAATATAACTCTTTGAAAAATCATTCTTCGCGCTTAACTCTCATAAATTGTTATCGATATTGAGAAAATCCAACGACGACAATATACCCAAGAGGCGATATTGCAGCAGAGAATTAAATCAATATAGATAATCAATTGCTCCAAACATAATTATAGAACTAATTCACTCAATAGAAAAAGCATGACTGAATCCATAAACGAAATAGATTCTATATTTATTTGAAGACAAAAACATCACAAATAAATTGAGAATAATAGAACAAAAGAGTTTTAATATTTAAAGACCAAATACATGAATCAAAAATAAATTACAAACACCATCACACACACAAGTTCATCCCTAACCCTCATTGAGAATTTAGTTACACATATTGAAAATATGCAATAAAAATTCTCCAAGGGATAATATGGAAGAGCCAACCATTATTTTCTTCTCTCTTCTTTGGTTTTTCTTTTCTTTTCTCAAGCTCTCAAAATAATGGCTCTTCCAAAGCATCCTCCCACACTAAGCATTGTCTTAGAACACACACCCCTCCCTTCTATTTATAAGCATCCTTCATGCAAGTTGTCATGACAAAATCATCACAATTTCAACTTGTTTTACCATGTGCCATTCTTGAATCCAAGTGATTTGTGAGTTGTCATTTTGATCATTTGTTTTCCCACCATGCATGAGCTGGATTTTGCTTGTAGGTTGAGTGTTTCAATTTTGCTTCTCTATCTATTAGTTGTCTTGTATGACTTAATATCTTGTGGTCAAATAATTTGTCTTGAAGAACCTTGAGTGCACTTCATCTTGTATCTGAATTGATCATTGAATTTTCAAGTTGGTGTAGGAGTGCTTGCTAGAAAATATTATGATGACATTTGGATTTGATGCAAGTGGCTGAAAAATATCCAGGAACGTCAAGTGCAGGTGCGTCCACTTGATGGTCGATTTTGTCTTAGATTGAGTGGATATCTCTTCAAACACAAAACATAAAAGTTATATATATTTCTCTTGCGGTTTCACATCATCTTGAATCAGCTCAATCGGAGATTGGATGAAGATGTCAGAACTGTTTAAAATTCCGCAATTATCTTCATTTGCTCCTAATGCCTCTATTTGTGTCCTAAATCAAAATATAAGAATAATGAGTATATTTAGGCATCAAATAAGAATAAAGTATTAAACATTAAGAGAGGAAAATATGGCATTTTATATTCTCATCAATATATTAAATCATGCTTATATCTATCTCAAGATAAATGACCATTAATTTTAATAACATGAGTTATATCCATTGTTTTCTCATTTCTTTTAGTATTTAAATAGAGTATTTAGAGTGCATTTTTGTGCACTCATCAAGTTACTAGAATTTTATTAGTTTCTCCAATATGAGTATTAATGTCTTTTGTATAAGCATAATATGTATTAAACTATTTCGCCACAATGTGTATTGATTCAATAGATTAGTACGACATGTCTTTCTAAAAGTTTAGTAACAATTCGTAATTTGTATAGGTGACGAGCTATCAAATGAGTATCAGAAAGCAGTGCATCGAGGTAAGTGAAGTTGATCACAAAGTTAGGATCCTCACAGTTAGATTATATTATTAGTAGAGTCAATTCTTTGATAGCCCTTTTCATATACCCCTCATATCATGCAAGCATGTCATTCAGTACAGTACAACACAAGATCATGTCATTCAACATCATGTTTAGATTTAGCGAGCTATAGTTATTTATATTAGTATATAAAGTATGCATCTCATATTACATAAGTTAAGTTAAGTTCAAGTATAAGATTAGGTTAGATCAGAGATCAATAAATCAGTTATTCAGTTTAGTAAATCAATTATTTCAGATGAC
Organism: Platycarya strobilacea; assembly: GCA_036898215.1. NCBI lineage: Eukaryota > Viridiplantae > Streptophyta > Magnoliopsida > Fagales > Juglandaceae > Platycarya > Platycarya strobilacea. The sequence goes on along the minus strand of CM072546.1, from coordinate 18,138,133 downwards.
CATTCAGATACATGGTATAATATCCCGAATTTTCACTCACCCTTTTTAATTTACATACTTAGTTTAATTATGTTTCTTTAGGATTATTTTAAGGTACCTTTGGAACTTTTTGAAAAAATCAGTGGGGATATTAAGTATGATGAGAAGATATGATTTTTGAATATTCAAGGAGATATTGTATAGAAATTGAAAGAAAATTTACAAAGGAAATTAAGTGGTATAAGTAAGAAATATACCACATGATATTTTCGGATTAGACAAATTTAGACACATTTTTTGGTAATCTGAGTATAACTATACTATTTTATTTTGGATTGGGATGATTCAAGATGATTTTGAAAGCCAAGAGAAATATCTATAATTTTATGTTTTGAGTTTTTGGATATATGGACTCAATCAAATACGAAATTGAGATTGAAGTAACATAACCAAATTTGGATATATAGGCACTAACTTTGAAGTTGACTAAGGACTTTGAAAAAGATCAAGTCTTTGAATTATTTTCTCAAATATCTTAAGATATTGATAAGTGTGTAGATATATGCCAAATGGAGAGATTTTATATAGGAAATTTCGTATGAAACATGAAGGAATATCTATCAAGCACTTGATATGCCCGGATTGGTATTCTCGGACTTATCTGTCTACTTTCAGTAGAATAATCATAACTTTTTCATATAAGCTTAGAATAAAGTGATTCTAGTTCTTATAGAACTTTAATATGGGGATCTAGAACTCTCATGCTTTGGGTTTGTGAAGATAAGGGCCAGATTAAGGACTAAATCTGGTGTGAAGTGGACGGACAGGAATAGCAGTCAACTAATAACTGACTTAAGCAAAGTACATTGATCTTGGCCATTTGATGAAAATTTTGATGGGTTCTTATTCTTTTTGACATATTAACAGGTGTAAGGGGTATGTTGTAAAAGGAGATAATTCATCTAGAAGCCTTGGTTGGCAAGAAAAAAAAAAAGAAACAAATGGTGAACTCGGATTGGGTATTCTCGAATGGTTCTGACATGTTTTAGTGAATTAATCATATCTCTCTAATTTGATATCGGAATAATATGATTCAAATTCCTGTAAAATTTTAAGAGGATGATACAAAACTTTCATGTTATGAGTTTTCAAAGAATAGAATTTTATCTAGGACTTATTTGGGATGGAAGATGCCAGATGCACCCTATTGGAAGAAACCATCATGCTATTTTGTTTCTACCCCATGTGCTAGAATCATTTGAGCCCTTGATCAAGATAAGATGACAGCTAGAAGAAACATGACCATTGGATGAGGGATTAGGAGCAGCTAAGCCTAGATTAAAGTCATGGCGATGCCTAAAGGGAGGAGAGACACCTCACCTATTCAGCTAAGACAAACACCCGAGTGCTTCATGCACTCTTACTCCTAATATCTGCATATGCCACTCATTTCACACATATATAAGTGTAAGAAGCATAGACATACACGGCAACTTAAGGGGAAGAAGCAAGAAAAAATCTCATCCAAACCATACTTATTTCACCTAAAACCCAAAAGAGAGTGGTTGAGAGTTTTGAAGGGGATTTGCACAAAGTCTACTCCAAACACTCAATCAAGCTTTGGAGAAACTAGTAAGTATACTATTTAACTTAATCTTGATATAGAATAAGTGAGTTGATGATAAAATCATGTTTATTGTTTGTTTAAGCTTAATCTTTGCTTATATGATGAAAATGGAATCTTTTAGGTTATGGATTATGTTTATTGTCATGAAAATGCTAAATAAATGGTAAGAAACATAGATTTATGTTTTAACAAGTAAAAATAAGATTTATGTGAAATGGTAAGGTGTTTTAGGTTGAAAAACCATCAAACCCAAGATTTTGCTTGACTCTCATGTGACGTCTAGCTCGAGTGAGATTCTGGTTGAGACTTGGCTCGACCCTCGCTTGACGTCTGGCTCGAGCGAGATATAAGGAGAGATTTGACAACTTTTGGTAAAACGGCCATAACTTGCTGATTTGATATCTAATTTGAGTGATTCAAAAGGCTATGGAAATCTAAGAGAAATATATACAACTTTTATATTATAACTTTTAGAGATAAGAACTTAGTTAAGGATAAATTGGAATTTAAGTCAAAACCGAGTTTATCATAGTAGATATTGATTTTATGAATTGATGTGATGTAAATGTATGTGCATGTGATATATGCTATTGTGAAATGTTCTCAAATTTTATAAGGCTCATATGGACATAAAATATGCATGTCATAAGTCTAAGTTTATGCATATGTTACATTACGTCACATATATGTGTCGTCATAAGTCATGAAATCTGTTTTAAGAGAATACGTTAAGAAAACTTTACAAATAGAAATATTAATAAGTCACTCACGTCATGACGGGGATGGCAATACGTAACGCCCGTATGAGTGACTTGCCGACAGGGACCTAAGCCTATCAATGATATGAAAGCCGGCAAAGACCAAAACCTGTCGATGATATGAAAATCGGCAAGAACCTAAGCTTGTTGATGATATGAAAGTTGACAGGTACCTAAGCCTGTCGATGATACGAAATCCGACAGGGACCTAAGTCTGTCGATGATACGAAATAAGTAAGATCCGACAGAGATCTAAGCCTATCAATGATACGAAATAAGTAATATTCGATGGGACGCCTGCCGATGATACGAAATAAGTAAATCTCACAATGTTACGAAAGAAAAGAAATAAGAGTTTAAGTATGATAGAGAGGGTCTGATGAGTGCACAAAAATGCACTCTAAATACTCTATTTAAATACTAAAAGAAATGAGAAAACAATGGATATAACTTATGTTAATAAAATTAATGGTCATTTATCTTGAGATAGATATAAGCATAATTTAATATATTGATGAGAATATAAAATGCCATATTTTCCTCTTTTAATGTTTAAAACTTTATTCTTATTTGATGCCTAACTATACTCATTATTCTTATATTTTGATTTAGGATACAAATGGAGACATTAGGAGCAAATGAAGATAATTGCGGAATTTTAGACAGTTCTGACATCTTTTCGTAATATGGGCATAACTCTCTCATCCAATCTCCGATTGAGCTGATTCAAGATGATCTAGAACTGCAAGAGAAATATCTAGAAATTTTGTGTTTTATGTTTGAAGAGATATCCACTCAATCTAAGACAAAATTGACCATCAAGTGGACGCACCTGCACTTGACGTTCCTAGATATTTTTCAGCCACTTGCATGAAATCCAAATGTTATCATAATATTTTCCAGCAAGCACTCCTACACCAACTTGGAAATTCAATGATCAATTCAGATACAAGATGAAGTGCACTCAAGTTTCTTGTAGACAAATTATTTGACCACAAGATATTAAGTCATACAAGACAACTAATGGATAGAGAAGCAAAATTGAAACACTCAACCTACAAGCAAAATCCAGCTCATGCATGGTGGGAAAACAAATGATCAAAATGACAACTCACAAATCACTTGGATTCAAGAATGGCACATGGCAAAACAAGTTGAAATTGTGATGATTTTGTCATGACAACTTGCATGAAGGATGCTTATAAATAGAAGGAAGGGGTGTGTATTCTAAGAGAATGCTTAGTGTGGGAGAATGCTTAGTGTGGGAGGATGCTTTGGAAGAGCCATTATTTTGAGAGCTTGAGAAAAGAAAAGAAAAACCAAAGAAGAGAGAAGAAAATAATGGTTGGCTCTTCCATATTATCCCTTGGAGAGTTTTTGTTGCATATTTTCAATATGTGTAACTAAATTCTCAAGGAGGGCTAGGGATGAACTTGTGTGTGTGATGGTATTTGTAATTTATTTTTGATTCATGTATTTGGTCTTTAAATATTAAAACTCTTTTGTTCTATTATTTTCAATTTATTTCTGATGTTTTTTCGTCTTCAAATAATTATAGAATCTATTTCGTTTATAGATTCAGTCATGCTTTTTCTATTGAGTGAATTAGTTCTATAATTATGTTTGGAGCAATTGATTGTCTATATTGATTTAATTCTCTGCTGCAATATCGCCTCTTGGGTATATTGTCGTCGTTGGATTTTCTCAATGTCGATAACAATTTATGAGAGTTAAGGGCGAAAAATAATTTTTTAAAGAGTTATATTTGATTTAAATTTTGATTATTAATGTTATATCTTCCGATTAAGAATTTGGACATAGAATTCGTAATTGAGTTATCAATGAATTAAGAATAAATTTGAATACCACAAATACACAAGGAATTCCCTACGCTCTACTTTTCGTCTCATTTTTATATTTTTCAAATTATTCATTTAGTTTTAATTTACTTATCACACTCATTTAATCTTTTTGTTAATTTCCTTACTGTTCTTCAATTTCTCAATCCATCTCCCTGTGGAATCGACACCCCAAAGTTATACTGCAAACGACCGCGTTATTCTTTGGGCGTAATCAAATTTTGGCGCCGTTGCCGGGGAAACGGTAGAAGAATTTGTAGTTTTTTTAGTAGTTTGTAAAAAAAAAAAAAATAGGGGTAGCTTCGTTCATTTTCTTTTTAGCTTTCTGCATCTTTATTTTATTTTACTTTTCTTTTCGTAATTTTTTTTTTCAGTATTACGCATTTCTTTACTTTGCATGCGCAGGTACAGAGACTCTTTTGGACTGTTTGCTAATAGACCCGTGCTAGAATCAGATTCAGAATCTAATTTTTCTTGTCGCTTGTTTGATAATTCTTTCAATTCTGATGCGATGAGTGAACACGTGGACCAACCTGTTAGAACCCTCCAAGATTATCTTCATCCCGCACGAACAGCCACACCATCCTGTATTATGTTCTCACCTAATGTTCGTCATGTAGATTTTAAAACGGGAATGATACAATTACTTCCGACTTTCCATGGTCTAGAAAATGAAAACCCCTATGTTCATATTAGGGAATTTGAGGAAGTAGTTACAACATTCCACAGTCAAAATACCACTGACGACACGGTAAGGCTAAAGTTCTTTCCTTTTTCTTTGAAAGATAAAGCTAAGAGTTGGTTGTACTCACTAAGACCACGGTCTATTGGAACATGGAGTGAGATGACTCAAGTGTTTTTCAATAAATACTTTCCCCAACATAAGACTAATGCTTTAAAAAGACAAATCTCTACCTTTGCACAAAAGGATAGTGAGACTTTGTACTAGTCTTGGGAAAGATTTAAAGAATTACTGAGTATGTGTCCCCAACATGGATATGAGAATTGGCGCTTAGTGAGTTATTTCTATGAAGGCCTTACGCCCAGGGAACGTCAATTCGTGGAAATGATGTGCAATGGAGAATTTTTACAGAAAAATCCCGATGAGGCCATAGAGTACCTCAATGAGCTTGCTGAAAAAGCTCATACTTGGACTGGACCTAGTGCTACTGATAGCACAAACAGGTCACGACCTACAGGAAACTTGAGTGGTGGTATTTACCATCTCAGGGAGGAAGATAATCTAAAAGCCAAGGTTGAAATGCTTACAAGAGAAATAGAGTTGTTAAAGATAAGAAACTCAAAGCCAACACACATGGCTAATCAAGCAGACTCTTTTGAACCATGTGTTGTCTGTGGTGGGGTAGATCATCATGCCCAAGACTGTCCTGCACATGCTAACATGAGAGGATGGCATAATCACCCCAACTTCAGCTGGAAGTCTAAAAACCAACAGCCTGCACAACCTTCTAGATCATATCATGCACCATACCATGCACCTCAATCTTCTAGAAATTCTTTAAAAGATACTTTGCATGCATTTATTGAAGTACAGAGTAAGACTAACCAAAAATTTGAGTCTTTAATTATGCAGGTTGTTGAAGAACAAAAGGAGATAAAGAGCCAGGTATCTAAAATAACGAGTTTCTTGAGTGTAAATGAGCAAGGTAAGTTCCCTTCTCAAACTCAGTCTGTACCTCATGGTCAACATATGGCACAAGAAACTGTGAAGAATCACGAGTGCCAGCAGATATATATGATTGACTCACTCATAGACAGGGAAGTTTTCACAACTCATGATTCTGATCCCCTTGAGAATTTTATTGTTGATTTTGAATATAATCCTATCAGTGATTCATCTGATGTAGCTAATATTTGTGCAATTTTTGACAATACTCAAGATTATAGCACACAAGCTTGGCAACCGAAGTTTGAGGAGTTTCTTGAGAAAAATGAAAAACAGATTCCTTCAAGTGGGCAAGTAACCAAAGTTAATCTTAAACCTTGCCACCTACCTGTGAAGTTCGAGCACCGAGTTTATTGGGCAAATAAGCGTTTCGTTTTTGACCCAGGAGGAATAGTTCAAGAAGTGGAAGATAGTCCTGTTGTAAACTTGGTCTACCAACTTTGACCACAGCATGCAACAATAATTATTATTATTATTATCATCTTATTTGTTTTGTTTTGTTTTTATTTACTACTGTTTTTTTTATTTTTGTTTGCAGGATAGTATCATTTTGTCATTTCAGATCACTACTTTTGACGCTTAGCGAGCTATCTACATCACACATCAGGTGTATCCTATCCTTTTTAGTTACTCCCCATCCAATTTTGATTATTAAACATTGAGGACAATGTTTCATTTAAGTTGGGGGGTGGAAATACAAATCTGTTATTTAAACTCTGTGGCATATTTCAATCAATATATAAAAAATTGTCAAATTTTTTTCACACAGGCATCTTTTCACACATGATACTCATGCTCATTCATAACCATCTTGGTGAATTCAACAAACCCATCTTAAATCATTTTGCTAAAGCATCCACAGAACTATTTATGCACTTCTCCAAATTTTGTGATAATATGGTGATTTGACACATGTAACTAAAGAATTATTTTGCTCAAGTATTCATGTGAATTTTGTGAGAATTGAGAGCTTACAAATACAGAAATTGTGATAAGTATCCATTGATCTGTTGAATTTGACACTTCTTTTGAGAATATCATTACATGGTTTGTGGTAAGATGCTGGATATACTTGGGATATGACGAAAATCAACTTAGGATTAACGTCTGAGCCTTTCAAGCTGACCTTTTTCATCATAGACCCCTAGCAGCCAATTTTGAGCCAATATACACATATGGCCTTTTCTTTTCATATCTACATCATCCATACCTCTCCACATTGGAGTATAGCTTATACACTATATTTTCCTACTATTTTACTTCCAAGTGTGTACTAGGTGTGAAATTATCATTTAAAAAAAAAAGAAAAAAAAAAGAAAACCATGACAAAAATGGCATGGTGCTAGATGTGTCCATCAAATTATTCATGAAAGAGTTCATCAAATTGCGAAGACACCAATGGCAAAAGAAGATGGAAAAGTGTACTTAGTCAAAAATCTAAAAAATTGAAAAGTACATCAAAAGGAAAGTATAGTCTACTGAAAAATTTAACAGATTCCCTTTTGTGTATACTTGGAAGTTTTTGAAATCTCTTCACCTTTTCTTCTTATGAACCCCAACCCTAAACCACATTACAACCCTTTGTGTTGATTTTTCCGATCCTAAGTATGCTTGTGGAAAGAATGGTGCAAATCTCATTTGTTAGTATTCCTATCATAAGATCAATGTTTACTTGTTACTTATATATAATTGGCTAAATTTCCATGAGAGTAAATGTACACCTTTGTCAACTCCATAGAGAGAACCCTTACATGAAACACTTCTATACTCGTGAGTTATGGAGTTGAACCTTTTTACTTAAGATATTCTAATGTTGCATATGTCGAAACCTCTAATTTGATAAAAATAGTTTGGAACACATACACACTCTGTGGATTGCTATATTTGAATTACTTGTGAAAGGGTTATTGAATTTCTAAGATTGTTTTGATATGTAAATTTGAAAAATGTGTCTTGATGGCCCCTATGTGTGATTTTCTTTGGTCTTTCTCATCATTTTGCATGAAAATTGCTAGGGACTAGCAATGAGTAAGTTGGGGGGTGTGATGAGTGCACAAAAATGCACTCTAAATACTCTATTTAAATACTAAAAGAAATGAGAAAACAATGGATATAACTTATGTTAATAAAATTAATGGTCATTTATCTTGAGATAGATATAAGCATAATTTAATATATTGATGAGAATATAAAATGCCATATTTTCCTCTCTTAATGTTTAAAACTTTATTCTTATTTGATGCCTAACTATACTCATTATTCTTATATTTTGATTTAGGATACAAATGGAGACATTAGGAGCAAATGAAGATAATTGCGGAATTTTAGACAGTTCTGACATCTTTTCGTAATATGGGCATAACTCTCTCATCCAATCTCCGATTGAGCTGATTCAAGATGATCTAGAACTGCAAGAGAAATATCTAGAACTTTTGTGTTTTATGTTTGAAGAGATATCCACTCAATCTAAGACAAAATTGACCATCAAGTGGACGCACCTGCACTTGACGTTCCTAGATATTTTTCAGCCACTTGCATGAAATCCAAATGTTATCATAATATTTTCCAGCAAGCACTCCTACACCAACTTGGAAATTCAATGATCAATTCAGATACAAGATGAAGTGCACTCAAGTTTCTTGTAAACAAATTATTTGACCACAAGATATTAAGTCATACAAGACAACTAATGGATAGAGAAGCAAAATTGAAACACTCAACCTACAAGCAAAATCCAGCTCATGCATGGTGGGAAAACAAATGATCAAAATGAAAACTCACAAATCACTTGGATTCAAGAATGGCACATGGCAAAACAAGTTGAAATTGTGATGATTTTGTCATGACAACTTGCATGAAGGATGCTTATAAATAGAAGGAAGGGGTGTGTATTCTAAGAGAATGCTTAGTGTGGGAGAATGCTTAGTGTGGGAGGATGCTTTGGAAGAGCCATTATTTTGAGAGCTTGAGAAAAGAAAAGAAAAACCAAAGAAGAGAGAAGAAAATAATGGTTGGCTCTTCCATATTATCCCTTGGAGAGTTTTTGTTGCATATTTTCAATATGTGTAACTAAATTCTCAAGGAGGGCTAGGGATGAACTTGTGTGTGTGATGGTATTTGTAATTTATTTTTGATTCATGTATTTGGTCTTTAAATATTAAAACTCTTTTGTTCTATTATTTTCAATTTATTTCTGATGTTTTTTCGTCTTCAAATAATTATAGAATCTATTTCGTTTATAGATTCAGTCATGCTTTTTCTATTGAGTGAATTAGTTCTATAATTATGTTTGGAGCAATTGATTGTCTATATTGATTTAATTCTCTGCTGCAATATCGCCTCTTGGGTATATTGTCGTCGTTGGATTTTCTCAATGTCGATAACAATTTATGAGAGTTAAGGGCGAAAAATAATTTTTTAAAGAGTTATATTTGATTTAAATTTTGATTATTAATGTTATATCTTCCGATTAAGAATTTGGACATAGAATTCGTAATTGAGTTATTAATGAATTAAGAATAAATTTGAATACCACAAATACACAAGGAATTCCCTACGCTCTACTTTTCGTCTCATTTTTATATTTTTCAAATTATTCATTTAGTTTTAATTTACTTATCACACTCATTTAATCTTTTTGTTAATTTCCTTACTGTTCTTCAATTTCTCAATCCATCTCCCTGTGGAATCGACACCCCAAAGTTATACTGCAAACGACCGCGTTATTCTTTGGGCGTAATCAGGGTCCATGAAGAACATAAGTCTAAGTCATGCATGAGATACATAAAGCATGCCATAAATGCATATTCTAACTGTCTGGTTTGTATGTGATTATTTCACGATGTCTGTACTTTTATTAAGTTACGTGTATACTTACTGAGATTTCCAAAGAAATCTCACTCTTGTATATTTCTATTTTTGGAAAAATAAAATTATGTAGCAAGATTGATGACTGAGAAAAAAAAAAGGCCTGATGACTTAAGAAAACTCAGAGGAACCTGAATGGTCATGAAGTTAGTCTAAATTTTAAGAATAAGTTATATATATGATAGATAAAATTAACTGAGTTATTCATGTAAGGATACAATGTTATTATAATAATGAACGATGTGGATATTGTGATTTTATTTTACCATGTGATCATTAGAAAATTTTCATTCAGAACTTTTTTGTTGCGATTTGCATTAAATTTTGATAAGTACTGGAGTGTGTAGCCTGGCGTTAATTACCTTGACACTTCAATTTGTGTTGAATTATGAACGTAAATTGGGGGCGTCTGATTACGCCCAAAGAATAATGCGGTCGTTTGCAGTATAGCTTTGGGGTGTCGATTCCACAGGGAGATGGATTGAGAAATTGAAGAACAGTAACGAAATTAACAAAAAGATTTAGATGAGTGCGAAAAGTAAAGCATCGGGAATCCTTTGTATATAATTGGTATTTTAATTATTTTCGATTCATTAATAACTCAATTGAAAATTCTATGTCCAAATTTTCAATCGGAAAATAAAACATTAATAACCAGATTTAAATCAAATGTAATCTTTCGAAAAATCATTCGTCACAATATAAGAACAGGAATTGTTATCGATATTAAAGAAATTCAACATCGACAATATACTCGTAGAGCAATATTGCAGCAGAGAATTAAATTAAAATAGATAACCAATTGAACCAAACATAACCAAAGGATTATTGCATTTAATAGAAAAAGCATGACTGAATCTATAAATGAAATAAATTCTAAGATTATTTGGTGACGAAAACATTTATAATAAATTTCGAATGACTAAACAAAAGAGTTTAATATTTGAAGAACACATATATGAATAAAAAACAATTACAAATACCATCATATATACAAATTCATCCCTAGCTCTACTAGAAAATTAGTTACACATAATGAAAATATGCAACAAAAATTCTTCAAGGGATAATATGGAAGAGTCAACCATTATTTTCTTCTCTCTTCTTTGGTTTTTCTTTTCTTTTCTCAAGCTCTCAAAAACAATGTATCTTCCAAGGCATCCAAGCACACTAAGCATGGTCTTAGAACACACACCCCTCCCTTCTATTTATAAGCATCCTTCATGCAAGTTGTCATGACAAAATCATCACAATTTCAACTTGTTTTGCCATGTGCCATTCTTGAATCCAAGTGATTTGTGAGTTGTCATTTTGATCATTTGTTTTCCCACCATGCATGAGCTGGATTTTGCTTGTAGGTTGAGTGTTTCAATTTTGCTTCTCTATCTATTAGTTGTCTTGTATGACTTAATATCTTGTGGTCAAATAATTTGTCTTGAAGAAAATTGAGTGCACTTCATCTTGTATCTGAATTGATCATTGAATTTCCAAGTTGGTGTAGGAGTGCTTGCTAGAAAATATTATGATGACATTTGGATTTGATGCAAGTGGCTGAAAAATATCCAGGAACGTCAAGTGCAGGTGCGTCCACTTGATGATCGATTTTGTCTTAGATTGAGTGGATATCTCTTCAAACACAAAACATAAAAGTTATAGATATTTCTCTTTCAGTTCTAGATCATCTTGAATCAGCTCAATCGGAGATTGGATGAGAGAGTTATGCCCATTTTACGAAAAGATGTCAGAACTGTCTAAAATTCTGCAATTATCATCATTTGCTCCTAATGTCTCCATTTGTGTCCTAAATCAAAATATAAGAATAATGAGTATATTTAGGTATCAAATAAGAATAAAGTTTTAAACATTAAGAGAGGAAAATATGGCATTTTATATTCTCATCAATATATTAAATCATGCTTATATCTATCTCAAGATAAATGACCATTAATTTTATTAACATGAGTTATATCCATTGTTTTCTCATTTCTTTTAGTATTTAAATAGAGTATTTAGAGTGCATTTTTTTGCACTCATCACACCTCCCAACTTACTCATTGCTAGTCCCTAGCAATTTTCATGCAAAATGATGAGAAAGACCAAAGAAAATCACACATAGGGGCCATCAAGACACATTTTTCAAATTTACATATCAAAACAATCTTAGAAATTCAATAACTCTTTCACAAGTAATTCAAATATAGCAATCCACAGATTGTGTATGTGTTCCAAACTATTTTTATCAAATCAGAGGTTTCGACACATGCAACATTAGAATATCTTAAGCAAAAAGGTTCCACTCCATAACTCACGGGTATAGAAGTGTTTCATGTATGGGTTCTCTCTATGGAGTTGACAAAGGTGTACATTTACTCTCATGAAAATTTAGCCAATTATATATAAGTAACAAGTAAACATTGATCTTATGATAGGAATACTAACAAATGAGATTTCCACCATTCTTTCCACAAGCATACTTAGGATCGGATAAATTAACACAAAGGGTTGTAATGTGGTTTAGGGTTGGGGTTCATAAGAAGAAAAGGTGAAGAGATTTCAAAAACTTTCAAGTATACACAAAAGGGAATCTGTTAAATTTTTCAGTAGACTATACTTTCCTTTTGATGTACTTTTCAATTTTTTAGATTTTTGACTAAGTACACTTTTCCATCTTCTTTTGCCATTTTTGTCATGGTTTTTTTTTTTTATGATAATTTCACACCTAGTACACACTTGGAAGTAAAATGGTAGGAAAATATAGTGTATAAGCTATACTCCAATGTGGAGAGGTATGGATGATGTAGATATGAAAAGAAAAGGCCATATGTGTATATTGGCTCAAAATTGGCTGCTAGGGATCTATGATGAAAAGGCTCAGCTTGAAAGGCTCAAACGTTAATCCTAAGTTGACTTTCGTCATATCCCAAGTATATCCACCATCTTACCACAAACCATGTAATGATATTCTCAAAAGAAGTATCAAATTCAACAGATCAATGGATACTTATCACAATTTCTGTATTTGTAAGCTCTCAATTCTCACAAAATTCACATGAATACTTGAGCAAAATAATTCTTTAGTTACATGTGTCAAATCACCATATTACCGCAAAGTTTGGAGAAGTGCATAAATGGCTCTGTGGATGTTTTAGCAAAATGATTTAAAATGGGTTTGTTGAATTCACCAAGATGGTTATGAATGAGCATGAGTATCATGTATGAAAAGATGCCTGCGTGAAAAAATTTGGCAATTTTTTATATATTGATTGAAATATGCCACAGAGTTTAAATAACAGATTTGTATTCCCACCCCCCAACTTAAATGAAACATTGTCCTCAATGTTTAAGAATCAGAATTGAATAACTAAATAGGATAGAATACACCTGATGTGGGATGTGGGTGGCTTGCTTGGCATCAAAGATGGTATTTGTCAAAATAAAATTAATATGTAACAAAATAAAGTAAACAATAAACAAAAATAAAATGAACGAAAATAAGATAAAAGAAAAACATACCTGGAGATGGTCAAGATTGATATACTGGGTCCATAAGTGGAATGTCTTCCACTTCTGGAATTTGTCTATCAATTAAGATTTTCAGGCGTTGACCATTTACTTTGAAGATATATCCATCTTTTAGATTTTCTATTTCTACCGCCCCATTTGTGAAAACGTTTTTTACTATAAAAGGGCCGGTCCATCTAGATCGAAGTTTTCCTGGATGCTTATGGAGTCTTGAATCATATAAAAATACTCGATCATTAGGCTTAAATGTTCTTCTCAAAATATTTTTATCATGAAATACTTTCATTTTAACCTTATAGATCTTGGAGTTTTCATAAGCATCATTTCTCAATTCTTCTAATTCCGTCAATTGGAATTTTCTAAATTTTCCTGCTTTTTCCAAGTCAAAATTGAAATGTTTAATGGCCCAATATGCTCGATGCTCGAGCTCCACGGGCAAATGACAAGGTTTTCCAAAAACAAGTCTATAAGGTGACATGCCTAAGGGAGTTTTGAAAGCTGTACGGTAAGCCCAAAGCGCATCGATTAGTCTCAAAGACCAATCTTTCCGATCCGGGTTGATCGTTTTTTCTAAAATTTGTTTAATTTCCCTATTCGCAAGTTCAACCTATCCACTTGTCTGAGGGTGATATGCAATAGAAAGCTTATGTATCACCCCATATCTTTTCATTAAAGCTTTAAAAGAACGGTTACAAAAATGCGTACCTCGGTCACTAATGATAGCACGTGGGGTACCAAATCGAGATAATACATTTTCTTTGAGAAACTTAATTACTGTCCTGTTATCATTGGTCCTGCAAGGTGCTGCCTCTACCCATTTTGACACATAATCTACTGCCACAATAATATATAAATATCCAAAAGAAGGAGGAAATGGTCCCATAAAATCAATGCCCCAACAGTCAAAAATTTCAATTACCAAAATTGGGTTTAAGGGCATCATATTACGACGGGTCATAGCTCCTAACTTTTGACATCTTTCGCATGAGCGACAATAGATATTTGTATCTTTAAATAAGGTGGGCCAATAAAATCCACACTGTAGGATTTTTGCAGCGGTTTTCTTCATTGAAAAGTGGCCACCACAAGCTTGGGAATGACAAAATTCCAAAACGCTTGCAATCTCTTCATCAGGGATGCAACGCCTTAAAATTTGATCAGGGCAGTATTTGAAAAGGTAAGGGTCATCCCAGTAGAATTTTCGTACCTCAATCATGAATTTCCTTTTGTTTTGGGTGCTAAAATCCTTTGGTATTTCACCTTCAGCTAAATAGTTCACAATATGAGCAAACCATGGTAGAGAAGTAATAGAAAGTAAATGCTCATCGGGAAAATCATCTTTGATTGGTATGTGGTCAGAAGTGTCCTCGAATGTGAGTCTAGAAAGATGGTCTGCCACTACGTTCTCCACTCCTTTCTTGTCTTTGATGGTGATGTCAAATTCCTGCAAAAGCAAAATCCATCGTATTAATCGTGCCTTAGCATCCTTCTTTGTAAAAAGGTACTTAAGGGCTGCATGATCTGTAAAGATAATGATAGGAGAACCAATCAAATAAGCGCGGAATTTATCCAAAGCAAATACTACAGCTAACAACTCTTTTTCATTGGTGGAGTAATTCATTTGTGCATTATTTAGAGTTCGACTAGCATAGTAAATGACAAAAGGTTTCCCTTCTTTTCGTTGTCCAAGAACAGCACCTACAGCAAAATCACTAGCATCACACATAATTTCAAAAGGTAAATTCCAATCAAGTGGTTGCATTATGGGTGCTGAAGTAAGCTTGCCAATTAATGTTTTGAAAGCCTCTTGACAGGCTTGTGTCCATTCAAATGGGGCAGCCTTAGCTAGGAGGTTACATAGTGGTCTAGATATGGTAGAAAAATTCTGTATGAATCTCCTATAAAAACCCGCATGACCAAGAAATGATCTTATATCCTTGATTGTTCTAGGTGTAGGCAATTTAGAGATTAATTCAACTTTTGATTGATCAACCTCCATTCCTTTGGAAGAAATAATATGCCCTAAAACAATACCTGAAGGTACCATAAAGTGACATTTTTCCCAATTTAAAACCAATTCTTTTTCTTCACAACGAGTCAGTACTCTTTCTAAACTCATTAAACATGCCTCAAAAGAAGATCCAAAAACAGTCAAGTCATCCATAAAAACTTCCATGCACTTTTCAACCATATCACTAAAAATACTCATCATGCAACGTTGAAAAGTAGCTGGAGCATTACACAGTTCAAATGGCATTCTGCGGAAAGCATAAGTACCGAAAGGACAAGTAAAAGTAGTTTTATCCTGATCTTCTAAGGCAATTTCAATTTGATAATAACCAGAATAACCATCCAGAAAGCAATAAAATGGATGACCAGCTACCCGCTCAAGAATTTGATCAATAAAAGGAAGCGAAAAATGGTCTTTTCGTGTGGCGGCATTTAATTTTCCGTAATCAATGCACATCCGCCAACCAGTCACCAGTTTTGTAGGGACTAACTCTCCAAGGTCATTTTTTATCACAGTTACTCCTGACTTTTTAGGAACAACCTGCGTAGGACTTACCCATTTACTATCAGCATCAGGATATATCATTCCTGCATCTAATAGTTTCAATACTTCATTTTTCACAACTTCTTTCATTGTGGGATTAAGTCTACGCTGGGGGTCTCTTCGAGGATTAGTTCCTTCCTCTAAATTTATTTTATGAGTACAGATTAGGGGACTAATGCCTTTTATATAAGCAATACTCCATCCTAGGGTTGATTTATATTTGCATAAAATCTGAATTAATTTCTCACCTTGGGACTCAGATAATTCAGATGAAATAATAACAGGAAAAGTATCACCTGGACCAAGGAAAACATGCTTTAAACCCTTAGGTAGGGATTTTAATTCAACTTTAGGGGCTTCCCTACTTGAAGGAATCTGTCTTTCTCTTTTTTCAGGCAACTTCTCAAACTTTGGTTGCCATGCCTGTGTGCTATAATCATGAGTTCTGTCAAAAATAGCACAAATGTCAAATACATCAGATGAATCACTTATAGGATTAAATTCAGAATTAACAATAAAGTATTCAAGGGGATCTGAGTCATGAGTTGTAAGAACATCCCTTTCTATAAGTGAGTCAATCATGTATGTCTGATGACACTCGACATCCTCTTCTGGCTGTTTTGCAATATGAAAAATATTTACCTCAAGAGTCATATTGCCAAAAGAGAGTTTCATCAATCCATTTCTGCAATTGATAAGAGCATTAGAAGTAGCAAGAAAAGGTCTACCTAAAATTAATGGAATTTTAGAGGTGGTTTCTACAGCAGAACTAGTGTCTAGAATTAAGAAATCAACAGGATAGTAAAATTTGTCAACTTGAATTAAAACATCCTCTACCACACCCCGTGGTGCTCTAACTGAACAATCAGCTAATTGCAATACCACAAAAGTTGGTTTGATTTCTCCCAATCCTAATTGCAAATAAATAGAATATGGCATCAAATTTACACTAGCCCCTAAATCTAGCAAGGCCTGTCCAAGCTCATGATTGCCAATGTTGCATGTGATGGTTGGACATCCAGGATCCTTGTACTTAGGGGAAATCCGTGGTTCAATTAGAGCACTAACTTGCTCTGTCAAGAATGCAGTCTTCTTCACATAATGCTTCCTTTTAACTGTACACAAATCTTTGAGAATTTTTGCGTAAGTAGGAACTTGTTTAATTACATGCAAAAGAGGAAGATTAATTTTTACCTGTCTAAGATTTTCCAAAATATCATTGTTATGATCTAGAGTTTGTTTGCTTGACTTTAATGCTTGAGGAAAAGGTACCTTACCAAGATTTTTTGTTACCGCAGGTTCCTCAGGTTTTGTTACCTCAAGTTCTTTGGGAAGGTCAGGACTGCTGCTATCTTGATCTTTCTCTACATCCTGTTTTTTGTCTATTATTGGATCACGTAGAGACTTACCACTTCGTGTCACAATGGCGTTTACGTCCTTCAGATCTCCTTGTGCCATATGTTGACCATGAGGTACAGATTGAGTTTGGGAAGGAAACTTACCTTTCTCATTCATAGTCAATGAACTCATTATTTTAGACACCTGACTCTTGATTTCCTTATTTTCTTCGACAACCTGCATAATCAAATATTCAAATTTTTGATTAGTCTTACTCTGTATATCGATAAAAGTATGCAAAGTATCTTCCAAAGAATTTCTAGAAGATTGAGGTGCATGGTATGGTGCAGGATATGATCTAGAGAGTTGTGCAGGCTGCTGGTTTTCAGACTTCCAGCTGAAGTTGGGATGATTACACCATCCTGGGTTGTAGGTTTCAGAGTAAGGTGTGAAGGGCTTTTTGTACATACCTAGAGCATTACTTTGTTCCTCATACATACCATTCATGTTAGTATGTGTAGGACACTCTTGGGAATGATGATCTATCCCACCACAGACAACACATGGCCCAAAAGATTCTGCATGATTAGCCGTGTGTGTTGGTTTTGAGTTTTTAGTTTGCAATAACTCTAATTCTCTGGTGAGCATTTCAACCTTAGCCTTAAGGTTATCCTCCTCCCTTAGATGGTAAATACCACCACTCAAGTTTCCTGTAGGTCGTGACCTATTTGTGCTATCAGTAGCACTAAGTCCAGTCCAAGTATGAGCTTTTTCAGCAAGCTCATTGAGGTACTCTATGGCCTCATCGGGATTTTTTTGTAAAAATTCTCCATTGCACATCATTTCCACGAATTGACGTTCCCTGGGCGTAAGGCCTTCATAGAAATAACTCACTAAGCGCCAATTCTCATATCCATGGTGGGGACACATACTCAGTAATTCTTTAAATCTTTCCCAAGACTGGTACAAAGTCTCACTATCCTTTTGTGCAAAGGTAGAGATTTGTCTTTTTAAAGCATTAGTCTTATGTTGGGAAAGTATTTATTGAAAAACACTTGAGTCATCTCACTCCATGTTCCAATAGACCGTGGTCTTAGTGAGTACAACCAACTCTTAGCTTTATCTTTCAAAGAAAAAGGAAAGAACTTTAGCCTTACCGTTTCGTCAGTGGTATTTTGACCGTGAAATGTTGCAACTACTTCCTCAAATTCCCTAATATGAACATAGGGGTTTTCATTTTCTAGACCATGGAAAGTCGGAAGTAATTGTATCATTCCCGTTTTAAAATCTACATGACGAACATTAGGTGAGAACATAATACAGGATGGTGTGGCTGTTCGTGCGGGATGAAGATAATCTTGGAGGGTTCTAACAGGTTGGTCCACGTGTTCACTCATCGCGTCAGAATTGGAAGAATTATCAAACAAGCGATTAGAAAAATTAGATTCTGAATATGATTCTAGCACGGGTCTACTAGCAAACCGTCCAAAAGCGTCTCTGTACCTGCGCATGCAAAGTAAAGAAAAGCGTAATACTGAAAAAAAAAATAATTACGAAAATAAAACTAAAATAAAATAAAGATGCAGAAAGCTAAAAAGAAAATGAACGAAACTACTGCTCTCTCTTTTTTTTTTTTTTTTTTTTTAACAAACTACTAAAAAAAAAACTACAAATTCTTTTACCGTCTCCCCGGCAACGGTGCCAAAATTTGATTACGCCCAAAGAATAATACGGTCGTTTGCAGTATAGCTTTGGGGTGTCGATTCCACAGGGAGATGGATTGAGAAATTGAAGAACAGTAACGAAATTAACAAAAAGATTTAGATGAGTGCGAAAAGTAAAGCATCGGGAATCCTTTGTATATAATTGGTATTTTAATTATTTTCGATTCATTAATAACTCAATTGAAAATTCTATGTCCAAATTTTCAATCGGAAAATAAAACATTAATAACCAGATTTAAATCAAATGTAATCTTTCGAAAAATCATTCGTCACAATATAAGAACAGGAATTGTTATCGATATTAAAGAAATTCAACGTCGACAATATACTCGTAGAGCAATATTGCAGCAGAGAATTAAATTAAAATAGATAACCAATTGAACCAAACATAATCAAAGGATTATTGCATTTAATAGAAAAAGCATGACTGAATCTATAAATGAAATAAATTCTAAGATTATTTGGTGACGAAACCATTTATAATAAATTTCGAATGACTAAACAAAAGAGTTTAATATTTGAAGAACACATATATGAATCAAAAACAATTACAAATACCATCATATATACAAATTCATCCCTAACTCTACTAGAAAATTAGTTACACATATTGAAAATATGCAACAAAAATTCTTCAAGGGATAATATGGAAGAGCCAACCATTATTTTCTTCTCTCTTCTTTGGTTTTTCTTTTCTTTTCTCAAGCTCTCAAAAACAATGTATCTTCCAAGGCATCCAAGCATACTAAGCATGGTCTTAGAACACACACCCCTCCCTTCTATTTATAAGCATCCTTCATGCAAGTTGTCATGACAAAATCATCATAATTTCAACTTGTTTTGCCATGTGCCATTCTTGAATCCAAGTGATTTGTGAGTTGTCATTTTGATCATTTGTTTTCCCACCATGCATGAGCTGGATTTTGCTTGTAGGTTGAGTGTTTCAATTTTGCTTCTCTATCTATTAGTTGTCTTGTATGACTTAATATCTTGTGGTCAAATAATTTGTCTTGAAGAAACTTGAGTGCACTTCATCTTGTATCTAAATTGATCATTGAATTTCCAAGTTGGTGTAGGAGTGCTTGCTAGAAAATATTATGATGACATTTGAATTTGATGCAAGTAGCTGAAAAATATCCAGGAACGTCAAGTGCAGGTGCGTCCACTTGATGGTCGATTTTGTCTTAGATTGAGTGGATATCTCTTCAAACACAAAACATAAAAGTTATAGATATTTCTCTTGCGGTTCTAGATAATCTTGAATCAGCTCAATCGGAGATTGGATGAGAGAGTTATGCCTATTTTACGAAAAGATGTTAGAACTGTCTAAAATTCCGCAATTATCTTCATTTGCTCCTAATGTCTCCATTTGTGTCCTAAATCAAAATATAAGAATTATGAGTATATTTAGGTATCAAATAAGAATAAAGTTTTAAACATTAAGAGAGGAAAATATGGCATTTTATATTCTCATCAATATATTAAATCATGCTTATATCTATCTCAAGATAAATGACCATTAATTTTATTGACATGAGTTATATCCATTATTTTCTCATTTCTTTTAGTATTTAAATAGAGTATTTAGAGTGCATTTTTGTGCACTCATCAGCGTCACACATGGTACCAATGCATATCAGATTAGGGTAGATGTGCAAGCCATGGATCTAAGCGTGGTCCACTATAGTACGCTAGAGTATTATCAGCAGCTGCTCTTGCTGCAGCGAGAAGTGGGGCCGGTGCTTAACCTTACACATAGGATTAAGTGTGTTGGTCAAATAGTTCGGTTAAATCAATTCAGTTACATCAGATCAGTTAAATCAGTTAGATCAGTTAGTTAATTCAGATTAGTCATGTTAGTTCAAACCAGTCACTTAAATCACTTAGTCAGTTTAAATCAATTAGTCAGTTTAAATCAGTTAGTTAGACAATTCAATCATGCATAGCGTGAGCATTATCATGTACAATCATGTTTTCAGATCTCAGCATAAATATTTTATGAAAAATTCTTATAGTATTATCTTACGTTGTGGTTGATTCCTTACTGAGTCATCAACACATTTTAGTTTTTTTTTTTTTTTAAATCACCCAAGTGAGAAAGATGACTAGTGCAAGCAGATCGGCCAAGAATAGATTAAGCAGTTGTTTGAATTTTCAACATTTCAAGAAATAAGTGTTCTTATAACACAAGTTTATTTTTGGTTATTTCAGTAAGTAATTTTTGAAAGACATTTTTATTAGAAATTTAGATTTATGAAATAAACATTATTTTGTTTTTATTAATAAAACCAAGAATCTTATGCCGAATTAACAGTTTTAAAAAAAAATCCAATGACACTTCTTAACCTACGGGAAGGGGGTGTTACATCATATTATGGCAATAGTTACGTATCGCCTTCACCGTCAATCATATCCGTCATATGGGCGTTATGTATCGCCTTACCCATCATGACGTAAACAATCTTATTGTAGTGGGCATTACGTATCGTCATCCCTGCTAGTCATGTTAGTCATACGAGCATTACGTATCGTCGTCTCCTCTTTAACCTGACTTCTTATCATTCGATGGGAGTTACGTATCGTCTTTTCTGTCAACATGTCAGTTACACATGAATTATGTATCGCCTTTCCGTCATGACGTGAATTTTTAAATTTTCTTATTATTTTCTTATCTCTTTCTTATACTTATAAAATTCATTTTCATATTTTCTTAAAATGAACGTTATGACTTTTAACGTAAAAACTTATGACGAACTTGAGTATGCAAATACTTCTAGACATTTGTATGCATGCTTTTATGCTTACATGAATTTTATAACAT
Organism: Platycarya strobilacea; assembly: GCA_036898215.1. Classification (NCBI taxonomy): domain Eukaryota; kingdom Viridiplantae; phylum Streptophyta; class Magnoliopsida; order Fagales; family Juglandaceae; genus Platycarya; species Platycarya strobilacea. The sequence goes on along the minus strand of CM072546.1, from coordinate 18,116,397 downwards.
ATAAAACTTACTTAATCAATACATAAGACAATTTGGTCACACCACTTATCATATATGAATACATAGTACAGCTAATTCACATCACATATCCCTTTCGCTTAAGAAATAAAATAATCAATTTTAATCTTAAGTTTACTAGTGTAGGCCGAACCACCATTTATAAAATTCTTTTTTTTCCTTCTTAATCACACTCATTCCTTATTTTATAAAATTCAAAAGTTCATAATTTAATTCCCTAACCTTCAAGTCGAGACATATGCATATCTATTTCCTTCCATAATTTCAATTAGTTCTTCTTTGTTCAAGTCTTATCCTTCATAATCTTATTCATGACTAAATGTTTATTTTTACTAAAATCCATACCATATTTTAGTATTTCAAAAATAATCAACAAAACCATAACTCGAATAACAAACCTACAATATTTCAACCTAATTGATATTAAGGCCAAAACCCCTTAACTTCAAATTCCAATTTCCTTTGTCATCTAAATCTTGTATAATTTATCTATTCTTTCCATCATAGTTTTTTAAAATAAAGTCTTGATTCTTAATAAAATTTCTCTCCCTTGTTGTTTACGCCCAAAGAATAACGCGGTCGTTTGCAGTATAGCTTTGGGGTGTCGATTCCACGGGGAGATGGATTGAGAAATTGAAGAACAGTAACGAAATTAACAAAAAGATTAAATGAGTGTGATAAGTAAATTTTAGAGTATGATGTAAATTAAAACTAAATGAGTAATTTGAAAAATATAAAAATGAGACGAAAAGTAGAGCGTAGGGAATTCCTTGTGTATTTGTGGTATTCAAATTTATTCTTAATTCATTGATAACTCAATTAAGAATTCTATGTCCAAATTCTTAATCGGAAGATATAACATTAATAATCAAAATTTAAATCACATGTAACTCTTTAAAAAATCATTCTTCGCGCTTAACTCTCATAAATTGTTATCGATATTGAGAAAATCCAACGACGACAATATACCCAAGATGCGATATTGCAGCAGAGAATTAAATCAATATAGACAATCAATTGCTCCAAACATAATTATAGAACTAATTCACTCAATAGAAAAAGCATGACTGAATCTATAAACGAAATAGATTCTATAATTATTTGAAGACGAAAAAACATCACAAATAAATTGAGAATAATAGAACAAAAGAGTTTTAATATTTAAAGACCAAATACATGAATCAAAAATAAATTACAAACCCCATCACATACACAAGTTCATCCCTAGCCCTCCTTGAGAATTTAGTTACACATATTGAAAATATGCAACAAAAATTCTCCAAGGGATAATATGGAAGAGCCAACCATTATTTTCTTCTCTCTTCTTTGGTTTTTCTTTTCTTTTCTCAAGCTCTCAAAATAATGGCTCTTCCAAAGCATCCTCCCACACTAAGCATTCCCCTAGAACACACACCCCTTCCTTCTATTTATAAGCATCCTTCATGCAAGTTGTCATGACAAAATCATCACAATTTCAACTTGTTTTGCCATGTGCCATTCTTGAATCCAAGTGATTTGTGAGTTGTCATTTTGATCATTTGTTTTCCCACCATGCATGAGCTGGATTTTCCTTGTAGGTTGAGTGTTTCAATTTTGCTTCTCTATCCATTAGTTGTCTTGTATGACTTAATATCTTGTGGTCAAATAATTTGTCTACAAGAAACTTGAGTGCACTTCATCTTGCATATGAATTGATCATTGAATTTCCAAGTTGGTGTAGGAGTGCTTGCTGGAAAATATTATGATAACATTTGCATTTGATGCAAGTGGCTGAAAAATATCCAGGAACGTCAAGTGCAGGTGCGTCCACTTGATGGTCAATTTTGTCTTATATTGAGTGGATATCTCTTCAAACATAAAACACAAAAGTTCTAGATATTTCTCTTGCGGTTCTAGATCATCTTGAATCAGCTCAATCGGAGATTGGATGAGAGAGTTATGCCCATATTACGAAAAGATGTCAGAACTATCTAAAATTCCGCAATTATCTTCATTTGCTCCTAATGTCTCCATTTGTGTCCTAAATCAAAATATAAGAATAATGAGTATAGTTAGGCATCAAATAAGAATAAAGTATTAAACATTAAGAGAGGAAAATATGGCATTTTATATTCTCATCAATATATTAAATCATGCTTATATCTATTTCAAGATAAATGACCATTAATTTTAATAACATGAGTTATATCTATTATTTTCTCATTTCTTTTAGTATTTAAATAGAGTATTTAGAGTGCATTTTTGTGCACTCATCACACCCCCCAACTTACTCATTGCTAGTCCCTAGTAATTTTCATGCAAAATGATGAGAAAGACCAAAAAAAATCACACATAGGGGCCATCAAGACACATTTTTCAAATTTACATATCAAAACAATCTTAGAAATTCAATAACCCTTTCACAAGTAATTCAAATATAGCAATCCACAGAGTGTGTATGTGTTCCAAACTATTTTTATCAAATCAGAGGTTTCGACACATGCAACATTAGAATATCTTAAGTAAAAAGGTTCAACTCCATAACTCACGGGTATAGAAGTGTTTCATGTAAGGGTTCTCTCTTTGGAGTTGACAAAGTTGTACATTTACTCTCATGGAAATTTAGCCAATTATATATAAGTAACAAGTAAACATTGATCTTATGATAGGAATACTAACAAATGAGATTTCCACCATTCTTTTCACAAGCATACTTAGGATCGGAAAAATCAATACAAAGGGTTGTAATGTGGCTTAGGTTTTGGGTTGATAAGAAGAAAAGGTGAAGAGGTTTCAAAAACTTCCAAGTATACACAAAAGGGAATCTGTTAAATTGTTCAGTAGGCTATACTTTCCTTTTGATGTACTTTTCAATTTTTTAGATTTTTGACTAAATACACTTTTCCATCTTCTTTTACCACTGGTGTCTTCGTAATTTGATGGACACATCTAGCACCATGCCATTTTTATGGTTTTCTTTTTTTTTTTCTTTTTTTTAAATGATAATTTCACACCTAATACACACTTAGAAGTAAAATGGTAGGAAAATATAGTGTATAAGCTATACTCCAATGTGGAGAGGTATGGATGATGTAGATATGAAAAGAAAAGGCCATATGTGTATATTGGCTCAAAATTGGCTGCTAGGGGTCTATGATAAAAAAGGTCAGCTTGAAAGGCTCAGACGTTAATCCTAAGTTGATTTTCGTCATATCCCAAGTATATCCACCATCTTACCACAAACCATGTAATGATATTCTCAAAAGAAATGTCAAATTCAATAGATCAATGGATACTTATCACAATTTCTGTATTTGTAAGCTCTCAATTCTCACAAAATTCACATGAATACTTGAGCAAAATAATTCTTTAGTTACATGTGTCAAATCACCATATTATCACAAAGTTTGGAGAAGTGCATAAATGGTTTTGTGGATGCTTTAGCAAAATGATTTAAGATGGGTTTGTTGAATTCACCAAGATGGTTATGAATGAGCATGAGTATTATGTGTGAAAAGATGCCTGTATGAAAAAAATTTGGCAATTTTTTATATATTGATTGAAATATGCCACAGAGTTTAAATAACAGATTTGTATTTCCACCCCCAACTTAAATGAAACATTGTCCTCAATGTTTAATAATCAAAATTGGATGGGGAGTAACTAAAAAGGGTAGGATACACCTGATGTGTGATGTAGATAGCTCGCTAAGCGTCAAAAGTAGTGATCTGAAATGACAAAATGATACTATCCTGCAAACAAAAATAAAAAAACAGTAGTAAATAAAAATAAAACAAAACAAATAAGATGATAATAATAATAATAATTATTGTTGCATGCTGTGGTCAAAGTTGGTAGACCAAGTTTACAACCGGACTATCTTCCACTTCTTGAACTATTCCTCCTAGGTCAAAAACAAAACGCTTATTTGTCCAATAAACTCGGTGCTTGATTACGCCCAAAGAATAACGCGGTCGTTTGCAGTATAACTTTGGGGTGTCGATTCCACAGGGAGATGGATTGAGAAATTGAAGAACAGTAACGAAATTAACAAAAAGATTTAGATGAGTGCGAAAAGTAAAGCATCGGGAATCCTTTGTATATAATTGGTATTTTAATTATTTTCGATTCATTAATAACTCAATTGAAAATTCTATGTCCAAATTTTCAATCGGAAAATAAAACATTAATAACCAGATTTAAATCAAATGTAATCTTTCGAAAAATCATTCGTCACAATATAAGAACAGGAATTGTTATCGATATTAAAGAAATTCAACGTCGACAATATACTCGTAGAGCAATATTGCAGCAGAGAATTAAATTAAAATAGATAACCAATTGAACCAAACATAATCAAAGAATTATTGCATTTAATAGAAAAAGCATGACTGAATCTATAAATGAAATAAATTCTAAGATTATTTGGTGACGAAAACATTTATAATAAATTTCGAATGACTAAACAAAAGAGTTTAATATTTGAAGAACACATATATGAATCAAAAACAATTACAAATACCATCATATATACAAATTCATCCCTAGCTCTACTAGAAAATTAGTTACACATATTGAAAATATGCAACAAAAATTCTCTAAGGGATAATATGGAAGAACCAACCATTATTTTCTTCTCTCTTCTTTGGTTTTTCTTTTCTTTTCTCAAGCTCTCAAACAATGTATCTTCCAAGGCATCCAAGCACACTAAGCATGGTCTTAGAACACACACCCCTCCCTTCTATTTATAAGCATCCTTCATGCAAGTTGTCATGACAAAATCATCACAATTTCAACTTGTTTTGCCATGTGCCATTCTTGAATCCAAGTGATTTGTGAGTTGTCATTTTGATCATTTGTTTTCCCACCATGCATGAGCTGGATTTTGCTTGTAGGTTGAGTGTTTCAATTTTGCTTCTCTATCTATTAGTTGTCTTGTATGACTTAATATCTTGTGGTCAAATAATTTGTCTTGAAGAAACTTGAGTGCACTTCATCTTGAATTTGGATTTGATGCAAGTGGCTGAAAAATATCCAGGAACGTCAAGTGCAGGTGCGTCCACTTGATGGTCGATTTTGTCTTAGATTGAGTGGATATCTCTTCAAACACAAAACATCAAAGTTATAGATATTTCTCTTGCGGTTCTAGATCATCTTGAATCAGCTCAATCGGAGATTGGATGAGAGAGTTATGCCCATTTTACGAAAAGATGTCAAAACTGTCTGAAATTCCGCAATTATCTTCATTTGCTCCTAATGTCTCCATTTGTGTCCTAAATCAAAATATAAGAATAATGAGTATATTTAGGCATCAAATAAGAATAAAGTTTTAAACATTAAGAGAGGAAAATATGGCATTTTATATTCTCATCAATATATTAAATCATGCTTATATCTATCTCAAGATAAATGACCATTAATTTTATTAACATGAGTTATATCCATTGTTTTCTCATTTCTTTTAGTATTTAAATAGAGTATTTAGAGTGCATTTTTATGCACTCATCACACCCCCCAACTTACTCATTGCTAGTCCCTAGCAATTTTCATGCAAAATGATGAGAAAGACCAAAGAAAATCACACATAGGGGCCATCAAGACACATTTTTCAAATTTACATATCAAAACGATCTTAGAAATTCAATAACCCTTTCACAAGTAATTCAAATATAGCAATCCACAGAGTGTGTATGTGTTCCAAACTATTTTTATCAGATCAGAGGTTTCGACACATGCAAAATTAGAATATCTTAAGCAAAAAGGTTCAACTCCATAACTCACGGGTATAGAAGTGTTTCATGTATGGGTTCTCTCTATGGAGTTGACAAAGGTGTACATTTACTCTCATGGAAATTTAGCCAATTATATATAAGTAACAAGTAAACATTGATCTTATGATAGGAATACTAACAAATGAGATTTCCACCATTCTTTCCACAAGCATACTTAGGATCGGAAAAATCAACACAAAGGGTTGTAATGTGGTTTAGGGTTGGGGTTCATAAGAAGAAAACGTGAAGAGATTTCAAAAACTTCCAAGTATACACAAAAGGGAATCTGTTAAATTTTTCAGTAGACTATACTTTCCTTTTGATGTACTTTTCAATTTTTTAGATTTTTGACTAAGTACACTTTTCCATCTTCTTTTGCCACTGGTGTCTTCGCAATTTGATGAACTCTTTCATGAATAATTTGATGGACACATCTAGCACCATGCCATTTTTGTCATGTTTTTTTTTTTTTTTTTTATGATGATTTCACACCTAGTACACACTTGGAAGTAAAATGGTTGAAAAATATAGTGTATAAGCTATACTCCAATGTGGAGAGGTATGGATGATGTAGATATGAAAAGAAAAGGCCATATGTGTATATTGGCTCAAAATTGGCTGCTAGGGATTTATGATGAAAAGGCTCAGCTTGAAAGGCTCAAACGTTAATCCTAAGTTGACTTTCGTCATATCCCAAGTATATCCACCATCTTACCACAAACCATGTAATGATATTCTCAAAAGAAGTGTCAAATTCAACAGATCAATGGATACTTATCACAATTTCTGTATTTGTAAGCTCTCAATTCTCACAAAATTCACATGAATACTTGAGCAAAATAATTCTTTAGTTACATGTGTCAAATTACCATATTATCACAAAGTTTGGAGAAGTGCATAAATGGCTCTGTGGATGTTTTAGCAAAATGATTTAAAATGGGTTTGTTGAATTCACCAAGATGGTTATGAATGAGCATGAGTATCATGTGTGAAAAGATGCCTGTGTGAAAAAATTTGGCAATTTTTTATATATTGATTGAAATATGCCACAGAGTTTAAATAACAGATTTATATTCCCACCCCCCAACTTAAATGAAACATTGTCCTCAATGTTTAAGAATCAGAATTGAATAACTAAACAGGGTAGAATACACCTGATGTGGGATGTGGGCGACTTGCTTGGCATCAAAGATGGTATTTGTCAAAATAAAATTAACCTATAACAAAATAAAGTAAACAATAAACAAAAATAAAATGAACGAAAATAAAAGAAAAGAAAAACATACCTGGAGATGGTCAAGATTGATATACTGGGTCCATAAGTGGAATGTCTTCCACTTCTGGAATTTGTCTATCAATTAAGATTTTGAGGCGTTGACCATTTACTTTGAAGATACATCCATCTTTTGGATTTTCTATTTCTACCGCCCCATTTGTGAAAACATTTTTTACTATAAAAGGGCCGGTCCATCTAGATCGAAGTTTTCCTGGATGCTTATGGAGTCTTGAATCATATAAAAATACTCGATCATTAGGCTTAAATGTTCTTCTCAAAATATTTTTATCATGAAATACTTTCATTTTAGCCTTATAGATCTTGGAGTTTTCATAAGCATCATTTCTCAATTCTTCTAATTCCGTCAATTGGAATTTTCTAAATTTTCCTGCTTTTTCCAAGTCAAAATTGAAATGTTTAATGGCCCAATATGCTCGATGCTCGAGCTCCACGGGCAAATGACAAGGTTTTCCAAAAACAAGTCTATAAGGTGACATGCCTAAGGGAGTTTTGAAAGCTGTACGGTAAGCCCAAAGCGCATCGATTAGTCTCAAAGACCAATCTTTCCGATCTGGGTTGACCGTTTTTTCTAAAATTTGTTTAATTTCCCTATTCGCAAGTTCAACCTGTCCACTTGTCTGAGGGTGATATGCAGTAGAAAGCTTATGTATCACCCCATATCTTTTCATTAAAGCTTCAAAAGAACGGTTACAAAAATGCGTACCTCGGTCACTAATGATAGCACGTGGGGTACCAAATCGAGATAGTACATTTTCTTTGAGAAACTTAATTACCGTCCTGTTATCATTGGTCCTGCAAGGTGCTGCCTCTACCCATTTTGACACATAATCTACTGCCACAATAATATATAAATATCCAAAAGAAGGAGGAAATGGTCCCATAAAATCAATGCCCCAACAGTCAAAAATTTCAATTACCAAAATTGGGTTTAAGGGCATCATATTACGACGGGTCATAGCTCCTAACTTTTGACATCTTTCGCATGAGCGACAATAGATATTTGTATCTTTAAATAAGGTGGGCCAATAAAATCCACACTGCAGGATTTTTGCAGCGGTTTTCTTCATTGAAAAGTGGCCACCACAAGCTTGGGAATGACAAAATTCCAAAACGCTTGCAATCTCTTCATCAGGGATGCAACGCCTTAAAATTTGATCAGGGCAGTATTTGAAAAGGTAAGGGTCATCCCAGTAGAATTTTCGTACCTCAATCATGAATTTCCTTTTGTCTTGGGTGCTAAAATCCTTTGGTATTTCACCTGCAGCTAAATAGTTCACAATATGAGCAAACCATGGTAGAGAAGTAATAGAAAGTAAATGCTCATCGGGAAAATCATCTTTGATTGGTATGTGTTCAGAAGTGTCCTCGAATGTGAGTCTAGAAAGATGGTCTGCCACTACGTTCTCCACTCCTTTCTTGTCTTTGATGGTGATGTCAAATTCCTGCAAAAGCAAAATCCATCGTATTAATCGTGCCTTAGCATCCTTCTTTGTAAAAAGGTACTTAAGGGCTGCATGATCTGTAAAGATAATGATAGGAGAACCAATCAAATAAGCGCGGAATTTATCCAAAGCAAATACTACAGCTAACAACTCTTTTTCAGTGGTGGAGTAATTCATTTGTGCATTATTTAGAGTTCGACTAGCATAGTAAATGACAAAAGGTTTCCCTTCTTTTCGTTGTCCAAGAACAGCACCTACAGCAAAATCACTAGCATCACACATAATTTCAAAAGGTAAATTCCAATCAGGTGGTTGCATTATGGGTGCTGAAGTAAGCTTGCCAATTAATGTTTTGAAAGCCTCTTGACAGGCTTGTGTCCATTCAAATGGGGCATCCTTAGCTAGGAGGTTACATAGTGGTCTAGATATGGCAGAAAAATTCTGTATGAATCTCCTATAAAAACCCGCATGACCAAGAAATGATCTTATATCCTTGATTGTTCTAGGTGTAGGCAATTTAGAGATTAATTCAACTTTTGATTGATCAACCTCCATTCCTTTGGAAGAAATAATATGCCCTAAAACAATACCTGAAGGTACCATAAAGTGACATTTTTCCCAATTTAAAACCAATTCTTTTTCTTCACAACGAGTCAGTACTCTTTCTAAACTCATTAAACATGCATCAAAAGAAGATCCAAAAACAGTCAAGTCATCCATAAAAACTTCCACGCACTTTTCAACCATATCACTAAAAATACTCATCATGCAACGTTGAAAAGTAGCTGGAGCATTACACAATCCAAATGGCATTCTGCGGAAAGCATAAGTACCAAAAGGACAAGTAAAAGTAGTTTTATCCTGATCTTCTAATGCAATTTCAATTTGATAATAACCAGAATAACCATCCAGAAAGCAATAAAAAGGATGACCAGCCACCCGCTCAAGAATTTGATCAATAAAAGGAAGCGGAAAATGGTCTTTTCGTGTGGCGGCATTTAATTTTCTGTAATCAATGCACATCCGCCAACCAGTCACCAGTTTTGTAGGGACTAACTCTCCAAGGTCATTTTTTATCACAGTTACTCCTGACTTTTTAGGAACAACCTGCGTAGGACTTACCCATTTACTATCAGCAATAGGATATATCATTCCTGCATCTAATAGTTTCAATACTTCATTTTTCACAACTTCTTTCATTGTGGGATTAAGTCTACGCTGGGGGTCTCTTCGAGGATTAGTTCCTTCCTCTAAATTTATTTTATGAGTACAGATTAGGGGACTAATGCCTTTTATATCAGCAATACTCCATCCTATGGTTGATTTATATTTGCATAAAATCTGAATTAATTTCTCACCTTGGGACTCAGATAATTCAGATGAAATAATAACAGGAAAAGTATCACCTGGACCAAGGAAAACATGCTTTAAACCCTTAGGTAGGGATTTTAATTCAACTTTAGGGGCTTCCCTACTTGAAGGAATCTGTCTTTCTCTTTTTTCAGGCAACTTCTCAAACTTTGGTTGCCATGCCTGTGTGCTATAATCATGAGTTCTGTCAAAAATAGCACAGATGTCAAATACATCAGATGAATCACTTATAGGATTAAATTCAGAATTAACAATAAAGTATTCAAGGGAATCTGAGTCATGAGTTGTAAGAACATCCCTTTCTATAAGTGAGTCAATCATGTATGTCTGATGACACTCGACATCCTCTTCTGGCTGTTTTGCAATATGAAAAATATTTACCTCAAGAGTCATATTGCCAAAAGAGAGTTTCATCAATCCATTTCTGCAATTGATAAGAGCATTAGAAGTAGCAAGAAAAGGTCTACCTAAAATTAATGGAATTTTAGAGGTGGTTTCTACAGCAGAACTAGTGTCTAGAATTAAGAAATCAACAGGATAGTAAAATTTGTCAACTTGAATTAAAACATCCTCTACCACACCTCGTGGTGCTCTGACTGAACGATCAGCCAATTGCAATACCACAGAAGTTGGTTTGATTTCTCCCAATCCTAATTGCAAATAAATAGAATATGGCATCAAATTTACACTAGCCCCTAAATCTAGCAATGCCTGTCCAAGCTCATGATTGCCAATGTTGCATGTGATGGTTGGACATCCAGGATCCTTGTACTTAGGGGGAATCCGCTGTTCAATTAGAGCACTAACTTGCTCTGTCAAGAATGCAGTCTTCTTCACATAATGCTTCCTCTTAACTGTACACAAATCTTTGAGAATTTTTGCGTAAGTAGGAACTTGTTTAATTACATGCAAAAGAGGAAGATTAATTTTTACCTGTCTAAGATTTTCCAAAATATCATTGTTATGATCTAGAGTTTGTTTACTTGACTTTAATGCTTGAGGAAAAGGTACCTTACCAGGATTTTTTGTTACCGCAGGTTCCTCAGGTTTTGTTACCTCAAGTTCTTTGGGAAGCTCAGGACTGCTGCTATCTTGATCTTTCTCTACATCCTTTTTTTTTTCTATTATTGGATCACGTAGAGACTTACCACTTCGTGTCACAATGGCGTTTACGTCCTTCAGATCTCCTTGTGCCATATGTTGACCATGAGGTACAGATTGAGTTTGGGAAGGAAACTTACCTTTCTCATTCATAGTCAGTGAACTCATTATTTTAGACACCTGGCTCTTGATTTCCTTATTTTCTTCAACAACCTGCATAATCAAAGATTCAAATTTTTGATTAGTCTTACCCTGTATTTCAATAAAAGTATGCAAAGTATCTTCTAAAGAATTTCTAGAAGATTGAGGTGCATGGTATGGTGCAGGATATGATCTAGAGAGTTGTGCAGGCTGCTGGTTTTCAGACTTCCAGCTGAAGTTGGGATGATTACGCCATCCTGGGTTGTAGGTTTCAGAGTAAGGTGTGAAGGGCTTTTTGTACATACCTAGAGCATTACTTTGTTCCTCATACATACCATTCATGTTAGTATGTGTAGGACACTCTTGGGAATGATGATCTATCCCACCACAGACAACACATGGCCCAAAAGATTCTGCATGATTAGCCGTGTGTGTTGGTTTTGAGTTTTTAGTTTTCAATAACTCTAATTCTCTGGTGAGCATTTCAACCTTAGCCTTAAGGTTATCCTCCTCCCTTAGATGGTAAATACCACCACTCAAGTTTCCTGTAGGTCGTGACCTGTTTGTGCTATCAGTAGCACTAGGTCCAGTCCAAGTATGAGCTTTTTCAGCAAGCTCATTGAGGTACTCTATGGCCTCATCGGGATTTTTCTGTAAAAATTCCCCATTGCACATCATTTCCACGAATTGACGTTCCCTGGGCGTAAGCCCTTCATAGAAATAACTCACTAAGCGCCAATTCTCATATCCATGGTGGGGACACATACTCAGTAATTCTTTAAATCTTTCCCAAGACTGGTACAAAGTCTCACTATCCTTTTGTGCAAAGGTAGAGATTTGTCTTTTTAAAGCATTAGTCTTATGTTGGGGAAAGTATTTATTGAAAAACACTTGAGTCATCTCACTCCATGTTCCAATAGACCGTGGTCTTAGTGAGTACAACCAACTCTTAGCTTTATCTTTCAAAGAAAAAGGAAAGAACTTTAGCCTTACCGTTTCGTCAGTGGTATTTTGACCGTGAAATGTTGCAACTACTTCCTCAAATTCCCTAATATGAACATAGGGGTTTTCATTTTCTAGACCATGGAAAGTCGGAAGTAATTGTATCATTCCCGTTTTAAAATCTACATGACGAACATTAGGTGAGAACATAATACAGGATGGTGTGGCTGTTCGTGCGGGATGAAGATAATCTTGGAGGGTTCTAACAGGTTGGTCCACGTGTTCACTCATCGCGTCAGAATTGGAAGAATTATCAAACAAGCGATTAGAAAAATTAGATTCTGAATCTGATTCTAGCACAGGTCTACTAGCAAACCGTCCAAAAGCGTCTCTGTACCTGCGCATGCAAAGTAAAGAAAAGCGTAATACTGAAAAAAAAAAATTACGAAAATAAAACTAAAATAAAATAAAGATGCAGAAAGCTAAAAAAAAAAATGAACGAAGTTACCGCTCTCTCTTTTTTTTTTTTTTTTAACAAACTACTAAAAAAAACTACAAATTCTTCTACCGTCTCCCCGGCAACGGCGCCAAAATTTGATTACGCCCAAAGAATAACGCGGTCGTTTGCAGTATAACTTTGGGGTGTCGATTCCACAGGGAGATGGATTGAGAAATTGAAGAACAGTAACGAAATTAACAAAAAGATTTAGATGAGTGCGAAAAGTAAAGCATCGGGAATCCTTTGTATATAATTGGTATTTTAATTATTTTCGATTCATTAATAACTCAATTGAAAATTCTATGTCCAAATTTTCAATCGGAAAATAAAACATTAATAACCAGATTTAAATCAAATGTAATCTTTCGAAAAATCATTCGTCACAATATAAGAACAGGAATTGTTATCGATATTAAAGAAATTCAACGTCGACAATATACTCGTAGAGCAATATTGCAGCAGAGAATTAAATTAAAATAGATAACCAATTGAACCAAACATAATCAAAGAATTATTGCATTTAATAGAAAAAGCATGACTGAATCTATAAATGAAATAAATTCTAAGATTATTTGGTGACGAAAACATTTATAATAAATTTCGAATGACTAAACAAAAGAGTTTAATATTTGAAGAACACATATATGAATCAAAAACAATTACAAATACCATCATATATACAAATTCATCCCTAGCTCTACTAGAAAATTAGTTACACATATTGAAAATATGCAACAAAAATTCTCTAAGGGATAATATGGAAGAACCAACCATTATTTTCTTCTCTCTTCTTTGGTTTTTCTTTTCTTTTCTCAAGCTCTCAAACAATGTATCTTCCAAGGCATCCAAGCACACTAAGCATGGTCTTAGAACACACACCCCTCCCTTCTATTTATAAGCATCCTTCATGCAAGTTGTCATGACAAAATCATCACAATTTCAACTTGTTTTGCCATGTGCCATTCTTGAATCCAAGTGATTTGTGAGTTGTCATTTTGATCATTTGTTTTCCCACCATGCATGAGCTGGATTTTGCTTGTAGGTTGAGTGTTTCAATTTTGCTTCTCTATCTATTAGTTGTCTTGTATGACTTAATATCTTGTGGTCAAATAATTTGTCTTGAAGAAACTTGAGTGCACTTCATCTTGAATTTGGATTTGATGCAAGTGGCTGAAAAATATCCAGGAACGTCAAGTGCAGGTGCGTCCACTTGATGGTCGATTTTGTCTTAGATTGAGTGGATATCTCTTCAAACACAAAACATCAAAGTTATAGATATTTCTCTTGCGGTTCTAGATCATCTTGAATCAGCTCAATCGGAGATTGGATGAGAGAGTTATGCCCATTTTACGAAAAGATGTCAAAACTGTCTGAAATTCCGCAATTATCTTCATTTGCTCCTAATGTCTCCATTTGTGTCCTAAATCAAAATATAAGAATAATGAGTATATTTAGGCATCAAATAAGAATAAAGTTTTAAACATTAAGAGAGGAAAATATGGCATTTTATATTCTCATCAATATATTAAATCATGCTTATATCTATCTCAAGATAAATGACCATTAATTTTATTAACATGAGTTATATCCATTGTTTTCTCATTTCTTTTAGTATTTAAATAGAGTATTTAGAGTGCATTTTTATGCACTCATCAGTGCTCGAACTTCACAGGTAGGTGGCAAGGTTTAAGATTAACTTTGGTTACTTGCCCACTTGAAGGAATCTGTTTTTCATTTTTCTCAAGAAACTCCTCAAACTTCGGTTGCCAAGCCCGTGTGCTATAATCTTGAGTATTGTCAAAAATTGTACAAATATTAGCTACATCAGATGAATCACTGATAGGATTATACTCAAAATCAACAATAAAATTCTCAAGGGGATCAGAATCATGAGTTGTGAAAACTTCCCTGTCTATGAGTGAGTCAATCATATATATCTGCTGGCACTCGTGATTCTTCACAGTTTCTTGTACCATATGTTGACCATGAGGTACAGACTGAGCTTGAGAAGGGAACTTACCTTGCTCATTTACACTCAAGAAACTCGTTATTTTAGACACCTGGCTCTTTATCTCCTTTTGTTCTTCAACAACCTGCATAATTAAAGACTCAAAATTTTGGTTAGTCTTACTCTGTACTTCAATAAATGCATGCAAAGTGTCTTCTAAAGAATTTCTAAAAGATTGAGGTGCATGGTATGGTGCAGGATATGATCTAGAAGGTTGTGCAGGCTGTGCAGGCTGTTGGTTTTCAGACTTCCAGCTAAAGTTGGGGTGATTACGCCATCCTCTCATGTTAGCATGTGTAGGATATTCTTGGGCATGATGATCTACCCCACCACAAACAACACATGGTTCAAAAGAGTCTGCTTGATTAGCCATGTGTGTTGGCTTTGAGTTTCTTATCTTTAACAGCTCTATTTCTCTTGTAAGCATTTCAACCTTGGCTTTTAGATTATCTTCCTCCCTGAGATGGTAAATACCACCACTCAAGTTTCCTGTAGGTCGTGACCTGTTTGTGCTATCAGTAGTACTAGATCCAGTCCAAGTATGAGCTTTTTCAGCAAGTTCATTGAGGTACTCTATGGCCTCATCGGGATTTTTCTGTAAAAATTCTCCATTGCACATCATTTCCACGAATTGACGTTCCCTGGGTGTAAGGCCTTCATAGAAATAACTCACTAAGCGCCAATTCTCATATCCATGGTGGGGACACATACTCAGTAATTCTTTAAATCTTTCCCAAGACTAGTACAAAGTCTCACTATCCTTTTGTGCAAAGGTAGAGATTTGTCTTTTTAAAGCATTGGTCTTATGTTGGGGAAAGTATTTATTGAAAAACACTTGAGTCATCTCACTCCATGTTCCAATAGACCGTGGTCTTAGTGAGTACAACCAACTCTTAGCTTTATCTTTCAAAGAAAAAGGAAAGAACTTTAGTCTTACCGTGTCGTCAGTGGTATTTTGACTGTGGAATGTTGCAACTACTTCTTCAAATTCTCTAATATGAACATAGGGGTTTTCATTTTCTAGACCATGGAAAGTCGGAAGTAATTGTATCATTCCCGTTTTAAAATCTACATGACGAACATTAGGTGAGAACATAATACAGGATGGTGTGGCTGTTCGTGCGGGATGAAGATAATCTTGGAGGGTTCTAACAGGTTGGTCCACGTGTTCACTCATCGCGTCAGAATTGGAAGAATTATCAAACAAGCGATTAGAAAAATTAGATTCTGAATCTGATTCTAGCACGGGTCTACTAGAAAACCGTCCAAAAGCGTCTCTGTACCTGCGCATGCAAAGTAAAGAAAAGCGTAATACTGAAAAAAAATAATTACGAAAAAAAAAGTAAAATAAAAGAAAGATGCAGAAAGCTAAAAAGAAAATGAATGAAGCTACAAATTCTTCTACCGTCTCCCCGGCAACGGCGCCAAAATTTGTTTACGCCCAAAGAATAACGCGGTCGCTTGCAGTATAGCTTTGGGTTGTCGATTCCACAGGGAGATGGATTGAGAAATTGAAGAACAGTAACGAAATTAACAAAAAGATTAAATGAGTGTGATAAATAAATTTTAGAGTATGATGTAAATTAAAACTAAATGAGTAATTTGAAAAATATAAAAATGAGACGAAAAGTAGAGCGTAGGGAATTCCTTGTGTATTTGTGGTATTCAAATTTATTCTTAATTCATTGATAACTCAATTAAGAATTCTATATCCAAATTCTTAATCGGAAGATATAACATTAATAACCAAAATTTAAATCACATGTAACTCTTTAAAAAATCATTCTTCGCGCTTAACTCTCATAAATTGTTATCGATATTGAGAAAATCCAATGACGACAATATACCCAAGAGGCGATATTGCAGCAGAGAATTAAATCAATATAGACAATCAATTGCTCCAAACATAATTATAGAACTAATTCACTCAATAGAAAAAGCATGACTGAATCTATAAACGAAATAGATTCTATAATTATTTGAAGACGAAAAAACATCACAAATAAATTGAGAATAATAGAACAAAAGAGTTTTAATATTTAAAGACCAAATACATGAATCAAAAATAAATTACAAACCCCATCACATACACAAGTTCATCCCTAGCCCTCCTTGAGAATTTAGTTACACATATTGAAAATATGCAACAAAAATTCTCCAAGAGATAATATGGAAGAGCCAACCATTATTTTCTTCTCTCTTCTTTGGTTTTTCTTTTCTTTTCTCAAGCTCTCAAAATAATGGCTCTTCTAAAGCATCCTCCCACACTAAGCATTCCCCTAGAACACACACCCCTTCCTTCTATTTATAAGCATCCTTCATGCAAGTTGTCATGACAAAATCATCACAATTTCAACTTGTTTTGCCATGTGCCATTCTTGAATCCAAGTGATTTGTGAGTTGTCATTTTGATTATTTGTTTTCCCACCATGCATGAGCTGGATTTTGCTTGTAGGTTGAGTGTTTCAATTTTGCTTCTCTATCCATTAGTTGTCTTGTATGACTTAATATCTTGTGGTCAAATAATTTGTCTACAAGAAACTTGAGTGCACTTCATCTTGCATATGAATTGATCATTAAATTTCCAAGTTGGTGTAGGAGTGCTTGCTGGAAAATATTATGATAACATTTGGATTTGATGCAAGTGGCTGAAAAATATCCAGGAACGTCAAGTGCAGGTGCGTCCACTTGATGGTCAATTTTGTCTTATATTGAGTGGATATCTCTTCAAACATAAAACACAAAAGTTCTAGATATTTCTCTTGCGGTTCTAGATCATCTTGAATCAGCTCAATCGGAGATTGGATGAGAGAGTTATGCCCATATTACGAAAAGATGTCAGAACTGTCTAAAATTCCGCAATTATCTTCATTTGCTCCTAATGTCTCCATTTGTGTCCTAAATCAAAATATAAGAATAATGAGTATAGTTAGGCATCAAATAAGAATAAAGTATTAAACATTAAGAGAGGAAAATATGGCATTTTATATTCTCATCAATATATTAAATCATGCTTATATCTATTTCAAGATAAATGACCATTAATTTTAATAACATGAGTTATATCTATTATTTTCTCATTTCTTTTAGTATTTAAATAGAGTATTTAGAGTGCATTTTTGTGCACTCATCACTTGTCTTGCAAGAATCCATAATCCAAGCTCACTTGTACTAAATTAACAATTACTTATCACTTTGTGTTGAAAGAGAACATCTATGACTATAAAACTATCATATAAGTAATTTACCATCAAAGTTAAGATATTTTGTACACTTACAAATTTCTCTAAAGCTTTTTACTTGAAATTGGACTTGGTTTTGGCAATCGCCTCCTCAATGTATCCAAAATGTCTTTGTTGGAGGTTTTATGAGAAGTTGGTGTTTTAGGTAAGGGTTTAAGGACTTTTTTCTTAGTGTTGCCGTGTGTTGCAGTAGAGAAAAGGGTGAAGAAGCTCTTCCCCTTGATGTGTCATCCATATATATAGTGGGAAGTGAAGAAAATGTTTTAAGGGTCCAAATGTTCCCTTTGGCCGATTGCCATATGTGTGGTCTTAAGATTTATAAATGGACCCTTTGGCCGATTACGTATCTCAAATGGTTTTCACCTAAAACAAAATCACTGTCTCTGTTTCCTACATTCAGGTTTATTACATTGACTTCAAACCCAATTTTGTCCTTAATACTGTTAGTATCTCTTGAAATGTAAACCATAAAAATATATCTCTCTCTTAATATTTTATAGAAGCTCGAATCACCTTATTTGGAGATCATATGAAGGATTTATGACTAATGTACCAAAGGACGTCTAAACTGATCGAAATAGACCAATCCAATTTCACCATGTGGTACCACTTGACTTCTTCTTCCATTTTCTTAACTCAAATTTTCCTTGGCTTTCAAAGGCCATATAAACTATATTTCTCTTTTTCTTTAGCGAAAAAAAATATAATACCATAAAAAAATTTCTATAGTTTTTGTTTCTCTAATACTAAAGAAAATCTAAATATGCATATCAAATATATTTCTAAGAAATTCTCACAATTAAGTTAAAAAAAATTTCAATATATATATATAACCATTCTATTATAAGATTAATAAAATAAACCGGGTCATCAAAGATGAGATCATGCTTTTATGCTTTGCATGAATAAGTGATTGTTGCATATGAGTTCATGTTGCACGTTACATGCATTTGGATCCATGTTTTAAAAAAATTGAGTCAAGATGTTTTATAATGACCCAAATGCTAGGACCAGAAAATGTCCTAGTAGAACTCTCTATTCACTTAGGAGTATTTAAAATCAAATGAAACCCTTAGGTTGACAAAGTACAGTCGACAGATCTCAAATGGTTCCTATGGAAATGTATTAGAGTGGGGTTATGCATAAATCTAGTGGGTGTGTTTCACGGTAAAGGTAAAGTATGCAAACTAGCATGTATGTATATATGAGATGTTAAGACGCAGTCTCCTCGATCAAGTGGGTCATAGGTGGATGCAGTAACTAGCGCGGGGGGGGGGGGGGGGGGAACATATAATGTTTAGGAAATCGTGAAGTGTCCAAACATGTTAATAATATGGCATGTATGAACAAGACATTTGAGCTCCATGATATAAATTTCTATGCCATGAAATGATATGATATGACATGCCAGGATACAATATGATTTGCTATGAATAGTCATTAAATGATGAGATTTTGTTTCTAAGTGATATGTTATGATTAGGCCTATTCATCTGGGCCAAGTTTTACACAACCTGATTTTGAAATTTTATTTATTTATTAATAATTTTGAAATTCTTTTTAAAGGTTTAAGAAAATTTTGGATTCGGCACTTAGATGAACACCCATAGTTCAGATGTGATATGAGTTGGCATGATATGGGATGATATGAATAAGAACCCAAGCTCAAATGATATGAAGACGTGTTTAGAGTTAAAAGAAGGGAATTGTCATTTTTATAAAAAAGTCCATGATGCATAAGTAAAATTTTCAAATTATATGTACATGTCCATACATTTGTATGTGTTTACTTTTATATGCATATGATATCTATGGTCTATTGCTTGTTTAATTAATAGAGACAAAATAATTTAGAGCGATTTTAGTATTTTTTCACGAGGTTTTCATTTTTTCAAAATTTGGCTTCCTTCCCTAGGGTTATGCCTTCATGGCGGCTCCCTTGGGCCTTCAAGCATCATCGACGCCTTTTGGGTCTTCTTCGGAGAGCGTGGTTGTTGGAAGTCGAGTGGAGACAGAATGTGAGATTTCTCAAAAATCCTATGCATAGGCATTAACAAGAACTAATGTGTCTTAAGACTTCAAGATTCCAATTCATTTGCTGTTGGATGTGGATGGAGAAATGGGGTTTTTTCCTTTCGATGCAGAAATGTTTAAGGTAGCAGTGGATCTTGGGTATGCTTTGATTCTGAAATTTCTTTGATAGAGGCCATCAATTAACAAAGTAAGGTTGGCTATTGTGAAGACTTAGGGATTGCTAGAGGTTTTAACGGTGAGTTTCATGAACAATTATCATTTGTTGATGCAAATAGATAGTGAAAGAGGCTTTGTCCATGGATGGGCATGAGAAGGTTAGATAATTGATGGATGTAGCTTTTGAATTTTCCATTGGACCAAAGAGTTTGATTGGAAGGAGTTATCGACTGTAGTGGTGCAATGGATCGTTCTTCAGAGTTTGCCAATGCATTTGTATAGGAAGGATTGTCTTTAGAGTTTGGCTAGTTGATTTGGAAGGTATCTAGGAATGGTCATGCAACGTTGGCTTGCACTTGAGCAAATGGGGCACGTATTTGTGTCGAAGTTGATTTGTCGGCTAATTTAGTTCAAGGCTTCCCGATTGTTATATTTGGCAGCCAGTGGAATATGAGAATATGGGTTTTATTGTGAGAAGTGTAAAAGACAAGGGCACACATCCGTGGTTTGTAGTTGGGATAATAACGAGTGATCAAGAAAAGGAAGGAGATGTTGTTTTTTGATAGAAATGAAGGCAAGAAAGCAGTGTGGCAAAATTCTGAAAGAGCCTATGGTGCAAGTGTTGAAATTGCCTATTTTGGAGGAGTTGGAAGAGGAATAATCTAGAAAGCTAAGTGGAGTTGAGAAAGGCAAAGACATTGATTTGAAATTGGGTAATACAAATGTGTTTTACACATTCTCTTGTTATTGAGTTTTTGACAAGGGATAATGGGAATAGATTGGCTTCACGGGATGGTGGATCAACTAAGGTGATTGATGATGATTGGGCCTTAGAAGGTGTGGGGATGGATCACATAATGGGAGCATCACCTGTCAGATCAAGAAGAGGAATGCTCGTTACATTAGATTGGGAAAGAGAATGGTTATTATTCTAAAAATGAATCCAAGTCTTTGGCTACTCCGCTAAAGAATAAAAGTGGACAGGTTCTTTGTCAATCTCAGTGGGTTTTATCCCATACCACTAAAATTAATTGATGATTCATAATATGTTGATATGGAATGTGCGTGGAATTGGCACATCAAGAGTCAGCTCAAGAGTTTGATTTCAAAATATAATTGCTCTATTATTGCCATTGCAGAGCCTTTTGCAGGGGAAGAAAAGTTGGCTGGTCTCACTGTTTTTTTGGATTTCAAAAATTTTCATTCTAATGCATCAATGGATGGAAATTATGGTTGCTTTGGCAAGAGGAATTAGTGCTGGATATGGTGGATATGACTGATCAATTGATTACAATTTTAATTACCCGAGGAAGTACAAAAGTGTTGCTAACTTTGGTTTATGCCAAGTGAAAGTATGTTGAAAGGCATGAACTATGGAATTCCTTAAAATGCAAAGACATTGTTAACATTCTATGGTTGGTGGCTAGTGATTTTAATATTATTTGAAATGTCAATGAAAGGGTATAGGGGTTGTCTAGACCATTCATTACGATAAATGAGTTTAATGGTTGTCTTGATTCTTGTGGATTAATTGATCTTCTCATTAAGAACATAATGTTGTCATGGTGTAATGGTCAACATGGATGTGCAAGAAGCTAGGCTTGGTCAGATAGAGCGGTCATGAATTTGATTTTCTTGGAAGTTCTGTCAGCTTCATTGGAGTATTTATCATAGAAATTATCGGATCATGAACCTTTATTTATTAAAGGATCGAGTAGTGTTGAGAGATATGTGGCTGCAACATTTTTCTTTTTTAATGGAAGGGGAGTCGAATTGGAAGGAAAATGTAAGGGAGGTGGGCCTCTTGAAGCTTGCGACCAAGTTGAATAAATTAAAAATATTTAGGCATGTCGATTATTCTATTAAGGAGATTGAGGGGAGAATTGAGCAGATTGCTTTTCAATTACTGGTTTTGAAGGCTAAGCTTCCTTATTGGGGATGAAATGAAGAAATCTGGTTAGCTCAACTTGCCAAGAAAAAATGGTTGGATGATGGAGATTAAAATTCTAAGTTTTTTCATGTAGTGGCCAATATGAAACAAAGATGGTCGATGATAGCATCTATGACTTTGTTTGATGGGATTGTTCTTGGTACTTTTGAGTAGGTACACTATAGGGCAGTGAAACATTTTGAGAATTTTTTGAAGGAGGTGGGAGCTACCCAATTGGCAGAGTTATCTTCGTTGATTAGTCCCGTTATTTTGGATTAGGAAGATGAGGGACAATGTGGCATGCTGGCGAAGTTTGAGGTGTGGGAGACACTGTGGTCTATTCCGAAGAATTATTGTCTTGGGCTTGACGGATTTGAGTCGGCATTTTTTATATCCTGCTGGAAATATTAAAGGAGGATTTGGTGGAGGCAGCAAGTGGTTTTTTCTTGCGTATTTCTTTACCAAGATTTTATTCATCTTCTTTTATAGTTTTAATTCCGAAAGTGCATGAACCAAAGTGTTTTGATTTGTTCCATCTAATCAGTTTATGTTTAGTGGCGTACAAGATTTTCTCAAAAATCTTGGGGAAGCGTTTGACGCCGTTTCTTTCTAGAATTATTTCTCCAGAATAGAGTGCTTTTATTCCAAGCTGAAGCATATTTAGGAATATTTTCATAGTTTAGAAAATGATTCACTTGATTAACAAGAAGCATTGTAGAGGTAATGTGATGACGAAACTAGATATGGCCAATGCTTATGATAGAGTTGACTTTGATTTTTTAATCCATGTTATGAAGGCTTTCAAGTATGCTGAGAAATTTTGTGATTTGGTGGGGATGTGTGTTAGGTCTCATTGGTTCTCGATAATGATGAACTGAACTTATAAAGGATTTTTTCAGCTTTCGAGATCTTCGTTAAGGACCCATTGTCACCCTATTTGTTCATTTTAATGGAAGAAATATTGTCTCGTTTGTTGCATAAAGGATTTGCTGAAAATGGGATAGGGAGTCTTATTCATCCACGTGGTGCTCCTTTAATTTTGCACTCGTTATATGCAGATGAATTATTAATTTTTTCCAGTGGGAAAAGGAAATCAATAAGAGGCATTTAAAAAATAATTGAGACTTATTTTGCTTGCTCTAGATAGTTGATAAACCGTGACAAGTCTTCAATATTTTTCTAAGAAAAAAAATCAGTTTATCTTGGTGGGCTAGCCTTTTGAATATGATAAGTTTTGTAGAAGGAAGTTTTCTACATGGTACTTAGGGCCTCAGGTTAATGATGGAAAGTTCACTTCTTGTAGTTTAATTTCGTTGGTGGAGAAGGTGAAGAATAAAGTGGTCCAAATATATTTTTTGGCATGTCCAAACAAGCAATAAAGTAGTCGGCATACTGGAAAATACATTTCTTAAAAGAATCAGAAGGTTTGAAGATGTTCAAAAATCCATGCACATGAAGTTTGCTTGGAGAATTTTGTTTATGAATAATATATGGACACAATTTTTTAAGGCAAAATATTTTAGAGGGACCATTTTTTTTTTGAAGTAGTGAGCAAGGGTTCGGATTCCAGACCGTGGAAGTCTATAGCAAAGGTTTTGCCAGAAGTTCTTGAAAATCTGGTATTAAGGTTAAAGTAGGAAATATTTCCTTTTGGTTTGATAAATGGCTGTCTAATGGGCCGCTGGGTACTTCTTAAACATATATTTCAAACCCGAATTTATTGATCAAAAAGGTTTGAGAATTTTGGAATTAAATTCTCAATTGAGCTATTAATGAATTAAAAATAATTAAAATATTGGATATGTGCAAGGGATTCGCAAAGTTTTACTGTTTATCAATTTTGAATACTTTTTTCGTTAATCACTTGTTTTATTTTAATTTGTATTTAAAATCAATTTTTACTCTCTCAATTAATCATTTAATATTTTTTTAAATTTATTCACTATTTTTTCTATTCTTTTAATTTGTCTCCTTATGGAATCGACACCCCAAAGTTGTACTATAACTATCGCAAAGAAGCCATTGATACATTCACATACAAAGAAGCTAGTGATACATCAGTTGTGACACTACACAGTTAGCTATGACACTAAGGGCCCAGATAGGAAGGTCCAACTTCAAGAAGCCTTTAGAACTAAGTTGTTAGTGGAATTGAACTTTGAGGACAAGACTCTTTAAAGGAGAGAGATTGTTAGTAACCCAAAGTGAGTTTGGCTGGGCTTAATGGGTCCTTACTAATGTGTTGTTATCTTTGAGCTTTAAGTGAGTTGTTAAATAGTTAGTGACCTATGGACCTAGTGCCTGTGAATAAGAAAGGCCCATGTAAATTGGTTGTTCTAGTATAAGTAGAGGGATGAGATGTTGTTGGCAAGCATATGGAAAATCATTGTGAAAACAACTTACTATCTTCTTTTAGAGGAATTGGGGACCTCGAATACCCCAATGCATGTTTTTTTTTGTTCTCATCTGCATTGTTATCCACCATTGTATCTTCTTAGTTATTAATTCTTCTTTAATTTTTGCAATTTACTTGTTTATCTACGAGAACCCTTACATCACCATTCTCATAAGGCTTCTGAATCAATTCGTTCTGCTTACGTTAAGGTTTAGAATTAATGACATGCTAGTTATGAATTCTAGCAAGCTTGAATTCTGAAAGTTTTAGTCCTAGGCACAAGCAAGAGCAGTCTCTAGAAGTTCTAACATATTTGTTTCCCATTTACTAGGATCTTGAATAACCTACTCAAAAATCATAAAAGAAATTATATTTATGAAAAGTAAGTTTATATTAATGTTCGTATTTAAGATTAAAATTTTATGTTATATTTATTAATATAATAGGCAGTAATTTCACTAATCGAGCTTTGTATCTCTCATTGCAGCCATCTACTTTGAGTTTAGCTTTAAAGACCCATTTGCAACCAATGGGCTTTTTACCAGGGGTAATGGCTCAAGTGTCCAAGTTGAGTTAACTTCAAAAGCATGAATCTCAGCCGACATGGCTTTACGCCAATGAGAATGGCGAAGGGTAGCAGAGTAACACGATGGTTCAACACAAACAATAAGAGCATTTAAGAAGGTAATGTGTGAAGGTAAGAAATAAGAATAAGAAAGAAAAATAGATAAAGGATGAGAAGTACTTGAGGTTTGTGTAGCAGATGAAGATGTCGGGGGCTCCATATGTAAGGTTTGATGAACATAGTATTGAAGATAAGCAGGACAAGTGGTGGTGTGGCGAAGGCGAAAAAAAGTGATAGGTATTGGGGGTTTGGGAATACAAGGAGAAGAAGAGCAAGAGGAAGAGGGTGGCGGCAATATCTGTTTAGGGACAAGAAAATGTATAATATGAGAGTTAGGAGTTGGAGAGGTGACAATATTTTAAAATTTGTGGGAAATAAAGTCTTGGCCATTATTAGTTTGAATGATTTTAATCATAATGTTGAATTAATTTTGGACAAGATTAAGAAAATGCATGATATGAGTGTAAGTTTCAGATTTATAACGCATTAAATAAGTTCAAGTAGTGTGCAAAAAATCATCAACTATGCTAAGAAAGTAATGAGTTCCGCATATAGATGAAATATGATAACCACCCCAAATGTTCCAAAATCTACGTTTGAAAATAGAAAAACTTTTATTAGCATGAAAAGGAAAATGAAGTCTTGTGTGCTTAGAACAAGAACAAGCATCACAATAAAAAAACAATATAAGACTTATTAAAGAGATTAGGAATGATGAAACTAGAGAGGTGACCTGGGCGTTGGTGCAAGAAGGTTTATTAGTAGCGAATTGGACAGAAAAAGCAGTAATGGGACTCAACTGGTACATATAAAGCCAATTGCAAAAATCACCTGCTATAATTAACCTCGTTGAGTGTGGATCTTGAAAAGAATAATTGGTAGAGGAAAAAGAAACAATACAACAAGTATTAGTTCAGAGTTAAGGGACTAAAAGTAAACTAAAAGTAAAGTGAGGAACAAAGTGGACATTATGTAAAGTGAGGGTAGAGGATAAAATGCTATAGCGATTCCTTTTATTAGAAGGGTCTGGCCAGTGGGTCACCGAATGGAAATTTCAAAAGGGAGGAATATGTGAAGAGGCTGCAATTGTGGCACATGTGGTCACTGGCGATCCACGAACTAATCACAATGATTGTCGAAAGAGATGGTGGAGTTGAGAGAGTTATCATTGAGATTTGCAAAAGAAGGACTTGGGTTGAGTGGATCAAAAAGCTTTTGGTAGAGGTCTTGCGACAAACTAGGTACTAGTGACACAACAGGAGAGGAGGAAGCCTGATTTGTGACTGTCGATGTCCCAAATGGAGGTTTGCTGAGAAGGGATGGGCGTGAATGGTTCCATGCATCTCTGCCTAGTGGGTACCCAATTATTTTCCAACATCGCTCGCGGGTATGCCCATTTTTTCCACATTCCATGCAATGTAGAGGAGTTTTGTAGGCATTAATCGATCATGTAGCTAGAACCAAGGATTTAGATGGTGGTGGCTAGAGGTGAAGTAGCCATTTCTACTCTTTTTGAAAAAGAATAGAGAAAACATCACCAATCTAAAGGAACTCCAACAGCAAGCACAGGATGAATGAGTCTTTTTCACAATCCCACTCCCAAATCCTTTCCATGGAACCCCTTCCCAAGCAAGCACAAGATTAAGCCCAAGTAAGGACTGAAGACTCGTTCATCCTATGCTTGCTGTTGGAGTTCCTTTAGATCGATGCTGTTTTGGAAATAACTAAGTTCATCTCAAAGTTGTTTGTCCTAATTGTAATATTCATGAACTAAGTGTGTGGTTTGTTGTAGGGAGGAGAGTTCATCCTTTAAATGAAAGATGCGTGCATTGTTGCCGTGACAAAAATGAGATTAAAGGTTTAGCCAAAGTTCTCTCGGGTTGGTTTTGTCAACGCCCCCAACCTACACTTGGGATCGAACATAAACTTAAACGTCTGGGACATGTAACACAATGCTACATACCCCTCGTTTATGATAGAAGTAAAATGCATACACTTAACTTACTGGCAGTATACAATATATATATCGCAGCTAAATAAGGTCAATTATAAAAGGATAGGCAAATTTAAAAATTTAAAATGCAAATCATCACATGGTAGTGCTAAAGTAAAAATACCAAAAGTTTTATAAAGCATATCACCATAATGTATCAAATCTTAATAATCCAAGCTCCCAAAACATGGGAGGAGAACCAAATCTATCAATCACCGCTAAATAAACGTTGTCTTAAACTTGAAAAGAAAAGACACTACTGCTCCTTTCTAAAGGGGTTCCTTATTTACGCTCCTAAAGGAGTTCCAATTGCTTATCCCTTTTGATGAGGCGTAAACATCATCGAGAGATAAGGATCTGTAGGGGCGCAACACCAAACATCACCACCGAGGTTGCAGGTCCTCTTATGACGTGGATGTGCTCTGATTCATATCTTCTAGCAGTCTGTCATATCAAAATGGGGCCACCTCATCAAAAAAGATGGAGTACTCCGTCGGGCCTTCAGGGCTCCTCAGGATATCCTAGAAAGTCTATCTCTTGTGCGGATCCATCTAATCCTGCAACCACTTCTTCTAGCAGTCTCATATCTGCTAGTAGTCTGTCATACCAAAATGGGGTTACCTCATCAAAAAAGATAGAGTACTCTATCGGGCCCTCAGGACTCCTCAAGATCTCCTGGAAAGTCGGTCTCCTGTGCTGATCCATATAATCCTGCAACCACTTCTATTATCCTGAAAATGAATGATAGTTAAAAGTTAAAGGAGTGAAATTTCGAAAAAATCTCAGTAAGTATACAGATAACATAACAAAGGCATCATATGTATATATAGGTAAATACAAACAAATGCATGTATCATGAACACGAGACTTATGACATGACTTATGCACCATGCATTTCCATAAAAAGTCTTTCATGCTTCTTTAACTTTTTTTGACACATATTCATAACTTTTCGTAAACTTTTGATATCTTTCTTAGTATTCATAACGTTACGTGTTAATCTTTTTGTTCATATCATTCTTGCGCTCATAGCTTTTCTTGTCATGACTTTTCATATAACATGTTGGACACCTCACGACTCTCCTATGCATTGTGTGTTTTCCACTAGTTACCACATCACTCTAAAACTACTTTAGTCGAGGTGACTACGTCTTAACATATTCTTAACAACAGTTTGCATACTTCACTTTCACCGTCCTTGGCACCCACTAGCTTTAGGTGCACCTTACTCCAGAATTCTTTAACATGAACCATTCAAGATCCGTCCACTGTTCTTCGTCAACTCAGGGGCTTCACTCGATTTTAGTAATTCTTGAGTGAACACGGAGTTTCACTAGGGCAATACCCCGCCCAAGCCTTTGGGATTCTTATAGAAAGTTCTTAACTTATTTCTTTTCGAAAAACATAGTGACCTAAAGACATGAAACTCGTGACTTAGATGATCATGCATGTAACTTGTGACTTCTTATGAAAAACATGTAGTTCATGAGGCATATGGAACATGCACTTCCAAACCGCAACTTGAACATGCTACAATATGCAAACATAATTTTATCTTAAGCAAGTCATGCTTAATCAAACAAAAAGAGAAGCAACCAAAACAGCCCCAACCTTAGAGAAGTAAGGCTGAGATATTCATGGGGTCCAAACCCTAGCTTTCCTTCTCCTTTTCCTTTACCAACTCATGCATTCCTTTAGGGAACATTAAAACTCAATAATAAAACCATAATAGGCCTAAGCCAAAAATGCTAGATGCTCTCTTGCTTCATTTTCTTCAACAATCCCACAAGACAAGTTCTAAGCCTTTAATCATACGCCTACTCGAAACCATGCAACAATAGTCTAAGTTCAAAGACCTTTCAAAGAATTAGAGCAAATATCATAACATCAATCATAAGTCAAAGCCTAATATTTCCTTCAAAAATTCACTATAACCGAAACATACAAGCTTCTAAAAACAAATGTTCATTAACCAATTAGTCATGCCATAATCCAACACCATGGCTGAGAGCCACTAAACTTCATTTCTCTCATTCTTTTCTCAAGTAATCACTATAGTCCATCAAATACTCTTAGATTAAATCCTTAGGTATAATCTTAGTAAAGCATAAAGAGAATAAAAAGATCATCCAACAAGCAAGCAAAATAATATATACAAATAATGCTGAAGTTAGGTTATGAGTGTACTTACAAAACTTCTAAGAATAAAGCAAGAAAATCTAAAAAGGACACAAGGAAACCAAGATTAAATCTAGGAAACTTTTACTCAAGAAAACCAAATGCTCTTTGTTAAAAAAAAAAAAAACTGTTTGGCTTATAAGAAAATGCCATTTTCTTAGAGAAAATCTTAGGGCTGAATTCTTTGAAAGAATAAACCCTAGTTTTCACTTTTATTTTCTCAAAAATATTCTCTTGACTAAAGATATTATTCTTTCTTTTTTTTAAAAACCTCGAAAGCTTAGGATTTTTATTCTAGAAGGAATCAAAAGCTCTAGTTTTTTCATGAAAACTCATGAGTGTGAAAGAAAACATAGGGGCCAAAAGTTTCAAAATAAAAGCACTCTTCAAATATTTGCATGTTTAAACAAAAAGAGGTTCAAAGAAAGCTTACCTTGTAAGGAAAATGAATACAAATAAAACTTTGGAGAGAACATGCAAGTATGTGAAGAAAATGGTTATTTGGATCGTGAGAAAGTGAGAGAAAATGGAGTGAGTAGAGAGAGTTGTCTTGGTCGAAATTCTTGGAGGAAGAAGAGAAAAAAAAGGTAGAGGAAATGACACACAAAATCTGGCCATAGGCTTATATAGTGCATCTAGAAAAACCCAATCCTTCTTATGCATGGATGCCACATGGCAACAACTCCCTAACCCATGCTTCCAACGATGAGATTGCATAGGGAAGGAAAAAGCAATGCTAAATTTCGGCTCTCCCTTCCTTTTCTCTCTCCAAATCCAATCCTCCTCCATGCATGCATTTCCCATTTTAACCTTCCATCTATCACTAAAGAGAAAAGACTAAAATGGCTTCCTTGGAAATTCCTCCCTTCTTGGTTCCTTAGCATGCCACTTGGCAAAAACGTTTAGCATGCTTGTGACATGCCCAAGAGACTCTTCCACTTCCCCACTCAAGCTCCTACACCCCTAGCAACCTTCTTTCTTCCCTAAAATTCTTCTTTCAACTTCCCATGCAAAAAGGTTCCTAGGAAATCCAAAAAGGCTAGAAACCTTGGTGTGCCACTTGTCCAATAGGTCTTATAGAAACCCTAGGCGCCCCATGCTAAGGCTGGCTGGCCCATGGGCTTCTCTTGGGCCTTTTAGGCCTCATTTCTACTCTATGGGCCTAACTCTTTATACCTCAAACAAGAAAAATGGCCAAGATTCTTATAGGTTTCTATCCTAACACTTAGGGCTTATCCGGAAGATTTTTCTCCATTTTTTTTTACTCCAAACATCTCAAAAGAATGAACAAAAAATGGATATTCGTTCCAAACATAAACAAGGTCCTATAGAAAAAATCTGGACTGTTATAGATGTGGTATTCAAGTGAGTTGGCAATGGAGGGATTAATGGAGTTGAGAATCCAAGTAAAGACCATGTCTTTTGTTTGGTTCCATTGAGCATATTCAAGAGAGGTGTTATTTGGAGGTTCGAGAGTGCTATCCACAAAACATAATTTGATTTTGGCATTAAGGGCACGAGTCATAGTTTTCTACCATTTTGGAAAATTATCTCCTATAAGAAGGCTAGAAACGAGGATGAGACTAAGGGAATTGGATAGGTGAAAGAGGTATGGGCTTGAAATTTGAGAGACGAGAGGGGTAGAAGACGCCATTGTGGCTGAGAAGTAACGATTGGGTTAGGTTGATACCATGTCAAATTGAGAAATATTCAGAGTTTTATTTATTGAATTTGCATTTTTGTACATCGAAAAAATATAGCCATAGTGGGCTTGCGGTGTATGAAAAGAATCTATATATGAGCTAATTACAAAAATTATGAAACTAATATCTAATTATAAAAATCATGAAATTAATTATAAGAATCATAGAATGCTTGATCTGAAGCTACTTAGTTCGTCTCAGAAAATAAGAAACTGAGTTTTTTTTTTAACATAACAATAAGGGAAGATGAAGAAGTGTGATGGTCTCTAAGGGTTTTTGGTGAATTAAAATATATATATATATATATATCGGGTCAGAAAATGAGATATTTTTCGGGAATATGATTCGGGTAAGAATTCGGCCACACAACTTTAGATCAAAAGTAGCCATTTGGATGGCAAATTTAAGATTTGCTTTATTTTTATAGATAAGATGAGTTAAAATAAGATAAAAGTTAAAAAATAAATAAAATATTATTATAATATATATTTTTTAATATTAGTTTTGTTTTGAAATTTTAAAAAATTATTTTGAGATTTGAAAATATTAAAATATTTATTTTATTTTATATGAAAATTTAAGAAAATAATAATGATAAGATGAGATAAGATAAAAATATTTATAAAAATGAACAAGACCCAAGATTTGGGATATGAAGGTAAACAATGCTAATTTTTTAATAATTATTCGCCAACTAGGTAATCAATGATTGGTATGAATTACTTTAGTTACTATAGCATGTTCATGATAATAATTATGCAATATTAATAATCAATATTTATTTAAAAATAATAGCTAGGAAATTAGCGTATTCATATATATATATATATATATAATTAGTAACAAATTCAGCCCCCCTGGAGTTCCTTCAATTCCAGTATCGAGAAATATTGCCCACACAAGATCCAATTGTAATGAAAATATGTAACATGCAATTAGTACGTTATGCCATTAACAATCATGACATACTGACAAATTTCAACATAAACATACATAAAACAGAGAAAAAACAATTTTACGTGCATGATAAGCTAATTGAACTTAAACGTACTGGACGCAATTGATTAGCCATAACAAGAATTCTATATATTGAAATGGACTGAAAGAGAAAGGCCGGAAGCTTTCGGCTAATATTTTATATTTTGCGACCGTCTTATTTGAATTGTTAGATTAATTTAACAAAGTAATGGCCTTTGTTAATTGTTTGTTACCATACCAATTAACGTTTATCACACAGTACCCTTAATGACCCGATAAGTCATCCAATATTATCATACTTGTTCCTACGAAAAAGAAATTATTATCACGGTTGCTGTGGTTATTTCCGAGAAACTTTAATCACCGCCATGGAGACCAGGAACGGATCAAGATGAAAGAGACGTCAGCAGCCGCAATGCCCTGGCGGCCTTTCCATTTCTTTTGAGATATTTTTTCGAAAAATAATAAATATACAAACTTTTTATAATATAGGTTGAAAAATAACAATATTTTTAAAAACTAATATCATTTTATTTATGCAACAGTTCATAAAAATATTCTTATTTTATATTATGTATTGTTTAGATATTATAAAATGTATTATGTCTATCACTTTGTTTTATGTATCCCTGAAAACAATTTCAAAATTTCGTTTAATTTCAAAATTTATTTCAATTTATTTTATTTTATTTTAAATTATTATTATATATTTTTTAAATTTTCATATAAAAATATA
The DNA here is from genome assembly GCA_036898215.1 of Platycarya strobilacea. Taxonomy (NCBI): domain Eukaryota; kingdom Viridiplantae; phylum Streptophyta; class Magnoliopsida; order Fagales; family Juglandaceae; genus Platycarya; species Platycarya strobilacea. The sequence goes on along the minus strand of CM072546.1, from coordinate 18,083,858 downwards.
TAATAAATAATTAATTTTTTTACAGAAAAAAGAAAAAAGTAATAAATTTAGAAAAAAGTTACTCTTGAACATGTGACTTTAACTCTTTATAAAAAAAAAAATCTAATTTAATTTTTTTAAATTCTAAAATAATAATAATATTAAAAAATAAAATTTGAATAAAATTTTATTCTATTTTCAAAACTCATTTCAACTCATCTAAATTCAAATGGAACCTAAATCACTACAAATAAAAAAAAAAGGATTTTTTCGGTGATTTTGTAAGTGCTAGGAAAGAAATAGCTGATTAATCATGTCTTTCCATTTTGTCCGTTTATTTTGACCATTTATATATTAATTTTTTTTTTACTTATTTATTAAGAAAATAACTTATAGTATATTAATATTTTGTTTATATTTATAAAAAAAAATTAAAAATACTAAATAAATTTAAAAATTAAAAAAAAAAGGTTTAGAGGCACGTCCAGCGATCATGGCTAGATGCCACTCTAACACCACTCTTCTAAACAATTCCTACTCATTCCACATAGAAAGATCAAATGATTAATCAAACAGTATTTATAATTTCAAGATCGATCGGAGTTGTTGGAGTAATTATAACTGTCGACCATTTTTGTCTTTAATTATATATATAAATTTGTTCCATTGTATTTAGTTATATTCAGATTCATTCTAATGCAGTGAATGTTCATTTAATTTAACATTACAGAAATTTCTTATCAGGGAAAGAAACATGCAGTATAACTCTATATATGTGATTTGAAGCTTAAAATCATGATCTTCAACGCCATGCATCCTGCAGCGGCGCCCGATCGAGCAAGGCGCTGCGGTGCTGCCTAAAGAGACATTTTTTGTTATTTATCTATTAGATCTACACGTAAACCCAAAATTCCATACATATTGTACCCAGATTAGTCTGAACGGAAATGATCTGATACAAACTCAACAATAGTCTGAACGAGAGAATACCAATCTACACTAGTTTCGAGGAAAAAAGGGTTGACGTATTATCTCCAATGTAAAAATTAAAAAGTAATAAAGAGTGAAACCAATCTACCCTAGTCTCAGCAGCCATAAAAGAAATATGATAAACAACTTTGAAATCCAGATGAATGAGCCTGCAAGAAAAGCTACGTAGCTGGTTATCTGGATTCCAGATGAATGTTGTTATGTCAATTAGTCACTACAGGTTTTTTTCAGCCATTTTTTATCCGTTGCAAATTATTTTTCTAGGAAAAATTTATATTTGCGGTGATTAATAATCGCCTCTTAGTTTTCAAATACTTTTGTCACCAACACTTGACGCATAAAGTGTAGTGATTATTAGGGCGAAAACAAATCGTTGCAAAGAAGCTGGAAGTATTGCGGTGAAACAAATCGCCGTAAATTAAATTTAATGAGGCAGGAATCTATTCCCTTAATAAGCTCGCCCCCTTGATTTTGCGCCCATTCCAAACCCCCCTCCCTTCAATTTTTCGCTGGCCTCTGTGAAATCGAACTCCAAAGAACCTTCCACCGTTGCGATCGCGCGACAACCCGATTGCAACAACCCACCCTCTCTCCGGCCACCTGCTCCACCGCGAACTGCCACCGCCTCACCGCTGGGACCTATTTATCTTCCTGCGCTAGCATTGTCTGAGCAAGAGTAAGGGTTTGGAGATACACTTCCAATTTTCTCCAAAATCCACAAATACCTAAGTGTTTCTCCACCGAATTAATTTGTGCTCTTGGAGCTTGCTGCCTCCGATTTTTGCCATTTGCCGAGTTCCACGGTTAGGAGCCCTAGATCGTGGAAGACACAGCTCGATCGTAAGCTTCTGCAAGACTGGAACTGAAGGGCTGTCATGCTTAAAGTGCTTTAATACAATATTCTGTGATTTATGGTAGAATCTATTGGTAAGACTCTAATCCTTTTGTTAAATCCATAAAATCCACATAAAGTACATTAAGTGTTCCTCCACCGAAGAGTTAGTGTATGTAATTCTTAAATTCCTCCATGTGCGTGTGTTTGTATATGTAGATGTTGACAGTTATACATAGAGAACGTGCATGTGTGTGCGCATTGGTATTTGTTGATTACTTTTTTTTTCCAGTTTTTTGATTTATGGTCGAATCTGAATAAATTAATTTGAGTTTGATCAATCTTTTTTTTTGGTTTTGTATATTGGAGTTTATTTTGAGTTTGATCAATGTTTGTTTTAAGGGATACAAATGTCGGAATTTTTATTTCTAAAGTAGTACTAATCAATTTGTGTTTGCTTTCTATGGACAATAACTGATTAAGATAGGTAAAGGAAATCTTGGCATATTCTATCAGTTTTATATCTCCTTTATATTGAAGATATATTTCAGTAAATATGATGAGATTCTGTACCTCTTTGAGATTTCTATGGACATTATTTAGCTTTCAATAATTTATAAGCACGGTATAAGATTTTATGGTAACTGTATTTATAGTAATCTGTTAGACTGACAATTTGTGTTCATAGTGCTCTGTTTCTGGTCGAGTTTAGCACTTTCTAACAATAGGGTTATTATGACTCTTAGATACAATATTCAATGTTGATCTCTAAACAAATGAAGAGAAGGCCAGCCAACTCTTTAATCTGTAATTACATAGATTAGATTTGTTTCTTTTGAATATTTTTCTCTTTTGCTTTTGGGCTCTCTAATACCGTTAGGTTTTGAGTGTGTTTATTTATATATATATATATATGATATATTAATATTTCATTGATTGGTTTCCTTAAGTGATTAGATTTATGTGTGTTTATATATATCATGGTTTTATTGATTAGTTTCCTTAAGATCTAGGCCTAATCTTTCCACTTGGATCCTAGTACACAAAGCTACACTTTTTTGCTTTATATTTTTCTACTAATCTTCCCTTGACTCCTAACCAATAAAATCTCTTGATTTTAACTATTGTACTAGAAGTGAGAATAATGAGAGGAGACATGGTTGTGTGTGCGTGTGAGTGTCTATATATGATTTAAATATATAATTATATTGGGTGTAGTAACATACTGCTTTGGACAGTGTTAGTTGTTGAATAAATGCATAATTGATGCATAAGACTTCAACGGCTATATAGAGTATTTCTAGTGTACATTACTTAGTTATAAAATTCGTTTGTATATGTTTGCCTTAGTGTTAATATAATATTTGCAGACCTTTGATTTCTGCATTCTTTTTTGGCATGCAGCATTAATATTCATATAAAAAATCATGAATTAGTATAGTTATGATGATATTCATGCATACAGCTAGCCAGAATGAACTGATTATATATGTATATATATATATATATAAAATATATTTGCAATGCATAATTTCCTCTAGTTGCTTGCTGGTCTTCATGTTGGTAGATACTTTAAATTAACAAGATATCCAGGCAACAAGCTAGCTTGGTAGCTTGTTTATTTTGTCCACTGCACTGGATGCTGTAGAATTGCCCAACAAGCTGATCAACTGCATTGGATGCTGCAGAAATGAAGACATATTCTCCTTGCTTGGGAGAACAAATTTTGTAGAAACCAGCAAAATCTGAAAACTAGGCATACCTAAAATAAAACCCAAATGCACAAATAATTCTCTTGTTGATAGATACAAAAAATATGAGAGCCGACAAATTGCAGAAAAAACTTCAAAATTGTAAAAGATATTCATCCTCTAAAAGACAAAAGAGACAATTCACCAAAAATTCCAGTGTAGTAGGACAGGGGCACATCCGTGTGGTGGATTTTAAAGAGGGCTTTTGTATATGTGATAAGGCTGTACTCTTCCCAACCGGTTGTGCCCCATATCAAGTCACCTTTCCTTGTAGTCTAGATTTGGCGGATTCCAAAACTTTGGCCACCCCAAACCCACTTAATGGCTGCATGTTATGACCAAAACACAATATTCTATAATTGCAATATTCTATAATCTAATTCATGTTTTTATGAATCACTAAACAAAAAGAGTTCCAACACTGTTATTTTTCTTCCTTGGATTATTTTGATGCTGATTTGTCTTAAAGAGTTCTAACACTTTGTTGGAGTAATTTCTCCAATACCTAAGGGGATTGTATGTTTTGACAATTTTGGATGCTTTTTGTTAGACAATATGACAACTGGGCAATATATATATATAATATATATCTATATATAGATATATGCAAAGGGGTCTATGTTTACACTTTAGAGATAGCATGGCGGGTTTTTGATTTTAAGAAACTTTTGAGCAAGGAGTGCAATTAAATCACAGGTTGTATTTCTTATATCAAACACAAATTTGTCACTCTTATATTTAAATACTTGTTGACACATTCTTCCTATGGTTATTCTAGGTACCTTAAGAGAAAACTGACATAAATGGCTTTTGCAATGATGCCTCGACTCTGAAGGATCTATATGGAATCGGTATGTGTCATTCATTCTAAGTCCATAATCCTCACAAAAAAACATACTTTGTGAAAAGTGGTAAACTTATCATAAGTTGACTTGATGACTGATTGATCAAACAAAATGGTTGAGTGCTTAATATCGTCACATATGCTTTTTGGCCTATTTGATTATGAACACGTGTGGATTCAAGACATATCTAGGAGATCTGTTGTAAGACCTTGGCCCGGGTTTTTGGATTTCTTTAGTGGATAAGTGGTAGGACATGATTTTAATCCTCGTAATGGTGAGGGTTTAGTGATTTATTTACTTATTTATTGTCATGTTGATAGATATAATTTGTTAGTTTTAATCCAATTTGGGCAGGTTTCAGGGAGCAGTACTTATATTTATAAAAATTTCATGACTGGCCTTATTTTCTGATAGATCTCCTTGTGCACGATCAAAAGACTTTATTAATACATACAGGTCAGTCCACATGGGTTTGTGGATTTTTTTTTTCCCTAGATTTTTCTTGTTGTGGCTGAATTCCTCTATTTCAGCATGCATAGATTAGAGATTCATAATCTCACTTTTGGTTATATTTTATTATATATTGCAATTAGTACTCCAGCTAGATTTCCTGATCATCCTCATAGAGGTATAGATATTTTCTCTTTTGTCTTCCTTGCTAAATTAGCACCACCTTTAAGATTAATTATATGCCTAGTATACACTTCATTAGCGTAAAAATGCCATATCTTTCCACTGACCGCTAGGAATTGGTTATATATTCAAACAAATATTTAATGATTGTTGTAGCCAAACAGCTTGGTTTCTATAGACGTTATCAATTCATGCATGGGTGAAATATTTAGGCCTAGTTTATTTTGTTTTGTTACTTAAAACACGATCAATCATGTTCTTTTGAGTCAAGGGGCTTTTTTATTGGATTGAATTTGTAGTTTAATTAGCATATCCCCATTGTTAGTAACAAAGTGGAGGATGGCATATTTTCTAGTTGATTTCCTGCAGGCACTGCACATACTATATACACCAATTAACTGTCTTGGTCTTGCTTTATTGATGATATGTAGTATTTGGTGTACGTGTTTATAACTTGGATCAATTAGTTACACCTAGGGTTATAAAAATAATGAAGAGAGAGAGAGTTGTAGCTGGTTTTTTTTTTATTGGTGATTAGTGTTTTGTATGTATTGGATGCATTTGCAATTTTTTTTTTTAGTTAGAAAATTTGAGCTGTGCTGCTCACATTATGGTTTTTGATTTTACTCTTATGTCAGGCATCAAAAGAGTGGATGCAGTGGCTTATGAAAAAAAGAGGAGCTCTTGATAATGGGTTGTTATGGCCATTCAAGAATGGGTTGTGTAGCAGCAATATGAAGTCCTTTCAAGATCTTACCGCCTTATTTTAGTGATAGCAGACTCCTTAAATATGTTACAATAGTGGTATGACCTTTTATTAGTAGCCCAGTTTGTATTTGATATGAATATAATGTACCTTCTCAATGTATAAATACATGATTTTGGATGAATTGATATTTGAAAATATTTATGCATGTCATATGTTAATAGAAACAAATATTATATGGTGTTTGGCAAGTGTGAAAAACTAAATGTGATGAATGGAATGTGATCTGTGAGAAAGAAACCAAATAAATGAAAATTACGGGGATTTTTACTTTAGCGGTGAAACATTTGCGCTGCAACCGTGGTTTCTAGGAGCAAAATCATTTGCGGAAGCGTTTATAAATGCTGCTGAAGAATATTTATGGCGAAACGTAGTCGCTGCAAATAAGCTTAGGACACGTAACTCTGAAGAGGCACTATGCAAATACTGCAAAACCAAATTTAGCGGCGTTATATCAGTGCCGCCATTTCAAATTTTCAATTCGGCGCTGATGAACACGCTCGAAAAAGTTTATCACGGCAAAATTGAATCGCCGCAATTAATCTTCTAGCTGCTAGAAATGGTCATTGCGAACAATTTTTAACTGTAAGTTGGAATCCTTTTTGCGACATTTATTGTGATTTATAGCCATGAACAAAAACGCCAGGAAAAAAAGTAGATTTTGCTGCTAGAAATCAGAAGTGAAAGATTAGTACTAGCGATATTGCAGGGAAGTATAATCGCTGCTAAAGGCTTTTAGCTGTGATTTTTAATCTTTTTGCATCGAAAATGTGCGCTACAAAAAGTTAATTCTATTGTAGCGATTTGATAAGTTTATTCTGATACTAGCCAGTAGTTGATCGTGACAAGAAAATTATTTCTATGTAGTCAATTAATTCTAATAAAATAATTATTTATAATTAATTAAGATTAATCACAAATAATCTTTTCATTGTAATTAAATGATTACGAAAGTCTATTTTCTAGTTATAGCTAGCTCCAAAGAACTTTAATACTTAATATATATATAATAAGTTTCATACCAAATCATTAAAGACATTCACGATCAAATATATTTGAAAATTTTAGAATGAAAGAACATTAACGTAAAGGCTCAGCCAGCTTCTACAATCCAAAATATTGAGGTTGATTCGGCCTCTTCATATTGATATAATATTAGAAACTTAGAAATAGTGTGTGCAAAGAG